>CM050523.1:37423518-38023518 GCA_027563665.1 Antrozous pallidus
AGCCCCCGACTGCTGACAATTGCTTCCTCCTCCAGGTGAGTTTCAAGCTATTGTCCAGACAAGAGAGTGTAGGGTGAGTCTGGCCTGGTGCAGGGGATTCCCTATTTCAAACACACATCATATCGTTTCCTTTAATTCAGTGGGAGGTATCCAATTGCATAATATTTTAAAAATCAGAAATATAACTCAGTCCCTTTTATCAGGGATTGTTCAAGAATTGATTTATTTTTGAGGAAGTAATACATTAGTAGTGTTTTCCCTCAGACATATGCACTTTTCTTTTTTAAAGTATAAGATTGCACTTCTGTTTGGGATTAGAGGATGAGTGAGAACTGCCACTACCATGCTTTCCTTTTGGAATCCAAGGACCAAAAATCCCATCATCTTTAACACATTGCAAGAAAACAATGGCAACATTTTTAAGAAAAAGTGAAAATGATTTTGCCTTTGATATTAGAGGCCAGAGACCCTGAAGTGAAATAAACTTCTAATCCTTCACCTGATTGTGGACCCACTCAGAAGGTACAGAAGCACAAAGGGAGATACCTTCTCAGCATGTCTTCTCCAACCCAGTGGAGATGCTGGACAGGAAAGAATCATCCTTTAAGTCCCTGGAGTCTTAGATCCCTCTAAGAAGTAAAATCAGTCAATTTTTCCAACGTGGATATTTATTGGAGTACTTATGTGCCTGCATCTGTGCTAATGTTGGTGGCTTGTAAGTACTATTTCCTCTAATCAAAGCCATGTCTAGTTTAAGAGATACAGTACAAGTCAAGAAGACAGTAGAGTTATTTCCTCAATTCTTTTCACATAGGGAATTCTTACATTTGGAGAACTTGGTCATAAGGTCCAATTAAGGTAGGCGGTTGAGATTTTCCTTTCTATTTGCATCATTCTGATATTTATTGAATGACCACCAAGTGCCCAACACTGTCAGATCCGAGGAAGATTCTCAAAAGTATAAAATACTTGCTTTAAAAAATGTTATTTAATTAGAAAGTCATATATGTAAAAGTTGAATACCAATGCAAGGCAATTTAAGAGGCACATACCACCAACGTTCTAAGGATACACAAGAAGGAGAGCCTAATTATGAGGTTAAGAAGACAGTTATTTTTAGCTGCCTACTGATCAGATTAGATCCTTAAACTAATTCTCAAAGTCTTCTTTATAGTCATCCAGTTTATAAAAAAGGAAAAATATCATCAGGTAGGTTAGCAGGTTAGGAAGTAATGCTAATGAGCCCACGTTGATAAATTATAATAAAATCCTGGCAACATACTAGGGGACATTTTAAGCTCTTAATCTATGCTAGATAGTGTGCATGGAATGATTTCCATGCACTATATCCAACTTCATCTTCAGTACAACCTACTTGTATTCCATTTTACAGATGAGGACATTAAGATTCAGAATGAATTAACTTGCCTAACTAGTAAGTGGCAGAGATGGGATTCACACCAGATCTGTGAATCCCAGATTCATGACCTGAATGACCAGTGTACACAGCCTGGTTTCAATCTCATGTGGCCTGGGTTGTTATAGGTCAGAGGGGAACTGGCCTCCCTAGCCCTATGGCTCTTAAGCATTGTGCATCTGGGATTACACAAGGTAAGAACGTAGAGATGCTGGTACAAATCCATCTTTCATCCTGGACAAGACCACCAGCTTGTCTCTTCTGGGTGATGGGTTTGAGGAGGGAGCTGGATGATAATTTAGTGACCATAGTATATGGCACACTGAACTTGATTTAGGGAGAAATGGGGGTGTCAAAGGGGACAAAGACAAGAACCTAAGGCCGAAATATTTGTCAGTGGAGTTGTAGCTTCTTGGTGGAAATGGAGAGATGGGGGATTTTTACACAGAGTCACTAAGAGGCCATTGGGATTTGAGGCTCAGCAGTTACCATAGCTTCTACCAACTTTCTGGGAAAATAATAGCTAGTCAGTGCGCTGCCAGCCAATTGTTTAATTTCCCCTTAGGCTAATTGGACTCTGATCATAAACACCCAAACCAGTGCTCTCTGACAAGGATGCCTGTGAGCTCAGTGCTGGGATGAGCCACACTTTATAATGATGGCGTCTAGAAGGTGTGAGTGAGAAAGGTAAGGAGGAAGTGACACTTTACTGTTGATTTGAGGCAGCTATTACCTTCAGTTGCTGCTTCTACCGTTTCTCAGGGGTTGGTGGGGCTGTCAGGGGTCTCAAGAGAGTTGCTGTGACCTTCAGCTCCTGGAAATTCCAATGAGTCCTATTCATGGTTTGGTTTTGTGGGCTCTTGAAAACAACTTCTTAACAAATGTACTTGCCAATTTTCAGCAAGTACTTCAAATGCCCAGTAATAAATATAAATCTAAGTCAACAATTAGAAAGATCTGATCAAGAGTTTAATATATGGTTGGAACTGAGTGGATGACTTTAAGTAATAGAACAATTGAGTAAGTTACTTAATCTTTCTGAGTCTCAGTTTTCTCTTCTAAAGAACAGGGTTAGTATTACCTGCCTGTCCAGGTCCATTGGGACTGTTAAATAAGACAATTCATTATAGCATTTAGCACTGTCAGCTTAGGGAAATTACTCTGGAAACAAGGTTTCTTTTAGTTTTCCGATGAAAAGATCCACCAAATCTAGAGCGGTA
Organism: Antrozous pallidus; assembly: GCA_027563665.1. NCBI lineage: Eukaryota > Metazoa > Chordata > Mammalia > Chiroptera > Vespertilionidae > Antrozous > Antrozous pallidus. The sequence goes on from CM050523.1 coordinate 37,426,156, forward strand.
ATCCGATGGCCAATTCTTGGTTCTCTCCCTGAGTTTATTTTTAGGAGAGGAACATAGTTCACATAAAGACATCACATGATATTATCAGGAGAACTGCCCATTATTTTTCAAGAAGTTTTAAAATATTTTTAGTTAAGCATGGTGCTCCTAGATGTGGATCCTTGGCTTCTGTTTCTTGATTCAGAGTCCAAATATCTATCCAGTGTCCTCTTATAGGTCAACTTGGCCCCTCAGCTTGTTTGTTCACTTCCATACGTGGGCAGGTACCAGTGTTTCCGCACCTGCAGTGCTACTACCATCCACACCTCTGCAAGGTCCACTGACACTCCTGCTACCCTGAGCCATGGGCACTCATCCTGGCTTATGAAACCAAGACAGTGGGTCAGGTTACGACTCCCCTGCCTTTCTCTTGGATTCATTATAGGCTCTAGTGAGAACAGGCAGTTAATATGTGGATTTCCTCTGCTTAAAACACTGAGTATACATGTACATACAATTTCTCTACACCTTAAAAATACATATGATTGTAACATTCGTTGTTCATAATGAACAAAATGTCCAAACTCGTGCTTAAAATACACTTGGAACAAACACAAATTGCATCTGGAAACATGGTTAGTGGGAAGTACAACCGTTTGGAGGAGTTTAATTTTTTTTCCCTTTTCCTAAGCAAATGCTTGAAAAGTTCATTTTATATCAGGGCAGCTTTTTCTCGAACCTGTTTTAAAGTTAATTATCAAAAGCTTGCATCTTCTATCTCTTGCCTATGGATCCCTGCTGGGTTTGTTGTTTAGCTTTCCTTGGGAAAGAGTCTCCCTATAGAAGATCATCTCCATGATGTCACAGTCCAGGGACTCTAACCATCCTAGCTAATCAGCTTAGAACATCAGTACCTCCTTAATGTGGGATTTGGGACCTTCTGGATGCAGGGCGAGGAGCTGAACTAGTCTGCAAGCACATCACTTTATTTCTTTTGCTTTAAGCAAGAATAATTTGCCTTTTTTTCCTCTCATCTTTCTCCCTTGTTGTTTTGCCCCTGAAAACTGTGCAGCAAAAGCAACCTCCAGGGTGGACACTAAATCTTCTGATGCAGGCAGAGCAGTGATAACATCTGAACTGAGGGTGCTTTTCCAGGGCATGCTTGACAGATGTAGCAGGGCCTTTTAGGATTTAGTGCTGGAGCATATCTATTACCCGCGCTGCAGCACAGCTTGGCAGGAGCTGTGTGGTAATCTCCCATGAATTCTGTCTGACTTATCAGAGCGTTGGAGCAGGTTGCTGTAGGACACAGAGGCTCTGCAGCCAGTTGGGGAAAGACAGACTTTCCGCTGGAAGCTCTTTGAATTCCCTTCTCTGGGCATGTTTCCCAGGTGGGCTTCTCCTTGCCCTGGAACATATCATCCCCTGCCCTCTTTTGCTTTTGGAGATATCATGTCAAATTTGCTTTCACCCCACTGGCTTCTGAGTGTATAGTTTCAAGAGACCAAATTTAATTTCTAATATGGCTAATAGGGCCAAAGTGATTGCTTTAATGCAGTGGCAGCATGCCTGAGTCTTTGACAGGGGGGAGTAAATATGGGTTTGTTGTCTAGATGAGCTCGTCTAAGATTTCTTCCTCCCTTTCTCCCTTTCTTTCCCTTCCCCTCTCTCTCTCCTTGTGTTGCTGCCATTCCTGGTCTCTCTCTCTCTCTCTCTCTCTCTCTCTCTCTCTCTCTCTCTCTCTCCGCTCTCTCTCTTCTGTTCTCTTTGGCTCTGATGGAAGCGTAACTTCTCTATAGGCACAGCCAAATGGTCCTCTCACCCAGATCCTGTCCCATGAGTCTCATTTGGTTCTATGGGAAACATCCTATTGGGCAGCTCTGTCCTCCTCTGCTCTAACAATTACCTTGGCATTTTATAAAAATACCAAGATTGATCACAAACACCAAAATGTTTAGATCACAGATTAAAGTTTAATTTTGGAGTTTTGCTGTAGGGTTAGAATTAGCTTCAGACTGTGGGTTGCATAGGAGGTGCTATAATTTGTTTTAAGGATAAGGCCTTCGGGCAGCTGTGCATACAATGAGCCTGATTCCTTATTCCCACGGTTGATTTTTGAATGGGAGTGCAATTAGAATTTTTTCACCCAGAAGCACATACAGTCAGAGCAAAGATAATACCTTGAATGCGTATCAGCCTAGGAGACCTCTCCTGGAAATGTATTTATTGTTCACCAAGTCCTAATGCACAGAGCCCATGCTTTCCTTAACACAATGAAGTCACCCATTAATTTGAAGTCAGATGTGTTCGTAGAGACGTTTGCAGTGTCCTTGTTATTATCAAATGAGACTTCAGTGGTAAATTTGAATGTCACTTAAAGATATGTGCAACCAGTCATTTTTCTTAGCAGAATAGATCCTATATAAACCATACTTTGTTAAAGCAGTGGTCTCTGTGTATCCCCAAAGGCTGCAGAGATTCCCTGCCATGCCAGGGATCCCTGTTCCCAAGTGGCACTTGTCGAGTGATATGCAGATGATATTTTTTGAGTAATGATGCTGATTCCAAATGCTTCCACTGGAGGACTGCTGGAGTCCATGTCCACAGAATACTCATTTAACTTCGTGAGTTCATTTGGATACACTGGTCACTGGAAACAGGAATCTGGCTCCACTGACTGGGCAGTGTGCGAGGCTGGGACAGCTCCGTCAGGCTCTGTATTAAAGTGAGGGCTTACACATATCTGCTGAAGAAAATTCTAAGAAGCATATATCTATTAATCTGCCCCCGTCTCTCTCTTTCTCTTTAATGTATTTATTTTAAAGAGTCTTAAGAGTCTATGCTCTTTGAGGGAAGTTATTTCCTAGAAATCAAGATGTTAAAATATATATGTTAATTTAGGGTTTCTAAAATTGAAAGGCTGTAGACATTTTTTGGGGGAAGAAACTCATTGCACTGAGGCATATGGTTTGAGTAATATGTAACATCCTGCTTCATGCTTTTGTTGTCCTAAAATATACCTTATAGACTATTGGGTGTCAGTTTCTGAAGCAAGTTTAAGACCATCAATTGAACAATCACCTTCCCTTACTCCTACATCCTCCTCACACCCACCTTAGCACATTTATCAAGCTGAGTTTTATTTTCTGTCAGTGTATTGAACACAGGTTTTGGTTATGAAACTAAAGGTGCTCTAAGGACAGAAGGTACTTTATTTATAACCAGGTCTAGAGAATACAAATTCGCACCAAGTTTCCTTTATTAAGCACAAAGATGCTCAAAGTAAATGGCCATGAAGACATATTTAGCTCTCATATATATATAATGGGGTGATGTGGATAATTCAGCCCAACAGGCAGACCATGTATTGAAAAACACAGGCTGGTTGTTGACCAGCTGACTTAGTCCAAGTGTTCCAGTCGGCAGTGCAGCAGAACAGATAGGAAGAGTTGGTGTAGCATTTGGGCCAGAGAACACATGGTCTAGGCAACTCCACACAGGCTGTCACAGAGGCTAACACTTTTTTGTGGGCTGCATCCCTGCTCTTTTGGAGATGCTGAAATAGGTGGGAAGGTTGAAGACCTTGTTGAAGACCTTGTTGTTATTGCTACCTTTCCCTGGGAAATAAATTGCAGAGGCACTTTGTTCGCTCTTGAAAAACTATTCCCACAAAGTCCCACTTCTTTATGCAGCCATTCCTTATAATCTCAACTCCCATGGTACTTACACCCTTTTCAGTTTCTCGTAGAATTCACAAAATATCAAGCCTTCATAACATCTGATTATTTATATTTAAAAAAATTGTGTGAATATATACAACTTGTACATTTTCCTATTTGCAAACTTGAACTCACATTTTTTAATAAACTACTGTTTTTATTTTTTAGTTAATTTTTTAACTTAAGAATGTACTTTGGATATCTTTTCATGTCAACAAATATTATTCTACTGTGTCATTCTTATTGGCCACAGTGTCTTAGTGTTTGGCTAAAACAAAAATAATTTAACCAATCTCCGCAATGTTAGAGATTTGGTAAATTTATTTTTTGTCTTTGATCCATAGTTACTATACCACACATAACTGTGGCTAAATCTTTGTGTACTTTAATTATGTCTATGGAATAATTTTTTACAATTAGATTAGCTGGACACTTTTCAACAATTCTGTCCAATTGTCGAACAGAACAATTCTTCCATTTTATATCTCTATAGGTTGTTATGTATGAGAATGCATTTGTTTTTACACCCTCCAACATTGTCATTTTAAAAATATTAGTAATAATTTGAAAGGTGAAAACTGGTTTTATTATTTGGTTTGCATCTTCTTGAATTATTTTAGTTTTTTCTTAGAATCTGTATTTGGTGTCATTCTCTTGTTCTGATTTGCACGAGGATGTTAGTTTTAACTCCTGGGGTCAGCGACTCTGTCTTCTACTTCTTAAAATAGGGAGCATATCACTGAGATGTGGTAGGTACTTTGTGAATTTTTATTCAATTCAATGCATTTGAAATGAGAGAAAAGATTGAATCCCACATCTCTTGCATAGTGTTGAAATTCAGAAATTGGGGAGAAATTTGGGAGCAGGATTAAAAGTGAATGAACTTCAATTAGAAATTAGAAAAATGTAAGAAATCAAACAAAATTAAGGTTGAAAGGATGTGTCTTAATACAATCTCTTGTATATTATTGGTAATACAACCACTTTGGAAAATAATTTGGCCTTATCTCATAAGGTGAACATTTTTGCCTATCTGATGATGTAGTGAACTCTCTTCTAGATAAACTCTTGCACATATTCAAAATTTTCAAGTTCCCTTCTTGAACAAGCAACAAGTACAAATATTATTTGAATGTCTATCATAGAGGAAATGGATAAATACAGTCAGTTATACAGTAGAATACAATATAGGTTATAACATGAATAAATCTTACAAAAACAATACTGAATAAAAACAATAAGTTTCAGAAAACTACACATTGGCATGATACCACTTTCAAGAGCGTACACAGCAAGCTTAAGTTTACAAGCATTTTTAGTAAAACCACACTTTAAAAAAGCAGTAAAAATTAGGACTGCCATTACCTCTGGAGGAAGAGAGAAAGATAAAGGAGAGGAGTAATCAATGCAAGTAGGTGCAGGTTAATCATAATTTTCAATTTTTTAATTGGATGGCCATTAACAAATATTGGTTATGTTTAGCTTCTAAGTTACCTGTGTGTTATTTGTGATTTTGATTGTTTCAGATAATATGTTTAAAAGATAATACAAAGGAAAAGAGAATGAAAGTAAAAGGAAATGCTGGTAGCAAGAGGGCGCTTTCTTAAGCCTTCTCATGAAAAGCTTTGTCTTTTTGCTTTGTTATAGTTTCTTAGTTGTTATGCTTGCTTATTTTCTAAAGCCCAACTCCTAAAACTTTCTTTCTAAGTCACTGGTGAAAGTGCTTATTAATGGATGACTTTTGTGCTCCTACCTCCTTCCTGTAGCTTATGATTTCTCCTGTGATGAATATTGCCTGGTAGATTGAGGTAATGGGCTGGAATAACTTGGTTGGTCACTAATGGCTTCCTGGTCTGGCTAACTCTGTTCTCAGTCACCATGCAGGTTGAATGGGTGACTTTTGGAAGTCACAGTGACAAAGTTATTTTCTGGTTGGAAAAAAAAGTTTTAAATTTGACTTATATGGTACTTTTTTTTTTTACCTGTCTTCAATTTCATTCTGAATTCAGGTTATAACTCTATAGTTCAAATATTTTTGCTGCAAGGGAAATGGAGGCAGCTTGAGGGTAGCAGGGAGGGACTTTTCAAAAAGCAAAACTCAATGTGCTTTGGAATTTTTCTATTGCTCTATCTAAAATGGTTAGTTTTCTTTGACTTCTGAGAAAATTTTCTGTTTTTCTCTTTGTGTGCAGGACTAGGCCAACTGGAGGTGAGTTTGTCCTACATGTGACTTTTGGCAGTATTTGGAGACATTTTTGGTTGTGGGGGGGCTCTACTGACATCTAGTGGGTGGAGGTCAGGAATGCTGTTACACTTCTTACAATGCACAGGGAAGCTGCCACCACAAAGAGTTATCTGGTTCAAAATATCAATAGAGCTGATATTGAGAAGCCCTGGCTAGGAGTATGTTTTTTTTTTTTTTTTCAACTTGGGGACAGGGATTCTTTGGGCACCTTAAAAATAAAAGTACTCTCTTCCAAAGTCTATTCAATAGAGCACAGAGGCACTGGCAGGCAGAGAATGGTCACACCTGTCTATAATACCACAGCAACATGGATTTGTAGTGGAAATTCTGAGGCTTTTTGTCATCTACCTGCAGTGTTGAGTTGGCTAAGTTATCTTCTGCCAATTGAATGTAAGCAACTTGAAGGCAGGATCCATGGCTCAAGCTATTTTATATCTTCCACATTATCTCTTATAAAGTAGGCACCCCATGACACTGCTGAGTAAATAATTAACCACTAGCTAATCGAGTTGAGAACTTTGCCTATACTGGGCTAGTTGGAAGGAGCTTTGAAGCTTGAGAAAGGCTGAGTAGGTAGGTGTGTGTATGTTATTAAAGGTCTCTCCTAAGCCCTCAGTTATGTGGATTTATAGAGTGTTGTTCTACAAGGAGTCATCTTTCTGAATTTCTTTATTCATAGTGGAGAATAAGACTCAGAGAGGTTGAGTATTTTATTATATAAGTTTGCACAGCAGGTTACTAGCAGATGTGAAAGAAGGGTTCCATCATGGTGCTTCCTATTCACTTAGCTGCTCAGCAAGTTGCCTTAAGGACCTATGTGAGGTCCTGAAATTGGGGCTCATGATTTTCACGGATGGTATATTTGCTTCTCCGTGTGTGTGTGTGTGTGTGTGTGTGTGTGTGTATTTGCGCGCGCACGTGTGCTCACACGTGTGCATGTGGGCATATGCTGAATATCAACAATAAGCACTGGGCATTTGAACGTAGACATCCCTTGACCTATTCTTGACTCCCAGTGGGGAAGATTAGGTATTTTCTCTGGGGTACTGGCAATGCACCCTGTGCTGTTCTGATCATAGCACTTATGTTTATTAGGATTGCGAATTTAGCATGCTAGCTTTAGGAGGACAGGGACTGTAGTCTTTTTGTTCAGTTTTAAACAAATAAAAGATATTCCATAAATGGTTTTTCGTAAGTAAATAAATGTTATATCGGGGATGGCTGTTTGGGGCTCATTCCTGGGGAGGATGTTGTTTGTGTGGGTTCCTTACTGAAGGTGTAGAGAATACCAAAAAAGGTGGAGTTGTGGGAGACAAATTTTGCCTAGATGGCTCAACTCCAGGGTGGGCAGGACTGGGAGTGTATGGTTGATTGGACAAACACCCCTTATCTCTGCCTTTATGAACCCCAAGAACCCTGATGGAAGAGAGCCTGGTTCAAGAAGTAGCCCAATAATTATTGTGATTTTTTATAATTATTGGGACCATTGATATCTGTGGGGCTATTTTCAGACTATAATGTCTGAGCAATTCACCCATAGCTTGTTACATGGAAGATGAGATAGCTCATTATCCTGAAAATTCTTCAATATCTTCTCATAATAGGGTCAGTTAAGTACAGAGTGTCTGCTATCATTCAGGGTCTTCTTATTCTCATTGAAGTTAAATCCAACATTATTTCCACACAGCATTTTTCTTCATCACCCAGACTTGGGGTTTGGAGAATACACAGAGCATTAAAGTGGATGTCACTTCAACTTGAGATGAGCAGCTCCTGCCCCAGTTGCCTTGATGCTTCTGTAACTTCTGATGGACTTGGTTCATTAGGAGATCATTTGATGGATTCTTTTGGGCTCAGTGTTTATGTAGAATGACTCTCTGCTCTACAGAGGGCACCAAAAGAGAAGAACAGGGGAGTAGGGAGGGCAAGTGATATTACTTTCTATTTCTGTGGAAGCATCTCAAAGAGGAGAGAAATTTGCGAACTGTCCTGTCTTTGGACTAATAATTTTTCTCTCCCCAGACCAGGGGTCTTTTATGGTCCATCCTTTCTTGGACCCCTGGTTTCCTCATTATAGCAAGACTATATGCCATCAACCCCCTCTTCTAGGTTCTTGCTCATGCTGTTATCCATAAGACAAGTCCTCCTTGCACCCTGGCATGAACTTACATCTGAGAATCTCTGGTCACTCTTCAACACCTGCTCAAGTCCCCATTGGTCCATGAAGCCTCTACAATAGGAACAGAAAGCGTATAGCACCAAGTAGCTGAATGTGCTTGCAGAAATTACACACTATGCTGACTTGATGACAATAAACCTCAGTACCTCAATGGCAAGTGGCACTGCTTCCCATTTTCCATCAGAACATCTCAGAGTGGGGATATAGCAATGTTTATAGTGGGTATCAGAAAACTTTTTACTTTATTATAGTAACATTTGACAGTTACTGAGCACTTACTGTATACTGAGAAAGGCTTTAAGTACTTTTTTCAAGTTTTATTTTATTTATTTCTCAGATCACCCTTTGAGATAGGGTATATTATCCCTCCTGTGAAGGGGACAAATCTGAGGCATGGTGAGAATAGGTAATTTGTTCAAGGGCATTAAGCTAGTAAGTGGGGAACCTGACCTGATGATACCGTGTCAGACTTTGTGGTTCAGTCAAAAGAGAGATGAGCTCTTGCCGGGGTAGCTCAGTGCTGAGAGTGTCAGCCCATGTATCGAAGGGTTTTGGGTTCAATTCCCTGTCAAGGGCATGTAATTGAGTTGCAGGTTCGATCCCCAGCCTTGGTTGAGGCACATGCGGGAGGCAAGCAATAGATATCTCTCTCCCTCTCCCTCTCCCTCTCCCACCCTCACTCCTTCTCTTCCTACTCTCTAAAAATCAATGCAAAATTATCCTCATGTGAAGATTAACAAAAAAAAGGGGGGGGGGAGGGAGCTGGGCCAGGAATCAGAAGGCAAAAGCAGGGGACTTGGTTTTGCCTCACTTTCACTGTAGGACAACTGATTATTTCTTTTTGAGCCTCAGTGTCTTTATTTATAAAACAAGAGTCTGTCTTGTGAAGAGCATTTTATATTCATGTGGATCAGACACTATGTCCTATGTGTCTACAATATGCCCTGGGACACTCACTGACCTGGCCACTGGTTACCTGTTAATAGGTGCCTCCCATTTCCTTTGTTATACCCTAGGTTCCCATCAGTACCTATAACTGTTTCTCCTCTAAACTCTTGATTTCAAGTCTCCCCATTTTGAACATTTTATAATGAGTTGTTAGCAGCCCTTCAATACTCTTCAGTCCCAAAAGAACCTTCAATCCATGGATTCTACCGCTTGTTCACTGTCTATTGCCCTCCTTAGATTCATGGACATATGATACAAACATGTATCATATGTGTGTTGAGCCTTCTTATCTACTTCCTCTCCATTAACTTCTGTCAAAACCAACTCTCTGCCTACCCTGGACCCACACCAAGTAACTAAATGTGCTTGCAGAAATCACACACTATGCTGATTTTATGACAATAAACATCAGTACATCAATCTTACCACATTCCCTTTGAATTTACCTGCCTTCTTTCTCTTCAAACTATTTCCAATCCCTCTTCCTCCAAAATGCCAACACTTCTTTCTCTGTGTTGAGAATCTCACTTCTTATTTCCAGAGATGATTAGAAGCAGCTGTATGAGGATTCCTTCTGACGCGCTCCATGAGATAGATTGGCTTCCTTGCATGGGAACCCTGGTGGTTCACCTTCCTCCCAGGTGGACTCTGCTCCCTGCCTGCTGTGCTGCAGGCAGACTGGCCCTGTGCCATTTCTCTGACATGCCAGGCCCTTTCTGCCTCAGGGCCCTCTCACCTGCCATTTGCTCATCTCTGGTTCTCTTCCTCCAGATCTTCCCTGGCTCTTCCTTTCTCATCACACGTCATCTTCTAAACAAGTTTTTCCTGACATCTTTACTTTCTACCTCCTTAGCCTGATATAGTTTCTTCATAATACAAATCATTATCTGAAATGTACTCTGTAGTTATTTGTTTACTGTCTGTCATCCGCAGGAGAATGTGGGCACCATAACATTGGGGGAACTTGTGTGTTTTGTTTCTGTTTGTGTTCTAGTGCCTGAAAAGCCCCTCAAATATAGTAGGTATTTGATTGCTGAATGAATGAATTAGCAAAATTAGGACCAGATAAATGATCTTGGATCCCTTGGTGTCAGTTTTTTCATCTGTAAAGTGGAATAATTGGCTCTCCATTGATTAAAGCTATTCTGTGTTCTGTTCTTCCTAAATGAACGTCATGCAGGTAACCCAGTTCTTGTCTATGTCTGGGCCACAGGTTTAGTGTGTGTTTCACGATCATGAGTTCTCCAGGTGGAGGCTCACTGCATGTGCCTGGCTGGATTTCCACATTGTTTGGCTGGAGAGTTCTAGCCATGGACCTGGAATAGCAGAAGATAAAGTGAGAATGCTGTGGACATTTTAGGACGTAGTACCAAGAGATCACAAAGGAATTTAGTCAAGGCTCCTCCTGTCCAGGTTAGGATGACCTCACAGAGCAGGTAGGGTAGATTCTCAGCCCGGCAGCAGGCTCTGGGGGAAAAGTGTGCTATACTGGGTTGACCATCCTCAGAACCAGTACCATAGAGCCATATGCCTAGTGACCCCTTTATTTACCTGTACCGTGACCTGACCAGCCTTTGGTCCTGAGGAATTTTCAGTTTCAGTCTAGGTAGGAGAGAAACATCTGTGTTCCCAATGCAGTAAGGAGAGCCTATGAAGGAGTGTGCTATGAATCCCACATAGTTAATAACTATAATGGTAATGATATGTTGATGATAATAATAATAAAAAATGTCTTTCCTTACAATATGCTTATGTGCCATAGTAACAAGGGTATTTATACATGATCTCATTTAACTCACCCTCTGGAGAAGATAAGTTAGCAGACACTATTGGTACCCCAACCATCTCCCTGACCTCAACTCTGATGTCACCTATAGGTACAGTGGACATTCCTAGGCCCATTGATAACTTCCCAACTCAAGCTCCCATATTTCTCAGCTTCCCTGATGGGTTTTTCTCCTATGTGATAGCTTGTTCTGCCCATGTGTAAGGTAGCTCAGAGGTATAGGGGTTTAATATTCACAGGAGCAGTCTTCAACTAATAAAGGCCCAGAGTTACTGGATACGTATCCAAGCTCTTCATCCTTTAGTGGGACAGTTCTGATATAAATTATACATGGATCCTAAGAAGGTTCCCTACCACAATAATTAATTTATTTCCTGACTGTTTTCTCATTCTTGTCACATTTCCTTCCCTCCCGAATTTGTATTTCCTGGGGTCACCTCCCAAATAAAGTACCTGAGCCCAAATCCTTTTGGGGTCTGCTTTTGGAGGAACTCAAATGAAGACAATTGATTCCCATTTTGGAGATGGAGGCACTGGAGAGACGATGAGTGGCGGAATCTCCATGCCTCCAATTTAGGTTTCTCTTTAGGCACATTGGAGCTAGGTATGGTCACCAGGTCCTTGGGCCCAGGCCCAACTCTTTCTGAGATAGGAAAGCATTGGACTATGTATGCTACCTGGCAAGGAGCAGGCCGCCCTGTGGGGATGGAGGTGGGGCTTACATTGATTGAGACATGCAGCCAAGACAACTAGGCCTACCTGGTTGAAAACAGCATGACACACATTCTGGAAACACCAGCCTCAGAGCCTGGGGAGACATGACCGGACAGGCTGTGTTTGTCCTGCCATATTCTATGTTGACATGACTCAGGTACAGGTGTGACTTTCTTCTTTCCCAGGGTCTCTTCTTCACCCCAGAAATCTGAGCTGTGTGTGGGTTGCAGCATGCCTTTGGCTGGGAAGAACGTTTTAGCCCAAAATATTGCCAGCAGGGTTGTTGGAAGCCAAGCCAGGTATTTGGAATCAGGAAAGATGTGATTTTTGAGGAGGAGTTGTTGGAGGAAGGAACAGGATTGTACTCTCTGGATCCCAAAGAATTCTCTGGGCCTAGCACTTTCCTTACAGATATTCTTGTGTCCCAAGACTTTGTGATGCAGCAGACTCTATATGGAGAAGCAAGACTTGCTTGGTCAAGAGGAATGAATAGGCGGCAGGCGTGTTAGACTCTCCCATGAAATGGGAGTAATGACCTCAGCCCACGGGTTGTTATGAGAATGAACCTGAATTGCATCAGATGAGAGGACCAGGCCCTGTGCAGTGCTTGACTCACAGCAGAGCATGCCATGGCCTCCTGCCTCCTGGCCTTCCTATGTGTCTTTCAACAGGACAGCAAGTAACTGAAAGGGACAGTTTCTCCCCCTTCATCCCTGCGACATGCAGTATGTAGGCAGGGGAAACTTTTCATGAGAAATGTTCACTACAGGAAAGGTCTTGATTATTTTGTGGGAGATTTGCTTCCCTCTCTGTGAACTGAGGAAGGTCAATGGTAAACTGCTCCTGAGAGGGACTCTGGCTCCCAGCCTTCTAAGCTGGGAGAGCCGTGATGGGGGAGCCTGTTCAAATATTCATGCTCTGTCCGTGGAGATGCTGATTTAGTGGGTGTCTACATTTTAACAAGCAATCTGGTTCTCCTAAGAGATTACTTTGATATCAGTGATTCTGGCAACATTACCTCCCCTGCCCCCCCTCTCCCCCTTGCACCGTGCCCATGTTATCAGAGCCCATTCCCTGCTGTTTGAAGTGTCGTTATAGGCAGGAAGCTTCCTCTACATCAAGCCTTCAGTGGCAGATAGCTTTTCCAGGCAAACCCTTAGCAGCCACGAAATGGTTCCTGGCCACAGACTCCCATTGTCTTAGGAGCTGCACCCCCTCTTCAAGTGGAAACAGTCCCATGACAGAGTCTTGGCATCTCTTCAGAGGGAATCCACCACTTTTAAATCAGTTACTCTTTCAATCAGATGCAGGACAGAAAACTTTCTTCCAACCTTGAGGTCATGCCTCCTTCTTCTCCTCCTTTTCCTCCTCCTTCTCCTCCTCTTCCTCCTTCTGTTCCTCCTCCCCTTCTCTTTGTCCTCATCTTCCTCTTCTCCCTCCCCCTCCCCATTCCCCTCCTCCTTCCCCTCTTCTTTCCCCTCCTTCTTCTTCTTCCTTCCTCACCCAATGATATTTTCCCATTGATTTTTAGAAAGATTGAAGAGAGAGGTAATGACAGAGAGAAACATTTATGTGACAGAGAAACATTGATGCAAGAGAGAAACATCAATTGGTTGCCTCCTACAAGTGCCTTGACCAGGGCCTGCACCAGGAAGGAGCCTGCAACTGAGGTATGTGCCCTTGACTAGAATCCAACCTGGGAACCTTCAGTCCACAGGCGGACAATTTATCAATGGAGCCAAAACAAGTAGGGCCATGCCTACTTCTTGACAAACCAATTCCAGTGTTCCCCCTCCCCCCCCCCCGCCCCATCTCAAATTGGATATTTTTCCCTGAGCTGGTGAAGAATGTGGGGCAGCCCATCTGTAATTCAGTTGACTTTCATGGGTAGGATGGGAATGATCTCCAAGACTTGTAGGGAAAAGGATTGGTCCCCCCTTCCCATCTCAGGCAAAGATGGTCATCTGTGCTTCTTAAGTCTATAAGCACAAAAGTCCCAGAATGTCTCGAATTCCAGGGCGGTTGGGCTCCTGACCAGCAGGGCCATGCAGAGATATAGCAGCTGACCTGTAGCCCAGCAATCTGCTTGCTGATTTGGGAGGAGGGCATTTTCATTAAGGTTTCAGCCCTGCTTCTGTTGTCTCCAGTACTCCAGAATCCACCCCCCACCCTTGCTTCTTTTTTGGTTCTCTCCTTTCTCTCTGCATTTTTCATCCCTCTACAATGGAAACATCTGTCTTATATCTGCAAGGCCAGTCCAAATGTTTACTAGGCTTATTTAATAGGAAGAATACTGATAAGTACTTCTATTTGTTCTACTAAGTGATCCCACCCCCCACAGCAAAAAAAGAAAATCCTCTACCTAAAGGGAATCCACCATCACCCTAAATTTGTATTCATAAAGAGGAGGAAAAGACCAATATTGTGAGTATAGTAATTGTTCATTAGTATTAGTCATATCCCCTTTACCATCCCATCAGCAATGGCCTTGCTATAGACCAAAGCTTGAGGAAAGAGAACATCTTTGGGGATTAGGTGGGGTGAGGGATGGTTGAACTATCATATTCTAAGTCCAAATCAAGCCCTATCATTTTAAAAAATAAGATTAGGTTATAACTGAAATACAGTAAACTACACATTTAAAGTGTAAATGTGATACATTTTGGTAAGTGCCCATACCTGTGAAACCATCACCACAGTGAAGAGAGTGAACATGTCTGCTCCTCAGAAGTTTTCTATGTTCCTTTGCAATGCTTGGTTTCTGTCCCTCTGGTTCCCTCTGCCATCCCAAAGCAACCACTGATCTGCTTGCTCTCTGTCACTATAGATTAGTTTGAACTTTCTACAGTTTTATATAAGTGGAATCATGCATGATGAGCCCTTTTTGTCTGACTATTTTTATTCAGCATAGTTATTTTGAGATTCATTTATGTTGTTGTGTGTTCAATAGTTCTCACTTTTTATAGCTGAGAAGTAATCGTATGCATATACAATTATATATTTGGTCACTTCGTAATGGATATTTGGGACATTTCCAGTTTGGGCCATGTAACAAAGTTGCTATGACATTTGTGTGCAAGTCTTTGTATGGGTAATATAGTCTTTTCTATTGGGTAAATACATAGGAGTGGAATGTGGAGCCATATGGTTTTTAAGAAGCTGCAGGGGTGATTGGAAAGAATCCTGGTCTGGCAGTCAGGAAATCTGGGTTTAATCTTCATTTTTCTAGTTACTAGCTGTGTGATCTTAGGCAAGGCCCATAACAACTCTGAGTCTCTGGTTGTCTGTCTGTCAAATAAGATGAAAACTAATCTCTGTCTCTCACATGCACAGAGATGAGAGGAAGAAGACCAAGGGACATAACCCAGGACATTGGCAAGTTTAAAAGCCCCACAGAGCACTATAGCCATTATTGAGAATAAGTTCCCAGAGGAGAGAAGACTATGCTATAGGTCTTGTTTTGCCAAGAGAGGGAAGTGTCCAAAAGCTTTGGAGGTGAAGAATTGCATTTGCTGTTGTCTGTTGCTTTCAGCTGCAATTCCTCTCTTTTTTTCTGCCTTCTGTGTCCTCTCCATCTCCTGTTATGGTTCCCCCACAAAGTCAGACCCATTGAGCAAAGGTGAACTATTGGAGGCATTGTGTGTAAAAAGTCACAATTGGGATTAGCTTTCCTCCTCTGCCTGTCAGGTTCATAAATCCAGATGGTAAAAGCAGAACAGAAAGGTAATATAGAACTTATACCTCAATAGCAGCTCCGCAGTCTTTAAGAATTTTACTAAGTAAAAGTTGTCAAAGGATGCTTGTATATATGGGTCTGCTTTCTCAGGGAACTTTCTCTTTTAAGAAGTGTTATGCACAGTGGTTAGTGTCTTTGGGGTGTGACTTGCTGATGTCCACAACAGAGATTTCACGATGTACTGACTGATATATCTTGAGAAAACTACAAGCTTCCATCTCTTCACTTGTCAACTAGGAATTTTAACAATAGTGTGTACTTACCTTGATCTGAGAATTAACTGAGGTAAGATGCAAACTTTTGCTTTGAGAGTATACAGTCTGTCAGACCTTTGGAGCTCTCTTTCCCTCCAGACTATATGTCCAGGAATGGGTGATCCTTCAGTGATGTTATACATTTGAGTTAAGTCATTGTGCCATCAGAAGGTAACTTTAAAAGTAAATTTACTTCATAGTAATCACCAATGAATTAGTGTATTAATTACACCATTTTCCTAGCAAAGGTCTCCAGAATATGGGTACCAAGTGTGCATAAGGAAGAGTGGTTGGGAATGCATATCCCTGTACCATAAAGGAAAAAAGTAAGGACATATAAATGGCTACCCACCATCCCCCATCCTCCCTCCCCCCCCCCCCCAAAAAAAAACCTCACAAAAAACCCACATACCCTAAACAACAAATTTCATCTTCTCATTTACTTCTAGGGTCATTCATGGCCAGGGGTCCAGTTTGCTCCATTATTTCAGTAGTCCCAATGAAGACTTGTTCTTCATTTCCTTTAAACATTAAAATGATCTTTTCTCTCTTCTGAAACCCATCCCATCCATATGTCTTACTCTACCATTGGAGGCAGTCTCTTACTAGATCAAACAACACTATATCTAATAAGGAGAGTTTTTTTTGCACAAGCCTTCTTCTGTGAATCATTAAAGAAAACAGATGGTCTATTTACATAAGAAAGATGGGAAAATGGAGGAGTAAAGAATCCGAGGATCTTTTTGCAAGATCTCAAATTTAGTGACAAACCCAAGTAGTTAAAAGTTCAGTGCCAAGTTGCTGAGGCTGCTGCTGAGATGAGACTCCAGCTCTCCAAAGGCCTTGCTTTGACAGGGGCTGATTCTAGCTAAAGGAAGCTGATTCCTACCAGAAGCAAAACTGGAGAGAGGTTCCCCTATCTTTTCCTATGGGGTGTTAGGAGTGCAGAGCTCTATCAGATGCTGTGTTATATTTATTCTAGATGTGTCAGGAACATCCAAATCACTTGGATAAACAGAAGAGGAAATTATTTTGTCAAGATCACGACTTCTCTACAAAAGTCACCAAGTAGTCAAAGCAGTATTGAGAAAGAAGAACAAAGCTAAAAGTTTTATGCAACCCAATTTCAAGCTATATTACAAAGCTGTAGTAATGAAACAGTACAGTATTGGCATAAAAATAGACATACAGATCAATGGAACAGAATATAGAGCCCCAAAATAAAATAACACAAACATAGTAGATTAATTTATGACAGAGGAACCAAGACTGTACAATGGAAACAGAACAGCCTTTTCAATAAATGACCTTAGGAAAGAATGGATGGGCAAGGCAAAAGAATAAAACTGGACTACTATCTTACTCAGACACAAAAATTAACTGTATTTAAAACTTGTACATAAGACCTAAAAACAATACAATCCTAAAAGAAAAACATAAGCATTTAGCTTCTTGACATTGATCTTGGTGACTTTTTTTTGAATTTGATACCAAAACAAGGCAACATAAGCAAAATAAGCAAGTGGGACTACATCAAACTAAAAAGCTTCTGCACTGCAAAAGAAGCCATCAACAAAATAAAAAATCAGCCTACAGAATGGGAGAAAATATTCACAAATAAAATATTTGATAAGAGGTTAATATCCAAAATATATAAAGTGCTCATGAAACTCAATACCAAAAAGAAAGCAAACAAACAAAACTCCTGACAATCTAATTAAAAAATGGCATAGACATTTTTCCAAAGACATACAGATGTACAGATGGGCAACAGGTACTTGAAAAGGTGTTCACTAATTATCAGAGAAATGCAATTTAAAACCACAATGAGATATTACCTTACACCAATGAAAGTAGTTGTTATAAAAAAGACAAGAAAATAGCAAGCATTGGTAAGGATGTGGAGAAAAGGGAACCCTGGTGCATATTGATAGGAATGTAAATTGATACAACCACTGTGGGAAATAGTATGGAGTTTCCTCAAAAAATTAAAAGTAAAGCTGTCATATGATCCAACAATTTTACTTTTGGATATTTATCTGAAGAAAGAAATAGAATTTATCCAAGGGTCCATCAATGAATGAATGAATAAAGAAAGTTTGACATATATAAATCTACAGTAGATAGATAGATAGATCTCCATACAATGGAATATTATTCAGTTACAAAAAAGAAGAGAATCATGATAGCTCTTGACATTATGCTAAGTGATATAAGTAAGACAGAGAAAGGCAGATACCATACAATTTTACTTTAACGTGGAATCTAAACAAATCCTATCTAATAAAAGAGTGATATGCAAATTGTCTGTACCTCTGATTGAGCCACGCCCATCAGCCAATCAGGAGCAAATAAACCCCAACCAAGATAGCTGTGGCAACTGAGGAACTTGGGTTTCCTTGGCAATGGAGGAAGCCAAGCTTTCTGCCTGCCTTTGCTGGCCTAGGCCTCCACTCAGTGCTACAAAGTTTTAATTATAGAAGATATATCCCAACAGAAATGGCAGCAGCCATGGAGCTGGAGAGAGCAGAGGCTAGGGTTGCTGGGGCGATGGAGGAAGCCAAGCTTCTACAGCCCTAACACCTAGGTTTCCACTGTAGGCTACAAAATTTCAATTATAGAATTTAAATAAACCCAAACAGAAATGGCTGTTGCCATGGAGCAAGCAGAAGGCTTGGCTTCACTCCAGGCTACAAAGTTTAAATTGTAGAACACACAAATTAATCCCAGATCCCAGGGCCTCTGCTTGGGTTGCTGGGGAGTGTGTGTGTGTGGCTGGCCTGAAAACCACCACAAACCCCTCAGGCTGCCCCAAGCCCCAAGGGACACTCTTCAGGGCAAACCAGCTGGCCCCTATCCATGCACCAGGCCTCTATCCTATCTAATAAAAGAGTAATACACAGATTGACCATCACTCCAACACACAAAATGGTTGCTCCCATGTGATCAAAGATCTTGCCCCCCCCGTGGACACAAGATGGGTGCCACAGATGGCCAGCAGGGGAGGTCCATTGGGAGGCTCTAGGCCTGCAAAGGAGGGCAGTTGTGGGTGATCAGGCTAGCAGGGGAGGGCAGTTTGGAGGGACCAGGCCTGCAAGGGAGGACAGTTGGGGGCAATCAAGTTTGCAAGGGAGGACAGTTGGGTGCAATCAAACTTGCAGGGGAGGGCAGTTAGGGGTGACCAGGCCAGCAGAGGAGGGATACTGGGGGCAAACAGCTGGCAGGGGAGCAGTTAAACATCAATTAGGCTGGCAGGGTAGTGGTTAGGGGGTGATCAGACTGGCAGGCAGAAGTGGTTAGGGGCAATCAGGGAGGCAGGCAGGTGAGCAGTTTGGAGTCAGCAGTCCTGGATTGTGAGAAGGATGTCCGACTGCCTGTTTAGGCTCGATTTTACTGGGATCGGGCCTAAACAGGCAGTCGGACATCCCTCGAGGGGCCTCAGATTGGAGAGGGTGCAGGCTGGGCTGAGGGACATCCCCTGCCTCCCGTGGTGATTGCCAGAGGCATGCACTGGGGGTTGGGAAAATGAGTGAAGGTGGTAAAAAAAATAGAAACTTTCAATTAAAAAAATAAATAATCCTTGTATTGCATTACACAGAGGCAGCCTGAGGAGTCTAGAAGATGCTGACCATCCAAGGTGAATACCTAAGCATCCTCCCTCTCTCCTATTCATATGTGTGATATTTCAGTCACCAGCTGATTGGCTGAATTTTTCCCTTACTTTCACGGCCTCCAAGTTTAATGTTTCTTCTTGAACTTAAAACAAAACATGTGACCATATGTAATGTGCATAGTTATACCTTACCCTTGAAGGTTACTTACCTAGCACCCTGAATGGATTGGGAAAATGGCTATCCCCTTCATATCTTTGGGTTCTAAGGCAAGAGTGCAAATGGAGACCTATATAACATGTCTAAGTATTTTATAGGTGTAAATCAAGCTATCAGACTAGTGCATAAAATATACCTACCCCATATCGTGACAATTATACCTTCCTAATGGCAAAATTGACAAATGTGTTTAAAGCTATTCTTATTATGTGACTGAAGGTTGGCAGAAAATCAAAGATGACGGAATTTAATTGTTACCCTACATATCTCAGTCATATATTGGCTAAGTAATAAAATAAAGATATATATGATGTGTAGATGCATCACAAAATATATATATTTTGTTAAAATTAAAGAAAATAATATATATTATTTTCTTTAATTTTAACAAAAATAACTTATGAGGTAATAATCAGGATTTTCACACATTAGGTTTTCTGTTGACAGTAGTGGTATAGGAAATAAAAACTATAATCATAAAAAAGTATAAAGTATTTTTCTAAAAATGTACAGCACATTGAATATAAAACAAAAAAGTAAAACTATTCTCATGTATGCATCCAAAAGTTACTTTTTTTCTAAAATATTTAAAAGTATGTATTACAATAAAATTCAAAATATAAACTAATTAATGGCATCAAATTTAAAAATTGAAGTTGTGTAAATCACACTGACATTTTTATTTAATGTTTGAAATGTATTTAAATCTTATTTTTAAGAAAACAGAATTAATTTTAATTTTAGCATTTACTGTCTATCCATTTGCTAAGTTAAGGATTCAGTGCATGAATGTTACACCTAGATTTATATAAATTCATAAATTTAAGGGTAATATGAATGGTTGAGTATTGCAAAATGTTCCCTAGTCACCCCAGTGCCACTGCTGTGAATACCATGTTTATTCATGAGTCCCTCTGAAGTCATGAATTGGGACACAAAGGAAAGCATGAAAAGAATGCTCAGCACTGCTGGGAAACCAAAGTTATGCAAGAATCTATTGAATGCAAGCTATCTATGAGGAGGAAAGATTTGACAAGATAACTCATATGTCTATTCTTTTACCCAAGCAATTCTAATGCTCAGTTTTTTTCACCACATTCTCAGGTAGTGTCAATATCAATGTCAGCAGCAGCACTGCCCACAAATGTTCATGGCATTCAAACACAGCTGCTTTTTGTTTTGAGAGTGTAGGGAGAAATGTGGAGACTTTCCTGGGGCCTGAACAGTGTTGATTATAAGAGTGGATGTTTAGGGTTCCTGGCTGTGTTAAGGCAACAATGGATACTGGGTGATGAACAATAGAGGGGCCAGTATGTTCTTTAACAAATGTATTTTTATTCTGTCTGTGATATGCAGGCTTCTCTCAGGTATGAGGCCAAGGGGAAGGATTCCTCTTGTCTAGATGTTGGTTGACCATAGATGACTAGTTAGTCAGGTTTCTTCAGAAACACAGAACCAAAAGGAGATGTACTAGTATATAGGGGTGGAAGGACAAAAGTAGGTTTACAGTGATGAGTACGTGAAACAAAGTTTATTCTTGCATTATTATTCATTTATTAATTATTGCATTATTTGTTTTATCATTATTGTTATTTCATATCTTTACTTATTATTTATCTTTTAGGTAATGATGGCTGGTAATTTAACCAATGACCAATGAAAATGGATATTTCAAACTTACTTTTGCCTATCCCTGTATACCATATAAAAATGAAGAAAATTATTTATAAATAAATATAGTATAAATAAAAATGTTAAATTTAACATATAACAAAATAAATAAATGTAACATAATATATTAAGTGCAATAGTATCTATAAATATTTATGAATACTCAATATTAAGAATACATGTAATATGTAATAACTCAATTATATTAAAATCAAATATACTTTGTATTATATAAATAAATGTATTAAATATAGGGTGTCTCAAAAAGGTATACACACACTTTAAATATAAAAGCAGTGTTTATTAAAATACATTTTATTTTCAAAATTGAGCTGTCAGCTGTTAAAGTGTGTATACATTTTTTCGGGACATCTTGTATATAAAATGCATATCCTTTATTTAGTATAAAATATTGGCTTATGTGATTATGGAGGCTGAGAAGTACCAAGATCAATAGTTGGAAAGCTGAAAACGCAGGAGAGTTAATTGTGAAACTGGACAACCAATGGTTCTGGGCTGCCTGTCACTATTTGAGCAGAAACAGAGTTGAATCATATATGAGAGTTTATTCCAGTACTGCCAGCAGTATAGGAGAGCAGCAGGTCATCCACGAAAATCTGCCCTACCCCTCCTTATAAACAGTTGCTTATATTGGGTAGAAGGACAAAGATTATATGGCAAAGTAGGAATTACAGGCATGAAGAAGTAGACAAGATATGTATATTGGCTATAGGTTATAGGTAGGCAATGTGGGCTATAATGACCAACTATTACAGCAGAGGGTCACAAAGGGCAGGCACCTCCAGGACCAGGTTATAGACAATGGAGGCTGGGTGTTGCAAAGGGTGGGTGTCTCTAAGACTAGATTGTTTCAGCAGCAAGAATATTAATCTTTCTATGATAATAGGCAGTTCTTGGAAAAGGCGAACAGACTGTGTTCCGCGGTTAACTCTCATGTCCTGTGGTGTACAACTCTCAGCCAGGTTGGAATGTGCTTTCTCTAATCAGAACAATCATGGTTAACAGAGCGTGATTAATATTTCTTTTAATTTTAGCTAATCCCTACTATTCTATTTCTGCCCCCAACAATGGTGTAGTTCTGCTGTGAGTCATAGGACTGAGAACCATGAAACTCAGTGGTATAAGTTTCAGTTTGAATGCCAATAGTCCCAAGAGCCGATTTTTCAGTTGGAGTCTGAAGGAGAATACCAATTTCTTAGTTTAATCAGCCAGGCATGAGGAGTTCTGTTACTAAACTTTCTGTTCTATTTAGGTCACTTGATTTGATGAGGTACACCCACATTAGGGAGTGCAGTCTATTTTATTCAGCCTACCTATTTAGATGCTCATCTCATCCAGAAACGCTCTCATAGATACACCCAGAATTATGTTTGACCAAATGTCTGTCCACCAAGTGCCAGGCACTAACATGGTTGTTTTACATACATTACCGCATTTAATTCTCATAATAGTTCTGTGAGGTCAGCTTTTTATAAATGAAGAAACTGAGTCTCCCAGCAGTTAAATATACAGGGTGGGGCAAAAGTAGGTTTGTAGGGAAAATCTCTCTATATAAAAGCCTAAGTGACCGTTATGACTGGATGACAGCTATGATGCACACTGACCACCAGGGGGCAGACACTCAATGCAGAAGCTGCCCCCTGGTGGTCAGTGCGCTCCCACAGCCAACCTTCCATGGCCAGCCAACCTCCCACAGTGCCTCCCCCTGGCCAGCTACCTAGGTCAACCCCTTGGCTCTGATCACCAGCCAGGCTGAGGGACCCATGCACAAATTCATGCACTGGGCCTCTAGTAATACAATAATAAAGAATAACATAAGAATAAACTGTTTTGTATACACAACTATAAACCTAATTTTTGCCTTACCCTTTAAATTTATATATAGATTCCTGGACTTCAAAGCTACACACAATTCAAACAAACTAGCAAGAAAATGTTTAGCCAACTTCAGAGGGTTTAGTAACTCTTAAAAATATTAGAATGTCCCATGGACAAATATTGATATGCTTATCATTTTGTTAGATTGCTAAAGGACCAACTAACTATGTCTTAAAACCTGTTTACATTTATTGATTGTACTCTGAATAATATTACCCTATGTAATAGTCAAATAAGTTGACTTTTGGTAAATTTCTAACCTGAGCTCTCATTTTAATCTGAATAAATTAAATTTGACTTTTGAGTTTGAATTATGAAGAGCCAGAGGGCTCTAGCATGAACATATTGTGAGTTGGTGGTGCTCAGAGACCTCATCAGGGGTTGAGTAGGGCAGTTCATTCTCCATTTACAATTATTACAAGCAAGTAAACTAATGTGTGCTATTAATCTGTTTGTTTTGTTGTGCTGTGTAAACCAGTCTATAAAGATGACCTAGTCCAGTAGTCGGCAAACTCATTAGTCAACAGAGCCAAATATCAACAGTACAATGATTGAAATTTCTTTTGAGAGCCAAATTTTTTAAACTTCTAATGCCACTTCTTCAAAATAGAGTCGCCCAGGCCATGGTATTTTGTGGAAGAGCCACACTCAAGGGGCCAAAGAGCCACATGTGGCTCATGAGCCACAGTTTGCCAACCATGGACTTAGTCCAACAAAGTCCTCCTGTCTTCCCTTGATTCCAGTAAGCAAGCCCAGAGATATAAATATGGTTAATATAAATGTATAATGTATGTATTTTATATTATTGCATTTATGTTTTATGTTAACAAAATGTTATTTAATAAAATAGCAGTCATGTACCATTACATAGTGCTTTACAGGGACAACACTTATTGCACACAGCAGTATACAGTGAGTGTTGTTGATGACTAGGATGGCGTGGGTGTGCTGAGGTAGAGACATTTCATTTTGAACTTGGACCAGGATTAGAAGAAATTAGAAAAACAATGCAGGAATGAACATTTTTTCCTGAGTTAAGATTTCTTTTTATAATGCCTTGCTACTTGAATAAAACAGGCTTTCTGCTCACCAAATCTTTGTAGGTAATGAGTGTCAATGATTTATCTTGGAGAAGCTGCATTGTTCCTATATTCAGAGACATAAGTGGTTATTTCAGAATTGGCTGGTGTGGTTTAGATTTTGATCTGTAACTCTGGTTTTCTTGTGATTCATATTGATTGCTCCAATTTGTATGCTGCTTTGCTCTGTAGGTTCTTGATCCACGTGTTTCTCTATTTTTTGGTCATGGATATAGGTCTATGTTTCTAATTTTCAATTTTCTTCTTGGATTTTCAGTGTCTGTATTCAAAGTGGCTTTAAAAAAAAAAAAAAACAGTTCTCACTTTTATTTATTTACCCTGCTGTCAGACCTGTTTGGCCTTGTCCATGCGATAATGAAAATGCTTTGTAAGTTGTAAAACATAACTCAAATGTAAGAAATGATTACTATTTTGTTAAAAATAATAAACTCCAAGTCTTCATGCTATAATCAGAGGTAAATGGGAACACCTGTTGGACAGGTGGGTCATCTTTATGAACTGAGATCCTAGTTTGTAACAGCTCTAGTAACTAATGTTGTGGCCTAGATTCTCTGCGAACATGTGTTACTGTCCATGTCTAAGAGAATAGAGGCATGAGTCGAAAAAAGAGACAGAGGGTAGTAAAAAGGAGACAGAGGGTAGTCCCAACAGCCTGATTTCCTACTCAATGCCTGACCTCACACTTGATTGTAGAGACCTGAAATACTCTAAATTGATTTTAATCCAGGCTAGGATTAAGCTTAAAACTCAAATTTACTTCCTGTGTTCTGTCATGGATCTTTTGATAGGCTATGTAGCAACATTGAGAAATATCTTTAGTGATTCTTGGTCCACATGCAAATTTACAGCAGATTTTAAAAATCCTAAACTGGTTTTAGGGCCAAACTTTCATCTTGCTCAAGTAATTCTATCTCTCCATCAAAAAATCTTACTGAGTTTATTCCTGAATTTAAACCAGGTACTGTCTGTAATTTTTATTTTCTAATTGGTATAAGACTAGGCCCAGCATATGGCTGTAGATGTCCTTAATTTGCTTACATCTAGAGTTAGTTCCTAACATTTGAAAAGTTGCTGTTTTCGTCAACTATGTCATCATTAGTAGAATCCATTTCAAATATGGAGAAAGAGGTCCTTATTGAGTCCTCAGTAGATTGGAAATGCAAAAATTTTCTTTGGGGAGAAGAAAGGGATTAAGAACCCCCTTCCCCCCCCGCCCAAAAATGTTGTGTGGTATGCCAAGGGTGGGTTTGAGAGGTGGGACAGGAATGTTATAAAAGGAGATAGCTCTATGACTGCACTTTAGAATTAGCAGACACCCTCATGAAGTGGGCTATATTTGAATCCACTTTTACTTTTTCATTTTCTTATTCATTCACTCAACAAATGCTTTTTGAGCACTCATTTATTTATAGGTCAATACGATGTTAGATGCTAGGGACATCATTTCTGACAATTGTCCTGGATCTAGAGGTCATCCGTGCTATAGGGACATCAGGTGAAACAGATCTGGATTCTAGTCTCTTCTTCCCTGTTCGTTTTTATGTTACTCTGTAAACTTATGCAATACATTGTCATCTAGATCTTACTGTATTCATCTTGTGAAATCAGATAACAGTTACCAGCTGTAGTGAGGATTCCATAAGTGATGTACATTTGACCTTTGAATATTAACATGGGTTTGAACTGTGTGGATCAATTCATATGAGGATATTTTTCAATACATAATGTAAATGTATTTTTTATTTCTTATTGTATTTTTAATAACAGACTTGCTGTGTTGTAAGAATACAATATGTATTACATATAACACAGAATATATGTTAATCTACTGTTTATGTTATTGGTAATGCTTCTGGTCAGCAGTAGGCCATTAGTAGTTAAGTTTTTGGGGAATTGAAGTTACATATAGATTTTGACTCTGTGGAGAGGTCAGTAACCTTAACCCTCACTTTGTTCAAGGATAAACTGTATATAACACTGAGCACTGCATATATAATAGATCTCTCACTTATTAACTGATGTTTGCATCCTCCTCACTTGTATCTTGATCACCATCTCAAACTCACTGACTGCTCTTTGCCTGAGGCAACTTAGCTTTTAAGTAGAATTTAATAGTGTTTAAGTCTTTATGTGAATAGACATATGGATGAGAAATTTTCAGTTATGTATAGATCCAAATTTAGTTCTAGAAATATATTGACACATTCTCAGTTTTACATTATCTTTTTAGCAGCATGATTGAATCTGTTTTTTAACTTGAATAATTAAATTAATTAAAATGCTTACTAAATTAACCAAGACTGAGCATCCATTAAAATGATATAGAATTATATATAATAACCATAGAGATAAAATAAAATCATAACATTATTTAATACAAATAAGGGAGAAAAAGAGGAAAAAGGGAACAGGAACAAATAATTCAAATATGAACCAAATTTCAGGATGGTACCTTTATACCCAACCATACAAAAAATCACATTAAATGTAAATGGTCAAAATGTTCTAATGTTCTAATTAAAAGACAGAGATGTGCAGATTGGATATAAAAGCAAGATCCACTATGTGCTTTTTATAAGAAATCTATTTTAAATATCAAGACATAAGTATGTTATAAGTAAATTGATGGAAAAAATATATCTAATTTAAAGTAATACTAATTTAAAGAAAGCTGGAGTGGCCATATCAATATCAGATAAAGTAGTTTTCAGGGCAAAGAATATTACCAGGGGTAAGGAGAGTCATTTAGTAATGATAAAGGAGTCTTAAACATTCATATATCTAATAACAGTTTCCAAAACAGGAAGTAAAATCTGATAGAACTGCAGTGAGAAAGCACATTAAAATTATAGAGAATTCAACACTTCCTCTTAATGACAGATAGAACATATATAGAGAAAAATAAAAATATACAAGTTCTGACCAGCACTGTCAACTACATAATTGAGCTTTATAGAATATTACATCCAACAATGGAAGAATATACAGTACACTACACCCAATAATCTAGCACCTGACACAACCCTCTAGCCAATTCTGTCAACAGGAATATGTTTCTGTCAACAGTAAATACCATTGTTCTGGGCCACTATAGGCCATGAGAAATCCCACATTTTTTGAATATCCTAGTGGTACCTCCAAGGGTAAGGATGAAATCTGGTTAATCTAGATCAAAGATGTAAGCCACACATTGTCATTTTTTTGGGGTAAACAGCAGCCTCTAACCTTTGTCCAGACTTATTAAAATCAAGATGTTATTCCCTTCAGGACTTGGCATTAAAACAATGCCAGACTTAGGCCCATTTAAAGATTTTCTGTCATTTTTAAAAGGATTTCTAGACTTCTTTATATCAGTAAAACAATAGAGATCCCTCCCACAAAAACCTTTCTGAGAGATTTTATTCCCTTAAGATGATGTACAATAAGACATGTCTTCCTGCCCCTTACCTTCCCAAAGGAAGAAAATTTGATACTGTAAGAATTATGATAGACTTGTCAAGTACAATGTGATTAGCTTTAAGTTATAAAATGTAAATATAATTCACTTAATAGTGTAACAAATTATAATATTTAATCAAGAAGGAAAAAGATAAACTAGAAGAATATTTGGTATAATGATGACATTTTCATGGTCCCGTGTGTGATAGACCTACTGTTATAAAATTCCAGTAAACTGTTCTTCTTGGGAGTCAAATATATAAGTGAAAAATGGGAGGTAAAACATGGCTATAACCACACTTATTAATTTAAATAATACCTTATTAACTTACATAATAATTAAAAAGTCTATATTTACCCAATTAGTTATTGTTTCCAGTTCTTAATTTCTTTGTGTAGATTCAGATTTACGACTGCTATTATTTTCCTTTTGTTTTTAGTACTGTCTTTAACATGTCTTGTAATGCAGATTTACTGATAATGAATTCTTTTAGCTTTTGAATGTATGAAAAATCTTTATTTTGCCTTCCTTTTTCACAAGGTAAAGGATTTTATGTTGACAATTTCTCCCTATTCAGTACATAGAGATGTCATTCCATTGCACCTCGTTTGCATAATTTCCAAATAAAAATATGCCTCTGTTCTTATCTTTGTTCCTCTAGATATAATGTGTCTTTTTGTTCTCTAGATGCTTTTAAAATTTTCTATTTATCACTGGGTTTTAAGAATTTGGTTATGATGTGTCTTAGTGTAGTTTTCTTCATGTTTCTTGTACTTTGAATTTATTGAGTTTCTTGGATATGTGGGTTTATAATTTTAATCAAATTTGGAAATTTCAGCCAGTATTTTTAAACTATTATTTTATAACCTTCTCCCTTTCTGAGACTAAAATAACATGAATATTAGACTCTGCCTAGTTGCATCAACAGCTCACAGATTGTTTTCTTTTCGTTTTGAGAATTTTCTATTGCTCTGTCTTCAAATTTACCAACGTACTCTTTTGCAATGTCTGATCTATTCTTAATCTACTCTAGTATATGTTTTATCTCAGATATTGTGGTTTTTATCTTTAGAAGTTAGATTTGAGCCTTTACAAAATATCCTTCATGTTGCAACATTAAAGTATTTCTTTGTTTTTGAATATAAGGAATACAGTTTTAATTATTCTTTTAATGTTCTTGTCTATTAATTCTATTATCTGTATTAATTCTGAGTTCATTTTAATTTTTTGATTTTTTTCTAATAATTATGATAATATATTTCTGCTGCTTTGCATTCTGGTCTTTTTAAATTGTATACCAGATATTGAGAATTTTATCTTGTTAGGTATAACATTAGTTTAGAATTCCTATAAATATTTTTGAGCTTTTTTTCTGGGATGTTATTAAGTTACTTGGAAATAGTTTGAGCCTTTCATGTTTTATTTCTATGCTTTGTTAGGCAGGATCCGAGTAGAGTAGTCTAGGGTTAATTTTCCACACTACTGAGGGAAGTTCTTCATTGTATAAATATGAGGTTTTGCACTCTGGCTGGAGAAATAGATGCTCTTTCTTTTTACCTCTAATTCTTTCAAATAATATTTTCCCTGATTTGAAAAGTTTCCTCACACATTTGAGTTGATTGGTACTCAACTAAACCCTAGAGGGGGACCTTCTTTAGGTCCCCAGAGTTGCTTTTCTCTCTCTTTCCATCTCTCTGCTAGCTACTACTCTATCCTGAAAACTCAAACTGTCTCCAGGACTCCCAGCTCCATGTCTTCAACCCAGGAGAACACTGGGCTCCACGTGCCCTCTCCCCCCACCCCCGCCCTTCCTTGCATCTTGACCTGGAATCCCTGTCCAGGCACTAAGTTAGGCAATTGCAAGGGATCAGCTCCTTTGTTTCCCATCTCTCAGGAATCCTTACCCTTCATTTCTGAAATCCAATATTTTGAAAACAAGATTTTACATATATATATCTGCTTTTTTTGTTGTTTCAGGCAGGAGTCTGGGTCCAATCTCTTTTTACACAATCTTGGCTGAAAGCAAAGCCTGTAGTATTCTTTATAACAAAAAAATCTCGTGCCTTCTCTCTATTTTTATTTTATTTTTAAAAAATGGGGGTGAAGAGCTTATGGAGATAAACTAGAAAATGTTCATTTGGACGAAATGCTGGAGAAATTATTTTTCTCATTCTTTTTCACTATTATGATTCTTTGCTTTGCCACTAGAGTAATTTTTCCAAATTGAATCATCTCACATTTATGCCTAAATCTGTCATGTTTTCTCAGTGATTACTGAATAATATCCAAACTCTTTAGAAAACATGTAAGGCTCCTATATACCTATGAACCCTTATTTTTAATACCACTCACTTCTCCCATTATACTATGGACTCTTACTAAGCTGTGTTGCCTGCTACAGTAGTAGTGTGTGGATTCTGGAGTCAGAGGAGCAGCTTAAGTCCTATTTAATGGCTGCCAGATTGGGTGAAATTAACTTCTTTAATACAGTAACATGCCTGCCAGTGACCATTAAATGAACTAATAATACCTGTGAAGTGCTCACCACAGGGTCTGGCACAGAGTAAGTGCTCAATTAATATAATTTACTAGAGGCCAGGTGCACAAAATTCATGCATGGGGGGGGGTGGGAGGTGGGTGTCCCTCAGCCCAGCCTCCACCCTCTCTAATCTGGGACCCCTCAAGGGATGTTTGACTGCCTGTTTAAGCCTGATCCCGGTAGGATCGGGCCTAAACAGGCAGTTGGATATCCTTCTCACAATCCAGGACTGCTGACTCCAAACTGCTCACCTGCCTACCTCCCTGATTGCCCCTAACCACTTTTGCCTGCCAGCCTGATCACCCCCTAACCACTACCCTGCCAGCCTAATTGATGTCTAACTGCTCCCCTGCCAGCCTGTTTGTCCCCAACTTCCCTCTGCTTGCCTGGTCACCCCTAACTGCCCTCCCCTGCTGGCCTGATGGCCCACAACTGCCCTCCCTTGCAGGGCCTGGAACCTCCCACTGTCCTTCCCTGCTGACCATCTTGTAGTGGCCATCTTGTGTCCACATGGGTGCAGGATCTTTGACCACATGGGGGCAGCTCTCTTATATGTTGGAGTGATGGTCAATCTGCATATTACTCTTTTATTAGACAGGATAGAGGTCTAGTGCATGGGTGGGGACCAGGTGATTTGCCCTGAAGGGTGTCCTGGACCAGGGTGGGGGTTCCCTTGGGGTGTGGGGTGGCCTGGGCGAGGAGCCTATGGTGGTTTGCAGGCTGGCCATGTCCCCCAGCAATTCAAGTGGAGGCCCTGGGATCTGGTGTTGATTTATGTTCTACAATTAAAACTTTGTAGCCTGTAGCAGAGCCAAGCCTTCTACTTGCTCTCTGGCGACAGCCATTTCTGTTTGAAACTGTATAGCCTAGAGTGGAGACCTAGGCTAGGGCTGTAGAAGTTTGGCTTCCTCCATCGCCATGGCAATCCTAGCCTTTTCTCTCTCCAGCTCTGTGGCTGCTGCCATTTCTGTTGGGATTATGTTTTTTTTTTATAATTGAAACTTTGTAGCATTAAGTGGAGGCTTAGGCCAGCAAGGGCAGGCGGAAAGCTTGGCTTCCTCCATTGCCGGGGAAACCCAAGCCTCCCTCCTGCTCTCAGTTGCCTCAGCCATCTTGGTTGGGGTTTATTTGCATAATTTGCTCCTGATTGGCTGGTGGGCGTGGTTGTAGGCATGGTTTGATTGGAGGTACAGTCAAGTTGCATATTACTCTTTTATTAGATAGGATTACTGTGATGGTTCCATCAAGGCATCATGTCCTGCTTCTCTGCCTTGTGGACTTTTGCACATGATTCTCCTACTGCCTGAAGTTCTTTTTTCTGCTCTACATACTTTTCCCTTCTTCTGTTTCTCTTTTCGGACACTTCTCAAAGTTTACCTCAAATGGGAGGCTTTCCCTAACTTCCTGGTCTTACTTAATAGGATGCTCTCCATGTTCCATGGTGCCCCATTAATATTGTTTTGAAATTGTTTTCCCTCTTTCATCTCCACATAGGGAGAGAGAGTCTGTGGCTCATGGTTTGTGATCAATTTGTGTGAGATGAATGAATGAATAAATGTTGGCTCTTAATATCTGTTGAATAGAATAATGAAAAAGACATTTAAAAACTCTGACATAAATTGTTATTGTTTGAATGAGCAGCAGTAGTGGCCCAAAATTCCTAATGAAAGGACCCTGGGAGAACAGGAGTAGCGTATTCAGGGACATAACATGGCCAGTCTTTTGAACCTCTTTGTAAACTCCCCCAAGAAGCTGCAATTCACTGACTAGTAATGCCACTTGGCAAAAAAAAAAAAAACAAAAAAAACAAAAACAAAAACAAAAAAAAGAAAAAAAAACAACGGCTGGGGATGAGAAGGAAATAATTGCAAGAAAATGAAAATCATGAGCCAAACCATGTGATAACAGCCTTCTACCCCATGGCCCAGGCACCTAGCATTGATGGTATTATCTCCTCACAGCTGGAATTTTAGTAAGTGCCTGCCAATATTGATATTAGACCACATAATGGAATCGAGGTGGATTGGTGAACAATCCCTTTAAAAGTTAATTGTTCAAAACCGTGGGTTAGAGCTCTTAAGCTAATGCCTGTTGGTTTGATGGCAATTTTGGTGCTTATTCTTTTAAAAACTGTTTTTATTTATGGTCTCATTCTCTTGATTTTGATGTCAGAAAGCAGAGCTCTTTTTAATTTTGTTTTCTAAAGAAGGCTAAAGGACATCCTGCTTGGCTTTTATGAGTGTTTTTTTTTCCCTCCTCTTCACTTCCTTTTATACTGTCTTTCTCTCTTCCTTGTGAGCCAGCCCCTTAGGAAGGCCTGCCTCTTGTCCTACAGTCTTGCACAGACATTTGGACATCTTGGTAAACCCAATCCCTTCTAGCTTCAGCCTTCCTGAAGTCCCTGCAGGCTGTGTTGAAGGAGATCCCTCAGTACTGAGTCACTGGCGACATACTCAGAGCTCTGATCCAGTTCCACTGAGGGTTTTGGGAAGAATCTGAGATGGGAGACCCCTGTGTTTAATGGCAGACCTTTCCATCCCATAGATTGGAAGCGGTCACAGTGATGGCCAGTCTTAGGGAGAGCCTCTCACACCAAAACCGATGTCTGAGTGAAAAGAGGGAATTCTTAATTGGAGCAGTTACAAGGTATCTGCCCTTTCTCAATCAAAGCCTGGTATGAATTTGGGCCTATCAGTATATTTCCATTTATTGATAAGCCAGTCACAGAATAGCCCCTGGGCATGTTTTCAAACTTAATGAAAAAAAGACAGTTTCTGCCACAAGAGCTCTTCATATGACTGACAGCATCAATCAAAAGCTACTCTGGGCTCCTGGCTGCTCTCAGTAAAGAAACGTTTCTCCTAACACCTGGAGAGTCTGGGGAGAAAGGACAGTGCTCCACACGAGGGAGGGGCAGAGGAGGACTCTACTTCATCTTGACTATTCCTCCTTTGCCTCACACGGGCCTTTTGAAGGCATGGAGGAGACCAGAAGGGTGAAGTGTGGTGGCATCTGGAAAGTCATGGAAAGCAGAGAGAGTAGGGAGTTTTTCCCTGAGGGGAATGGTGCTATAGTACCTGCTTTGAACTTGGAGGTGATATTTTTCAGTCCCTGTAGTGTAGAGCCAGCATTTGAGAATTTCCTTCCAGAACTTTACTCTCCTTTTCATTTAGGAAACAGAAAATAGAGTTTCTTTTCTATTCAGAGATCTGATTCCTGTTTTGGAGATTGTATATTTCAGTGATTTTTCAAATCGTTTTTTTGGGGGGGGGATACACTTTTTTTCTCATCAAAGGTAAGATATTGCCTTTGTAAGAACCCAACAGGTAAACACACCAAAAAGAGAAATAAGGATTTGATAATTTGGAATGGAACAAAGTAAAGGAAGGTGCATATTGGGGTGTAAACTCAACTGGCCATGTATATGCTATAGAAAGTTTGGTTCTCAGAAGCTTAAAGCCATGAATCTATTCATGGCCATGCAATTTGTTGAAGGGCAAACTATCACTCTTGGTGGAACTGGTCTTCAGAACCCCCCTCCTCAAGCCAAGCATGCTGATGTGCATCAGGGACACAGGTGAGGAGGAAAGTGGGGAGGAGAGGCAGTGCATGGATTTGTGGATCTTCTGGCTAACCTTGAGAAGGTGTGGTCTTATAGAGCTCCAGAACATCCCTCTATGCCTTTGTTTTTTCTCTACCAACAGTGGTGCTTTCTCCCTAAAAGAAGTCATGTCATCTTTGACAATAATTTTATACTTCTGCTTGCTAGGGGAAATAATTTGCTCACCTTGACCAGAAAACTTCAAATTATTCTTGTTACCTCTACCTTCCTCATCTCCCTTAATCAGCCCTCACCTAGATCTGTTGAATTACTTCCAAAATAATCTGAGTCAGTCTACTTGGCTCCATCATTATCCAAATACCTTGTTCTAAACCACCATAATCTTGCTGGAGCTGGCTATAGACTCCTTCTTTCATTCTGGGCTCATTTGAATTTATAAACCAGAATGATGCTTTTGAGCCACAGTTCTGATTATGCCATTTCCTCTTCCAGTTGAAAATGCCTCAGTGGCTTCCTATTGGTTTTAGAGTGAAGACCTCAATCTTTAAAATACTCCATGTACTGAATAGTCAGGGTTCTACATGTGTCTCCGACCTTGTCTCATACCTCTTCCTCCTCTCTCTGCCCTCAGCTACACCAACATTCTTGCTATGCTTTCTCCTGCCACAGGGATTTGCATATGTGTTTTTATTTACCTGGAATTCTCTCTCCACCACCATTTACCTAGAAAACTCCTCAATCTCAACTCTCCACTCACTCATTAGGGAATCCTCTCCTTCTCTCTGACTAAGTTACAGTCCCTTTTTATAAGCTGTCATTGAAAGATGTATTTCTCCTTTTGCATTTCATTGTGTGGTTGTGTGCTCAGGTCTAACTTCTGCCAGCTCCTGGGGTTGAGGGCCACATTTGTTTTAGCTCTAACATGGTGCCCTTTATAGAGTATGGGCTCAATAAGTATCTTGTGAATAAATAAGTGAATGAATGAATGAATGAACTGACTTTTGGAATAGAAGGGCTTTGCTGAATCATCCCTTTTGAGTGGTGCGTAAGGGAAGTTTTTGCTTCTGGTACAAAGGAATTTTAAATCCCAGTCAGAGCGAGCCTCTGCGTCCTTGACACCCTCACCTACCTCAAGAAGTAATGAGATGGAGTATCTTCCTTTGTACCACTGGAAACTGGCCTTTCCTTTGAATTTCTCTGAGGATGTCCCTTCTCTGAGCAATTTCTTCTTTGTCTTTTCTCCAACCTTTTTCTGCCAAATGAGGAGTTGGCAGGAAGAACTCTCAAGTTCACCACATAGTCAAGAGGGAAAACATTACCATCACTTTGAAGAAGTTGGAAACATGGGAATGGCATAAAGAAGCCACAGACTGTGTCTTCAAATAATTTTGGCATAACTTTGCCCATTAATCCTTTTCTCCCTCACTCTTGCTTGACCTTTGTTCTTGGCCACTCTGCAAGTAGCATAATATTCATAATAGTCCAAAAGTTGTTTGAGTCCAATATTGAATGAGACAGAACATCCTTTGCCCTTCTAATCTCTGAGTTCTGTCCACTTTGTCTGAGGAGGGCTAGTCAGAGAAATGACATGTAGTGCATTGAAAAGATCAATGACTGTGGAGATTGGTAGTTCTGGACTCTGACACTTGCTATGTAAGTTACTTAGGCTCTCTGAGCCTCAATTTATCCATTTGTAAAGAGTAGTTAAAACACTACAATGTTGTTTGTAAGTTAGGCACTATATGCAAGCTTTCAGGAGCAATGACTGGTTAAATGCTTAATGAAAATGAATTTTCTGTCTGGAGTCTGTCCCTCAGTGCTTCCTCCTAGGGTTGCAGATCTATTAACTGTCTTGATTGAGGTGAACAATAGGTTCCTGTTTCTTTCTATTTTTTAATTATCATCTGAAGATATGTTTTTATTGATTTGAGAGAGAGAGAGAGAGAGAGAGAGAGAGAGAGAGAGAGAGAGAGAGAGAAAGAGTAAGGGAAAGAGAGAAACATCAATGTGAGAGAGAAACATCGATCAATTGCCTCCTGTACTTGCCCTGACCAGAGATCAAACCCACAAACTTTTGGTGCATGGGACGATGCTCCACCTGGCCAGGGCTATGCTCTTGATACTTGAGCACTAATTTTTAGCTGACCCAGTCTGTAGTTTTCACACAAGGATTTTTGCTCCTTGGAGCTCTGCTTGGCTGATCTTAAAGCTGTCCCCCACAGACATTCCCAGGGTCTCCAGCCAGGCTTCAGGCAGGGCTAGTCCCTTCTACTAATACTGAAATTATCTGAAGTTTATGCCTGGGGCTGCCATCACTGCTATTTTTCTGGGGCCCCCAGAATGCCTCTCAAATCCTGGTTGCCATGTTTTGAAGAAGAATTTACTTAAGCTGGATCCCTCAACATCACTTCCACTGCCTTGGAGTCCTTGATGCTTGGCAAATGTAGATGCCACTGCCCATGTTTATATACCCCTTGCAGCCAGAGTCTTCACTTAACGTGGAGTTTCAGCTTGGAAGCAGGAGGAAGCTATGTCTTACAGCATTTCTTTTCTATAACTTCCTTGGGCTTTCCAGCTCTGCAGTCCCCAGCTGCATGGTCCTATGGTAGAATTCAGTTGCTTTTTCAACATCTGGGTCCCAGGTCAAGGTCTTGGCAGAGCAGGCTAGATGGGTCTGTCAAATGAACTGTGCTCACCTCCCCAAGGCTGTCATAGGACATATACCTATTGACCACTTACCTGGATCCTATCCCCACTACACATTTTATCCTGTGCTGTTTTGGACAACAGTTGATCTATAACTTTTTACCCTTTTTCAGCTACCACCCTATGATGGATCATTTTTACATACTCAAAACACTCCCAAACACATGTCCAAATTTTGAACACTGCTCCAAGAATTTTGTGGGGGAGGTACAGCCTTGCAATAATTTATAATTGTCACAGTGCTTCATGGTGTATCAGTAGCTCTTTTCTCCAATGGCCAGTGATACAGATCAGACAATCTTCAGATTTGGCAGTTCCCAAACACTGGCTATATTTCCTTGCTTTCTTTCTCACTCAAATTTAAATGCATTGAGTGAGGAAGGCAACTAGAATTTGTTTAAATACGTTTTTAAAACTTTTTAATATTAGGACTTTATTATTAGTAGTAAATTACTGTGATATCTCCCACGAATGGTTAAAACCTTAAGGTAAGGAGCCCACTGAAAGATGGATCTTTCAAGGGTCATCTCCACTGATTACCTATATTCTCATAGTCTCTGGGGACAATTGGGGCCTAGTAGTTAAGAGTGACTATGGGTCTTATCTAAGGTAGATGGGGCATTCTTATTGAGTCATGCTCCAGTAAAGGGTACCCACTGGGCCACTTATAGTGAAACTGAACCTTGATCTCCAGGGTTGGCAATGGGAGGCAATATGACATGATCAGTAAGAGTTCCTTAGAAGCCACATTTCCCATTGCAGATTTAACTGCAATGGAGGACATTAGTAGACCAGTCAAGATTGAACTTCATCAAACTCAGTCCAACTCTTTTATACTTCCTCTTACAACACACATTTGATATCACCCAACAGGGCCCTCTTGCTTCACAGATTTGAGACTCGATCTCTTGTGAGCTACTACAGGCACTACTACATTCACTATCATGGTGGTGAGGATGGTAGATGGTACACTTCTCTTCTAGCTTTCATCCCAGAGTGCAAAAAGAAGACCAAATGCAGCCTCCTTTGTGGTTTCTTGGAGTCTCTCTTCCTAGGCCCTGGCCTGTCGCAGAGCATAGCAGGATCAAATCTCTGGGTATGCTGAGGGAAAACAAAGTGTTGGCTTTGCGGGACTGACAGGAAACTGACAGGGTGGTAGGATATGGGATTCTCTGTGATGCTGCCTGCTAGGTATCTTCTCTGGCTTTATATCCACTCACTCCGCCACCCCCACCTTCCTACACCCTGAACTCTGACCAAGAAAGTCCCCAGGCTCTTAGAATTTATGGAGATAATGACTCTGTGTCCTGTGAATCTTCTACAAGGCTTGGAGCTTTGATGTCTGGCAGCTTTGTTTGTGGTTGTGTGTTTGTGTTTGTGGGATGGTGGGGAGAAGTGTCACTTTAACCTCTCTAGCCCATTATTCCTGCCCTGGTGATCCCCAGAGCAGCAGAGAAAATTCCAGCTTTGAGGATGGACCCTGGTCAGTTACAAATCTGAATCCCACAAACAGGTGCTTCTGGCCATCAAAGTCTTGAAGCAGTTAAACTTGCTTTCACCTTTGTTGCAGTTCCCTTAAAAGAAAATAGAGAGATCTTCCAAAGGTGGCAGGGGTGGCAGGCCAGAAACGTAAAGTGTGTGCAATCACTCAGATACAAGTGGCACCAGTAAAAATTGCCTTCATATATCAGCTTATGGTTTACACACTCTGGCAGAAAGGACACTAAAAGGTCAGCGGAAAAAAATTTATATGTCAGGCCTGGAACTGCGACTCCAAAGGTGGTGAGAAGACACGATCTGGGAAGGGTTCTAGAGGGACCAGCCGAGGGCTTGATGTGGCAGGCTTCTTTTTTTTTCATTCTTTATTTTGTTTTATTTTTAAGGAAGTTGCTTGCCAACGTCAGCAGAGATGCTAAGGTATAGACTCAGAGTAACCTCTCGCTCTGACCCCTGGGTGACAAGACGGATAGTTCCATTCATCTGTGGGTGAGCAACAGAGGCTCCTGCATTTTTTTCCCTCTTTGCTTGGATTCAGGATATATTTGTTTGCAGAGAGGGATGTCACGCTTGTGAATGCACTGCTCAGTCATGTGCAGGGGGTGAAATCAAAGGAGGGGAGAAGACACTGGAGGGAAAGGGGTGAGGAGGGTGGGGAAAGGGGAAGCTGTGCTCTGTGGTTTGAGTGATGCCAGCTTAGATCTAGAAACAAATCTTCAACCAAATGCTAATGGAGTGGATGCTTTCCAAACAGAAGGAGCAGCAACTATGCTGAAATCACTGATGCACCCTTTTAGTAGCAATTGCCTTGTGAAAAGGTCTGGGGGAGGATATTTACACTCCCCCTCCCCCTTTCTATCCTGCCTCCCATGAGAGAAGGTACTAGAACATTATAGGTCTCTGGAGGTTTGCTTAAGACTGACCCACCCTCCTTACTTTATTAACCATGTAATATTTTAAGGCAGTTTTTCCTCTCTGTCTCCTCCAGCGAGTCTCTATTGATCACTGTTTACAGTTATAATCCCTTTCAGATTTATCATCCATGACTAACACCACGTGTATTGATTAGTGTTGACGGATGTCCCTCTACAGTATAGAACCACCATGATCCCGGCCACTGAAATACAAGAGAGATGGAGAGAGATAGAAATATACATTTCCCCTTCTTGATTTTCTTTTGGTAATTTTCTGCTCCTCCTTTTGTGCATAACTTAGGTGAAGCTTTTCTGCCTGTCCTGGAGAATTGCTTTTTATATTTTAAATATAATTTCTTTATTCTCACTGAAGCCTTTTAGGAGGAAAAGAAAGTAGCTGTATTGCTCCAGGGTGGTAACAAGGGGGGAGGGTGCTGACAGCTCCTGAAAACATCAGATTTATGAGGGACAACCACATGTCTTAACCTAAAGCCTTAAGTACCAAAGATGTAAAGGCTAGTTTTTTTTTTTTAGGGACAAATTAGGTGTCACTTGTGATGAAGGACAAGGTGTCCGAAAGCTGGACTATAAACCAAGTCATTTGTCAATAGTGCAATTTTTTTGGTCTCTTTTTGCTTACTCTTTGTAGTGTCTTCTTTGGCTAAAGGTGAGCCATGGCCTGGTTGTGAAGCTGTGTACTGATCTGTTTTTCCGAGTCATGTGTCTAGGGCTTCCTGCCTTGGAGCATCCACCCGTTCACCTTACCTGTGACCTGTCTGCTCGTAGGTGACCACTGTGCGAGCCCTGAGCTCAGCTGCCTCCTCTAATGGAAGTAATATTTTCTTTATCTACCAAACAAGGAAGCTGGGAGAAGAGGGTAACAGTTGTTAGAGGCTTCAAAAGTGGGAAGGACAACCCAAACCAAGATGGTAAAATTATCACTCTGGAAGCTTTCTCCTTGTTCTCTCTGTCTCTCTTTCATACTCCTGGGAGGTTCTGGATTTTCTGCTATTCCAGGAAACTTTACCAAAGGACCCAAGGACTAGACTTGAGAAAAGAACGAAGAAGTATAAAATTCAAAGGAAATTTAGAGGTTTCAGAGCTTGACCCTTCAATTGGATTG
Organism: Antrozous pallidus; assembly: GCA_027563665.1. NCBI lineage: Eukaryota > Metazoa > Chordata > Mammalia > Chiroptera > Vespertilionidae > Antrozous > Antrozous pallidus. Next base: position 37,465,996 of record CM050523.1, read on the forward strand.
TGAGGAAACTGATGAAGCTTAAACTTGGAAATATCTTGTTTGATGTCCCACAATGAGTAATGGATAAGCCCAGAAAAATACATAGTCTTAAGGAAGTATCTTTTTTCTCCCCTTGCCCAGCTCCTCTTCATCTCTCTCTCTCTTCCTTCTCCTCTTCCTTCTCCTCCTTGTTCATTCCCTTCCTCCTTTTCTCCCTTACTTCCTCCCTTTTTCCCTCCTTCTCTCCCTATTTCCCTCTATTTTTTTTGTCTCTTCCTTCTTTCAATACCCTCAGCAGTATTCTAGACAGAGACACAAGATCTTTTGGTTTTCTTTTTTAAAAAATTATTGAATTTTTAGAGAGAGAGAGAGAAATATTGGTGTGAGAGTGAAACATGGGTCAGCTGCCTCCTGCACGCCCCCTACCAGGGATTGAGCCTGAAACCAGGTCATGTGCCCTGACTGGGAATCAAACTGGCAACCTTTGGTGTGTGGAGATGATGTCCAACTAACTGAGTGAGCCGCATCCTTTTTCTCTTTAAGCTAACTTACTCTCACCTTGGAAGACAGGACCATTTTCTAAGAAACCCCCCATTTTTTTTTTTAGTACAGAAAATTAACATTAAAAAATAATAATTTATTTTTTTCCACAGGGAAAAAAGGTAGGAACATTCATCTCCTAGGGGAAGGCATGTCTACCTATAGAGTATACAATTCTGTCATGCAATAGTGCTTTTTAATGTCTATTTAGTTAGATCATATGTAAATGATATTTTGTCCTCCCTCATTGCTTCAGTCCCCACTTTTGACAATAAATTGATGAGGTTTTTTGGGTTTTTTTTTCTTCTTCTTAACATATCTATTTTCCAAGTTTTCATGGTCTGTTTGTAATAATGTTTTTGGTTCTTTGCACTACTTTAAATTAAGTTCTTCATATGGGACTTATTATACCTGAATGCTGCTCAGTTATTTGATGACATAGTTGTAAATCCTCAATAAAAAGAAATTTAATAATCAGTTGGCATTTATTTAATATGCCACCCATCTTATTAAGTCTAGCTCCTTTGATTTAATAGGATAGTTTATTGTATTTTTGTATCAGAATAGTGATGCTATAGTTATGCTTGAGAAGGCACTTTCATTATAAACTCCTGTTTTTAGCACTTACAATTTTCTCAATTCGCACATTTACTTCAGTGTGGAATCATTGTTCTCTGCTCCCTCCCTCTCCCATTTGTGTCATTTTTTTTCTTTAAAGTTTAATAAGGAAATATATCTCAAACTTTAGAGAAAGAGGCTGCATTGTTGACTGAGAATAGCTGAGCAAAGCTGCCAAGCCTTTGAAATCCAGATTCTTGTTTGGTTCCTTGAGTCAACTTGATGCCCGTGTTGGTGAAGGAAGCTGTTGGCCCCAGGATTATGTCTCCATTACATAGGGGATGTTCTCCCATGTGCTTTCAAGTGCATTTTTTTTCTCTTGGGAGCTTTGAACATTCTCCATATTTTGCTAGTGGCGGGAAACTGAGAAGTTGAGTTACATAGGAAACAGACCAGAATAGATTAGAATGGAGACAGATCTCCCAATTCCTCACCTGATGCTCATGATAGAATGTGAGCTGTGCTCCATTGTGTGGGTGCTTCACACAGGTTGATTCCCCTTGCTCGCCCTTGCCTGATTAACATGAACTCATCCTTCAGATATCATCATGAGCATCACTTATTCAAAAATGTCCGTTGTAACCGTGTAGACTGAGTATGGTTCTTTTGTTACATATCTTATAAGATGGGCTTCTTTGCTTCAGAACACATCTCATTTCCATTTATTGTGGGCAGCGGTGCTGTGGAGTGGGTTCATATAGCTTTGTTTTTTGGGTTTTTTTTTTTTAGCAAGAAATAATAAAATTTAATACAGATGTGTGTTGGAACACTGCATAAATGAAAGTCAGAGTCCCCACATGTACAAGAGGTTCAGCGATAGAAAGGGGGATTGCTATATAAGACATCATGAGCTAGGCATGAGGCAAGGTGCCTTAGGGGATTTCAAAGGGTCATTGCAGAATGATGAGAAGAGCAGACATTCAGTAAGTAGAAGTTTGTCCTGCTTCATGGATAGTATAGGTCAAAAGAGGTTTTGTTTGATAATCTCCCATTACAGGAAAGGCCCCTAACTCAATTTCTTTGAGGTAACCAGGAAAGAGCAGACGTTTCCCTCGAGCCAGTCTTAATGAGAGCTGATTGTGTACATCTCTACTCCATGTTCAGAGACGCCCCCCACAGCCCGGGCCGCCTTGGACACGCCCCCACACTCCTGATTGGCTGGTGGGCGTGACTGGTGGGTGTGGCTTGTGGGTGTAGCAAAGGTACAGTCTAATTTGCATATTAGTCTTTTATTAGGATGAGATTAAACTGTGACTGGTGGGTGTGGCTTGTGGGTGTAGCAAAGGTGCGGTCTAATTTGCATATTAGTCTTTTATTAGGATGAGATTAAACTATATGTGAAATTGCTTACAAAAGTAAAGACTATTGTTAATTTTTATACTTTTTAATCTTTTCTCTTAGACTTGCATTTTGACTTTGTTGTTACAGTTGAAGGATGGGTGTCAGAGGGATTAAAAATACATAAGGATGGCATAAATTTCTGGGGTAGGGTGAAGAAACTTAATAAATATTATCATCATCTAAAAACATTTCCTGTCAAAAGTTTTCCTTTTTATAATGGAGGACTGAGTAATTTTGACAATCATCCTACTGAGAGCATCTAGGAAATCTGGAAAAAAATGTGAAAAACTAGCAGGGCCAACACCTAGGGAGTAATGAAACCTAGATAGGTGAGTCTGGTGTTTGGACTAACATTTCCCAGGGGCAACTATTGGGATCTTGGGACAGGTTACTTGGAGACTGAGAAGCTGGGCACAATTCCTGACAGTCTCACAAAGCTGGGGGACATATTGGAGTTCAGAGACTGCAAAAGAATGAGAACTCTGGAGAAACACTAGCCTTTCAGTTGGAGTAAGGTTAAACTGATTTTATACCTATTTGCAGGGACTGAAGCCCAGCTTCAAATTCTCTCATTCTCCTATTGGAATAAGGTCACCTGAGCTGCTAGTGCTTTAGCCATCTTTCAAAAGGAAATATAAGTTCTCTCTGGAGGACAACTTTATACTTCAAATCCTAAAATTGATATAATAATTTTCTATATACAATAGTATGTACTCGAGAAAAAATAACTAAGCATATAAATAATGTGATAAAAAGTTAAAAGAAACAGTATATAATATTAACAGCCCAGAGGGGATTCAGATAATGAGTTATCAACATGAATTTTCAAATAACCATGATGTATTGATATGTTCAAAGAAAGATTGAGAATTTGGGTATAAACTAAACACTCAAATAAATAAATATCATAAAATTTAAAATACAATGGAAATAAAGAACTCAATGGGTTAACATTGACAGATGGATAGAAACAGTCAAAGATAGAACAAGTAAAATGTAATATTTAAAAGAAAATATTCAAAATGAAGCTTTGGGTGTGAAAGAAGGAAATGGAGAAAAGAGAAAAAACAACAGTATGGGATAGAGAGAAAAGGTATAATGTATAATTGGAAGCCCAGTAGAATAGGAGAGAGAGAGAGGACTGGGTAAAAGCAATTTCTAAGAGAGAATGGCTGAGAGTTTCCCAAAACTGATCAAAGAGATCACATACTAAAAAAGCACTCTAAGACCAAAATAGAATAAACACTGTAAAATTAGATGCAATATTATCTTGCTGGAAACACAAGACAGTGAGTAAATCTTAAGCGTAGCCACAGAGAAAAAAGCAACAAGATAAACTATGTACTTTTAAACAATGATAGTGGACGTCTGTAATTAATGAATGGCATATTAAAAGCATTGAACGAAGGTGGCAACTTAGCATTCTATATTCAGTGAGAATATCCTTTAAAATATTAAGGCAAAAGGAAATCTATACTAATTAAAGGGTAACATGCAATTAGATCGTGTCTACTGGATATCTTTCGGACGTCCGACTTCGTTCCGGACAAAGCCACCATGCTGGGGACCAAGGCAGAGGCAGTTGGGGTGATCAGGCCATCAGGGAGCAGTTAGGGGAGAGCCAGGCTGGCAGGTGAGCAGTTAAGGAGGCAGCCAGCCTGGCAGGGGATCAGTTAGGGGGCAATCAGGCCAGCAAGCAGAGGTGGTTAGGGGCTATCAGGAAGGCAGGTAAAGTGGTTAGGGGCAATCAGGCAGGCAGGTAGGTGAACGGTTAGGAGCCAGCAGTCCTGGATTACAAGAGGGATGTCCGACTGCCAGTTTAACATCCCTATAGGATGGGACCTAAACCAGCAGTCTGATATCCCATGAGGGGTCCTGGATTGAAGAGGGTGCAGGCCTGGGTGAGGGGACCCCCCACCCCTCCATTCACGAATTTTGTGCACCGGGCATCTAGTATTTTATAAGCAAAAACTGAAGGATGTATCACTGGCAGATCTATACTAAAGGAACATATAAAAGTTATTCTCCAGTGATTCCTGATTGAAGGTAGAAAAAGTGGTAAGAGAAATGTGTGGATACATATAAATAAATATTAATTAAAAAGTAATGTCACGTGGGTAGAATAAATATATAGAACTAAACTGCACTATATCAATGGCATACAAGTTGGAGGAGAACTAATGGAGTTAAAGTATTTGGGGCACTTGAATTGCCAAAGAACAAGTGACTGTCTGAATTTACATTTGACTTTGATGGGTCAAGAATGTGTATTTTTATCCCTAAGTAGCTTCTAAATAAAATACACACACTTACACTAAAGGAACTCATAACATCATAGGCGTACAGAATAAATAAGTATATGCAATCAATCCAAAAGAAATTAAGAATGATAGAAAAAGAACATATGAAAACAATAGTTAAAGGAAGGATTAAGTAAGAAAATGACAAATCTAAACTCAAATAGATCAGTAATTTTACCAAATGTATGCAGACCAAATATATCAATTTTAAGGAAGTCAGTTGTCAAACTAAATAAAAAATAATTCCAACTATATTTTTATAGAGATATAAAATTATATATGTATACAGAAAGGTTGAAAGTTCAATCTTTCAGTAGGATAAGAAAACATCTACAAAAAGAAAGCTGATATAGCTATATTAGTATGAAAGTAAACATTTAAGACAAAATATTACTAGAGATAAAAGTAGAATTATCATAATGACAAAATAGCCAGTTCACTGCAAGATGTAACGAGTCCAAATTTATAGCTACCTAGTGAGAACCCCAAAATCTACAAAACATTTCTAAAATGTATAAAACAGTGCAAAGGAGATCCAAAGGAGAAATAGAAAAATTCATAATTACAGTAAGAAAATTTAACATATCTCTCTCAGTAATTGACATTACATAAAGACAAAAAGTTAATAAAGGTATAGAACTCCTACACAATGTTATTTGCCAAATTGACTTAATTGACAGGTAGAGAACACTGCAACCAAAAATTACTTTTTATTATTGTAAAATATACACAATATAAAATTTAACCATTTTTACATGTATGGATCAGTAACATTAAATACATTCACATTGTTGTGCAACCATCACACCATCCATCTCCAACACTTATTTTTAAAATCACAGAGGACATATACCAAAATTGATGGTATACTTTGTTGAGTCAGTGCGAACAGGGAGAGCTTCTGAATCTGGGGACATAAATAGTTCTTCTCATTCCCAATGGTTTATTAAACCCAAAGGACTGACCTCTGCAAGCTTTTATTCCCTTAGATCAGTGGTCGGCAAACTCATTAGTCAACAGAGCCAAATATCAACAGTACGGTTAAAATTTCTTTTGAGAGCCAGATTTTTTAAACTTAAACTTCTTCTAGTGCTACTTTTTCAAAATAGACTTGCCCAGGCCGTGGTATTTTGTGGAAGAACCACACTCAAGGGGCTAAAAAGCCACATGTAGCTCTCTTGCTGCGGTTTGCCATCCAATGCATTAGATGAATTCCTTGAATGTCTTCACTTCCTTTCCTTATTCTTACTTCTCGTTCTTATGTCTATTATTCTCCTCTCCTTCTCAACCCTCCTCCCTCCCTCCTTCTCTCTTTCTCTTTCTTCCTTCTTCTTTCTTCTGGCCTCACATTCTGTTCTTTCCCTTAGACTCCAAACATTTGTGGAGAGTTCTCACTATTGTGTATACCAGGGATCAGCAAACTTTTTTCTGTGGAAGGTCAGAGTATCAGTATTTTAGGCTTTGGGAGCCCGACAGTTTCTGTTACAACTACTCAACTCTGAGTTGTACTGGGAAAGCAGCCATAGATAATACCTAAACAGATGGGCATGTCTGTGTTCCAATAAAATTAATGGATACCCAAATTTGAATTTCATGTCAATTGCACAGGTCATAAAATATTACTCTTTTTTTGATTCTTTTCAACCATTTAAAACCATGAACAACATTCTTAGGTTGTGGGACTTACAATCAGGCCACTGGTCTGTAAGTTACTGATCCCGGATGAGTGTGGAATCCTAGAGAAAATAGTGTCTAAAGGCCAGTCTTGCCTTTTGCACCTCTGCCTCTAGGGATCATTTGTGACTCCCTTAAGTACAAGACTATTACATGGCAGGTTAGAAGTCATGGCAGGAGTAATGATGAGAAAGGGGAGATTGCCCCTGTAGGAGATGGCATTTTTTACTGCCTTTTGAAAGGTGGGCAGGTTTCAGATATCTGTGATTAGTCCACCCTGATGAGTGACTCCCAAATTTCATTTTATTTTCTAACTTAAAACCTCAGTCACATCACCTCTTTTTTTTTTCATTTGAATTTATTGGGGTGACATTGGTTCACAAAACCGTACAGGTTTCAAATGTACAACTCAATAAAACATCATCTGTACATTGCATAATGTGCCTGCTACCCCAAGCAAAGTCATTTTCCATCTCTCTGCCCTCACCCTTCTCCCCTCCCCTCTCTTGCTCCCCACCTTTTCCACCTCTACCTACTCTCCCCCCTACTTTCCCTTTGGCTATCACCACACTGTTGTCTGTGAGACATGTGTGTATATATATATATATATATATATATATATATATATATATAATGCTTTGCTTAATTCTTTCACTGTCTTTCATCCAGCCCCTCAATTCCCCCTCTACAGCTGTCAGTCTGTTCCATGTATCCATGCCTCTGTTCCTATTTTGTTCATCCGTTTATTTTGTTCATTAGATTCCACATATAAGTGAGATCATATGATATTCATCTTTCTTTGACTGGCTTATTTCACTTAGCATAGTACTTTCCAGGCCCCACAGCACCTCTTTTCTGACTTTGAAAGACATTGGACTTCTCAGCAGTTATGGATTTAGCTACAACCCTAATCCCTTCCTCTAAAGTGCTTCTCCTCACTTGTGATTTGAATCCTTTGAGAGATGTGTGTGAGTGAGCTGTGCTGTTGGGGGTCTGAACGCAGGAAGGAGAAAACTAGCGGAATTCTGCTCTCATGAAAGTTGGCTTAGGCAGACATGTCTCAGAGCCAGGGAGGGTTCCATTAGTAGGAAGAGTGAAATCCATGCTTCAAGCTTTATGTTTAGACCTAGTCTAAAAAATAAATTTAGATGGTCCCATCTGGACCTGCCATAGGATCCTATCCATTCTCACACTACCCAGGTAGATTACCCAACAGTGAGCTCTGCTTTTCAAGCTTTGGTTTTCCAGTTACTCTCCCTCCCTCCCCTCTTCCCTTCTTTTTGTTCCTCTTCAAGCCTTAGCAAAAAGCTAAGGTACTGAAATATGAATTGATTGTGCAAAACAAACTAAAATTTGCCTGGGGCAGTATACAGATTTTCATTTATTTCCCTTAACATCTTCCAGTCCTTGAGTGTGTGTAGAAAGGATAGGAGCCCTAATTTATCACAGAGATCTTAAAGTGATGCTGTGGCTTTTGTCTTGGAAATGCTAATGATTAGATGGCATTATTATTAGAGCTAGAGCTTGGGGGCTGGGAAAGCCCAGAGAAGGACCCTGGCTTATGCTGGCATTTTTCAAGATGAGAGAGCAGGTCTTCACTCCATCTCCCAACATTGTCCTGTAGTAAAGAGAACACTGACCTTGAACCTTAGGGACTGGATTATGCTTTTCGCCTGACCACTTGCTAGGTTTATTACCTTGGGAAAATTACTTAACCTTTTAGAAAGTCAGTTGCAGTTACCTATTCCTTAAATGGAGATAATGAATAATTTTTAATCCACAGAGTCGTTAAAAGGGCACTATGAGGTAACAGATATGAACATGCCCTGCAAAGTATGAAATCCGAGAACCTTTTTAGAGTGGTCATCAGATCACCCAAGACTCTTCTGGTCTCCCAGAACCCTCTTATTTAGCAATCTCCCACCTTCCTGTTTTTTCTAGTGGATCTTTCCTTGGGCCATAAATGTCTCCTTTTCCTGGTGCCACAAGACTCTTTGGCTCTGGTCTATGACTTGGTTCACAACATGCTGCTCATAAATACAGTGGTATGGCTCAGTTGGTTGGGTGTTACCCCATACATCAGGAGGTTGCTGGTTCGATTTCCAATCAAGGGCACATGCCCAGGGTTGTGGGCTTGATCCCTGGGTGGGGGTGTGCTAGAGGCAGCTGATTGAGGTTGTGCTCTCACTTTGATGTTTCTCTCTCTCCCTCTTCCTTCCTCATTGTCTAAAAACCAATACACTATTTAAAAATGGTGCCTTAGCATATTTAATATTTTCAGCTGAAGGAATATGAGGAATTGCACATGCAGGAAGGACTCTTGGACCTCCTCCTTCTCCCTTGAAGCAGATCAAAAGACCTTCATGTGAGAGGTCCCCTTCCTTTGGCAGAGGAAAGGAGCATCCTTATCTCCTAAAACAGAGGGGCAAATGGATGCTGAGAGGAATCCCAATGAATAGACCTTGCTGAGTTTCCCTTAGTTTACCACCCTTAGCTCAGTCCCTTTTGTGCTATCACATTTTTCTACAGCTTTCCACTCTTCATCAAACCTATTATAAAAGTGCTCAGGCTTCTTCCAGTCTTTATTTAGTAATGAAGGCTCCGGTGTCATGTAAAACTTCTGTTAAATTGGTATGCTTTCCTCCTTTAATAGGCCTTTCATTTTCTGGCCCAGCCAGGGATCCTGAGGGGGTTGAGAAGTTTTCCTCCCTTGCACCTACAATTTTCTTTGTTCCTTCTTTGATGGGTATTATTTCAGTTCATTTTGGAACCCACTCCCTGCTCCCCTGTGGCTGTGGGACTTTGGCTCGGCTTTTAAGGTCATCTTCCTTCAAGGAATGTCGGACAGCTTCAGCCTGCATACAGAAAAGGATTGCCACTCTTGAGTTGCACCTTTTGGAATGTAATCATACATTCTCTGATATTATTATGTAAACATTTCTTGGGTGAGTGTGTGTGTGTGTGTGTGTGTGTGTGTGTGTACAGAGATTATAAATGCTTTCAAATATATGCCACGCAGTGCCTAGGCAGTTCTGAGCCCACAGTCTTTAATTGATAAATAGAAGCTTAATGAAAAGTACGTTAAGCCATGTAGAATATTTGAATTTGAGTTTTTCCCCAGGTCTCCGGAGGCCTCATTGGTTCTGGGGAAGCTCTGAATTTGTTCTGAGAGGCTGGTCTGCAGGAGTGGTTAGCAGAGCCTTAGCAAGTTCAGGTTGCTATTCAATTCTTTCTACGAACACCAAAACGAGGTGCTTGGGGACCAGGGGAAATCAGGCTTGAATGAAGGCTTCCAGACTGTCCCCTGTCCCTTTCTGGAGCTGATCAGAGATGGCCATCTTCATATTTTAATAGACACTGAGATCCTACAGGGTCCCTCAGATGAGGTGCTGTCAATGAGTACGTTTAGGTGTTGAATTAAATGGGTCTTTTCTATAGCCCAGTTTGAAGCCAGTTTACTTATCCTGACTTCTGAAATAATATTAAAACTCACTCAGGGCATGATGTGCTTAACTACCAGAGGATAAATGAATACGTACTTGTTTGATTATCTTCTCTTTGAGAAAATTCTGAATTTTAGCTGAATGAGGACCCTATGCCACTGAAGTGGCACATCAGGGAGCAGCAGAGAACACTGGCCTCACCTCTGGGAGAAGTGATGTGTTCAGGGACTCCCTGGCTCTCAGAGAGCAACTCCCTGCCCCTGTCACATTCCTGATGTCTCTGCGAAGTCTATTATATCTCTGTCTGTGGTTCTTGACCCTGCTCTGCATCAGGATCACTTGGGGGAGCTTTTGCAGAAACAGATGCCAGGGCCTGTACCTCAGAGAGTCTGACTTAATTAGTCTGGGATGGTTTAGGCACTGATGGTACTTTTGTCCCAAGTTTCCCCAGATGATTTGAAATTGCAGCTAGGGCTGGGGACCACTGCCCTGGTCAGCAAACATTGTTCTGTAAAGGACCAACTGGTAAACATTTTCAGTGTTGTAGGCCATATGATTCTGTCACAGTGACTCAGTTGTGTCATTGGGGTGTCAACACAGCCATCACTAGATATGTCTGTGTTCAGTGAAGCTTCATTTACCAAAACAAGGGATGGGCTTGGTTTTGTCTCCGGACTGTAGTTTGCTGTCTCCTGCTCCAGACTGTCACCTTCATAAACACAAGGTACTAGGATTGTGACGTTCAACCCTGGGTCCCTGGCATGGTGTCCTGCCATGCAACAAACATTCCTTAAATTCTTGTAAATCAAATGAAATTCGGTGAGTTCATCATGCTCATAGAGTAATACTTGGGAAGGAGGCAGAGTAGCTGTCCTTGGGAAAAAGTTACAGCATTTTGAGTAGAAAATGTTTATGGCTTTGTGATTTGGGACAGTTTATATAAAATCCTGTTTAATTTTGCACAACTTTGTTGAACTCTCTAGTGAAACTTTTCAAAATAGATTAATATTAAGTTATGTGTATATGTATGTGTGTGAGAGAGAAACGGAGACAGACAGATACACACACACACACACACACACACACACACACACGAGATTTTCTATAGTATTTATTTGTCTGCCCCTATAAAAATACATAGCAACCCATAGAACTTCCTGCAGTCAATCAGTCAATTTTGAAAAATTTGTAAGTCTTTTGACTGAATTGTCCAGCCCATTTAAACAAATGTCATGGTAACTCTATGCAAACAAAATCTCGACATTTAAATCGCTCAGGATAGTTAGAGGAAATCTGTGTAGGCTCTTTAATATTTGCCTCCATGGGCACCAACCAGTAGCATGTGCTAGCAAATAAATGCCTTGGGGCAATTAATGACCCACTGGGCAATAAGTGGAGGTTCGCTGCTGCTATGTCATGGTCTCAGATCTGAGCAACTGACAGGGGGAGAGCACAGAGCTGATAACCAGAGAGGAATCATAAAACAAAACAAAAAAATAATACATGGGAAATTCCTACAGAGAAGTCCCTCTTGCTTAGAGGTTCATGGAAAATAAGCCAGGTACTCATTTCTCTTTTCCTCTTCGGTCAAATGCATCAATCTTATTTTATTTATTTTATTATTTATTTTTTAAAATATATTTTATTGATTTTTTTTACAGAGAGGAAGGGAGGGGATAGAAAGTCAGAAACATCGATGAGAGAGAAACATCGATCAGCTGCCTCTTGCACACCCCCTACTGGGGATGTGCCCGCAACCAAGGTATATGTCCTTGACCGGAATCGAACCTGGACCTTTCAGTCCGCAAGCTGATGCTCTATCCACTGAGCAAAACCAGCCAGGGCCATCAATCTTATTTTAACCCAACTCTCTTCACAAGTTTTAATACAGAGACATCTTTTATGGGAACTGGCACTTCTCCCATGATAGGAGTTCAGGATTTCTAAAAATTGGTGTTCTGGATATGGAAATGGCATCCTGTGTGCATGGCTATGTGGCAGCAGCATGTGGGTCCCAACTCATCTTTGGAAGAAGTAGATCACACCCAGGGACGGCTCACTAACCAGACCCACCTTTCTGAAGGCTGCAGGCACAATGCAGGTCTTCCTCTGAACACCTTCCTTGACTGTGGTTCATGACTTCGCACATATGATGATCTCTGGGCTCCCACGGCCTCTGGAAAGTCTCCTGCTAGGAGGCCCTGGTGCGGACACAACCCTGAGAGGAGGCGGGCATGCAGGGAAGTCATGTTTATGAGCAGTGGGCCCCCGCACATTCTGTGATCCCAGTGATTTGTTATTAGCGAAAAGCATATCAGAACAAAAGGGAGCGTATCTGTGGCCTAGCAGCAGGGAGAGGATTTTAAAGTTCTGATGGAAAACTAAAATTGCTCAGGAAAATCTAAACGGTTTTTCTTTCTCCACATGTGACTTTTAAATTGAATTTCTTTGAGGCAATAAGCTAGTGTTTTTCCCAGGACAGAACATGGAGGGGTCTGAGTTTTTAAGCTCCTAACATTTCCTTTGTATGATTGTTAATGCGAATCCCTTGGGAAGCATGCTTTTCCATGCATGTGTCCTGTATTGTCTTTCCCTCTCCCTCTGCCTCCCACCCCTTCTCCTCACTGCAGAGGTAACAAGGCTCCTGCTATTAGCAAGATGTCTATTATAGTGTCATTAAAAAAGCCATAGTCAGTACGAGGAATGACTCATGTCATGGAGGACTTAATAATTCACTGTAATAAAAGTATAAAGTTTTATGATAAACCACTCTCAGGGGAGTTAAATATAATCCTTAGCAGGTCACACACTGACTACAAAGCTTACATTTGTAATGGTAATTTGAATTTACTACATTGCCTTTAGTTTTTAAGCATTTGTGTGTCATTAGACCTTATAAATTGATTTATATGTTTCAACTCCAGTATAATTTTGCATAAAGGTACAATAAATTTTATGGATTGGAGATATGGCATCTAAAACATTTTAATAAAATTATTGTTCTAAATTCACTTAAATGACATTGATGAAAAGCAGCAGCAAAGATACCAACATTTCAGAATTTCCATGAATTGAATGGGGGAGGGGGGCAGCAGGGAAAGTGCTATTGAGTGTGACTCCCCACTTCCCCTTCCTTGCTTTGTCAGCAAATAGGGACCTCTATAGCCATTCCTGAAAGGGTGCCCACTGCCATGGGGCCTGTTGTGGGGGGACATCAAAGCTCAGGGTAACAAACTGACAATGAATTTGCAGGAGAAAGGAGCCAAGTGCATCCTTCAGAAGACCTTTCCATTTGTGGGACGAAATGGAATTCTGTCTTTCCCAGAAAGCAGGGAAGTTTGTCCCAGCTGGCAGCTTTCCCACCAGGCACTGAGAGCAGAGCACCCATTCCTGAATTTATTTCCTTCTCCGATTTCTGAAGGGAAGACATTAAAAACAAAACCAAGAAGGAAAGGAAGGAAGGAAGGAAGGAAGGAAGGAAGGAAGGAAGGAAGGAAGGAAGGAAGGAAGGAAGAGAGGGAGGGAGGGAGGGAGGGAGGGGGGAGGGAGGGTGAAAGGAGGGTGGAAGGGAGGAAGGGTGGAAGAAAGGAAGGGTGGAAGGAAGGAAGGAAGGAAGGAAGGAAGGAAGGAAGGAAGGGAGAGAGGAAGGAAGGAAGGGAGGGAGGGAGAGAGGAAGGGAGGGAGGGAGGGAGAAAGGAAGGAAGGGAGGAAGGGAGGGAGGGAGGGAGGGAAGAAGGAAGGGAGGAAGGGAGGGAGGGAGGGAGGGAGGGAGGAAAGGAGGGAGGGAAGAAGGGAGGAAGGAAGGGAGGAAGGGAGGGAGGGAGGAAGGGAGGGAGGCAAGGAGGCGAGAGAAGCCTGCTTGGAGAGTGAAATGTGAGGGGCTGCCAGGCAGGCATCCTTGGGGTTTGTTGTGCTGTCCTGACCCCTGACCCCTGGCCTCCCAGGCCTTTGGTCTCACCGGCTGGCTGTATTTTTGAGGGATACATCTAAGCCACTTCCTCCCTTTCCCTTTATTATCAGAAAAATAAAGGTCAAATAAACTGGATTATGAAAAATGAAAACCAAAACTCACAAAAACAAAATCCTTGTCTATTTCATGGGCTTTGATCCAAAATGGCACAGAGCGAGTTCTTAAAAGTAGAGGAAGGAACTGCCCCACCTCCCTCCCCCAGAAATCCTCCTGTTAACTTTTCACTTTTTCTCGCTGGTGTTATTCCAGCTAGCCGGCTAGGAATGAGTTGTGATTAATTATATTTTCTTTCTGACTTTGCAGATTCAGGGGCGACCGCTCACTGGCTCCTGTCCTAGGAGGACTTTGTTTACATTTGGCACTGTGCTTACAAGTCACTGAAGGCAGTGCTGAATTTGGCTAAAAATGCTGGATAAACTATACCGTCTGTTTTAGGGCTTTAAATAATCACCCGGCTATTTTTTTTTTCTTTTTGAATGTAGCTTCCCCCAAAGCTGGTATAATTCCATTGTGGATCTTCAGAACCCCTTTTGTCTAAAGCTGCGTGTAGGCTTTCCCATAATGAGGCTTAGAGAGGTCCCAGCCCTCTCTGGTAGGCATCCTCATTCTATTCCCATAGCACTTGGACATTAAAGAAGGTTTGTCCCTGCCCTGGCCGGTGTGGCTCAGTTGGTTGGGCATTATCCCATGCACCTAAAGGTTGTCGGTTCAACTCCTGGTCAGGGCACCTGCCCGGGGTTGCTGGCTGAATCCCCAATGGGGGGCGTGCAAGAGGCAGCAGATCCTTCTTTTGCTCTCACATCAGCAGTGTAATGTTTCTCTCTCCCTCTCTCTCCTTTTGTCTCTTTAAACTAAAAAAAAAAAAAAATGTTTTTAAAGAAAAGCTTTATCCTCTCATTGGGGACAGGATTTTTGTTAGAAAAGCCTGGAGGTAAATCTCTAAGGGCCCTCAAGGTTCAGTGGGTGTGTCACTGTTAAATGACCCAGCTGGACAGGTTGAGGAACAATTTACTGGAAATATATTAAAAGTGTCTTGGGAAATTAAGCTTAAAAATGTTCCTACTGCTGGAGTGATGCAGATTAGAACCCCAGTGTGCAACTGAGAAAAATTAAGTTGTAACAAGAAACCCCTGATGATATGGCTTGTGGGGAAGAGAGTTGAATTCTGGAATTCAAGGGAGAAAATGAACTCTGGTGACTTGCTGCATAGGCCCAAGCCAGACCTGCACGAGGCAGGAGACTGAACAGGTTAGGGTACCCTCTCTAAAAACTGACATCTGTATGCAACTTTCAGGTAGTTGAGGTGTCAAACATATATTCTCCTATCTCTTCACTCTGCCCCTAGCGACATCCCAAAGGACACAGAGCAAGAACCTTATGCAGTCTTCGGCAGAGACAAATATGGTAGGCACTTGTATGGTGTGATTTATGCAGAGGAGAACGTTTCTGGGTGCATTCAGTTTGTTGTTTTTCCCCCAAACAAGGACTTTCCAGGAATCGCTATGTAAAATGCACATGGCCCAGAGAAAAGAAATAGGCATCTATCAGTCAATAACACCATGGTGAGAATTAGGATCATCAGAATTCAGCCTGTTGAACAAGCAGGACCTTAAAGAGTGGGACACAAAGATCAACCAAAGAACTAATACACATATATGAGTAACCCATGGACACAGACAGTAGTGGGATGAGGGCTTGGGGAGGGGATGGGAGTGGGAGGAAGGGAGTCAATGGGGAAAAAGGAGGGACATTTATAATACTTTCAATAATAAAGAAACATTTAAAAAAATATGGAGATGACTTAGACTCATGACACTGTTGTGTAGGACAACCAGCCATGGAATAGCCTGGAAGCAGAAACATTTGAGGGATGTTGCGGGAGGGATGAGTCCCGTTTAACTGAAAAAGAATGTGCATGAAGGGAGATTAATGGGAGACCTAGACTAGAGAGATATTCTGGATGGTGTTGAATGTTGGACTAAAGGAAAAAAAGAAATTTAAATAAATCTGACTGAACATTGATGATTAAAAAAAAAAAGAATGGGATCCAGGAATTTTGATGAGTAGAAATAATTTATTTGCTTAAAGCTGGCAAGTAAGACTGAGACACTGCATAGAGGGCCTGGGGTTATCATGAGGGGTTGAGAAGACAGATGAAGGAAACACAAAGAATGGAGAAAGAAACTTCAGAAATGGGATGTAGGAGAACATCAAAATGAATTTGATTAATCTTGGACTTTGCCTTAGAAGTTTCCTTTAAGTGACATGTGCAATCCCATAAATCTTGTCACTTAGAGTTTTGTCCTAGAAGTCTCATCTAGTATCTCTTGAATTTTCTTGGTCTATTGGCAGGTGGTCCATTAAACTTTAAATTAAAATGGAGTCTATTAAATGTATATGACAAATATAAATATACTAGGGGCCCAGTGCATGAAATTCATACACTGGAGGTGGGTGATCCCTCAGCACAACCTGCCCCCTCATACATACTGGGAGCCCTCAGGGGATGTCTTACTGACCGCTCACCCCTGCCTGCCCAAGGTCTAAAGCCTCTGGCTGAGGCTTTAGGCCTTGGGCACCCAGCCATCGCTCTGCAATGGGACTGATGGCTGGCTCCACCCCAGCTGGCCTTGCCCTGGCCAGTGATGCCTGCCCTCAGGGGCCCGTGCTCGCTGGCTGCCTCCACCCCAGCTCCTGATTGGCTGGTGGGCATGGCTTGTGGGGGTGGCTTGATTGGAGGTACAATTTGCATATTGCTCTTTCATTAGATAGTATGCAAAATACTTTTACCTATGCCTCTTTGGTTATTTTCATGATGTGTCTGGCACACAGTTGAGGATTAATAATTT
The DNA here is from genome assembly GCA_027563665.1 of Antrozous pallidus. Lineage (NCBI taxonomy): Eukaryota > Metazoa > Chordata > Mammalia > Chiroptera > Vespertilionidae > Antrozous > Antrozous pallidus. The sequence continues at coordinate 37,482,710 of CM050523.1, forward strand.
TTTTTTTTACAGATGAATTGAATATATGGAACAGGTCTTAATATTGAGCCTATTATATGGGTGAGGAAATTGAGCCTTGAAATTGTGAAGTTAGTTACCCAGGATTAGGCAACTAATCAGTATTGAAGAACTAATAATTCTTCCACTATTAGTGCCTCCCTTTTCATAAGGTCCAGAGTCCCCCCCGTCTTGCAATACCCTACCTTGTCTTGCCTCCTCAGATAGCTCTAAAGCAATGCATTTTAGTTTCTAGTTCTGACTCTCAAAGGCCAGCTCTCTGACATTGCCTTCATATGGGAATAGTACTGGGCAAGACTCGATGTGCTCCATCCTATTAAACCAGGTCCATGTAGAGACATTGAGTGTGATCTACAGGAAGTCCTTAACCTTTTAAGTACAAGTTTCTGAGTCTGCCGGACTTCAAGGTCCCCAGCTGCCCAAGCAGATAGACTTTCCCAGGCAACTGGAGGCCTTGAACAATATTTTAATTGGAAATAACTCAAATGTCTAAAACTGGGATCAGTGGCTTATTTTCTTCTATCAATTGTGATTGGGCATGCTTATTGGGAACATGGTTTGAATCAAGAGTTGGGTCACTAAAAATCCAAGGTCAAACACTTCTATGTATGACCCAAAAGTAGTCCTTTCAAAGTAGAAAGAACTGATGGCGAAAATACCCTTGATATTCTTGAGGAACAGCTTGAAGCCCCATCCAGAGTGCTGGATGGTCAAGGCAAGTCCAGAGCTACATGACAAAGGAGGAGGTGGAGTGTTTATCTCAAGATACTGGTGAGTACTTGCATAATAAACTGTGGATAGTATTTGGAACATCAGGTCTGCTTAAAGGTAGAGAGTAGAAATAGCATGCCATATACAGATTGCCCAATCTTGAACACAAAAACTTGTTTCTGTCATTTTACTCCACTCACTTTTCCTGATTGCTGTGCAATTTGGGCCATCCTTGTTCTCTCTGAGATATGAGAGTTACTCTTTTAAGACCTAAGTAATTTAGTGGCTGTTGGAATGGGATTCTCTACATCATTCTCTCATTTTTTTATTATGGACTCAGTTTGATGCCAAAACATTCATACTTTTCAAGCTCTCCAACTGAGACATCATCCAAGATGATAATATTTCTTAGGGTTAGTCTTTTTTTTTTTAATAAACCGTGGCTTAGTTATTTCATGCTATTCCTCTTTAAGTATCACAAGTTATATTTTCTTTCTTTCTTTCTTTCTTTCTTTCTTTCTTTCTTTCTTTCTTTCTTTCTTTCTTTCTCTTCCTTCCTTCCTTCCTTCCTTCCTTCCTTCCTTCCTTCCTTCCTTCCTTCCTTCCTCCCTCCCTCCCTCCTTTCCTCCCTCCCTCCCTCCTCCCTTTCTTTCTTTCTTTCTTTCTTTCTTTCTTTCTTTCTTTCTTTCTTTCTTTCTTTCTTTTTAACTTTCTCCGTTTCTTTCTTAGTTCTTTTGGATATATGTGTGTATAGGTGTATCTGTAATATGTAACAACTAAACTAATGTGTGCAGAAGAAGAAAAGTGTGCGATCCTCTAGGCTGCAACATCCCCCAGTTAAAGCCATTAGCCACTTACATGCACAATTAACCAGCTGATTCTTAGATTGAAGGCTGAAGGAGCTAATTGCAGGTATAAAAATTGCACCCAGATAAAAAGAGGTTGGTCTGGAAATTTATTCTTTAAATTAAACCTTCTTCTTCAGGGTGACTAGGCTGTATGTATGTATATATGTATAAATTTTAGGGTAACCAATCTCCCTGGTTTATATTCATTATAATTACTGATGGCATCCATTGAAATCCCCTATTTATGCCATAAGAAGCTTCTACTGAATCACATTCTATATAGTGAATATTCTCTTAAAGCTAAAACCCTGAAATAACTTATTGGGAAATATGAATGGTGTGCATGTGTGTGTGTGTCTATATATGTATATCATATGCATTGAATATCTTATTAAGAAATATCTCTGGGAAAGGAGATACATATTTATTGATAGCCTACCTTGTACCAGGCACTTCATCCATGATCTTATTTATATTCTCAATAACCCAGTGAGGTTGGTAGATTATATCCATTTATAACATGCGGTTACTGAGGTTATACAAAGTGATGAACCCTGCCCAGGATCACACAACTCATCTTACATGTATTCCATGCCAAATTCTGGCTCTTTGTGACACTCAACACAGCTTTTTGGCTTGATAAAATTCCATAAATTGGATGAACTCCATTCTTCCATCTCTGTATAGATGTGAGAAGTTATAGCTCAAAATAATTCTCTTTATACCACTCCTTTAGAGCTAGTGGTAGCAAGACTGAACAGATCAGCTCATACTGCACATGTTAAACAGTATCTAAGACTTCACCTTTAGCCTTTTCCACAATGGCACAAGGCAATGCTAAGGAAGCATTATTGGTACATTTCTTCTCTTCCACTTTTCATGACCATTTCTCTGGTCACCCTAACTCATTCTATCATCTGGATGCCCTGGGATTCTTCCTTTCTCATAGGATATCCCCAACAGCTCTTCCCTCCCTAGATAGTATTCCATGATCTGGATATTCCCTTCCCATTTCCACCCAGCCACTTCCAACAAAAGCATTGACTTCCAGTGTTTCTGCCCCCAGGCTATGCTATGTGTTTTCTAGCTAGTTAATAAAATTATTCCATTAGAATATGGAGATTGTTAGATGTTAATGGATTAATAAATTATGGTGTAGCCACTATCTTCCACTATCAGTTTCCTCCTTAGAAAAATGAAGGGGTGGAACTGAAGAAGCCTTAAGATCCAAACATTTCAATTTCATTTTCAATTTATGATCCATGAACCTTCACACATTATTCTTACATTTTGACAAGGACCTTCCATACATAATAGGTCTTAATTAAATGACCACTCTTCCCTCTTTTGCCCCTTGCATGGAATGTCCAGGTTTAATGCTTGAATATTTCCCACTTGTGACCCCACATTTATGTGAATGACTCCTAAACCTATGTTTCCAATCTGCCTGATCTTGAATACCAGTTGTCTATATATAACTTGTCTGCTGGCCATTTTCATTTGAGTTTTCATAGTCCCTCAAAATTTACTAAATACAGAGGAAAATCATCATTTTTATATTTTCTCCAGATGCTCTTTCATCCTTACTCACAATCCTATATAATAAAAGAGAAACATGCAAATTTGACCAGACCTTTGCTCCTGATTGGCTATGCTACCACCCAATTAGGAGCTAGGGCAGAGCCAAGTGGCACAAGTGCTGGGCCCAGGGGGTGGAGATGAAATGGAGGTGACGGCGAGTGCCCAGCCCCTGGGTGCTGTGGGGGGAAGTGACAGCAGCAGCAGCAGCAGTGGTGGTGGCAGCGGCAGGGAGCGCCTGGCCCCCGGTGGAAGTGGCGGCAAGTGCCCAGACCCTGGGGCCGGGTGGTCATTGGCAGCCAGGGCTGAGCTGAGCAAGGTGATGGCTGGGTGCCCAAGGCTGGGGGTGAGCCATCAGTTGGACATCCCCTGAGGGCTCCCAGTATGTGAGAGGGGGAAGGTTGGGTTGAGTGATCACCCACCCCCAGTGCACAAATTTTGTGCACCAGGCTCCTAGTTAATGAATAATGCCACTCTCCTGTCAGCACTGGAGAATTTTGCTAAGTCTTACATTCTCCTCCTTCTTCATTTTCTACAACCATTCCAGTCCATCCAGCATGTTTATTTTTCATTTTAAATTTCTCTTTTATCTGTTCTTAACTTCCCAGGATATCCCTTATTGATTTAAGTAGAAATTAATGTAGTGACTGTATAATGAATTTCCCCTTCACCTGGTCCTGTTTCATGCAGTCTTTCTGTCATGCTTACGCTACAGGGTCGGTGGGAGAAGCAAATAAGATAAGAGACATGCACGTGTTTTATAAAATGTGAAGTGTTCTACTAGTGTATTATTTGTTGTGTTCTGGAAGACAAAGAACTGATTCTAGGTCTGAATCTTTGTGCTGCTTCTGTGCCTAGCGTGGTCCCCTTTCCCTCCCCTCTTCTTTTAAAAAGAATGCCCATTCCTCAAAGTCTCATACAAGCCCACAGCTTCCAGAAGCGTGATCTGAACACCACCACCTTCTTAAATACTACTTCTTTCTAAACACCTATGCTTTCATTCTTTGTTCTTTGTTAGTTATGTTCTTGATCTGCGATGCAATTTCCTGGTGTATGGTTTGTTGTCCATGATCAGGTTGTAAGATTGCTTGAAGGCAGAGCCCATATCTTTATGGCAGAACCCAAATCTTTATTCTTCTCTAAAGCTTATTAAAAGGTGCTAAAAAAAAATACTGGGTGACAGACAGATGGATGGATGGATGCACACTTCAGTGGGCATCTATTTGACTTGGCTTAGGACTATAAGTCTGGCACTTGGAATCTGTGTGAGAAGGGTCCTATGTCCCTTTGTCATATGGATCTAGTTATCCAAGGAAAGGAACAGTATCAGGATCCTGAACCTCTCAGGGCCAGAAGGAATGAAGCTAATGAAAATGCCATGAATCAATAATAAATTTCTGACACATTTTCTGTCTAATGGTTGCCTTTTTTTCATGGTGTACCATTAAGAAATGGCATGCCCAGGTGCACCAGGTGGGTGGTGTGCAAAGTGAGGAGGCCCCTAGCACTGCAGTGTGCCTGTGCCTCTCTAGCAAGCAAATCACAGTGTGATGCCCATTGTGTCCTCTGCCCAAATGGGCATGTTCAGAAATTCCCTAGAATATGTGGTCAGTGTCCCATCTTGCTTATCCAAATATACAATTGGTCAACAAAGGAAGCCATGGAAAATCTGCAGTGCTGGAGGTCTTCATTCATTGCTTATTTTAAATAAACCTTGATATATAGGATGAGAAGAACCATTAGCAGAAAAGAGTTTAAACTATATTATAAGAAGGGAGAAAATTGTCATTTTTCAGACTACATATGGTCAGTCTGACAAGGTAAAAGGGAATGTGGGGTGGGGTAAGCTGTTAGAGAACAAATGACTTTCTTGCACAGTGGCACTGAAGAGCAGGCATGGAGTGGAATAAAGTGCCTGTGTGGGTCTGGAAACAATGCATAAATGCCTGCAAAGTTTTTAGGTGGGAGAACAATTCTTTCTTTACAGTTAAAAACATTAAAATGCCTTCACGCTTCCCTCTCTCTCCTGCCAGCTATGCCTCCTCCTGCCTCTGATTCTCTGTCTGTGGAACTTAAAGTATATTTCAGGCACTTAAAGGAAGTCTTCAACTACTGTTTAACAAGTCAATACTAATTATTGTTTAGCACTGGATTATGGGCCGGATCATGGAATTAAAACAGAGCTGTTAGGACACCTTTGTACCTGGCAAAGAGTTAATGAGCACATGCTGGGCGCCTGTAGTGACTGCCAAGCTGGTTTACTATTTTATTTCAGTGCACAGGAACAAAATCTAATACATCATTTTACTTTTATCTCCATGCTTCCTTCCTTCATTAGCAAAACGAGGAAGCTTCATTGTGAAGTTTATCATAAATTGGGAAATTATTTTTGATATAGTTCATTTAGTTGGTTATCTACAGAGTGATGTGTATTGTATACATTGAATGAAGAAAAAAATTACAGACAAATAATGCATCAGCAAATAGTAATGGATTAATAGCATACACAGAGAAATTCGATTTACCTTAGACCAGGTATGGTGACTACACTCTGTCATGACGGTGTGAGAAGGTATAGCACGGAAGCTCACATATCTAGAAATAGAGGACAGGGTTTCTGACTCCAGGTCCAGTCGTTTGGGGTTTCTTGGTCAGGGCTCCACAGCTAGAACAGTATCAGGGGAGGGCAGGTAGCCGGGAGGAACAGGGATGAGTTATGAACAATCAGTTTGTTCTGATTAGATGTCCAGCTGGGATGGTGACCAGTCTTCTCATAGCAATGCAATTCACCAGATCCCTGAACAGCTAAATGGTCAAGGCTTTGGGGTCCCACTGCCTGGAGTGAGATTTAACCAGTGACCTGTAAGTGAGAAATACCATTGCCATTGCTAGGTCATGTGCTGTTTAGCTTGACTCTCTCATCCACTCCCCTGGGTTCCTCAAAATGAGCACGTTCAGCACTGAAATGTGGGGTACAGATGACTGTCCCAGGAAACCAGAGATCAGATCTAAAGTTGATATTAAAGACTTTGGAAATCTTTGGTAAAATATATTCTTTGTATAAATTCTCTAAATTTTAATTTTCTTATATGAAAACAAACCAGGAGAAGTACTTTATACATAAGTCAAGGTACGTAAAGTATAATGTATGGCTCAATAGCAGATTTTAATTTTCTTCCTGTTAAGTCTTACTACTTACTTCAGTAATTTACAATATTAGAGTTGCTTTGTGGGAACTAGGAGTCCATTAAGATGTGTATCTTATGCAGCTAGTATTACGTGTAATATTTTTTAAAAACTCTTAATCTCTAACCTCTGTATTGCATAAAGGTGCAAAGGATCAATTATAGATAAATAGAGAGGAGATCTCAGAGGACTTGCAAATTTATTGGCAGTTTCTCAAGATATAGTACTAACTCTGTATATATTGGTATTTAGTTTTCCATGGCTCTGACAAGGAGAAATGTTGTAATTGGCTTTATTTGAAAGCAGGAGATGGGGCCAAAGGGTAATTTTTAGTCTCCAGTTTTTGCTTTTAGCCCATATAAAGTAAGCATTCCTACCAGAGGTGTTTAATGGTGTACTCAGCCTTTTTTTTTCTTTCTTTCTTTTTAATACAAGTGTGAATGGATGCCTCAGGCTAAGCAAGCTCCACCTCTCAGAACCTCAGAGCCTGTGGGAGTGATCCCTGCCCTTCTGACCCTTACTTAATTGGCCTATAGTCTAAGAAGCAATTAAAACTAAGGGTCTGATTCATAAAATGTGAACAATCATTTAAATGTGTGCAGGGGGATTCCTGCTCGTAATGTTGGGAATAGAAGCAGCAAGGAATTTGTTTTTATCCTCTAAGTCTACCTTTAATAAATTTACTTTCCTCCCCCCGCCCCCTCTGGGCCCTAAATGCCCTCCATCCTTTTTCTCACAACTCTAAAGTTGGCTTCAAAGCCAAAGTTAGGCTCAAGTCCTTGAGTCCATGACATGGTGGCCTGTTGACCTTGCCTCTACTCTGCCCACTCCAGGCTAGATATTTCAATCATGATTTTTCCACATTTGTTCTTATTTTCATCATTTTTATATTTTGTTCAACAATATAGGGAAGAAATCCCTAGAAACTGAGTTGAGCATTGCTGTTTGCAGAGATGGACGCTAAGAGAAAGCTGCCAGGCGTTGCCAGAGACAAGCCTCAGAAATGAGGTTGGGGAAGAGAAAGCATCCCTGAATTCCAAGGTGTTTAATTACAATACCAGGGAAACCCTCATTTGCGCAATGGCTATTTAAATTTTCCCATAATTATATAATCTCATCCTCCACCCCATACTATTAAGCTCTTAATGTTGCTAATACACCAAGTTTCTGAATTGTAAATTCTCTTAAGTAGAACATGATTCTTGGGAAGTGTTTCATAAATTTCTCTATTATTTGTTGTAGAACTAACTGAGAAACAGGGAGTCTGTTATAGAAGATACTAATTAGGGCACAGAAATCATACATTTTTTTTAGTTGAACCACAAATCTAAGCACAGGAGTCCATTTGAGATGTCTTTTAGACTAATGTCCAACCCTAGGAAAGAATTTTAATAATATGCCCTTGAGAATATTGTGCTAGCTGTCTGGGGCAAACTAAGTTGACAAATAATCACTTGATTCAGTTCTTGTGTTTGCTTTGTCTAATAAACAATAGTCTTAGCTTTTATTATTTCCTGCAGTTTGTATTATGCTGCTATTCTCATAGTTTCAATTCATTTTCCCAAATGGTGCTATAGGCCTTATTATCCTGGATTCTTTTCTCAGCCTTTCATATAGGGCTGGGGTTATGCAGTACTTTAGCCTAGTCAAGGACTGCATCTACACTACACCCAACAACCAGGCAGAAAGTGAAAAAATTCAGTCCGTCTCCCAGATGGCCCCAGATGCATGGCATTGTGTAGACAGAAACAGCCAGATGGCTGAATGGATTTTTCCCTTTCCATCTGGGTGCATGACATGGTAGAGAAGCAGCCAAAGTCTTGAGCCAAAAGAAAATGCCAGCCAAGGAGATGAGGTATTGCTACTTTCCAGGCACCTAATGCCTGCTGGGTGGTGGTGTGACCTTGGTTTAATTTACTCTTTCAGAAGCAGGTCACTAATGGGAACAGTGATTCTCAAGCTGTAGAAACACAGAGGGAGGCATGCAGACCCAAAGAGACTTGTTTCTTGTGGGGATAGGTCTCTTACTGACTTGGTAGGAGCAATGGCACTCGAGGAAGGCCCTCTTCTCCCAGACCTCCAGAGGTCAGGAAGCTAGAGGCATTACACACACTGAGTGAAAATGAAAACATCCAGGGGCTTGCTGTCCATCATGGGCATCACTAAATCTATTTGAACAACCCTGGGCAGTGAATTATGGCAGCATGGAATTGACTACACAGTTTATTTCTAGTAACAGGCAGTTACTATGTCAAATCTGAAACCATTCAGAAAGGACTATAAAAATATATGACAGAGTAACAGGCTACCTCTCGCTCCTTTTAGCATGTTTATGAGTTTAACCAGCATTGAGCTTGTGTTTATAGAAACGAATACAGGGATTTCTGACATCCTATTCCTTCTCTCTCTCCCCCTGCCCTGCAATCAGCTCTTTTGTGACCATGGGGTGGTATCCAAGATCTTTGTAATGTCTGAGCTCCTAACTGGATTTCTTATTCTGTTCAGAGGCAGTCTTATTGATGAGCATACCCTTTACATTTTTTTCTGAAATAGTTGAAGTTTTTTTTGTTGTTGTTGTTGAAGAACTGGATAGTTAAATGACAGTTGCAAAAGAAAATCATTTCCAAGTTACCTTTCACCCCTATTTCCCCTCCCCAGCGCTGTTTGACACTTACTGAGAAACTAATTGCAGCCTGAGTGGGGCCACGGGACAAATGCGGCAATCCAGGCATAATGCAACACCAAATATAATAAGGTAACATATTGTTAAAAGTCAATACCCAAGTCTAACAATACGGTGTCACAGACTCCTAAACGTGTAACCATATAATACGTAATTGTCATCTGCAGAGAAAAGATCTAATTTTGATAATGCATATTGAGATTGGTTGTCTGAAAAATGCTTATGGCTCCAGAAGGTTTGACAGTCCTGAATATCACATAATAGCATGTAGCCAAGGAACATGGGACGAAGGGAAGAAAGAGACTCTATTCCAGAACACAAGCACTCCCACTCACAGTTTTATTTTTAAAAGAACACAATTCTGCTCAGACAATGAGCAAGTTTCCTGTGCAGGGTGATTTGTTCCTGTGTTTCCTTATCTGGAATCTGTGTGTGTGTGTGTGTGTGTGTGTGTGTGTGTGTGTTGTGTGAAAGTACATGTGAAGGTCCCAACCCATCCTCCAGGTGTGAGCTGTAGGGTCCTGCTTTGAAAGACACAAATATCCTGAGATCTCTAGCTTGCAAGGACTTGATGCAGATTTAAATTTCAAATAAATTAAGCAAATCAATGGACTCTTGGGACATGCTAATAACCCACCATCTTTTCCTCAGGTCTAGGAAATAGCTTTCTCGAATTTTAAGAAAGCTGTGGTCAGCATCCTTCTTGGAGTCTATGTATAGACTTCATATATTAATTTCTTTTTCTCACTAAAACACTGTTTATAAATCAAAGACATACCTTCTAACCCATGGCACCTTAAAGTTGAGGATATATTGTAATACAGAATGCTGGCTGGTATTTATTGGGCATATGTGGTGTCCCGAAGGTAACAGAAGACCTTTGACAAGTATTTCTTTTCCATCTCATATCTGCTCTATGGAGGAGCTCATTTTATTTCCATTTTGCAGATGAGGATTCATAGGCTCAGAGACACTGATATACTAAAGACCTTCGTTTCCCTGCATTTCAGGATCTGTTCATCTATGAATGTGTCGCCTCATAGCAAGGAATAATACAATGGGTGCTTTGTTTCATATCCATGACTTCCAGGGTCCACTGACTGGGGTCACTGATCTCAAATCCTATCAGCTCCTATAAATTTGGCTCTCATTCTAGAAGTTTTGCATTGCTTTCAAACTCCTGGAACATTGCTTGTATCCCTTGCCTCGTGTTGTTCACCTGAGGCTGCCCTATCATTATATATTTATGACTGTGCCTCAAGTCCCTTTGCTAGCTGATGGCTTCTCAAGGGCAGAGACATTTCTGTGTCTCTTCCTTAATCACACCGTCACAGCACTCCGGCTGCTCAGAGCATGTGAACATTAAATGTGTGTGGGACAAGTCTGTAGCATAAAAAAGCAAAAAAAACATCAGACTGGTACTCTTTAAAGAGGGTGAAAGGAACTTTGAGGTCGTCAACCTTGCTTCTCAACAGCCTCTGACTCCCTATGGTACTTCCTTCTTGAAACTCATTCATTCATTCATTCTTTATCAAATTTTTATTGAATATAGTTTTATGTTCAAAGTATTGGGTAGATGCCCTAGAGAACATAGAGAGAAATAAGAAGCAAATCATCTGTCTTTGAAAAGGGATCATAATCCAATTGATGAGATCACACATCTGTAAATATTAGAGGATACTGTGGAGTGTGAGGCCTATATACAATGTTGAAGTGGTTATTGTTATTGTACTTATTTAAATACCATTCAGTGCAGAACATTTTAATTGCTTTGAGAGTTCAAAGAAGGGAACAATGTCAATACGGATGATTGGGGAAGGCATTTTTTTAGGGATTGTACATGTGGAAATGAGGAACAGCAAAATGAAATGGCAAACGTAAGTGAGGGTCAAGCGCAGTAATCATTTCTGTTTGAGCTGAAGTTGGAATATTGGTGCAGGAGTGACTACAGGTGAAATATGTGCTTGGGCAGAATCACAGGAGATGGTGGGTGGCATGCCAATGTGCTTGGGGAGATGCTGAGAGTGTTTGAGAAAGGGAGAAGCCTTATTGGGTTTGTGATCTTGGATTCGCTTGTCTTGGATGGTCTTAACTACAGGATGGCTAGAGCCTAGGAATAGGAAGTGTTAGGAGAGGATGAGGAACATTGTTCAGAAGGGTGCTATTTTGTCTAAATATGTTTAAAGTATTTATATTTCAAAAGATAGGGAAAGCTTCTCTTTAAAAACTTCAAGTATCAAATCAGACTCCAAATGCTGACAAATAAATAGCTGTAGCTGGGTATCTCCATTGTGTGGTAAGGACATGGTTATTAGTAATGTGAGAGAGTGAGGCTGGAGGGGAGTGGAAAACCGAGGCAGCTGCAAACCAAACTTAATTGGAAGGCGGAGCCAGGGGGACAAGTCTGCCTCTATGGTCTGTGGAAACATATTTCCTTGGGATTCTCTGAGAAAAGTGGGTAAATAGGAAAAAACGTGGCAAAAGTAGATATTAAGTTCTCTAGAATCATTAGGGGATACTATGCTTTCTCTTTTTTCCTTTGATTTCTTCAATTGTTGCAACATACCAATAGGAAAGTGTTACTACCATTTCACCTGCAGAAAAATAAGGGTCAGAGCACTCAACTGACTCCCAAAGTTCCAAAACCAGATTTTGTGTTGAGTTTTATCCCAAGAATTGTTCAACCCATGCTTTCCTCACTGCACCTGACAGCATCATGTTGACATGCGAGATCTCTGCCTGTTGTTGGAGACTCAGATGTGGTACATACCCAGTCTATGCATTGCTCATACTCCTCCTGCCTAGGCTCTTTGGATCTTAGCTCCCTTATCATAATAGGAAGAAACGGGTACATCAGAGAAATAAGTCCCTTCCCTCCCAAAGCACAGGACAGAGATGGCCCAAGCCATCGGTGCTTCTTTCCCCTGGCTTATGGGACCAGGAGGGGTGAGATGTTCTAATCAATTATAGAACTAGTTGGAACCTTAAACAGAGAACACAGTGAGGAAGACAAAAGAGAAGCAATCTATGAAGGGTTTGTCCTGTCTAGTTTTATTTACCTTTCATTTACTCCTCCCACTTATGAATGCTCTACCCTTTATATGGAAACCAAAATTGTGCATCTCTAAGAACTCAATTTGTCATTGATCCATTGCAGAGCTCCTCTTCCTTCTCAGAGGTAGATTTTGGGTGTCAAGGTAGTAAAGCTGTGAGCATCCCTGAAGGGTAGAACAGTGCTTTCCAACATTTTTCAGGTCACGGCACAAGTATAATATAATAATATTTGTATAGAGCACTGACCTAGGGCTCCAGCCCTGTCCAGTCTTCCTGAAGCCTCACCTGAGACCCATATAAGCCATACCTTTGTGCCCACTGGCTGGATGCTATGGACTGGAGGGGGTCTCTACTTATTATCCCAGCAGTGGATTCCTAGATTTATCCTCAGAGGTTAATACAGGCCGCTTCATATCTGTAGTTTCTTAGGGACTTAGTATTATACAAAGTAAGAAATAAGGGTAACAAAATTCTAATGCAGTGGGAATATGTGATCCACATGATAATCACAGAATTTAGAAAATAATATGCCCTCATAGAATATGAATAACACTGTGACACAAGTTTAAAGCTATATAGTGAGCATATTCTTTCAATCCTGTTAGGGTATCCAGGTATAATTTCACCAGCTGAAAGTCTTTTTTTGATGCCCTTGTGAATTTGAAGTCTAGGCCAAATGCACCCTCCTACCCCCTGACACAATAAGGCCCGATGGGTAATAGTGATTCCAAATGATAGAAATATATTAGGTGATTACTAATGCCAAGACCTATGCTTTTGCATGGCCTATTTACTTTAATTCTCTCAGCAAGCCTAGTTATTCCTCTTTTACAGATAAATAGACTGAGGCTTAGAGGGAGAGGTTAAGTAACTTGCTCAAGGCTGCATGGCTATTAAGTGATGGCAATCTGATGCTGATATTGACACCACCAGACTATGGTTCCAGAATGCTGAGAGAAGCCTCCCATGCAGGAGGAAAGAGAGAAACACATTGCTGGTGTTATTTTGTAACAACTGGCCTTAAGAGCTGACCCCTCAGAGGTACTGACATCAGGGTAAGGAGGTAAATATTGTGTTGTAGAGTTACTGAGGTCCTTTGTACTCATAAGTAACCAAGGGGCCATTAATTAGGGTTGGTAGATTTAGCAAGTAAAACTCCAGGATGCCCAGATAAGTTTGAATTTTATATAAATAAGGGATGATTTTTTTAAGTACACCCATGTCCCAAATATTACATGGGGCATACTTATATTGAAAAATTATCCCTTGTTTATCTGAAATTCAAATTTAACTGGGAGTCCTATATTTTATCTGGCAACTCTAACATTGTTTAGACTGTCTGTTGGCAGGTACGGATTTCCTTTAACATTTATGACTCCTCAGTAGCACTAGACAAAGGCAAGTATTATTTAAAATGGAAAAATAAATAATTATGACCATAGAATCTCAGGGAAGAGAGAAGCAGAGAATTGCCACTCTTTGCTAGACGGTGACTGTGTTCAGACCAAGAATTGATTGGGTTTTAGTGTCTGACCCATAAGACAAATTAGAGGAAACCAGGGAGGCCATAGCCCAGATTTGGGAAGTCTCAGTGTTGTGAAGATTTGGGGACTAAAAATAAGAGAAATTCCATTTCTGGGCTTTCCCTCCTATGAATCTTCGGGAGGAATTTAAATGGGTGATATCAGGTAGTTGAGAAGAGAGAAGGTATTTCTAAGTAGAAGAGAACAGACATGGGTGTACAAGCTCTTCGGAGCCATTGTGGATGGAAGGGAGTTAACTGGCCTGGAAGTTGGTCAGAATGTGTCATGAAGGGCAAACAATAACATTTGTTGAGTACCAAGTACCAAGTTGTTCTGGGTTGAATAGTGCTCGCCCAAAATTCTTGTCTACTGGAAGCTGTGAATGGGACTTTAATAGGATTATTGCAGATGTACTCAAGTTAGGAGGAGGACATGTAGAAACCAAGTGGGTGGGCTCTAAGTACAAAATGACCGATGTCCTCATAAGAAGAGGTAAATTTGGATGCAGAGATGCAGACACACAGGGATGACGTCATGTGAAGATGGAGAGAGACATGTACAAGCCAAGGAACATCAAAGGTTTCTGGTGACCACCAGAAGCTAGAAAGAGGCAAGAAAGCTTACTTCCTTAGAGTCTTCACAGAGAGTGTAGCCTGGCCAGTGTCTTGATTTCGGATTTTTATTCTTCAGAATTGTGAAAATAAATTTCTGTTGTTAATAGCTACCCCTTTAGATTGTGGTAATTTGTTATGGCAGCCCTAGGATACTAATAAAAACATACACCACATTCTAAGTTATTACTTTCCATACAGATAAAAAGGTCAAATGTCACAGGAAAACCAGGGAGCAAGTCTACTCACCAAACATTTCCACTTTAATTAGCCTCTAAAACAGACTCAGGAGGGACTGAGGTCGCCGAGCTTTCTGTAAAGGGTTTAATAGTAAATATTTTAGGCTTTGCTGGTCACAGGTTCTCTATTGCTGCCTTTGAGGAGTGCAAGCAGTGTAGACAATAGCTAAACAAATGGGCATAGCTGTGCCCCTATAAAACTTGATTTACAAAAACAGGCAGTCAGCGGATGGGCTGGACTTGGCCCCTGGGCTATAGCTCCCTGAACTCTGACAAAAGCTTGGCTGTTACAAACCTCCCTTGCCTTGTGATTTTGGGGACATTTACAGCTCACTACATTGATTGAGATTCCACTTGTGTGTTCTTGGTTCCTCCCATACCTGGTGGCACTGAAACCATAGAATTGCCATTTTCTCAGGCCGCGTGACATCTTAGGGAGCGTGCCTTTCGATGCTGGGCACTCCTGCCCACTTTGCCATTGCTTCAGGTGGAGGACATGCCTTTACCACCACTCTCAGAAGCAGGATTGGAGCCAGCCAGGGAAAGCAGTCTCCTCCTACATGATGTCCCCCAACTTGTTCGCTAGACTGGGTTCTGAGCAACCTTGGACTCACTACAAGAATCAAATCTACTCTCAAAAGATAAAAACTGTTACTTTTGAGGGCTTGCCGAAGGATTTGCAAAAGAGTCTGAAATGGGGCCCCAATGAAGAGTTCCAAGCCCTTCTTATTCTGGCATCCTTACTGGGGTAAGTGCTTAGCTTCTTAGGGCAGCTCTTGGGAAAGGATGGAGCCTCAACTGCATGTGTAAATGGTGCTTGGCTTATAAGAAAGGTCATTACCAGCATCTTCAAGGCTCACTTCATTCCACTGGCCCAAACGTGGGATGCAGATGTGCGCATACGCCATAGGACAATATGGTCATTCAGACATTCCAGAAACTGGGGACAGCCGGATTTACTCAGGCGACCACTGCCTTTCCTTCCCAAGCAGGTACCCAACGCCTCTGCAAAATCATTCTTCCTGTGGGAGCTTTCCCAAAAGCATCAGCAACTTGCAGCCTCGATCTGGTCTCGGCAGAGGAGCAGCTGTACACATCACAGTTTATCAGTGTTTCTGAGAGGGGTTGGCTGCCCTGCTCACTGCTGCAGGCGTGGGTCTCAGAGGGGCCCTTCTAGCTGATGTTGCGGGATATTTTTTTTACCCTCTCCACTTTAGAGTGTTAGTTTCCTGCTCACCACAGTGTGCTTTCTTGTCAGAGGGATGCTGAGTGTGTGAGAGTGTGTGGCACCTGAGACTCACTTGAGGTTGTCAGATGTGATTCCACCTCCACTTTTGAGGTGCTAGAGCGGGGATGCTGGGTTTTATTCAAAAGTTTAGTCTTTCATGGAGGCAGGAAGTGATCCTCAGATGATCTGTTGACTTCTAAATTTAAAAATTTAAATGCAGTATAATGTGTTATTAATTACATTATAACATATAACATAGTATTATGTATAGATTATATTATAATTATGTTATTAAACTATTAATTCTGGTGATGATTTGACTTTCAAGACTCAAGAGATAAGCTCTCTTTTATGTAAGCATGGTAGGTTTGCACAATTAAAATATGCTCCAGTCACAATACAATTAGAATGCTATCTGCAAACAACTTGGCTTTACCTGGCTTCTGAGCCACCCCAAGATGTCCACAGAAAGGTAGCACATTAATTGAATCACGTGTCAATCTTTAGAATCATATTATCTGCTAGAAAACTAATAGCATTTATGAAGCTTTTCCTGTATAACACCTTGGACTGATTCTCTGTAGGTAGAATGCTAGTATTGCACACCTTGAACTCTTTGGAGCATGGAGTTTTGATGAAACATACCTTCCTTTGTCCAAGAGCAAATCCCAGTAATCTTGTTAGGACAGTGAGCATCATGGACTGCCTTTGTTAAATACCTGCAGTAATTCTGTGAATGAAATAGGGGTAACTCTAGTGATTGAAGCAGGGCACAGGTGTACGCCTTTGTTTATGTAGCATTTTGAAGAGAGTGGCAGAGGGAGAAGCACTGTGATGCTAGGGAGTGAGGCAGAAGGTCCCCTCGTTGGCATTTGAATGACATAATCAGAAGGCAACTTTGAGGGTCTCCTCACCGACTCATGCGTTTTAATGGACTAAAATGGCCCTCCAACCTGGTGGCCCATGTGGTGTGTGAGGCCTGTCTGCCCCAGGGTGGGCTGACCTTGAAAAAGCAGGCCTGGTTGAATCACCAGTCTCACCCCCTGATAGAAGGCAGGTTCATTCGGTGATGCCTACCTCCTAATGGTCTATGGCAGGGGTCAGCACACATTTTCTGCAAATGTCCAGATAGTAAATATTTTAGGCCTTGTCGGTCACACAGTCTCTGTCATAACTACTCAGTACTTCCAACAGTGGCTGTATTCCAGTAAAACTTACCAAATTGGCAACAATCAGGATTTGGCTTGCAGGCTGTAGTTTACTAACCCCTAGTCTATGGGCAAAAGGAAGCTGTTCTTAGACATGTGCAAATCTTATATTTATGGCTTTAATGGGAAACAATGCAAAGATAATTAAATTAGGCAAATGGTAACTTGTTAAACTTTCATGCCTAAACTTCCTTATCATAAAACAAGGGCTTTCGATGGAATAAACTCTAAGGTTCCTTACAGTTGGACAGTTTGATCTGCTCTTAGTATTGGTAGCTCTGAATCACTGGCTTTAAGGAAGATACTTGCCCAGGTCTTCATTGTCATATAGGGTTCTCCATGGCACAGGTGACTTTTTGGAGGGGGTCCTGGGAGAGAGTGCAATCCTTCTTCTAGGACCTGTTTGCTGTTTCCAGTGCTCTGTTTCCTAAACCTGGCCCTCAGTCCCCTTGGTCTGGATCCCTGCTTATTCTCTTAGAAATTCCCATATTGAAAACATTCCCTACTGGCACTATTTTTCTTCACCGAGGACAGTAGAAATGAGAATTGCTCTGTTTTTTTATTTTATTTTATTCTGTTGTCTCCAAGAATGAGCTCTTACCTTGTGAAGCTATTGTACTTTTAATTTCAGTGAATCTTCTCCCCAAGGGACCGGGGTGGAGCCTCCACTTTATGTAAGTGTGTCTTTCCCCCAAGGACTCGGCGTGGTGAAGAGCACACAGCAAGTGCTCACTGTAGCCCTGTTGATTTGAGTTCAGAGAGGAAGGTTATGGACCCCTTTCCTTCATCACTCCACAGTCAACTGAGAGATTGACAGAGAGAGAGCTTGTGGGATAACCCCCAGATATGCAATATAATCGATGCTAATGATAACCAGAACTCTGATGGGTTGAGCACTCTATGGGGATGATATAGGCATTTTTTTTGTGTGCCCCTAGCTACTCTGCTTCCAACAATTAGCAACAGCACCTCCTTTGGAGACCTAGCTTCCGAGTTCATGGCCAGAGCCTGCTTTGCCCACACGGTTGGAGAACTGAACAGTATCTGGGAATTCAGATCTTCTCAAGAAGGTCCTGGCCAATGACTCACAGGCCCAGGAATATGCATGCCCAATGTCTTCCCTTTGAGTGACCCTGAGGCATAACTTACAGTCTAGAGTTCCCCTGGGAGTTGGGGTGAAGCTACTTCCCATGGGGCCTCACTGAAAACAAGTCCTTTTTGGCCAGCTCCCCTTTCTTATCCTGCTTCTCCTATTCCCATCTCGATTTGCCCTGGACACATTCTCTCAGCAAATCACAAATGCCGTGTTAATCCTCACATGAGGGACTGATTCTAGGGAAGCCCCTGAAAGAATAACTTGCTATATCAGAGCCACTCTGTTAGGCACTTAGCACAATTTATCACCGATACTTGACTCAAACCTGCATGGTAGGTACCATTGTCCCATTTTGCTGATGAGGATTCAGAGACTGAAATGACTCTCCGAGGCTCACTCAGCAAGGAAGTGGCAGATCCCGAACACCAGTTCCAGAATTCCGGCTCTGTCTTCAGAGTCTGTCTCTCTATTGTGAGGTTTGCTTCAGGATCATTCTTTGGGAGAAATGATCACAGAGGTGCCAGAGGGTCTTTGCAGTTTTGTCTCAGAGAGGCCTCTGCTTTAGGAAGGGCTTGTGCCAGGACATGAGGGGTTTCAGCTCCTCCTGGGAGAGCCCCAAACCTGGGCAACTGGAAGGGTGGATGGTTCTTTCGTTTGTGTTTTTAATTTTTAATACAAAACACCAGATTATATAAAATATATAAAATGGCAGCTGCCAGAAATATTGTCCTTGTCTCTCTCCAAGTGCCAGTAAAAAAAATTAAGTTACAATTCTATCCTCTGCTGAAATGGGCTTTCCTGGGATTGGAGTAGTTATGGCCCTAATCTGTGAGCTATTCATCACAGTGGCATTGGCAAATGTTTGCATACAGTAACTTCCCCCCAGTGAATCTCTTGCATTTCCTCAGCTAATGGTTAAACAGGACTTGGGCTGATATTTGCATCTCTCCCAGCCGCTGGCAATCTGATTATTAGTGCAATAAATATACAACATTTAATAACTCTTCACTTTTCCACTTTGAAGCCATTAGTTGTCTCCAGGTTGACTATGAAGAACTTCAAATTCAATTCATTAACATTTCCTTCAATGGGCCTCTTAACCATGCAGGCCTGGCTTTCCCATTATGTACTGTCACTAATAATGGTTTTTACTTCTAACCTATTATTAATTAAAAAATTAAAAAGAGCCCTTCAGTCTCTTCATTTCTGAAAAAGGTTTGTATCCTCTCTGCATGAACTGTAAAGAGGCCTTTGGAGTGTGGCTTGTAGTATTGGATAATTGCTATCAAGGTAAATAATTTAGCTGGTCAGACAGAGTGCACTTCTTCCTGCTTCGAGTGGATGGCTCAAGTTGCGGCCAGTCGGGCAAACAGATCCTAAGCAACAAGAATCAGAGCTGTGCGAATCTGGCGTTAGGAGCCAACAGCCTTTCCTGGGGGATGTGTGGTGACCTCTGAAGCTTGTCATGACCTGGGACACCACCATCCTTTACCCTGCAGCCAGACAGCGATGTCCTGAACCCGGAGTCTCTGCAGATGGAGGCATCTTTCCCCAAAGGCTTTCAAGGTTTTGCCATGAAGGACAAATGAACAGGCACACATCCTCTGGCCGCCCTAATCTTTTCTTTCCCTACTTCAAAGCCTTCTGCGTTGCCTCTGAGCCTGTAATTACCCTGGAGGTATTTTAGACTTGAAGCGACACCAGCAAAATTGCACTTCCTGATCATGGGAGTCCACAGTTGTGTTTAATCAATTATGAAGCTGGTCACGAGATGGAGTTTTTCAGCCATAACCATTAAAGGGGAATCATTGTCTAGCCCAACTCCTTGTGCTCAGGGTAAGGGACCCATAATCTGAAATTAAAGAAACACTAGCCACTTGATGTGGTTTAATTTCATCTCTGCCTCCTTAATTAAAAGCATACCATTACCCACCCACATAACAAACTGACACTTATATGCCAGACTGTACCTAAAAAAGAAAAACAAAACCCTGCAAAAGTTAGGTGGAGCTAAAACACTGATTTTAAGATACCAATAGAGGCTCCCAAACACCACCGTAAAATCTAGATTTATTTATGCTGGAAGCTTTAAGCAAGCTTCTAGACAATTTGAGAGTCTGTATGTCTGTCCCTCTTCCAACCTCCCCTATTCTATCTCTGTCTGTCTGTCTTGTATTTCTCTCTCTCTCTTTGCCTCTCTCTCTCTCTCTCTCTCTCTCTCTCTCTCTCTCTCTCTCTCTCTTCCTCTCTCTGTCTATATCTTTCTCTCTACCTCCGTGTCTGTGTCTGTCTCTCTCTCTCTGTTTCTTTGCTTCTCTCTCTATCTCTGTCTGTCTCTTTCTCCCTCTCCTGCACAGTCCCAGGTACACACAAACATCACACACCCCTTCCTTATTTGCCCTCAGCCAGCCAGAAAGGAAAGACAAAGTTTCTTTCTTAGATAGTCTTTATGGACACTGGTGTGTCTTTGTGGTCAGACCTGGGGCATTCCAAGGGAAAGAAATTCAGATAAACCCTCAAAGCCTCACGTTCTCCAATACACCTGGCCACGCAGCCCTGAGCCTGGAGAGGCCTGGCTGGGAGCAGCTTGTCTGCCTGCCACACCTGTCCGTGGTGGGTGCAGGACACCCCAATCCACACAGCATGTCTGCAACAATCCTCACCAGCCAGTTTTGCTCCTAGATGTCCACGGGCCTTCAGAGACTTAACCTATCAGCAAAGGGAGCTAATTCCATATACTCAGGCTGGGCTGGGCCACTCTCTGCTTAGATCTCTTGCCATGCACCTCATTGTGATGTAGGAGCCCAAAAGGTGGGGGCAGCCAGACCACCTGTCCTGGCCAGCCTCCTTGGCTCATCATTCCTTGGTGAAAATTTGTTTTTCTTCTTTGACAGGTTTAATAGCACTGCGGTTTGGAATAGGAACAGTCACACCGTTGTGCACAAATTCTTGCTTTGCAGCTTCCCAGCTAAGCAATTGCACCTCAGTTTTTACATCTATAAAATGGGTCTAGTAAGAGTAATTACTTTAGATGTTTTTCTGATAATCCAAGGAGTTAATTCAGGTTCAGTATTTAGAATAGCATATAACAAACCCATCCTATCTAATAAAAGAGTAATATGCAAATTTGACTGTCCCTTCACCACGCCCACAAGCCATGCCCACAGCCACACCTGCCAGCCAATCAGGAGCAGGTTATGCAAATAAATCCCAACCAAGGCGGCTGCCGCCACTGAGAGCAGGAGGAAGGCTTGGGTTTCCCTGGAAACAGAGGAAGCCAAGCTTTCCGCCTGCCAGGTCTCCAGTCAATGTTACAAAGTTTCAATTATAAAAGATACAGAAATGGTGGCAGCCACTGAGCAAGGGAGAACAGAGGTTTGGGTTTCCCTGGCAACAGAGGAAGCCAAGCTTTCAGCCTGCCGTTGCAGGCCTAAGCCTCCACTTTAGGCTACAAAGTTTCAAACAGAAATGGCTGCCACCCCGGAACGAGCAGAAGGCTTGGCTCTACTCCAGGCTACAAAGTTTTAATTGTAGACATAGATTAATCCCAGATACCAGGGCCTCCACTTGGGTGGTCAGGGGTTGTGGCTGGCCTGCAAACCTCCACAGGCCCCTTGCCCAGGCTGCCCCATACCCCAAGGGAACCAGCACCCTGATCTGGGACACTCTTCAGGGCAAACCAGCTGGCCCCCACCCATGCACCAGCCCTCTATCCTATCTAATAAAAGAGTAATTTGCATATTTACCATCACTCCAACACATAAGAGGGCTGCCCCCATATGGTCAAAGACCCTGCCCCGATGTGGACACAAGATGGCCACCACAAGATGGCCAGCAGGGGAGAGCCATTGGAATGTTCCAGGCCCTGTAAGGGAGGGCAGTTGAGAGGGACCAGGCCTGCAAGGGAGGGCAGTTAGGGGTGACCAGGCTGGCAGAGGAGAGAAGTTGGGGGCAAACAGGCTGGCAGGGGAGCAATTAGACATCAATTAGGCTGGCAGGATAGTGGTTAGGGGGTGATCAGGTTGGCAGGCAGAAGCAGTTAGGGGCAATCAGGGAGACAGTTTGGTGAGCAGTTTGGAGCTAGCAGTCCTGGATTGTGAGAAGGATATCCTACCAGGACTGGGCCTAAGTGGGCAGTCAGACATCCCTCGAGGGGTCCCTGATTGGAGAGGGTGCAGGCTGGGCTAAGGGACATTTCTTGCCCCCATGCACGAATTTCATGCACCGGGCCTCTAGTTACATTATAAAGCTTTAAAATTCGTTGCCATTTCCCATTTCCTTATCTCTGAATGAATCAAGCCAGAATATAACATTTCAGCAATTCAGAGCTGAGCGATTTTATGATCGCCAGTCAGAACCCCTCATATTTATTTATCTATCTATCTATCTATCTATCTATTTATTTATTTTAAAAATATATTTTATTGATTTTTTTACAGAGAGGAAGGATGAAGGATAGAGAGTTAGAAACATCGATGAGAGGGAAACATTGATCAACTGCCTCCTGCACACCCCCTACTGGGGATGTGCCCGCAACCAAGATACATGGCTCTTGACCGGAATCAAACCTGGGACCCTTCAGTTGGCAGGCTGATGCTCTAGCCACTGAGCAAAACCAGCTAGAGCAATTTTTAAAATGAAAAAAAAAACTGAGACCTGGTGAGATAAAGTAACCAACATGTTAAATAGATTGAGTGGTGGAGTTGATTCTGCTTAATCCAGTGCTCTTTCAAACACGCTCTTTTGCAAATATTTTTCCTTGCTCCTGACGAGAGTGCTCAGGGCCTTGGGATGGCTAGAAAAAGCAGCGTTTCTGAGTGCAGGGTTTCATACTGAAGCCTTCATGAGCAGCCTCCATCCTGTAGGTAGTCAATGGGCTCCTTGGGAGGACTTGGAGGATGCTCCTAAGGCCCCGGATTGCTCCCTGGTTACTGCCAGACATCCCACCCTTCTCCAGTCCTAATTTTTAGATAAATGCACCAGGAGAAAATGAGTTCTCCTTTTAAATAATTATGTATAATTCTCTGAATATACAGAAAGCACCCAAAGTTTTAGTTTGAGTGAGATACCTTGTCTACTCAAAGTGTTTGGAGGCCTTAGGTTCCAGGGAGAAAATTATTTCTGAAAATGGGAAACTGTGGAAAGAGCAAGAGTCTTTGAAAACAAACTGTTTGGACTCTCCAGTTTTGCCTACGGCTAGCTTGATCCTGGGCTTCCAACTGCGTCTCCTCTTCCCCTCGGCTGACTGCCTAAATGAATAATGGATTGGAAACGGAAGTTTGGAAGCAGCCCTGGACTGATTGGGTGACCTGTGGTTGGTAACAAGTTACCCAGATGGGTGTTGGCTGTCCATCTGTGGTGAGGGTTATGCTGCAGGCAACTTCCCAGACTTGAATCAGAAAGACAGGAGAGAGGTGGCCCTTCCCTTCATCCCCACCTCAGCCAACCCCACGAGATGCAAAGCCTGGGTGGAGGTGACTGCAGGATCTCTCAGTTCTTGGCTCCCAGCAATGCTCCTACTAGGGGTCGCCTCTGAGAACCTCAGATTGAATGGAAAATCCTACTACCTGAGTGAGGAGTTGGGGGTGGGGTTTCGATCAAGAGGCTCAGATTTCTTCATTTTGAGCTAGAAGCCTGGTATGCTACTATATGACTGGTGTCTCTGAAGACTGCATTCCCCAGTCCTGCACTGCTGGGGTCTGGGGGGAGAGCAGGAAAGACGTTGCATGCCTCCTGATGGGATGTCCTGAGGAATTCCCATCTCAAATGCACGACCTGACTCTAATTGTGATGACATATCAGGCAGCCAGAATCAAGGGGCATTCTACAAATACCTGGCCCTGGTCTGCACTCTTCAGAAATGTCAGCATGAAAGACCAATCTGATGATAAGAGCAGCTGCAGGTCTCCACTGAGACCTGCAATGGCTGCCTCCCTGCAAATACAGCCTTCCTTTATGTAACATTCCAGCACTCCCTGTTCCTTCCAGAGCCCTAGGTGGTGAAGGAAAACAAGAACAACCACGCTAACTACACTTCTCCCACCTGTGGAAGTCAGTGCAAGGAATCACTGCTCTTCATTATGGGGGGTGACTGGCGGGCCCGCACATACATAGCTTGTCTCATAAAAGCAGTACTTGGAGAGAAAATGTTGAAACTGAAAAACAAACAAACCATTTTGATAAAAATTGCTACCCTCAGCACAACTTGGTTAACGTAGCCCAGTGGTAGCAGCCTTCTGGCAGTAGAGGGAAGGGCATAAAGCATATCCTTGAGAAGAGGCCAGATTGTCCTCCAGGAAAGCATGACCAGTTTTTCCATAGCTCCAGACCTGTGACAACTCTTTCCCAGGGTCTGATTCAGAAAATGATGTGCTCCAGGGTAGGACTTGCTCTGTGACCGTAGGTCTCAATCTCCTCTTCTGCAAAGGAGAAGGGAACGTCTGTGATCTCTTCTAACTATAAATTGTATGACTGTATTAATAAAATTCAACAGGCCATAAGGATATGTGTACATTGACTGATATGTTATTGGTCTGTGGTATTTCCTATAAAGCCTGTCATTTGATATTGTTTATACATTGATGGGAATGGCTTCTGGGTAAGTCTGGGCATTTCATTCATTAGGAAAAAAATCTCACTTAGAACAAATACTTCATTAAAGAGCCCTTATTTATGGCATTTATTCTGATCTAGATGTATACCCCGAGCAAAAGAATGTATAACATGACTCTTTTACTCTGAAAAGCAGTAAAAGAGTCTGAAAAGTGGGTATTTCTGAACTAAAACTCCAGCCAATGAGGTCCCACTGTCATGCTCCTCACACATTTGGAAAACATAATATGATATTCTCTGTAACAAAGACCATCACTTATGGGCTACACAAAAGTAGACAGCGGTTTTAAACCAAGTTTAAGTAATTAGATTACATTGAAAGCGGTATACAATAAATAAATTTTTTCATACATGCAAAGTATGTCCTAAGATATTGGGGCTCTTTGTACCTTTCAAAAGGACTTAAATGTCAGATCTAGACTCTCTGTTGTGCAGTTAACAAATATGCTTAGAGGTAGTTTGCAAAAGAAAAAAAAAAAGAAAAAAGAAACCTAAAATCAAGTAATTAAAATTTTCTGACCCTCAGAGACCAAAAGGTAGCTAAATCTCCTGCACCCCAGAAGTCGACCTTTTAAAGTCACTGCTGCCACTAAGGTGTCCTCTGTTGGGTCTAAGCTAAACTCTGAACTTGCCGGTATATTCTGCCAACTCCATGCTCCTCTTGACTTGGAGGACTATCCCGTTTCTTGGAGATTTGTAGAGGATTAATGGGAAACATAGGTGGCTGTTGAGAAGGCACACAAACCTAGCCCCACTCATTATTTATGGGGATGGAGAAGCTTTGTGAAGGCAGAGGCCACCACTGGCCACATAGCTTGTTAAGCAGGGCTCTGTGGGAAATGCCTACAGATTTGTTTCCAGAGATTGCTCTGTTCTCCCCCCATCACTTTAGAACTTCCAGAGAAGTGCCAGAATAGGAGAGTACGAGAAACATACTGCTCTCTGTTCTCTGCTTTTGCGTTTTTGATTGTTGACCATTGTCTAGGACCATATGGATGTCTGTTGTTTTTATCTATGTCTCCTCTCTAACTCCCCACACAATGTTGGGACTGTTTGCAAGGCTCTTTTCCATTAGTCCGCCCAGCAGCATATGATATCTTGGAGATTTGCATTTTTTCCCCAGTTTAATCATTAGCTTAATGTTTACGGGACATTAGTCATAGGAAGTCAGTCTCATTCATCCAGATGCATTTTTGAGAGTTACAGTTCTTCTTTCTCCACTGTAATGCCCCTCTTGAGCATGCCTTCTCCAATTTCCTTTTAAAAACACTCTGTTTTCCTGGAACTCTCAAATGAAGATATCAAAGCTGGAAGGAATTATTAATTCAGAAACTACATTTGAGTCTTCCCGAGGAGCTGAACCTGGCTGGAGCTGTGGAGGAACTGTGCTGGTGTATGGTCAGGAAATTACTTAAACCTGATCTTCAAGGGCCTGAAATTGCTCCCCTGGAAAAAGAGGAGGCATTTCTCTTGCCTACAACCCTCTGGGGTGACCCGAATCCAGTGTTTGCTTCTCTTTCAATAGAAATGAACGAATGAGCTTGCTCCCCAGGCTTTTGGCCAATAGAACTGGGAACCATTCTTGGAAGTCGGGCTGCTTTTTGAGTTCTTGGGCTTTGTAAGTTGCTAGACAGATGGCTCTGGAGGGGAAGGTGGGGCTTGACATGACTTTCAAAATGTTGACTCTAAATAGAAGGTAAGAATATTTTTCCAAGTGAGCAAATGACATGAGCAAACATGTGGATAATGACTATTCTGGGCCCCATTGAGTACATCAATTTGAATGTAGGTAGGAAATCAAAGTTGCTGAGCCTGAATAGGGCAGACTAGGGCACAGATAGAAGGCTTTTGTGCCATAACTTTTAGAGTTGAGTGTTATTCTCTGGGTAACCGAGAGCCATTGAAAACGTAAGTTCAATAATTTTAGGGTCAAAGAAAAGGCTTGGAATGGTGGATTAGATAGTGATAATTCCATAGCTAATCTCCTGGGAGTCCCTTTTGGGAGCTTTTTTTCTCAAAGACCAATAGTAATAATACATATTTTTTGATAATGAAATCTTCATACTCTTAGAGTTTCCATTCTTTACATGTCTAAGGACCCCTTTTCAATTTTAAATATGGTTTAAAAATCTTCCTGTAACCCTTTCCTCTCCAAGTTGAGGTGATAGGCTGTTCTTGTCCAAACACAAAACCTATATACTTGCTCTATATAGAGAATGTTTTCATTCTTTTTATAACATTATAGTATGCCATTCTGTAGATGTTGTTTAATTTAGATAACCTGACTGCTATTGATGGCTGTTTAGTTTATTTCTAATATTTTGTTATTATAAATTATGCTACAGTGAATACATTTATAACCTCATTATTTTGTATATCTGTTGATATATTTGTAAGATAAGTCCCTAGAAATATTATGGAGGGGTCAAAGGTGTGCTATTCTAAGTTTTAAGAGATATTGTTGGCTGAAACCAGTGTGACTCAGTGGGTAGAGCGTCGGCCTGTGGACTGAAGGGTCCCGGGTTCGATTCCAGTCAAGGGCATGTACCTTGGTTGCGGGCGCATCCCCAGTAGGGGGTGTGCAGGAGGCGGCTGATGGATGTTTCTCTCTCATCGATGTTTCTAACTCTCCCTCTCCCTTCCTCTCTGTGAAAAATCAATAAAATATATTTTTTATAAAGAGATATTGTTGGATTGTTTTTCATAGAGATTGCTCCAATTCACCCTCTTCCCAATAAACAGTATATAAGAAAGCTAGTATCTTCTGGTTCACCATCACAGCATGCTGTTCATCTCTTCTTATCTCTGCCAGTCTGGTAAATAGGAGAGATTTCTCATTGTAATGTAATTGCATTTCCAGAGAGATAATTGAAGGCATTGGAGAAAAACTCTTATTGTATCTCCACCATAACCATATGAAGAGCAAGCACATACAATTCCACGCTTGTTCCTTCCAACTCCTACCTGTGGCATTGAAAAATATGTACTCCTCTCAGGCAAAGACTGGGCCTTCCATAAATATTTTTTTTAAATTCTCAGACAATGATCTTCATTGATAATTCCTTCTTGCTGCTCCACCTTTAACCTTTCCTCCTTACCTGATTCTTTTAAAAAATATATTTTTTATTTATTTCAGAGAGGAAAGAGTGATAGAACCATCAACGATGAGAATGAATCATTGATTGGCTGCCTCCTGCACACCCTACACTGGAGATTGAGCCCACACCTGTTTATATGTCCGAACTGGGAATCAAATTGTGACCTCCTGGCTCATAGGTCAACCACGGAGCCACACTGACAAGGCTCTTTCCACTTATTTCTAACAAGAATTAGTAGCTCCCACTCTTAAAATATCTTCTCTTGGCCCTACTACCTTCCTCCAAGCTACTACGTTATTCTCCTTCACAGCCAAGTCACTTAAAAATGTTTGTACAAATATTCCACTTCTCACCTCACAGTTGTTCCTCAGTACATATACACGAGTCTTTTCTATCCCACAACTCCGAATTGTCCTTACTCAGGTCACCAGTGACCTTTGTGTTGCTCCACCTAATGTTGACTATTTTACTCTCATTTTTCTTCATCTCTTCTTAGTAGCATTTGTCAAAGTTGATTTCTCTTTTCTTCTGAAATATTCTCTTTTCTTGGAATTTATGACACCACTGGTTTCTCTTTTATGCTGCTGATCACTCCTTTTGGCCTCTTTTTGCTGCCCTTCTTTTCCTACCCAGTTGTCTTCCCCAAGATTACAGTATCTGTTTCTTCTTATATTTTAGTATCTCTCAAAGAGAATTTATTTTACTCTCAGTGATTTAAACACCAATTATATGCAATGGTTCCCAATTATTTATCTGTAGCTGCAACTTCTCTTCTGAGTCCTAGGCCTATATGTTCAACTGTCTGCTTTAAATCTTCACCTGCATAACTCACTTGCATTTTAAATTTAAGACGTCCAGAACTGAAATATCTCCCCACACATACACAATCAAATATTCATTTTCGGTAGTATTTTAGTATTTTTCAGTGCTGTAAGTGGCACCTTCAGCCATATGGTTGTATCTGCCACCACTTTAGGCATTTTCCTAGAATACTCCCACAGTCCACCCATGTAAATATATATAAACATCTCTATTCTTTTTATCTCTGATATATATCTTGATTCTACTAGGTTTTCCTATGTCTAATATTTTATCTTTATCAAAGCCATAGATGCTATGGCTTTTCCTGGGCCACTAGCTTCTGGCTGAGGACCTTATTTTCACTCATACCCATTCATGAAATGGCCGAAATTTCTAAACATGTCAACTAGATAATGCTGCTTTCCTTCTTAAAACATGATGGGCTTTGTATCCTAGTGACAATAAAATCCAAACACTTCTTCATAGGAGGGCTGAGACTACTAGTGGCCTTGCTGATATCCATGCTTCTCCCCTCTTATTTCACCCCCCGCCCCAAGTAACAGAATCTTCCTGGTTACAAACTGCATTTCCCTCCCTCCCTCTCTTGCAAACAGGTGTGGCTATGTAACAGTCTGGTCACATATTCATAAGTTGAAATGTTGCTTGGGAGTTCAGGATTCTCTAAGGAAGTTTCCCTTTGGTTGCCCTTTATCCCTCTTCCCATCGCTTGGTCCAAATGTGATGGCTGGATGTCCACAAGTCTTCTTGGACCATGATGGGTCCAGTCACATGGAAGCCACATGCTGGATGGCAGTGTAGAAAGATAGAAGGCTTCCTAGTCCTGAAGGTTGTAGGTTGTGATTCTATCTCTGGACTGCTAATCTCTGGATTTCTTTAATGTGTTTTTCTTCATGTCACTATTATTTTGTGTTTCAGTTACATGCAAGTAAACTTAATTTTAACTGCATATGGCTCATAAGGCCCTGTGTCATGACCTAGCCCCGGCTTTCCTCCTTGACCTCATGTTATGCTCCTGTCCCCCTGGATCACTGTCTACTCTCCAGGCTGGTTTACTGTCAGTTTCTTGAGTTCCTTCCCATTTCCGGGCCTGCCTACCTGTCGGGCCCTTGCCTAGAATGCTCTTCCACTCCTTTGCCAGGGGATATGTCATTTACTTGGGGTGGATTTCTCTGATTTTTTAATGTAAATAATGTTTCCTGTATCTTTTATACCACCAAGTTTTCCTTTGCAATACGGATTCTAATTTGAAATGACATTTTATTTGTGAGGGTGTTTTTTTTAAATGTCTCCCTTCCTACCATGCCAAAACCATGTCTGTTTGCTCACTTCTACTCAGAACCTAATTCCAGGCCAGAGCATCTACTCAGATAGTAATCAAATGAATGGAAGAAAGTATAGAGTACAGTTTAGAGAGCGGGCTCAGGAATCTAAAAGTCTAGGTTTTAATCCCAACTCTTACTAGCTGGATAATTTAACCAAGTTACTTAACCTCTTTAAACCTCATTTTACTGATATTTAAATGAGGCTAGTAGTTGAACATTCCTGAGGGGATTGTGGTAAAGATTAAGTGACCAAGTAAAATGAAAGAATTCAACATAGTGCTCTTCACAGAGGAGATGCTCAGTATCCTCTAGCGATTATTAATGAATAAATGAAGAAATCAATGAAAAAACCCAAGGTAATTTTAACAGCTTGCTATCTGACCCAGAAAAGAGGCCAGTCCTTCAACAGTGGCCTTTATCTGCTGAGGTCACATGCCTTCAACCGCAGGATGGAGAGAATATTGTTGTCCTGGGCATTTTGAATGTTTACCTTGATCCTTTTCTAGGTGCAACTCAAATGCCCCTGATCCAACAAGGCCCTTCCTTGGCCTCTGACAGTTATCTCCCTGGTTTCTACTGCACTTTGACTCACTCCCCTGGCACCTACCCCAGGGGGCCATAACTATTGCTCTTCAAGACCATATCTCATCTCTTCCCGAGGGTGTCACACTCTTCCACGGCAGGCCCAGTTTTATGTGCTTGCCCTCTCCCAATTCCTCTGACTAATGAACACGCTCCTTCTAAAAGTGAGATTTTGGTCTTTATCATCAAATGAGGGTGAAAACCAAAACACCACGAAGTGAAGAATGTGGGAAGGGAGGGGGTGGTTGGATTCCTCTGTAGAAACCACTCCTTACCCAATTCCAACCCATACAAGAGTTGGAGAAACCACCTCAGAGTTTGTTTTGGTTCAATTAGGGAAACTCCAAAGCCACGGCTTTGGAAAGGCTTCAAACATTCCCCAGATGAGCTATCTTTCCATTTATAAGGTACTCCAAAGTCCTGAATTTAGTAAGAGTGGAACAGGGGACACACACACACACACACACACACACACACACACACACAGCAACCCACTTTGGATTCCCTGTAATCCTGGCTTGAACATTCAAAAGAATACTTGAATAATACTTACCTACTTCACTGGGGTGTTGTTAACAGTTAATTACTTAATGTTTGTAAAGCACTTTGCGGATGTAAAGTGCTTATATAAGTGCTAAGTATTATTATTATTAAGCAGAAGTTCTGTGGTTTGGCTGAAAATATTTTTTATAATCACACATTTAACTGTAAATAAATCAAGTTTATTTACAAGAGGGTTTTCCTTTTAGCATCACTTTCTGGTTATTATCACTTAACTAATTTCTTTTATTTTCATTTGGCTGCAAACAGATCTGCCTTATCCTGAAAACCTCTATCTTTGAGAGAATTTAAAGAATATCCTAGGAAAATGTATTCTGGAGGTCTCTGCTCCTTTCCTTAGGAGTGAGGCCGAGTGTGTATTTCTTCAAGAAATCTACACCTACCCAGTCTCCAAGGCTTTTTTGTTGGAGTTCTTATCTCACTTAGTTTTAAATGGGAAAAAAAATGCATGCAGAACAGTGTTCTGTCAAAGAAGTCAACAGAATAGATTTAATGATAATAAGTCAGAATAACAAAAATGGGGATTGGAAGTATTTTGGTTTCATTTTCCGCTTCTCTGTTTTCAATCTGTCTTTGTTCTTTGGAAGAATGTGAAGAAGGTGGCTGTAGGTGGATGGGGAAGAAGCAGATGGCTTCTATGGCACAGCCTTATGCAAACGGTCCAGTTGAAGAGCAGCCTTAATGAAGTAGTAAACTGTCCAAGTCCATAGCAACCTGCAAGTCAAGTTCTTTCTTCCAGTGCCTTAGGCAATTCCATGGGAGTCACGCTGGATCTTTAATGAACTTAGTAGACTATAAATCAACAACGGATATGACACTGGGTAAAGGAATGAAACAGAAGAAAGTCAGACAATGAAGACTCCTGCTGCTCCCTTACTAAAAAGCACACTGTGTTTTTGATGGACTATATTTTTTGGCATGTGTGTGTGTGTGTGTGTGTGTGTGTGTGTGTGTGTGTGTTTTCTTGAAGATATAGTTGGACAGTGGCTATTTTTTTGCAGAGGTTTACTTTGTCCAGCTATTGGATCAGAACCATGCAAGGGTTACATCCCTAATGTGCAATTCTAGGGTAGGTGGGAACAATCAGGTTGAATTACTGACATGGTAAGGAAATGAAAAGTCAAACTGCTGACCATGCATATTTTATATTATTTAATTAAAAGTAGATAACAGTGTATGAATGAACCACAAATCAGATAAAAATGGCAGCGTTTTCTCATATTTAACACATATTTGACTTGTGGTTGTGTGACAATTTACCAGGTCTATGATGTCTCCAAATAGAAAATCAGGAGTGTAATTAAAAAATTCTGCAGGGGAAGAAGCAATATCAACTCCAACCTGAGCAGAGCTAATCACAGCCACAGTTCCCATCACCGTTATTCCTATTTAATGAGACTCTCCTCTATTTCTTTCTTATCTTGAAATAAAACAGGGGAATCATCAGAATTTTTTATTTTAAATGTGCCATGTGTCTTTTATAGAAATAAAGAGAATGGATGGATTAGGAATTCTAGGTGTCAAGTTTCCCTATTTATTTATTCATTTTAATGGAGTCTCATTAAAAATCCAACAGTCAGTCATTCAAAGTTGTCTCTCAGAACAGAACTGCTAATTCACTGCATTATCTTTAGTGTTTTTGGTTTCTTCAGAGAGCGGTTGTGGAGAAGGTCCATCTACTTTTCTTAGGTGTCACTGGTGTGACTATTTCTAAATTGTGCAGAGAATCTCCCCAGGGGATCTAATCTCTTCAGGACCCCCAAACACAGCAGGTATAGTCAGAGCTCAGCATCTTCAGCCCCTGAAATAGCACCATAGCCAAAGTCCCACCTCTCGTTGCTAGGCTCCTCTCAGCTTTTAAGGAAGACTTTGGTGCATCCTCTGCTTGCTGATATTTAATTATTTGGTGTTTCAGTCCACTCACCTTCATTTAGAAATATTCACAAAAATCTCTCACTGTACCTTGGTTTTGCTGTCAGAGTGTGAAAGCAAAAATCATTCAGATATTCAAAATTTTGCTTTGGGTTGTATAGGATTCTGGGGTGTTTCTGTGTTAGGATCTTCTGGTCTCATGCTGCCACTATTTGCACTTCTTTACCCTTAGTTAGAATAAATTTCCTAATGTCTGAATTAAAATCTTGCATTTCTTTTCCTTTATTGCCCAAAATGAATGACTGTTTTTTCCTGATTTCAGAGAGGAAGGGAGAGGGAGAGAGAGATAGAAACATCAATGATGAGAATCATTGATTGGCTGCCTCCTGCACACCCTACACTGGGGATTGAGCTCTCAATCTGGGAATTGAATCATGATTTCTTGGTTCATAGGTCAATGCTCTACTACTGAGTAATGCTGACTGAGAAACAGATTGTTTTAATGATATTTACTTAAGGGTTTTGCTTATCCAGGACAAAGAACTTGGTATTTTATCAATAGAGAAGGGCTTCAATATATAGATAAGGGAGAAGTATAGAGGTGGGTGATGCCAGGTAAAGAACCCAGTGTGTCCTGAGCAAGCCCGATGATATAGTTCCTCAAGAAAGGAGGCAACCAGGGAAGGAGGGGCCTGGGCCATATCCCCTGAGCAGACTGATGATCTAAGTCAGCATACCAGGTACAGCTTCGGGGTTGGGGGAGCAGATTCAGGAACCTGGTTCTGTGAAGTCCAAAGATCGATGTGAGGATGATAACAGAAGGTTCAGGGGGAGAGAGTCAAGAACACAATGTAACAGGGTGGGAGACATGTGTTAAGAGCGGAATTCAGAATTAAGACTGGTGAGTGTGGAAGAGAAAGTCCCAATTCCTCTGAAATACTGCCCAGTGGCCATTGTGACAGTGGTCTTGGTAGTTTAAAGGATTTTCTAAAGGTATGGCAGGAAGCAGGAGAATGAAACTCACTCAGTTAAGTAAATCTGGGGAGTATACTCAGATTTCCAGGAGGAAATTAATATAACCTTAGTCGGAAGAAAAAGAACAGGGTTAGAATGACTCTGTGTCATAGATTTTAAGGCTTTCATGTTCTACCATTTTAGCATCTCTAGCATTGGTTTGCACCTCACAAATTGATGGTGTTTTGGATTTAATAATATATGAATAACTTTCATGAAGGCACAAGAAAGAGATGAATCTCTGGCCACAAGCAGTCCTCGGTGGGTGTGAGGGACAGAGGTCTGCTCTCTGTGGCGTATTAACTGAGTATTGTGAACATGGCTCTCTTGCCTATCACGATGATTTCTCAAATGAAGTTGTAGCAATGTCTCACTCAGATGCTGGATCTCAGCATCCTCTTTTCTGACATTGCCATGTGTTCCTGCTCTTTCGTCCATTTGGGTTTATATGTAGTTAGAGAAAAGTGGAGATGGTAAGAGATTAAGTTAAATGTCTGCCCCTCAGAGAGGCCTTCCTGGACCATCCAACAACTAACCATCACATCACCCTGTTTTATTCTTATCACAGCACTTATACTTTCCTGGTAAATTTCTATTACTTCATGGGTTAGTTTTGTTTATGATTCATCCTCTCTATTAGAATCTAAGCTCAAAAGGGGTTTTATTCATTTAAGTGTCTTCTATGCTTAGGAGAGGGCCTGGCACATCACTGACTTAGTAAACCTGTGTGAATGAGTAAGTGAATATATGACCCTGAAAAGAGAGTTAGGTCTCCCTTGAGCAAATATATATAATGAGCATTATATTCAACTAATGTGTGTTAAGGTGTCTTGTGGGTTCCCCTACCTTTCCCATCTATCTTTTAATGAAATAAAAATCTTTAAAAATCTACGATTCTGGATCTTTAGGACAGCAACCTCTAAAATATAGCTCGAGATTTTCCAGAATCTTAAATTAAGCCTCCCCATCACCTGTCTGGGCATATGCATGCTGATCCACCTTCAAATCAGCTGAAAGCTATTACTCACCCTAAAATTAAAAAGCAAGAAAACAACCTCTCTTCTTGCAAACAGACATTCACAGAAAGTTTTGTTCCTGTTATGCTGGCTATGGTCAGAGTGATCCATATTTATATGGTTATAAAATATCTCTCACATGTTTAAAATAGATTTATGAATGTTACACTAGTAGTTATAATTACTAAGGTTATCATTTCAACAAATTTAAGCCCACTGAAAATACTATCAAAGGAAATTAACCTACCTCCACATACAGGCAACTCTCAAAATAGCTCACTTATTGCCTAGAGATGGAGATCATGCTAGTTGAAATTATGAAAATGGACATGAGTCATAGAACTAACTTTTAGCTTAACCTACATTAATCCCTTGAATAGTATCACTCTCAGAACGAAATTAACTTCTTTGATTTTAGCAGATCAACTCCCATTATGCTTTCATTCCAAGTTAAAAGCAAACAGATAAACAAAACCTGCCAATATTTTGAGTGTGCTTGATGCAAAGTCATTCAGGAATCACTTAAGGAATGTCTCTTTCTAAATTTAAGAGCAATAGGCAAGGCAGGTATATGTAAGGAGAATTACTCTCACTTGATCACATTAGGACCATCTTGATGCTGGCAGGGGTCCTTGTCATGCTAGGAAAGAATAGTCTAAACACTGTCATCATCATCATTAGTTTGAGGGTTTAATGATGTGGTGTGCTACTCATATAGGTAAATAGTAAGTGTATATCATTTCTTCATTTAGAAGCCTTTGTCCCTATGTTCTACTTAGTGAATGAATTTGTCTGACCTGTAATGACCTAGGCTCATTTACTCACCAATAATTAACTGAGCATCTACTATATTGCAAATGGGTTCTGGGGATACCAAGAGAGAGAACCTGAACTTTCCATTCAGACAGCTGAGGCATGTCTCTGGCTTCCCTGACAATATTACAGCAATGTATAAATGACACTGAGGCAGCTGAGGCAGAAGTGGAAAAAGTCATCGTATGCCTGGAACATGTTTTATTTTCAGGCGATTGAAAAGTTAAGTACAGATCCAATTACCAAATGACTGACAGAAATTTCCCTATTGATCTTAACATTTCCATCTTAAATAGGCATGACTGTTGCAATTTCTTGGATATCTGTTTGATTTGCTTATATCTACAGCCTTTTAGGGTATATGTCATTGTGTCCATTTTACCAATGAGGAACCTGAGGTTTAGATAAATTGTTATTAAATTTCTGTGGCTGCTATAACAAGTTATCATAGACTGATCAAATTATTATTAAAGCAACGGAAACTTATTCTTGGTAGTTTCAGAGGCCCCAGGTCTGAAATCAAGACATCGGAAGGGCTGTGCTTCCCCTGGAGGCTCTCCCTGGCACAGACTTGCTGACTGTGCCCTGTGTCCAGAGCAGCAGCACCCTGTTGGTTCCTCCATCTGCTGTGAGAGGAAGGAGAATGGCAGGGTTTCCGCCAGCTCACCTTCATCCGTGGCTTCATCCTGAGGGCACAGCACCGGAAAAGAGCCGTACAATAAGAGGAAGACCAGGAAGAAGGTTTTCTCATTTTTCACTCTGAGAATTTTACCTTCCTTGCTCTCCACTCATCAACTGGGCTGGACCATTTAGCTTCTTTATCTGCAAAGGAACAATTTTTTTGATTATATTTAATATTTTATTTTTATTTTTTTCTTTTAAATTTTAAATTTTTATTTTTTTTATATGTGTCCTTATTCCCCTATTAACCCCCAACCTCCACTCATGTCCCACCCCGCTGTTGTCTGTGTCCATTGATTAGGCTCCTATGCATGGACACAAGTCCCTCTGTTGATCTCTCCCCCTTACTCCCACTGACCCCCACCTTTCCTGAGGTTTGACGTTCTGATTGACGTTTCTCAGTCTCTGGATCTGTTCTTGTTCATCAGTCTATACCCTTCATTATATTCCACAAATGAATGAGATCATTTGATATTTATCTTTCTCTGTCTGGCTTATTTCACTTAGCATAATGCTCTCCATCTCCATCCATGTTGTTGCAAATGGTAGGAGCTCCTTCTTTTTTACTGCAGTGTAGTATTCCATTGTGTAGATGTACCACTGTTTTTTAATCCACTCATCTACTGATGGGCACTTAGACTGTTTCCAAATCTTAGCTATGGTGAATTGTGCGGCTATGAACACAGGGGTGCATATATCCTTTCTGATTCATGTTTCTAGTTTCTTGGAATATATTCCTAGAAGTGGGATCACTGGGTCAAATGGGAGCTCCATTTTTATTTATTTTTTTGAGGAAACTCCATACTGTTGTTCTCCACAGTGGCTGCACCAGTCTGCATTCCCACCAGCAGTACACAAGGGTTCCTTTTTCTCCGCATCCTTGCCAGCACTTGTCATTTGTTGATTTGTTGATGATAGCCATTCTGACAGGTGTGAGATGGTACTGCATTGTTGTTTTGATTTACATCTCTCTGATGATTCGTGACTTTGAGCAGGTTTTCATATGTCTCTCGAAGGAACAAATTTTATTTCTATACAAAACCCACTCAGAAGAACAAGATCTCAGGGACTGCCTTAGAAACTCCTGTATTGAGACTTCTCATGAAGATGAAAGCTTGCTGCTTGTTTGTGTCACACAAGTGCCACAGATGTGAAGGTCTGGCTAAGGAAATTTCATGGGCAGGGAGATGAAGGCCCTCAGAGGCCACGCCTGTAGCTGCCACCATTCCAGGCAGAAAGCCGTCAGGGCTGACACACTGTGTCCTGGATAATGCCAACCACATACACTGGCGTCCACTCAGAGATGAGTATTATTATTAAATTTATTCCTAAAATAGAAATTCTAGGCCAAACCATTACCCGTGTACTTCGGAGACTTTTTGTTACTCCATCCCTTCTTTACTGTTTTTCTCCTCTCTCTTCTTGAGATGCTATGTGGTACTAAAAGTGGACGGGGAACCAGGAGAGTCTAGATCAGGACCTGGCGCTGAATAGTTGTGCCACTGGGACATGTCACAGAACTCGTTCTGGCCTCAGTTTCCTCCCATGTAACACAGAGCATTGGTCTCTCTGAGTACCCTTGAGGTGGTGACTTCATATCTTGCCTCTTCCCCACCCTTCCCAGACAGTCCATTTTCCTCTCCCCTACCCACCAGGCCCTTGTCTTCTCTTTCCAATCATCCCACTTTCTAATCTTCCTCTTTCCTCTCTTTTCCTTGTTCTTTCAGGGAGCTGAGGAGCCCAAGTCAGATTTGGTGTTCATCCTCTTTGGACAGTGATGGAGAGATTCCTGAGCCCCACTTGATAAGACATAAGGTATAACATGAATAAGGGTTTGCACCACTTTGATGAGGACAATCAGCGCCATGATGTCACAGGCTGGGCAGAAGCCATAGACTGCCCACACGTGCCCATTCATGGTGGAAAGGGTATCTAGGAAGAGAGGGACCACATGACGGAACCTCTTTCCTCTTCATATCTGTGCTTTTATTTATTTTCCTTACATTAGAGGCACAGTCCCCACTACCCTTTCTCAGAGGGACGCCCAGAGATTCCTTAGCCATTTCTCTCCACAGTGCTCCAACTTCTCCCCCAACAGCGGACAGTGTTGGGTAAACCCACAGGAGACTCTTCCTCCTTTCATCTGCTCTCCCAGATTATCCCCTCTTTCTACTTTGTTTTTCAAAGACAAGACCACCTTAGAATGGGGCTTCTTCCAAAAGACCGTTTGGCAGCTTTCTCCCAAGCCCCAGGGGAGCCGGAGAAGTGGTTTCTTCTTTTTCCTAATACAGGTATTAAGCTGACTTAATATTCACTTACTCTGAAAAATCCCACTTCACAGAAACATTTTTTAACACGAGCCAAAGCATTTCTTCCTAATTCAGCACAATTGCGCCTGGTTTATATCCATTGATGTTAAATGATTTCCCGTTTAATATCAATTGGAAATGGCTGATTTCCTACCCCAAACAGTACTTAATGTCAATTATGGCAGGCAGGGCAGAGCTGTTTTTCAATTAACTACACCACTCCATTTTGTTTGCCGGCAAATGGTGCAAAATACATGCACACAGAGCCACCTTGTGCAACAGGGACGGAGGACTCAGTATTGATTTTTCTCAAAGATCTTTTGACTGATAGTTTGGAAAGTGTTTGTGGTCTACGGATGGGGGTGGGGCAGGTGAATGCAGGAGCAGACCTTTTCCTTGGGGACTATCCTTCCATCAGAGAACCCTCCAGCATGGTGATTACCAGAACTTGTTGGGGAAAGTACAACACTCAGCTACCAATGGTTTAGTTAGAACAGAGTTCACGGAAATATGAAAGGTTGGTATGGATTCATAAAGAGAATGTGACTACCACGTGGATTCTCTAGTAATTCTCAGAGAGTCTGAGTGTGGTTGCAGTGTAAGGCTAAGAATACCACCTAACGTTTATTGAATACCTACGGTGGGTCAGCACTTTATGTTACTCTGAATCCTCTCAATAACCTTGCAAGAGATAGAATATACCTGTTTGCTAGATGTCTCTAAGTGAGGGGATAGATTGTCTGATGCCATTGAGCTAAGCTATTCAGTTGTTGGAATTGGAGTTCAATCCAGAGCTGTCTGATCCTATCTCATGTACCAGTCTTCCATTCTAAAGAAACTAATGGGATCAGTGGTTTCTCTCACCCTTGGTCTAAGATCCAAAGCCTTACACAGTCTTTTCTCATGGTGCCATGTTTTCCCACCTTTCTGTGTGGAAGCTTTTTCTTTCACTTTTGCCTGTGCTAATTCTGCACCTTTCAGAGATGAGCTTGAGTAACCTATGAAGTGTCTCCTGACTGCTCCGACCACCTTGGGCATGTTCCTCTGAACCCGTTCAGCACTTCTGCACTGAGATCCTTTGCCAACATTTTGCACATATGGCTGCAGAAAACGTTAAGAGCAAAAACCATGTAGGAAAGAACTTAGGGTGAGAGGACTGAGAGGTCTGAGTTGAAATTCAGTGTTGTCATTTTCTTGCCTCGTTCCTTCTGCATTCAACATGATATACTATGTTGAATACAACATGATATACTAAGTGCCTACTATGTGCCATGCATTGTGCTGGGAGCTGTTGGTACCAAGGAGCCTATATGACAGTGGAGGGAGCAGACTCTGAAAGGCAGCTTCAATGGACTGTAAGAGAAAGTATGGGATTGCCAAGTCAGAGGCACTTGGCTCAGTGGTGGGGGAGGCAGAGAAGCCAGAGAGGTTTCTTGACATTGGGCATCTGACCTGAGTTTTGAGGCTGTTGTTAACCAATAATAGGACAGATCAAAAAGTCATGGAAACTCAAGGGAATGCTGTATCGCAAGAGCCAGCAGCTGCTTGGATATTGATATCACTAGACCTGGCAGGTTTTTTGAACTCTTAAAGCTCAGTCCTTTATCTATATCCTCATCACACAGATGACGTAAGGATCAATAGTCCCAAACATTTACTGAGTGCTTACTCTGAGCCTTGCATTATGATAAGCACTTGTATTAACTCATTGAATTTCCATAATGATTTTGTGAGGTAAGCATTAATATTATGTTCATTTTACAGATGAGGAAACTGAGCCACAAAGAGTTTAATAAAATTCAGCAAAGTAATCAAGCTAGTAAGAGGTAGTGTTGGAGAGGTCTAGAAACTGAAGCTAGCCTCTTAGCCATTAATCTATGCTATTTCTCAAATGGCAGTTACATGTGAACTGTGAACTGTAGTGCCTGAATAAAGCAAGCACTCCATTAATAGTTATTGCCTTGATTTCTGTACTTGTATATACACTGTGAGGCCAGATTATTATGATCTCTGAACACATAACAATATGGCCACTCAGTGAATATTCTGTATAATAAAAGGCTAATATGCAAATTAATCGTTCCCTCAACCAGGAGTTCGACCAACTGCCCATGTTCCCTCCCTCTGGCTAGGCTGGCCAAACCCCACCCATGCACAAATTCATGCACTGGGCCTCTAATAGCCTATCTAATAAAAGAGTATTGACCCATACCTCCACTACCCCCACAAACCCATGCCCATCAGCCAATCAGGAGCGAGTATGCAAATTATCCCAACCAAGATGGTTACAGCCACAGAGAGAGCAGGAGGCTT
This sequence comes from Antrozous pallidus, assembly GCA_027563665.1. Lineage (NCBI taxonomy): Eukaryota > Metazoa > Chordata > Mammalia > Chiroptera > Vespertilionidae > Antrozous > Antrozous pallidus. The sequence goes on from CM050523.1 coordinate 37,523,708, forward strand.
GGGTTTCTCTGGCAGTGGAGGAAGCCAAGCTTCCCACCTTCCCTGGCCTGCCTTGGCCTCTGCTTAAGGCTACAAAATTATAATTATAGAAGATAAATAAGTCCTAACAAAAATGGCTGCGGCCACTGAGCGAGCAGGAGGCTTGGCTTTGCTCAAGGCTACAAAGTTTCAATTATAAAAGATAAATAAATCCCAGATATCAGGGCTTCCAGAGCCTCTGCTTGGGTTGCTGGGGTGCATGGCTGGCATGCAAACCACCACAGGCCCCTTGCCCAGGCCATCCCATGCTCCAAGGGAACCCCTACCCTAATCTGGATACCCTTCAGAGCAAATCAGCCGGCCCCCACCCATGCACCAGGCCTCTATCCTATCTAATCATATCTAATAAAATAATAATATGCAAGTTGACCATCACTTCAATAAACAAAGTGGCTGCCCCATGTGGTCAAAGATTACTGCTCCCATGTGGACACATGATGGCTGCCACAAGATGGCCAGCAAGGGAGGGCAGTTGGAAGGGACAAGGCCTGCAAGGGAGAGCAGTTGGGGACAATTAAGCCTACAGGGGAGGGCAGTTAGGGGTGACGAGGCTGGCAGAGGAGGGAAGTTGAGGGTGACTGGGCCTAGGGAAGGGCAGTTGGGAGGGACCCAGCACTGCAGGGGAGAACAGTTGGAGGGACCCAGGCCTGTAGGGAGGAGGCAGTTAGAGGTGACCAGGCCTGTAGGGGAGGGCAGTTAGGGGTAATAAAGCCTGCAGGGGAAGGTAGTTAGGGGCAAACAGGCTGGCAGGGGAGCAGTTAGGCATCAATCAGGCTGGCAGGGTAGTGGTTAGAGGGTGATCAGGCTGGCAGGCAGAGCCATTAGGGGCAATTAGGAAGGTAAACAAAGGAGCAGTTGTGAGCCAGCAGTCCTGGATTGTGAGAGGGATCCCAGATTGGAGAGGGTGCAGGCTGGGCTGAGGGACACCCCCCTCCCTGCCTGAATTTCATGCACCAGGTTTCTAATATCCTATCTAATAAAAGAGTAACCTGCAAATGTGCCATACCTTCACTCCTGGTTGGCTATGCTATCAGTCAATCAGGATTAGGGGGCATGGCCAGCAGGACGGGAGGCGAGGCCAGAGAGGCCTGCACAGGCATGGCCGCGGTGCAGCATGCGCTCCCCAGGCTGGCAGCAGTGCAGTGTGCGTGCGCTCCCCAGGTGGGAGCCCCTTTGGAGGGGCGGGACAGCTGTGGGAGGCCCGCCTGGGGCTGCGGGGCACGCTGTCTGTGAGGTGTGCTGTCAAAGAGGTGTCAGCCTGCTGGGTTGGCGTGGGATCCCCCAGTTCTGGATGCATTTCTCTGCTCCTTCAGTCTCTATGAACTCATGTCATTGTCAGTGGCAGTGTGTGTGAGTCCAGTAAGATCACCCTTTCCCCAAGCACCATGCACACTCCATGGCTCCCCGCCTCCTCAGGCCAGGATCAGAGCCGGGAGCCTTCTAACCAGGTGCTCTGGCTTCTGGAGATGCTGAGGAAGGCGCACCCTCAGCGGGGCTGCAGCATCTCCGTTTTCTCAGCCTACGCCCTCTCCCCAAGAGGCTGGGGAGAACATATATGGCAAAGTTCTTTAAGCCACAGCAGTCAGACTAGTGGGACTCAGCCAGGCAGACCCATAGAGGGGCTGGGGCCCTTTCCAGCCCTGGGGTTAGGCAGCATGCCCTGTGGTCCTGGGTGCCTGTGGGTGCCTGTGGCTGTGGCCGGTCTGAGTGAAGCTGGCCCAGGTCCTGGGTGCCTATAGCTGGTCAGAGGGAGGGAAGCCTGGGTCCCAGATGTGGGGCAAGGAAGAGGCAGTTAGGAGCAATCAGGCCAGCAGGGGAGCACTTAGGGGCAATCAGGCAGGTAGGCTGAGGTGGTTAGGGGTCACACATCCCCAAAGGGGTTCCTGATTGGAGCGGTTGCAGACTGGGCTGAGGGAACCTCCTTTCGTGCATGAATTTCATGCACCAGGGCATTAGTATATATATAATACTAGAGGCCCGGTGCACGAAATTCATGCACAGGTGGGGGGGAGTGTCCCTCAGTCCAGTCTGCACCCTCTCTAATCTGGGACCCCTTGAGGAATGTCCGACTGCCCATTTAGGCCCGATCTTGGTAGGATCAGGCCCAAACGGGCAGTCAGACATCTCTCTCACAATCTAGGACTGCTGGCTTTCAACTGCTTGCCTGTCTGCCTTTCTGATTGCCCCTAACCATTCCCCTGCCAGCCTGATTGATGCCTAATTTCTCCCCTGCCGGCCTGTTTGCCCTTAGGTGCCCTCCCCTGTAGGCCTGCCCCCCTCATTGCCCTTCCCTGCAGGCCCGGTCACTCCCAACATCATTCCTCTGCCAGCCTGGTCATGCCTAATTGCCCTCCCCTGCAGGCTTGATCACCCCCAACTGTCCTCCCTTGCAGGCCTGGTCCCTCCCATATGCCCTTCCCTGCTAGTCATCTTGTGGTAGCTATCTTGTGTCCACATGGGGGCAGAATCTTTGACCACATGGGGGCAGCCATCTTGTTTGTTGGAGTGATAGTCAGTTTGCATATTACTCTTTTACTAGATATGATAGAGGCCTGGTGTATGGTTGGGGGCTTGTTTGCCCTAAAGGGTATCCCAGATCAGGGTGGGGGTTCCCTTGGGGCCTGGGTTGGTCTGAGCGAGGGGCCTGTGGTGGTTTGCAGGCTGGCCATGCCCCGTGGCAACCCAAGCAGAGGCCCTGATATTTGGAATTTATTTTTCTTCTACAATTGAAACTTCGTAGCTTGGAGCAGAACCAAGCTTTCTGCTTGATCCATGGCAGCAGCCATTTCTGTTAGAATTTATTTACCTTCTATAATTGAAACTTTGTAGCCCTAAATGGAGGCCTGGACTGTCCAGGGCAGGTGGAAAGCTTGGCTTCCTCCATCTCTGGGTGCAAATCAAGCCTCTTGCTCTCTCCAGCTCTGTGGCTGCCGTCATTATCTTCTATAATTGAAACTTTATAGCATTGAGTAGAGGTCTGTGCTGTCAAGGGCAGGCAGAAATCCTGACTTCCTCCATTGCTGGGGAAACCCAAGCTTCCTTCCTGCTCTCTTTGGCCTGCAGCCAACTTGGTTTGGTTTATTTGCATATTTGCTCCTGATTGGCCAGTGGGTGTGGCTGGTGGGTGTAGCAGAAGTATGGTCAATTTGCATATTACTCTTATTATATAAGAGATACACACACACACACACACACACACACACACACATATACACACACACGGAGTGGCCAGATTATTATGCGTTCAGGGATCATAATAATCTTCCCACCCATTTTCTTTGGAAAGGTAAGTTCTTTTCTCTTTAGAACTTGGGTATAGGAATGTGCTAGCTACATGGAAATCCCTTCTCTGCCTCCACAATGGGACCTATTTCAATGCTGACCAAATAGAGAAGATGAAATGAAACACTGGGACAAGTGCTTGTACAGATGAAGGTTACTAGCCAAATCAAGAAAAAGTGAAGCTTCTTTTTTTAAATATATATTTTATTGATTTTTTACAGAGAGGAAGGGAGAGGTGTAGAAAGCCAGAAGTATCGATGAGAGAGAAATATTGATCAGCTGCCTCCTGCACACTCCCTACTGGGTATGTGCCTGCAACCAAGGTACATGCACTTGACCAGAATCGAACCCGACACTCTATCCACTGAGCCAAACCAGCTAGGGCTGAAGCTTCTTATTTAAAAGGTTTACTAGGCATCACAATGCAGAGAATTTCTAGTCTTGGTACTACCAAGTGGGCACTCTTTTCTTGGCTACTCTTTCTAAGGTGGTTTGGAAAGGAGCCTTTGGGTGGTGATGGGGGCGAGGAGGGGGCAGGTCCTCTTGAGAGCTCAGATTCCAGGATAACTCATTTATTGTTGAGGTGGTTTGAGTGTCATACTTGCTAATATAAGTTTTTCATTCTGATCAATTTATTTGGAGGAAATATCAGACAGCAGTGCAGAGGCTGATCCTATTAGTTGAAAAATATAATATCTTCTCCAAGTAATGCTGTGACCAGTACTCAAAGACATACATTTTATTTTCCCATTCCCATGTCTTCCATTAACCTCATAAGACGTTTTGTATATTATATGTGCATCTGAGATATTCAGATCTGTGTATAAATCTATCGGATTATTTAATAGGACTCTTTGATGGGAATTTGGATTTTCTTTTAATTCTTGTAATTGTAGGTTAATTTAAAATGTTTACAACTTAAGGTAATTAAAGTCACCCATACATGCTAGTCATGTTTATTTTATTATGTGTTTTTGAGTTTAAGATAAACTTGAAACATTAAAAGGGAAGGAGAATAAAAGAGAATGGACATAGGGAGGAGGCGGGACTAAATACCTCTGCTTAGTATGGAGTCAGTTTGTTATTGTTTTAAAAAATGGTACCAATATAACTCTTCTACAGTAATTCCCAGCCTCGCCAAACAAAGAGAGTTTTGCTATTTGACATTAGACTGTATTTATGGGCATTATCCCATCCATCCTTGCGGTATCTCAGAATGTCATGAAAATAAATATCTTTTTCAGTTTAGACCGGCTCAAGGTCGATGCTCAGCAGCCAGACCTTTGGACTTCTTTGTGCTACGCATCTGACTCCCAGTGGTTGTCCTGTGCCTTGATTGAAAGCATCCTTCTCTAGGATGGGCTTTCAGAATTGTAAAGAATGGACAGGAAGAGGTTTATGAAGAAATGGGAAGTTTGTAAAGAATGCCTACTACGAGCCCAGTACTTTGCTAGGCAGATTTTAAACACTTAATTTCTCAAAGGAAACCCTGTTCTCTATACCTTATGTACATGCCTTTTGGTGAATGTAGTCTTTACAATAATAGGTAGTGTTTATGCCAGAGATTCCCAAGCCTTGCCAAACAGAAACAGGCATTTGGCATGTTTTGAGGCATTAGGTCTATACTATTATGTTCAGCTCATTGATAGGGTGGAAAGATGGACTCAAGGTCCCTAAGCAAAAATGCTTGACATTTGGCTCAGGTCTCTCCTTGGTGCTTTTAATTTTTCACCTCCAAGGGTATCTAATCTTACTGCTAATTAAGGGAAAAATAAAGACAGAAGATGAGGAGAGTGACTTTTATTTTTCCTTTCCAAGGGATTTAAACCTTTGGAAGGTACACAAATCTAGTCCTATTATTCAAGTTAATTTATAGTCCTTCCCCTGTCCACCTCAAGGAATTTATGAACCTAGAGAAGCTGGAAGTCCCTTGGCAAAGTAAACAAACTGTAACTCAGGGTTGTGCACTTCCAAGGATCCTCTCTCAGCAGGTTTTATTCTCACACCAGAGGTGGAAAGATAATTTGGTGAACCGTACTTTGTCTCATTGGGAGCAGCCAAGAGCCTGCCTGCACGTGCAGCTGCAGGAAGCGAGGGCCTGACCAAGATGCCATCTGTGGGTAACATAGTAGCTGCCGTCATCCTATGACAACAATGATGACAATAAGAGCTTGAATTTACTGAGCTGTCACCATGAGTCAGGTACCATCCTACATGCTTCAGCCTGACCACAACTCTTTGAAGTAGACACTGTTACTATCTTCACTTTAAGGTGAGGAAACTGAGGCTTTTAGATGTTTAAATATTTTTTGCTAGATGCAAAGTCAGGATGTGACTTCCCACAATATCTACAGATGGGCATTATCTGAGTAGAGAGGGAGGGGGCTGGAATCAGATAGTGTGTTTTTTTAAACTGGGATATTTCTAATTCTCTCTTTTCATCCCCATCTTCCCCAGAAAATGAGCACTAGATTTGGAGTCAGGGGGTCTGTGATCTAGGCTAAGCCCTAGAAGACACTGGCCACATCATCTTGGATAAATCCCTCCCCCCACTCCTGGCCTCAGTTTCCTTACTTATAAAAAGAGAAGGACAACATAGGTAGCTGATGTCTAGGGCCTGTGGCTCTCAATTTCAATGGCTCTGGGATTCTATGAACCAGGGTGATCGATTTTTGCCTTTCACCCCCTCCTCCTCCACCCTTGTGTGCAGGTCAGCGATGTTTCTCTTGGATGTGCAAGGCACTGAAAAGAAAGTTGTTTTTTTTATGTGCTGTATACCAGACGACCTTGATGTGATGGACTATGAGATCTGGTGACACTGCACACTCAGTACTATTCAACACTTTGCCTGAAAGGGAGGAAAGAATGGATTTATTGACTTGCGACTTTGACTCAGGCCTGTGAATCAGGCCTGTTATTATGTGGAATGATTAGGCTGTAGTGGCAGGGACAAGTTAAAGTAGAACAACAAAAGACCTCCTTAACCTTTACCTGGACACAAGGCCATTCATAATGACTCGTGTGGTTTTGGAAAACCAAGTCTGTTCCGGAGCCCCTACTACTTTTGCAGCCCCAGCAAATGAGCAGGAAAGGGGAAGATGGATGGGTGAGGGGATGAAATGTAATCCCATTCTGCATAGTCTTGTTTAGAATGCTGAGTTCAGGTCTGTGTCAAAAAACAGAGATGGCTGAGAGATCATCGTTTCCTTTGGCTTGAAAAAGGAATTTGAAACCAGATGGTTGCTCGCTGAGAAAACTTCCCACTATTTGTTATCCACTAGAGCAAATTATGCTGTTTCTGAAAGATATCTTCCCTCTTGAAGGAACTGTGTGCCTTCTATTAATGTGAAAGGAACTGGATACATAGAGCTTTCACACACACACACACACACACACACACACACACACACACACACACACCCCACAAACACATAGCAAACACACACAGCACACAAAGTCTCCTTGAAAAGCTAAAGTAGCTGCAACACTCTTAGACTTCTCTCACTTCTGAAAGAAAATCTCCCCCTCTAGCTCAGCTCCCTGGCTTAGCCAGATGAGCCATATTTTTTGGTGGAATGGCTATAACATCAACCATTTAAAATATTAGGTAGATGGGGTTCTATTCAGACACTTTCTCATAAATATCTATGAGTTTTAATGGAGTTGGAAAGGACAGAAGAAAGAGGAATCAGAGTATTAAGTTTGAAGAGACCTTATTGATCCCCCAACCCAAGAGTAAACAGAATTTTTCTTTCAAGTCCAGATGGCAAATATTTTAGTCTTTGCAGTCCAGTTAGTCTTTGTCACAAATGCGCAGCTCTGCTGTTAATAGAAGAAAGCAGCCGTGGACAATACATAAACAAGCGAGTGTGGCCATGTTCCATAAAACTTCACTTACAAAAACAAGTGACAAGCCAGATTTGGCCCACAGGCTGTAGTTTGCTGACCCTAATCTGACCTATTGATCAGATGATAGAGACTGAAGCCCAGAAATGTGAAAAGGCTGATCCGGGGCCAACTCAGCCAGTTAGCCTTGGAGCTAGGCCTGGAGACTTGTGAAGGAGGAATCAGATGCTTAATTTTCAGGTCTGGTCTGGAGACTTCCTTCAATTGCCTGGTCTTAGTCCATTTGAACTCATTAATATTCTATACCAATTTGCTGTAAAAATTAATTTATAAGATACTATGTGGAAACCATGCTAGGTTAGTAGAGGTCTATGGGTTGAGCTGAGTTGTCTGTGTGTGTGCGTATTGGTGACCTAGAAACCCCTCACATACATAATCCAAGTAGGGTCTGACTATATCCACAGATTTACACAGGATGGTGGAAGGAATTTGAATCCTTTATATCACTGGGGCTCAGACCTAGGCAAACATGCCTGGGAGAATTCAGGGGGGTTGGTTCAACAGATATGAGGCCACAGAAAAGGACAGTGGGGCTTTAATAGAAACACAAGCTCAGTGTGCTTGTATAGGAGTAGATGAACCTAGAGATACAGACCTTGGCTGAGAGGGATGGTAGACCAATGCTTGGGTCATAACAACCCAGTTTCTGAGCAATCACTATATGTCAGATGCTATGCTGTATGCCTTACAGGTATTATATCATTTGATCTGCATAACAGCCTACAACGTAGGTATGTACTGTGATCATCCTTCTGTGCCTGTCAGTGGCCTCCAATGTAAAGCATTCTTGCTCATCCATAACACATGAGGGCTGCAGGTGGGCTGCAGCTCTGCTCCAAGCTCAAGGTCAACTGTGGGTCTGTTCATGTGTTTTCTTATCCGGGGACCCTGGTTAAAGGAGCAGTCCTCATCTTGGATATGTTCTCATGGTGGAATAATGTAAAAAAAAAAGTTTTAAGAGCTGGCTGACCTTTGTAATCACTTTTAAAGCTTCTGCTTGGATGTCATATTCATCAGGTCCACACTTAATGCCGTTGGCCCAAGCAAATGAAGCTTATGGGTCAGTACATCCCACTACCTATGATCTTAAGGTTGATCATTTAGGTAAGGTAGTGCATAATCACTCTCCAAAGTAGGTCTATCTTTTTCTATTTTAGATGATACCTTGAATCTTGTGGCTATCTTGTTCCCCATAAATCATTGCTTCACAGTTTTAGCAAATAAAAATATAGATGCCCAATTAATTTGAATTTTAAATAAACAATGAATAAAATTTTTATGTAAGTATGTCCCAAATATTGCATGGGAATATGCCTATACTAAATTTTTTGTTGTTGTTGCTTTTTATCTGAATTTCAATATCACTGGGCATCCTGTATCACTTATGGCAAGCCTGGTCTCTAAGAGCTCAAGCTGGGGTGTATTAAGGGTGGGGCATGTGTGAAAAGGAGGGGATATGGGAAGATATCAAATGCTAAAGGCAAACTGCACAGATGTGAAACTTCCTGAAGATAAGTTTGTACCTGAAGGTTTGTGGCTGTTTAATAGAGTGTGACCGGAGATGCTGAACATGTAATCACAAAGGCTTGGGGCTGGTCACAGTGTTATATGAAGATGATCTGAAAGGATGCTCTTTCATCCATTGTGTACTCTTCTAATTCTTACTACATTGAAACCCCTAGGTGGGCACTAGTTTAAGACAGAGTATTGTGTCCTAACAGTTATTTTTCTATTGTTCAGTGTATTTTGGACAGTGAAAGGGTCTCAAAGCTTGAAGTCCAGGGAATACTTGGATCAGGGATTCTCTAATATCAGTGCTTATACAGATCATCTTAAGTTCCTGTGAAAATACAGTAGGTCTGGAGTAGGGTCTGAGACTCTGAATTTCTAATGAGCTTCTGCTTGATATTGACTTCTCAGACGGCCTTCTAGCTGTCTGACATAGTGGATGAGTGAATGATATTGGAGCCAAAGATGGCTGGTTTCGGGTCTTTGCTTTGCAACTTTTAATTTGGTGTCCTTTGGGAAGTTATATAATCTTTCTAAACTTCTATTTCCTCTTTTTAAATACTAACTGTATCTAGCAAATAGAGTTGATGCAAGGATTAAGTCGGATAGTGGCCACAAAGTGCTCATCATGAGAGCCTTGATCATTATAAAATGCACAATAAATATTTGCTATTTTTATTAATATTTACATTAATATAATATGCAAAATGAATAGATATCTCCAAGCTCATGCATTTTACTCTGTTAGAGAATCACACCTTATTTGACATGATTTATTATACAATATACGAAGTGCAACAGACAAAGAAGGTAGCTGACTTCTTAATCAGAGTAGTATATTGCTTACTTGAAAAAAAACCCCACATACACATATTTTCCAGAGGGGACAACAGATTAAGAGCAGCGAATTCCATAAAGGGAAGAAAGCTATAGATATAGAGCTAGTAGTAGCAGCTTTGTGACCTAAAAAGTAACAGGCAAGGGGAGGGAGGGGTCAATAAGTAATAAGCCAACTTGAATGTGCAACAGTGTGGTGTTATTTAGTGTGAGGGACAAACAGCCTTACCTCGTTTTATAGCCCTTACTTGAATCAAGTTTCCCAAAGAAAATCAGAGATAAGTTAGCAAGGGCTGATATATGATGACATAGAAATTCATTAGAAACAAAGGACACTCTACTTTTGATTCTACACAGGAAGTCTTTTTTGGGGTTTCTTGATGATTCCTTCCATTTGATAACGAAGGTAATATGGCCCGAACAAAAGAGATTTAAGACCTATAACAAGGGCTGTGAGTTTGGGAGGACCTGTGCATTTGTACATCTGACTGTACATGAGATTGCAAGCCACACACATTTGAATCTCTGTCCCAGGTGCTAGAGAGTAGTGGCCAACAGAACCAGCTCCAGAGTCAGGCTGCCTGGGTTGAAATCCACTGCAACCACTCATTAGCCCTGTGATCTAACACTAATTACTTAACCCCTCTGTGCTTCTCATCCTCCCGATCAGAAGTCAAGCATCAGGGAAATTGTCCCCAATCTTTTTAACCAGGTTAATTCTCTCTCCACATCTTAGGCCACATGTGTCTCTCCTTTTTTACACAGTTAAAATTCCACATTTACTTATGATGAATAATTAATAAGCTCCATAAAGGCAAGAATCATGTTTGGTTTTACTCAGCATTATATCTCTAGAGTATAGCATGATGTTTAGTCTATACTAGGTACTCAATAATATTGGTTGACTGAATAAATGCACGCATGAATGAGTGAATGGGTATTAATGACCAAGCAGAGATTCAGGCAGAATCAAGGTGTGGGATTATATAACAGTGTAGGTTCATCTGGAGACATTGACAGCTGAGTCATCTCATCAGGAAATGGCTCAGATCTTCCCTGATTGGTCGCATTCCTAGAGCTGACCTTTCAGACCATGAAGTTCCAGGAGTGCATTCTATTTGGCTCATCTCCATCCTCAACTCAGTGTGTGGCATTTGTGGACACTTACTGAACTTTCTTTTTTTTTCTTTTTCTTTTTCTCTTTCTTTCTTTCTTTCTCTTTTCTTTTTTCTTTTTTTCTTTCTTTCTTTGACTAATGAATGAATGAATGAATCACTGCCCAGGGAGAAATAATCTCAGACATTATCATTTTATTTCCCATTTCACTGTTGGGAAGTTGGGCTGAGATGACTGATTTCTATTGGAGTTGGTATACCTGAGGCCTCTGAATGTGTCTTTGAACCACATTTTCTCGCAAAAGGATTCTGAAAGCCATACTTTGAGGCTATTGGTATTTGAGGCTATTCACCATCCCACTTCTGCCATATTATGTTGCTCCAAACCCAAGCCCTCTCACCGGGGTGACTTTGGACCTAGGGTGTTGCATTCCCTTAGGACACGAAGCTGAGTGGAATTCTCCTTCCCTCCAGAGCTGGGAGTGCCTCAGTTTTCTCAGTCCTTCAGAGGAAATGACTTCTCCGGAAAGAATAGACCCAGGCCCCAGGTTCTTGGCAGCGAGAACTGGAGGGAGAATGTAAGCTGAGCCTCATCCTTTCTGCCTGCACTTTACAAATATCTCATTCTTTATTTCCCTCCAACAACATGCGATGACCCTTTGGCAAGTCCTTAGTGCTAAATTTCTTTTTTATGGAGGCAGCAGTAAAAACTCTAGGGCCTTTGATAGGCAGTGCTGGGATGTAGAGCGGATGTAAATCACTTGAGCATTGGCCGGATTCGGTTGACAGATTTCTAGGTTCAATGAAACGTTCCTTTCCCAAATAAATCAAATTCTGGCCTATGACCATCTAAGCTGGGAATGCTTCTGAAGTGTCTGAATTTGGGCTGAGCTTGTAGCTTCTCCTCGTTCGGCAATGGGCATGGATTTTTGCAGTGAGCAGGGAAAAGAAAACTCACCAGGCAGTGTTGTGTTTTTCTTGTCCTTTTGCCTGAGGCTTTGAGTATGTTTCGCTGTTGGTCCCTTAAACAAAATGAATGTAAAGCACATATAGAGGACATCTAGGAGGTCTTGGAATAAGCTTTTATAGTTGAACCCAAGCTTCAGCAATGGAGGCTTTTTTGCTTGAAAAGAAGTGTGTGTATGTGTGTGTGTGTGGTGGGCGTGTGTGTGTGTAAAATCTCTGATCTGGGTCTTATTCAGGATTTGTATGTGGAATGGTGTTGAGAAGATTGGCTTTTGGGAGCTCTTGGAATTTTAGGATTGTCCTCAAAGTGTCTGTTATCTTGCTGTGACTCAAATTACCTTGAAGGTTAGAGGGGCCTGCCTTTTGTTTTTGGATTTAGTTTTATCATTTCAAATGATGTATTTTTCCCCTTCAGAACCTAAGTGCCCATACGTCTGTTTATTAAAGGAGTCCTAAACACAGATGAAGGGACCCAAGACATCAGCATGGGTAAGGTAGGAAGGCACACACCCCGCTCTCCCCTGTCGGGGAGCAGTGGGGAATGGAAATGTGCAGCTTCTCCGACACAGATAGAAGTCAGGTGGGGGACTGCAGTGACACTCACTAATGGCCCAGTTATCACGGAATAGCATAGTGCCATTAACAACTGATTATACACATTATTGGGTAGCTCACAGCTAATGGGACCTGTCACAAGATCTCAGAAGACTGGGCTTATGATCTGTTGATAAATAGGTGCGTGGTACACGTGGGTCAGTCATTTCCTTGTTAAGAAGGAAGGAGGAAATGAAGTGACAGCCACAGCGGTTTCACACAGACCAAGGCTATGTGCTGGCTGCAACTTGGTATTAGGACACAGGCCTGGAGTGTGCTGAGGTGTAGTGGGATGTGTCTCCATTCTTGTCCTGCAAATAGAGAGGGTGGCTGTACATGAGGCAGTGCCATGGGGATTTTACAAAGTGCTTTGGGACTTCAACATCCCAGGGCAAAGTGTCGCGCTCCTAGCAGTCCCCATGGAAAACTGGGAATTAGCCTTTGTGGTTGTACCTTCTTTGTGTGTGTGTATTTTTTTGTTTGTTTGTTTGTTTGTTTTGGTGTGTGTAGTGGGGATATTCTTCTTATGTGAGATTAATGGTGTCCAATCTTTGAAGGAGTCCTTTGCAAATGTGAAATAAACAAGGACGAGAAGAGCACTGCAGCAGATAGCACTGTATGATTTAAACAAGGGTTGAGGTTCATTCCCCATCCTGATACACTTGTTCAGGCTGGTAGTGAAGTAGATCTGAACTGTAGACCACAAATACAGGTGGGCAACATTGTTTTATGTCAATCACATTACATCTGATTAGCAATTCAATCTCATTCATTTTGGAGAAGAGGAGGAGAGGGTGAGGACATTTCCCGAGGCTCCTCTGGGATCACTCCACCCTGAGTGTTGTTCAGGCCCTCACCTGCATTGGTTCCTCAGAGTCTGACAGAAGCAGTGCTTCCTCAGCAGCACATTCTTGCTAAGTCTGGGAGTGCTTTGTCTAGGGTCAGCCCCCTCTGATTCCTGACACCACGTTTCCATCAGAGGCCTGCCACCTCCTCAGCCAATTGCAAAAGAACCCAGGAGTCTCACTCTCCTCAGGTTCCTTCTCAGTCTTGGAAACACCCCAAATCAAAAGCATTTTTTCTTTTTCTTTTTTAAAATGTCAATGGAGCTCAAACTTTGTGGGGGAAATAAGGCCACGCAGGGGCTCCTCTGCAGGCAATTTTCACTTTTTACAGTCCTCTGCTAAGGTGAGGGAACACAAAGAGCCTGGCTCTCTGGAAACCAAGGAGGGTTCTAGTCAAAACAGCACACACATTATTAGCTCCTTGCATTGTGCTGCTGTGATAAAGATGGTGATGGCAGTGTAGGGGATATATTGGCATATGACTATAGAATTTCAAACCACTACCTGGTGTGATATCCTATAGGAGGTCAGTGAGGTAGGATGGTGTGCCTAAAGAAAGTGAAGACTCAGAGAGGTTTTGTGAGTTGGCCAAAGCCACACAGGAAGTTAGTAATCACAAGTTCTCATATGTTAGTTCAATATAATATTTTCTGAAAGATGCCACATGTGGCCATTTCTTTGGAGAATACCAGACTCAGTCTTCTGGGGCAGAGTGACTGAAGATAACATAGGCAGTCTTGGCAGGAGATGTGGGGTTTGAAGGGGGAGGACCCTTGGACACCCATGGATGCTATGTTAATGGAAGAGATCCTGAGACTAGCTAAACCCTGCAAAATCTACCTGCTTTCTGGGCAAGAGCCACCTGTTAAGTTCCCTGAATTTGACCACCCCCGTATAGGGAATGGGTTCGCCTGGAAAGAAAAGAGAGCTTATTTTGGTGGTTTTTTTCCCTCCTCTTCATCCATCTCCATAAACTTCTGCTGCTCCTTTCCTTGTACCAGGACTAGCTGTTTACTTAATTATTTTGACAGTGAGAATGGGTCAGAGTTGGCCGGAGGAGGCAGAAAAAAATTGTGCTAGAAGGAAGGAGAAATTTTCTATTTTTTCTCAGGGAGAGACATTTATTTTAGTTTTAGTAGTTCTTATTCAAATTCATCCAAAGTCAATAATGATAGTTAGAAGAAGGCCTGCACACACACACACACACACACACACACACACACACGGAGTCATACACATTTTTCCTAGGATTTGTTCACTCTTACTTGAATTATGTTGAGCTGTTTGGTCTATTGGTTCAGTACCCCAAGCCTAGTGCAGTATTGTCATCCCTTGCTTTACAACATAGTCATTATATCCCTAAACCACATTGTGATACACGGTGCCTTCTGTTTACGACTCCCGAAACTCCCACTCCATATATCACCTGCCATAAAACCCATCAAACTGCTGCTACTAAAATGGTGCACAGTGGTCTAAGCAGGAGCCAGGCAAATTGTGTGATACCCTACTGTGGTTAATGAGAGTGAAAATGTGGTTAGGATTTTATTCAGGCGATGTTCATTTGCAGGGCCATTGTAGTGAGATGGCAAAGAAAGATTCTTTTGTTAACTTGAATGACAATATATTTTCTATTGTATGGAATGGCTCAGTGCGGAGTTTGCCAAGTTATTTGTCAATGGTAAATAAGTCAAACTGTGACCCTGAACGACTAGATTTTTATTGCTTGGGGGTCTTGAAAACTAATTAATATACTGAGATTGTTAGATTGAGTATCGGAAACCTGTTGCCAGATTTTAAAATACAGTCGTGCCACTTGACTCTAAAAAAGACAAAAATAAAATTTAAAGTAGAATGTCGTTTCCTATCGAATGGATACAGTTTATTATGTCTTCTACCTGAGAAATTTTTAAAAAATGAGATAATTGACAAGAGAAAGGGCATTGTACCTTTGGAATTTTTTGCATTCTTCTGAAACCTGTAGATATGCAGAAAATTCCTACTCATACCTGTAACCATCACTGAGCCCCTGAAAAATAAAGATCTTTATTAAAAAACAATTAGAGCCGAGACCGGTTTGGCTCAGTGGATAGAGCGTCGGACCGCGGACTGAAGGGTCCCGGGTTCGATTCCGGCAAGGGCATGTACCTTGGCTGCGGGCACATTCCTGGTGGGGGGTGTGCAAGAGGCAACTGATCGATGTCTCTCTCTCATCGATGTTTCTGACTTTCTATCCCTCTCTGTTCCGCTTTGTAAAAAATCAATAAAATATATTTAAAAAAAAACCCAAAAAACAAAACAAAACAAAACCAATTAGAGCAAATAACAAAGCTTTGCTCTATAAATCATCTTAATTCAAAGGAATTATCACCTTTCTCCATACCCTCTTCCTACCTCCAGTTCAAGAGCCAAGACATTTTGATCCCAGAGAAAGGATCTCTTAAAATGGTTCAATAAAGGCAGCTATTTTACTCAAGGAAAAGAACATAAACTTCTCTCTCATTAGTCCATGATTCACCTTTCTTTCCCTTTAAACAACTAATTGTGTAGCATGGAAGACAGTTACTGCTGATGAGATTAAAAAACTTTCTTCCACAAGCCTCCGCCCATTTATGAAAACTTTAAAGGAAAAATGAGCACAATGTCTGTACAGCATGTCTGATCCTTTTAACTCATTCATTCATCACTGAGATGCATGTCCCTGGGGACCACTCTGGGCAATGTCCTGGAAGTGTTGCTGTCCCTGGCATGCTCTTGCCTCTCTATTTTGATCTTCTCCACTGCTCTCCTTAGAGTGACTGGGGTCCTGGGGCTGTCCACACAGTAGGTGTTATTATGACTGCCAAAGTTGGCACAGGCATCCCACCAAACCTCAAATTCTCTACTGAGGGCGTCTGCATGTTATTCCTTTGACACCCACAAAAAGCTATGAAGTGGGTTCTAGTGTATTTCTCACATTGCAGATGATACAGTTTAGACCCACAGAGATTAAGCAACTTTCCCAAGGTCAAGTTGGTATAGGAAGAGCGAGGACCTATTGTGGCTTCTTCCTCCTTCTGATCACATCCTCCTGGCCTTCTCTCTACCCCAGTCCTCTTCCCCCAATATTTCATTCAAGGCTTGTTCTCTTCTGGGGAAAAGGAGTAGCCAAGGATGAGCTATACACCTCCTCCCCACGTCCACATAAGCACATGCCTTGATCTCAGTGCAGGGCTCTCACTTCCTGGAGGTCCTTATAATGACGCTCTTCCTGGGAGTGTCACAGGCTCTGGCTTCAGCAGAGAAGCCGTAAGGAAGGAGGCACTAGGCCTGCTTCACAAGTGTTGTGGGCTAGCCTGGTCTACAATGAACAGATTTCCTTGGACATGCATGTTCCTATCTTGGGGGTCCTAACCATGGAAGGAAGCTGGGTTAATATTACCAGGAAGGTCCTAATAGGTACTGAATGAAGAATCTCACCCACAGAGCGTCTGTGGGTGATACTAGTAAATGTTCTGTGCTTTCAGGAGGCTTTGCTCATTTAATCCATACTATATCATTGTAATGCTGGGACAAACAAATCATTCAGATGGAAACAAAGAGTAGCAAAGGAAGACTATGATTCTTCATGGAATGATCACAGGTGATGGGGCAGAGTTTTCAGACTGGGCCCTTCTGTGATCTGTTTGAGTTCTTAAGGGGAAATCTGATTTCAATCGCATCATATTGTTGTTGTTTTTTAAATTCCAACCCCAAACAGCACCATAAAAAGGAAATTAAACTATAAAACACATATTAAGGTAAGAATAGGAATCTAAGTTACTGGCCCAGAAACAAGTCACAATCAAAGATAAGAATAGAACCCGTTAGTTGCTCTAGTTAGACATTACAGATTCCACTGGTATTTATAATTGCTTGACATAAAACAGTCTATTTTGCAATGAATGCTGACATCATCAGCATAACACTTAGGATTTGGGGATCTCCAAGTATTTTGTAAGCACCCCTTTACTTACTCAGTTCTTGTGGGAAGTCAGACAAACAGAAAGTACCATTATCCAAGCCACATGAATAAAAGCATTTCAGTTGGAAATGACCTCTCAACCTGGGCGCTTATGATTTGGGGACTAGTGAGGTATTGTTGTTCCTCAAAAGGCTTAGATACATTCTCTCCCTGACTCAGCTCTCTCATACTTTGTAATGAATAATTCTGGTACTAGGGATCTGCATTAAGATAGGCAGTTGGGTAAAGAGGGCTATTTATATTCTAGCCTTGGAAGTGCCACTAACTAGCCAGGTGACATTGGCTTATCCTCTCTCTCGTGCCTACTGTCCAAGGTTATTTTGAAGATCAAGCAATAAAATAATAATAACGTAGTCAAACCCAGGAAAGTCTAGAGCCCAAAAACAATTGTATTATAGCTATCTAGAAGAAAAAAGAAAAACAAAAGGAAGACATACTTTAAAGAATTAAGCTGAGGATCGGTCAC
The DNA here is from genome assembly GCA_027563665.1 of Antrozous pallidus. Lineage (NCBI taxonomy): Eukaryota > Metazoa > Chordata > Mammalia > Chiroptera > Vespertilionidae > Antrozous > Antrozous pallidus. The sequence goes on from CM050523.1 coordinate 37,541,270, forward strand.
AGTGTTTTTGCAGGCATGTAAACATAATACTAAATTTAATTCAGGTATGGTTGTGCCCTTCCTAATTATTTCTTACACCTGGAAGTGGCCCATGGGAAAATTCTCTCAGAGGCCATGCATTTAGGGTCTTGCATATTTTCAGGTTTCCTTATTAAGTAGAAACCAGAAGCCTTTTTATGACTCCATGGGGACACAACCAGAGCTTGTATCAGCAAAAAAGAAATCATAACCTGAGGTGTTGAGGTTAGAACAGAAAGTCTAAAGGAGCTCAACCGCAGGCAAATGGGGGACCACTTCACCCGGCTGGCCTTGTGGTCTGAACAGCCCTGTGATCTCCTAGATATGGAATGGTCATTTTCTTCAAAAGGAGTTTTGACTTTATAAAAAATATTTATTGACTTTTTTTTTTAGAGAGAGAAACATCTATGGCTGCCTCTGCACAACCCCCACCTGGGAGCCCCACAACTTGAACATGTGCCCTGATCAGGAATCTAACTAGCAACCCTTCAGTGCAGGGGAGGGTGCCCAACCCACTGAGCAACATGGTCTATTCATTAGCATAGGAAAGAAGTAGCAGAGTGGGAGAAGGCAAACTATTAGCTAGCAGATACTAATTGAACACCTGCTGACACAGAGTATTGTGTAATATGTTATCTGTGCTATCCTCTTCTAAAAGAGGTTGGACATGACCATATTTTTTATTCTCAATTGCTCATTGTTTTCAGGCCCACCAAATCACTCTTTCTGATGGTTAATCCACCACGATATGCTTTGTTTCCAGCTGAGTGCTGTGGGGGTCAAAAGAAATCAGAGGCATGGTCACTGACTTGGAAAAACTTATGGACTGGTCAAGGAGAATCTATTGAGAGAGAGAGAGAGAGGGAGAGAGAACAAAGTAAGAGGATCTACAAGTTAAGTTCTGCAAGAAGTGGCAAAGACAGCACCTGCTTTGATGGTTTATAGAAAGGAGAATTCCAGTGCTGGTATTGGAGCTGCAGATTGGAACAGGGAAGCCTGAAGTGCTTGGACCACAAGTGGCGGAGAGGTGTGGGAAGAATTTGGAGAGACCCACCTCTATAAACACCTTGGTTCTGTGAGCCTGGGACCAGCAGAGGGAGCACAAGGTAATAAACAACTTTGGTTTGAGAACTTGACTCTGCTCTTTGGAGCGCAAGGAAAACAAGGCCCTGAGCAAGATGGGGTCATTCACTACCATCCTCCTCCTCTTATAGTTTTTTAAAAGTCTAGCATGTCTTGCTCCCCTGCTCACTTACTAAACTTGTTCCAGGGTAAATGCAGAAACAAACCCCAAACTACACTAACCAAAAAGAGCCCACAAGCAGACAAAGCAAATCTAAACAAGGAAAAAACAGTTACATTCATTTCTTAAGTGTTCCTTCAACAACGTCAGTCCTTTAAGCCTCCCAATTCTTTGAATGATCAGGTGAAAAATGGAAGTCATGGAGGAGTATATAGCTCAGGGACCTGCCACTTGAATATTTTCTCTGCCTCGGGGAGATGGACTGTTTAACCAAATATAGAAAATTAATTACTGTTGGAAAGGAAATTTGGGGGAAACTCTTGTGATATTTATAAGACTTCAGTGGTGAAACATGCAATAGAAAAGGCTATAGCCCTGTGTGTGTGTGTGTGTGTGTGTGTGTGTGTGTGTGTGTGTGTTTTCGCAGCTAAACTATTTTTGTTTTTAGATACTTCATCAAATACGGCCATACATGTGTTAGAGTGAAGCTTCTGCTTTGCCTGGCCCTCCAAGGCCCATTGCATGGATCTTCTATCAATTCATCAAAGAAAACAACTCTTCCTCCCTCTGGGCCTTTGCACATGCTATTTCCACCAGAGCCTCACGCCCTCTCCTCCTCAACTTTTCTTTTGCCTGATTAATTCCAACTCAACATTCACAACTTAACTCTGGCATCAGGAAAGTCATCCATAATCTGGCCTGTCTGCCACACATTTTTGAGGCATTTTGTAAAGCACTAAATAAAGTTTATAACTGCATATGTGGGTACGTTTGACTACTTCATTCACCATTCTTCACCTTACTGGACTGAAAGCTGCACAATGTAGGGATGGTCCTTTTACACACGGTTGGATCCTTAGCACGAGGAATAGTGCCTGGTACCTAGTAAGGCTCGATAGCTACTTATTTATTAGATGGAAAATAATAATGACCAACTGCTAATGGTAGGTGTTATATCTGTGAGGGGATAGGAGAGTAGAAATAAAAATCGAGGCTAGGAAAAGACAGTAACATCAGAAGGACCTTGACAAATACTAGTTTTTAAGAGAAGGGATGGAATAGAGAAAGGAGTGGGAAGAGTATTGGGAGAGAGGCTAACAAGGACCATGCATAGTGCCATTGAGGGGTGTATGGGGACATATGACAAAATATGGGGGGATACTGCCCTATGCTTCAAGTAGGTGGAAGCCCTCACTATAGTCCAGTGGACTATGATCTAAGGGATGTTACTGGTTATGCTAGTTTTTCTCCATTGGCCTCCCACCCCTGAATTCATTATTTATTCTTTATGTCCTTCTCTGTGTCCTTAAAGGCTGACCCTTGCTCCTGGTTGGATTGGTCAGTAGAAGGCCCTGGGATGGATTGGTGAGAATGGGGGAGTACGTAGAAGGTGGTGTACCCACTCACTCACTTCATTGAGTGCACCTCTCTGGTGGTTGCTGGACCTCCATTACTGCATCTCCTGCTTCATGGCCCTCACCCTTGGCCCCGCTCTTACTGGTCTCAGGAAACCATTCCTACCCTTGTTCCATCAACCTTAAGGCCTCCTGTGAACCCAACTCTCAGCATGTCTCCTGCTCCTTCCTCAGTCCCTGTTTGCTTACTAAATTCTGCTTTCTCCTCTGCTAACAGCCCCTTCTTTAAAGTCTCCTCATTTGAACTATCTGGAGACAACTTTGTTTCCTACCAGGACCCTGACACATGCATTTACCTTCTTCAAGTGATGGCACCTACTCACGTGTTGCATTTGGTACAAGGCCAGTGACAGGACTGCCCACCAACAGGCAGTATTATTACATCTGGCCATTTGTCTTGATGCACATAAGAAACCTCCTCTTCATCTCTGCTTAGCATATTGGCTGTTAGATTCTCAGCTCTGTCCATGGGGGGAAAGGAGTCTCTTCCCACTTCTTCTAGTCTGCACGCAAGGCTATACTGTGAACAACCTGATCCCGAACCTAAAATCGCCAACTGAAGAAATGTGACTTAGAAATTTCCCTGAGCTGATGGGGGCATGGAGAACAGAACCATTAGCACGTAAATGTGCTTATTAGATATCTGGTCTACAAAATTCAGGTCACCACATTTTGAAAAACTGGATTATTTCACTAGTTGCCTCAGTTTTCTAATTTATTTTGCTGGTGAAGACCCTGGACCTGCCTTTTTCACTCCATCCCAAAGGTTCCCCAAAGTACAGCAAGGTAGAACAAGAAGTTTATGGGTATAAGATAATCTCTCCAGTTCTATTTTGATATTATGGGCTAGTCAGATTTTCCTCTTTAGACATATTGAACACATACCCCCAGATCTATAAAATGTCCAATTAAGAAACCAAATGTAAGTGTTCGGGAACCAATTCAGTTACACTGACACATAATGTAAAGCCTTAAAAAATAGAAGAGAATAATTTAAATATGTTTTTAAACTTATGGCACAATATTTCTCCTGATACTCTCCTCACTCAACTCCCTGCCAGGGACCCAGCACAGGAAAATACTAAGAGTGAATTTTCTAAATCAGGAATTGAAAAATGACCCACTTACCAAAACCAAATGCAGTGTCTCTCACGTTCTTCAAGTCCCCAGAGAAAATATACAGAGGGTCATGTCAGAATCCGCCACAAAGAGGGCTCGAGCTAGATCTGTAGAATCCTGTGCACCAAGGAACCCTCTGCTGGTGGCATGGATATTGGAAAGAAGACTCCGAGTCCTGGATCCTATCTTTACTTGGGCTTAATGAGACTGGGCTTAATGTCACCCGGAGCTCAAAATCCTGAAGAATAGAAATATTATGTTGGAGATTTAAAGTGGAATGGTGACCTCATCGTTTATTTCAATTTTAGTTTCCTTCAGATTATTTTACAGAATAATCTTGAGTTACACAACTTGTACTTTTCTGTAAATAGACTCCTTTTGTTTGTTTTGAGGTTCTGTTCTGGTTTCTCTTGCATTCCCAAGAAGGAAGTCCTACTCAGAGGCCAGTGTCTCTAATTCCAAGGGTTCAAAGGGAGTGAGTGTGGCCTCTCCCCGCACGCCCTATGTACAGACCCTCCTTTTTCCTGAGTCTGTAATGGGGATAAAGACAAACATAAAAATATCTGGACTGTAACCGAATTAACATCCTTAGCCAATTTCCCCATTCCTCTCCTTCTCAAGAGATGTATAGCTAAAGGAAAATCAGCTTTTATAGTTAGTCTTGGTGTCTTTGCCAGATGTAAGGGACAGTTCAAGGTGCTGATTTACAAGCATGTTGCCTGTGGTTCACAGCAGAAATTTTCTTAAGTAATAACTTCAAGCTTTGCTGTGGTGGTGCTCCAAGGTGGCTCTACTCACTTCAGGGACAGTCAAAAGGTGCTTGAAAAATTATTTTAAATCTGGTTTCATTTGAACTTGCAGATCAACTAGTTGTAGTGGTGCGGGAGTCAGGAGAATTGCTTCCTTAACTCTTCTGCACTTCCTGTTTCTCTGTGTGAAATGAAATGCTTGGACCCAGGACCTCTGTACTGCACAACCACAGGGGGTGCTATTCTCCTTGCAGTCAATATGGTGCTTCAGGGAGGCTCTATTTCCATAGCTACAGTGAGAGCAGTGTCCTTGGGAAGGATCATTGCTTGACCTCTAAATCAACAAATACCAATCGAGTACCAATCATGCCCAACAGCAAGCATCCCAAGTAGGGAGGGTGAAAATTATTTTATGCATGTGTTTATGCACTTGTTTCACAGACATGTATTAGGAATCTACTAAATGCCAGAAATTGTACTAGGGTAATCTATATTTTTTCTTTTAAACTCAGCTCAAATCTGATTTCTTTCATGAAGACCCAACGCCTCCTTCAAGGAGCTCCCAAGCTTGTGGAAAACAAGCAGGAACTTGTGCTAAGTACCACAGTAGCTGTATGATCCTGAGATTTTTGGATTATTTGATGTTTTATATTATTCATATTTCTATTCTCTGTTGAGGAATAATTGAGATGTCACTATACTTCAAGTAATATTTATTGAAGCACTGCTAAGAATGCAAAGGTGGGTGGCATGTAATGTGTGCTGCTGAGAGTGAGGGAAGTCAGATTTGTAAATAACACAAATGAACTTTGTTAAGGGCTCAGTGGTGCTATAGGGGAGGGAAGGAGGAAGGAGGAAGGGGAGAGGAGAGGGAGACTATGAGGGAGGGAGGGAGGGAGGGGGAGAGAGAGAGAGAGAGAGAGAGAGAGAGAGAGAGAGAGAGAGAGAGGGAGAGAGAATATATATATCTTGTCTTGGAGAATCAGAAAGGTCCCCTTGCACTAGATGCCATCAAGATGACTCATTCTTGTTCCTCCAGCATTAGCCTGGGGTCTGTTTTACACTTTCCTAGCTCCTAGCACTTTGTTTGATAGCATGTTTCCCAGATTTAATTACACATTATTTTATTATTTTAATACTGTCTATGCCACTAGACCATATGCTCTCTGCGGGCAGAGACCATGTCCTTTTTGCTCATGATGGTATTCCCAGGGTCTCGAATGGTGCCAGTCTATAAGGCAGTCAAAAACAGCCAATAAATGAGTGGGCATTGAAGAATGGGCAGAAATTGGGGTGGAGAAGGAGTCTCCCAGGCGGGGAGAACAGCTCGGACAAGCCATGCGTAAGTGGCACCTTAGAGACTTTAGGAATGTTAGAAATGGCATAGGGCATCAGAGCTTTTTACCTAAAGACTAGAGGGCACACTGAGAGAGATTGTGGAAGGTGCACCTAGTGTCTCTAATCTCTCCTTCATAAACTAGGGAAAGGCGAATCAGCCCTGATTTTAGTTAAGCTCTTCTTGAACCTAGTAGGTGCTCATTAAATATTTGAAAGTGAAATTAGAGCATGATGTTTTCTGTCCAACAACCTTCTGGAATAACAAGCTATCAATCCCCTTCCCTCCCTCCAGCTCCCGCCTGCTTCTCATTTAAGCTATGTCTCTATGCTGTGAGAAAAATGGTGCAATATGGGGGCGGGGGTGGGGGGGAAGCAGGGCATCTGGTTCACCAGATATGCATATGGCCACAGCATATGGCAAACCCAGGGCATTTGACCATTGTGCTCATTAGGATGTGCCGGCAAACCGGATGCCGGGCGTTCACTGAGTCTGTGTTGTTTTCCTCTCTGCATGTCGACCTGGTGCTAATCCTTAGGACGTACTAGCCTTTCCTCATCAAAGCCTCCCTCCACTCCTGCCACTTCGGTTTCTTCTGAAATTCCCTCCTCTCTTGTGTTTACTTTCAGTTGGCCAGTGGCCTTCAAACTCGCCAGGTTGGTCTCACTCTACAGATCTCGCTAAAAACATCCACAAATTACACAACCAACGAAAAGCCACAACAGCAGCCTATGGCCTTCGTAGGGGGCGAGGAGAAAATGCAAGGTTTGTTTGCATTAAGGCATTAAGGAAAATAGTCTATTTTTAATCAGCTTCTGGGATAATTAACTTTGCATAGAAAAAAGAAAACCTACCCCACCCTGGATCCCCTGTTTTTTTCCTCACAGCTTCAGGAAGAGGAGGGCCAGCCAGAGTGCAACCCACTCACAGCCCTGGCAAAGCGGAACAAAACAAGCAATTCAAAGGACTGAGAATGGATCAGTCTTCACTCATTCTGTGTATTTGATGGTTTTCCCTGAAATGTCCTGGCTCCTGCCTTTCCAGGTCCAGCCCATGTTTCTATTCCCCTCCTGCCAGAGACTTCCACCTCCCCCTTCTCTAAGGAAATGTCATTTTCCAGTTCTCATTGGCAATTGCAGTGCCATTCATTTAGCACATTTGCCTATTCCATTTTTGTCCAGGTTGCTTCTCTCCTGTTGCATTTGTAAAAAATGAGAAATGAGATAAAAACATTAACCCCAATGTCATCCCCTTTGCTTTTCATTCATTGCTATTCTTTACCATCTTTCAGCAAATTTTCAATCCATCTTACAATACTCCCATTGTAATCAATTAGAACCAGTTTCATGAAATAGCCTGATGCCTCTGTCAATCTTTTCTTGAATTCCAGCTGTATCCCGTTGATGCGCATCCACTTTTTGCTAGATACACTTGATTCCTTTCATCTGCTACTAACTATCAAAAAACAGTAACAAAGTTGTCCGGAAGGATTTCTTCTTCACATAGTTCTATTCTCTAAGCATCACTGATGATTTGATTGCACTCAAAATAGTTACAGATTTTTCTCATTTAATATCCACTCCTTTATTTCAAGACAGGAAAAGTACAGATCTTTTTTCCTTTTTCTTCTTTTAAATAGTTTTATAGACAAAGTGAAAGATTTTTCATTCTTGCTTCAAATTCATTGTGAAAACAGAAGGCAGTTTTCCCAGATGGAAATCTGTCATATCATTATGGAAATGTCAGATTTCCACCCGGGGCATATTGACAAAAAGCCACGGTTTTTGCCCAGGGGGTGGAATTTCACAAAATTTCCCCAGAAGAGCTGCACTCCCTGGTAGAAGACAGAGGCAATTTCTTTCCCCATTTCAGAGTTAGGAGACTGAGCTTGAAGAGATTGGTTTCAGGCAAATACCCAGAGAAGATTTCCAGCTTGCCATTACTGGCCAGGAGGGCTTGGCTTGTTTGTGAGTCAATCCTGGCTGACTGTACTTTTTTCACTGCTGTACTTACCCCAAGCTGTCCTCTGTTGGCGGTATCACATACAACGGGTGTGTGGCATTGACGAACAGAGGAGAGGTTTTATTCTTTGACCTACCTTATTTTGCCATGTTAAGATCTCCCCTTTAGTTAATAGATATGCTCTTCTTAAAGTCTCTCTTAATTTTGGTAATTGTATTTTTCTCTCTCCTGGAAATGGAGCATTTTAAACCTCTGTTAGTGGAGTATTCATGCATGTATTAGAAATATTAGCAAATCATGCCCATGTTAATGAATGATAGGACATTTAGAGGAAAATAAAACAATCCACAAACATTTTCATACATTTATAGTCATCGGAATCTCACGCTTTAAATAGATGAAAGAGATTTGTGAGTGGCATAAGTCATGGCTGAAATAGCCCTGGGACATGAGTTACTCTATTCTATTACGTAAAAAGTCTCTCTGCCTTGTATAATAGCCGTGCAGATTAGCAAGTACAATGCAAGGGATCTAAATATTTTTCTAAACCAAAGATTTGCTGTTCTCAACAGAAAAATCTCCTCTAAAGATTACGCTAGTGTAGGTACTCTGCTCCATTAATATAAATGACTCCAATGTATGTATTTTTTTCCAAGCATAAATACCTGCATTTAAAAAAAATGCAGCAATAACTTCAAACTTCAAAGGTCTAAACTTCAAAAGGTTTCTTGCATTCTGCTTGATGGGACAGCATCTTATGCACATATGCTTTTTTCCCTGCTAAATGCCTTAATAATGAGCTTGGGTTCAGATTTTGTGAATCGGAGCCAAGTAACTCTATTTTATTATATTTGCTGGGAAATGAACTAGCTCAGGGTAATTAGGAAAGCAATTTTATTAGCTTCTATTTCATAAAGATTGTTTTTTAATCAGAGTCAGAACTTACTAGAAATGATTCTGTGCTTATTGCTCGGGTCTCAGGAAATGAAGTCGGGCACCGTAGGTCCTAACCCCCCGTAAAACCAATGTGATGAAGACAGAAGCTTTGCTCTTAATCTCAAGCCATGCTGTAAAAATAAACCCAATCTGATGGCGTTGTAAATAAAAGGGTCACAGCTAACGATGACCTGTGTGGAGTTTATTATAGACTAGAGCCTTGATACCTGAAGGAGTTAAAACTTTCTTTTAATTGAGCGAGGAGTCCTGGATTCAAATTGTGAACCATCCGGATTGGGGGCTGGGGAGGGAGGACTGGGGTGAGTAGGAAGGGAAGCAAAACACAGGATTAGGTGAATGTGGCTTCCAGAGACAAATGGGAGAAGGGATTGGGACTGATGGTGTATTTAGATAATGTAGTGCAGCTGTGAGAAAGACAAATGCTCTACCAAGGCCCAGGGCCTGGAAGGGGGGCGTTGCTTATAGGCAAATGGAGTTCCTGTAATCACGCCTCTCCCGGCAGCCGCTTAGGGCACACAGCAGACTGTTTGGGCACCTCATTAGAAAGGGAACATCAATACCGTAAATTAGAGAAGACTCAGAGAAGGGTAACAAAAAAGATAAAAGGATTAGAAGAGATGACCTATAAAGAAAGGTTAAGGGAACATAACATGTAAAGCTTTCAGGGAGAGGAGCTGGAGAGGTGGAAGCCTATGCTCACTGTCTACAAATATTTGAGCAATCATAATTTTAAGGGAAAGCAGGGGATCGCTTGCGGTGCTTGAGAATGCTCTAATAAGAAGTAACGGCTTGAGACTAAGGAAAGGGGGAAATGTCGGTTAGGAGACATTAGGAAAAATCTCTTCCCCGTAAGGGCAATTAGGCACCCAAGTGCACTGCCCGGGGAGGGGGCTGCACGTGGGGCAGGTGTGGAAGGAGAGCTAGGACGCTCAGGGAGCTCCTCTGAGGGGAAAGGAAGCCCACCCTCTTCTGAAGACATTCCTGTGCAGGAGAACTGGCTACAAACACCCAGGTCTTTTCCAATGGTCCCAACCGCAATTGCAAGCCTGGAAAGTAAGTGTGTGGAGGGCGAGGTTGGGTGGGTTAATATCTGTCTAACAAGAGAAAAGAGCATTCTACACGGACGGGAAGTATCTTCCAAAAAAAGCGGTTCTTTTCTACTGTAGATCATTAGTGTTGGTGTTCTTCATTTCCCCTTACAGTCATCAAGGCATTTGCATCAATTATCACACAGCCCCTCCCAAAGTCGGGAAGAGAGAGATGCCTCTGACAAGGAGGCTCATTTAAGAATGAATGGCATGAGGTTGTGTGCATTGGTGTCTGTTGTGCAAGTGAAGGGAAATGGAGAAAATTGCCATGGTTTATCATGTCGGGCGAGTGGGAACAGGTGATGCCGTGATCAGGTGTGCATATATAATCATCCCCCAAATAACTGCCATGTGGAATCATTCCCCCCCAAATCTTGCAGCTTCAACTTATCTTCTGCGAGTGACTCATAAATCTTGGCCTTCAATGCAAATCCAGATTCCAACTGCAGGCTCAGGGGTTTGTTAGATTTATTCAAGTTTAGTCTTTATTTATAGACATAAAAGTGTATTACTATTGGTTGTAACATCCAAACAAAAGAAAACAGATTGTAAGTATCCATTAATGCTTCCCCAAAAGGGAGATCGCATGTTTCTCTGGGGTCTTCCTTTCTCTCCCTTGTAATATTAAGATGATGTCATAAACTTTGTAATTAATTCGCGATGTTCTTGTGCACTTTATATCAGTTGGTTCAGAGACACAAATTCCCTCTCTGATCAGAATGCAGTGAACAATATGAGCAGGTGGAAGATAAGTCTTTGGTGGCTTGCGACTCAGAGGCCTCTGACATTTTGAATCCATATTATTTAAACTCTGTTCTCTGGAAGGGGTAAGATGCATTTTAAAAATCTTAGGTCTTGCCTTACTGGTATACTAGTATATATGAATAAGGCATTCATTTACTGGAACACTTACTCTTGCTACCAGAAAAGAAAATTATTTGGGCTAACAAATGTAGGGGCTATATGAAAATGTATTATATTATATGGCAGAAATGTTCTATCCACTAATCATATACAGGAAAGCAAAGATGCTTTAAAAGAAGGTGTATGTCTGTATGTATATTATTAGATGTCAGTCTTTGAAGTACCTGAGACATTGGGATAAATAGAAAATACAAAGCTTAGGTCTGTAAGAGAGAAAATGATTACAAGATGGTGACTTTCTATTTTCTTGGGCAAGTCTTTGTTTTTTTACTCCCAGCTCATCTCTTCAGTTCTGCAAAGAAGAGGCCATAAAGTGTCTTTCCCAATGTCCTCTTTAAGGCTTGCTCAGATTTCTTATTGCTCATTGCTAACCATTTTAATTTCTGACCTTTTCTGGTCTACTAGTTATAGACCCATTCACTGACCCTCTAGGATTTCCCACTTAATGATTTATGTCCTTGCCACATTCATATGAAGCAGCTCATATGACAGAGAGAGAGGGAGAGGGGAGAGAGAGAGAGAGAGAGAGAGAGAGAGAGAGAGAGAGAGAGAGAGGCTCCTGCTTGTTGTGAGAACTTTTCTTTACATTTACATTTCTCTTTCCTTATAATCTTAACAATGATTTTGATGCTGGCAATTTTAGATGTCCCCAGGAAAATGTCCCCTTTTGAGTTTTAATTGTTGCAGCTGTTATAGACTGAGAGGCAACATTTCCTTGAGTTTGGAATGAGAAGTGATGCTACTGTCTCCAGTCTGATCAACAAAGCTATTGACCTCTGGAAGAGTCAGACTTAGGTTCTTGGGAAGCCCAGTTTGGGACTATCTCTCTACTATGTAGTAGCAAAGCCCATTTTCCTATATTATCAAAGTATTGCGTTTTGGGAGCCATATGTTAGTAGAAGGGGCTGAGCAGCCTGGCTGGCCTGGCTCAGTGGTTGAGCATTGACCTACGAACCAGGAGGTCACAACTCGATTTCCAGTCAGAGCACATGCCCGGGGTTGTGTGCTGGATTCCCAGTGTGGGGCCTGCCAGAGGCAGCCAGTCAATGATTCTCTCTCATCATTGATGTTTCTCTCTCTCTTCCTTCCTCTCTGAAATCAATAAAAAAGGGGTGGGGGGCTGAGCGTATATGCCTGTCACAGTCTTCTTCTAGGTTGACAATTAGATGAATAAATGTAGCTCTGTTTTGGAGGTTTTTTTAAATATTTTCCTTCTGTATCTTCTTCTCACTCCTACGTTTAATTTTCAGTCCTTTCCTCCACTCCGTGAAATCCTAGGTCTCCAGCAGAATGCCCGCTTCTCATGTGAGTCCTGCTCCAACATCAGCTTTGTCTCTCTCCATCCCAGGTGTGTGTTGTGTGGTAACATGGTTCAAAACCGAACACAAATGCAGCCTAGCAGACTTGCCCAGCACGTCAATCCTGTTTAGTTATTAGAACCTGAAAACTTAATCATACATTGTAGGAAAAGGCTTTGATAAAGGATTTTTACTCCTGCATGTTCATTTAAGATTTAGACTTGATGTATTAACGCCAAATTTAAAATTGTGTCCTCTTCATTGCAGTCCTCTGTAGTTACAAGGTTCTAATAAATATTATGTCCTCCCATCATGCAATTAAAATTTTCCACCTCATTTCACAATGCAAAACAGTCACACGTTGTCAATCATTTTGAAACATGATTTTTTGACATCATGTAATTTCACTTCATTTTTTCAGACAGACGTCGCACCAGGAAATTATTTCAGAAGGAATTCTATTATATCTTTATTTTTTCCACCAAATTTCACCTTCAGATGCAGTCATTTGTGTACATTGCAGTCATTTCAATAATAAACTCTCACGGAGAGGGAATGGCAGCTTCTCCGACAGACGCTCAACATGGGTTTCGCCCCTTTGGAGGCTGCGGCCCAGTGGTGGGCACCCGGGTAGAGAACACCATGTCAGCCGCAGGGGGGTTTCCACCTCCTGCTGCACGAAGTGAAAAGGTTGCTGCTGAAACAGCTACCACCTGGGAAGCTGGGAGAAAAACACGCGTGTGTGTGTGTGAACTTTCCTCTGTTGAATAACCAGCGGACACTAATGATTTGCCAAGCAGCCTGCTTTAAAATGGCGGTGGGCAGAAGCAAGGCTGCCTGCTGGCTGTCAGGTAGCCCACCTGTTCTCCAGCCAAAGTTCCCCTGACCCGTGCCCAGTGCAAAGCTGTTATCCTTTAAACCTCTGCTCAGCGCGCACACACCTCGCTGGCTTCTCTGGCTCACATCCTCCTGTGCTGTCAGAGAGAGGCCCCTTCCTGGGAGCTCCAATTGCCTTTTTCCTGCAGGCAGATCCTTGGGGAATGATCTGGGATGAGGGTTGGGTAGGGGAGAAGGGACGCTGCTCATTTTGTCTTAGCAGCAAGGGATAGTTAATGGGGGAAAAGTTGACTAAGGAACAGCTCAATTCAGAATAGTGTAAGTATCGCTTCCTAGTTTGTTTGTTTTTTTAATAGAAGGGTGGATTTTTTAGGAAGGGTCAACGATATTACTAGTGATTTGGTTTCCTTTTTTGTGAGAGGAGAAATAGAAAACAGTTCGTGGTGAGTGTGGGGAAGGTGTGAACTATGGGAAGCAGTATTGCAATCATGTGTGGAGTCTGGTAGAGTGAGAAAGGTGGTTTTGATGAAAACAAAGGGGCTTGAGGAGGCTGGAGAACACCGTTTAGGTGTGACCTGAAATGGAAAGGTGGTTAGGAAAATTTATTAAATACCAGTTTGGTTATCATCTGTTAGCACATGAAAGTTCATTTAATAAGAATTTTTGTAATTTTCAAAATCAGATGAACTTTGCAGCTTACTGTTTCTAGCCAACTACATAATAGCAAGAGCATGGAAGCCATTGGGTCTGGGCTGTGTCTCATGTTCTACTGTGTCTATACAAACCACGTCCATGTTGATGTCAATAAATACATCCGAATGAAGCATTCATTAGCACAGGAAGGAAACCTTTAAGATGGTGCTATCGAATATTGAGTTTTATGTTAAAATAATTATATTTAGGGATTGATTACTCTGTGTAAACATTGGATAGAGAGTGTATTTTTGAATGCGTACTACAAACTATGCTTTACAGATAGTAACACCAATCAAACTAAGATGGTATTATCTTTTTTTCTCATGCTGAGAAATGTAAGACTCATAGGAATCATATGGCTAAAAAAGTGGCAGAGCTCAGAATCAAATCTCCCATATCCTAAATCTTTGTTCAATGAAGGTTGACAATTAAATCCATACCATATTCACTTAATGGATCTTCATACACACTTATCCATTAATTACACCCACACACATCAATCAGAATACTCATCTGTCTTTTGATGGGATGATTAGTAAATTAGAAGAAGATTCTTTATGATGGGCAATAGCATGCTTCCCCCATCTTCCTCCTAAGTGAAAGCCTTTGTAATATTCTTTAAGCCTCGATCCAGAGGGGGTGTCCCTAGGGACCTGAGTGTGCTTAACTCTGTTCTCTATAGCCAGCTGTGCTACAAAGGAAGAAAGCAGTTAGCATTCACCATCTTTGCTGATTTTTATCTCCCTCTCTAGGTTCACACCGTGCTTATCTCTGTGGTACCTAAGTACACTGACATGCTTACCACCTTCTCATGAAACAGACCTGGGGGAGAACAGCCCCTTCTTTTGAGCTGTTCAATGCTTAGCTCATAGACAGCTATTTAATTTAATTTCCTCAATATTGCAAGTCCTTCATTGTTGGAACGCCTGTGTTTACAATTGGCCATCATTAATGCAGTGAAATTCTTATGTGATGGTGAGCAGCCCTTTGACTATCAAGATAATACTGAAGAGTTTATGCCGTGGTGTGTCCACATACTACTCACCGCTTGTTTTAGAAATTATCTAGTACAGGGAAGAAAATATATTTGAATAAGCTAAAAAAAAACCCAGTATGTGTTTTTAAAAGGCTTCAGGGGCAACTACTACAGTTTTGCCACACGGAAATGAGAGTGGAAGGGGACATCTACTTACTCCTGTCATCCATCATCTCTCCTCTGAGGTTGTCTTTGTTTCTGTGCTCATCTCTGATGACTGTTTTTCTGTGTATACATATCTGCTTACACACGGACCATCATGGCTGCTTCCAATGCTGGGTTTTACCTGCATACCTATACCACCGTTCAGTGCATCAAAGGTAGAGGTGCCTCTGCAGAGGAGCCAGGAAGCAGGGGTACTCGATCTTATATCCGAGGTCAAGAATCTTCATTCTTTCCAGACTGAAGTCAGAAAGTGTTTTTGTTTTTGTTTTAAATAAGGTTTTATTTCTGTTTTCATGCACAAGTCCATTTGTTGGAATCCAAGGAAAAGAGCAAGTTGAATTTAGTCAAATATTCTCTCGCACCCCTACTCCTGTACACTGGAGAACTACCTTTCTTCACTTTAACTGGTATGGTTTTCATATATGCAAACACAATCACCATCAGGTATTGCTGGCTTTGTGCACATGGCCCCAAAAGTCTAAAAGACCCCTGATATTTCTATCAGGGTGTTTGTAGATCATAATTGGGGCTTCTAACAATGCTGAATAGATTTCTGTGATTTTCTGAGGAAAGATTAAATTGTAATAAATTCTTGAGGAAGGTTTGATAAAAGAACATCTTTTCTCGGTGCCTGAGGTCTCCCTCCTTCCCATGGTAGTACCATCATGGCCTGGTTGTATATAACTTCACTCAGTTCAATTGCTTTTCTCCAGACTTGAGTTGTACCTAGGCGGCCAGTTCAGTCTTGTGAAACGAAAGCATCTGTATCGAACAGGCTGAGGCATCAAGTGTCTTCCTTTCATTCTGAGGCTCTGAGGAGAATCGTTATACCATTACAAGATGACCAATATGGCCTATTAGGTAAAATATATGATCCCACTTTTATATGCTATTTGAAAATATTTTCTTTTTCAATAGTGCTTTTCGCATAGTTTGCTTGTCCAGAAGTACATGGTTAAAAGTTTTGAGGGGCTGATTTTGGTCCAATTGTAGAGAGAGATGCCCACAGGAGCTCGAAGTCCTGTGTTCTAGTTCTTCTAAAAGGAGAGCCGTAGCACAGAACTCCTTTGTGCTTTCTCCTCTTCCGAAAACTGTTTAAAGCATTAAATTTTGTCCCTACTGCTTCAGTCCTTAGCCTCCCTCAGGGACCTAACCTTGGGTAACACTGACAGATTTCCAACCATGCAATTGTTCTAGCAGGTAAAATATAAAAATTTGTTCTAGCAGGTAAGATACAAAAAACTAATAAATCCAAGCAATCCTACAACAACAGAATCACTTGAAAGTCACTGGCTTCCTTTTAATAAAAGGTTTGTTTTGCATGGGCAAAAGAGACCAGAAGCTCTAAGTTCCTGCCCCTTTCAGGGCCATGTAAACAAAATACAAATAGCAGTAAGCAATTTACTAGACACTGTTCTAAATGCTTCACCTGGACCATCTTTCATTATCCCAATTTTATATGTGAATAAACTGAGGTTCAGAGAAGTTAAGTAACTTTCCTGGAGTCACAGAGCATGAAAGGAGTAGGTTAGGATTTGAACCCAATGTAAGTCCAAACTTTGTGTTTATAACTACTATGTTATATTGCTTTTGGAAAATAAATCCAGCTTTTAAAGAGGATGTCCGAGGTGCCCTCCCCTTGTGGTCATTCCTTTCCAGTGATACCTAAATTCTCTTCCTCTGTTCTCAAACCTAATTGTGCTTCCAAAACTATCTACTCTTGTGGGGTTTGAAGGTAGGGAGAAAATGAAGTGTGTGTGTGTGTGGGGGGGAGTTCAAGATGAGAAGAAACAACTAGGAGGAACTGGGGCAGGAAGGGATGAATAGGAGGAGCAAGAAGATTTTTAGGGTAGTGAAAGTACTCTGTATGACACTGTAATAATGCATAAATGTTGTTTTATATTTCTGCAAACCCATAGAATGCACAACAGCAAGAGTGAAACCTAATGTTAACTACAGGCTTTGAGTGATGATGATGTATCAGTGTAGGTTCATCAATTCTAATAGAAGTAAGAAGAGATTAAATAACTTGCTTAAGACAAAGAGGTAACAGAGGCAGAGCTGGGGTTTATATTTATGTGTCCAGTTCTAGCTCCAGTGTCAACACTTTCATCCACTAATAAGGCTACCTCTCCAATATTTATTAATACTTTTAAAGTGCTGGTCATGGTCTCATTCAAAATCTTTCATAATTCTCTAAATCTTTACAATGGAGATGACAAAACTCATATTGGAAGATAGGAAGCTATTCTAACTTCAAAGAAAAGAATTTTTTTATTTGATTTGTTTTAATACATTGATTAGTATATATATGTATACATTTGTATTAATATATGTATTCTCATACATAGATCAGAATATTTACACACATATACATATATATTCAAATGCTACATGAATATATTTTGCCTAATCCATACAAAGCTTCATCAATATTTCTTCTTTATTCTCTTTTATGCCAGCAACTTTCTTTATGCATTTCCATTCTCCACATTTTTCAGAGTGATTGGATTAGATTGCATACACTTCTCCTGAAATATTAAGAGTGCACAGTCCACATCCACATGCATTGGGTCTATAGTTATGATCTATCATTTCAAAAACCCACGTGTTAGAAAAGCGCAGAGCAGGTCTTGAGTGTTATGAAGTATTAGGTCCAAAGAACCCCCTGCCATTCATCTTTTCACTAATGCAGGGACTAATAAGACCCCAGTGTTTCTGTCTCATTAGCAAATCCTTTGTCCTGAAACCACACACACACACACACACACACACACACACACACTCAAACTCACATCCACTTTTTGTATTTCAGATAATTAATCCAATTCATAATGAGTAAGCTGCTGCAGAGTCAATGAGGAGGATACCTCATGAGTGTGCCATTCCTAAACATTTCAGAGGAGATGGATATGTTATCAGCACAAATGTCAATCCATATTGTTGAGCTTTGTCTCCTGCATGATTTGAGAAGAAAACTAGATACAGAAATGTTTGAGCGAGACATCATTTGAAACTTTTAATTGCCTCCACCTGGTGTTGTCTCTTTCTTCTTCATGACCTTTACCATTAAATGCTCCCACATTTAGATGTGCCCCTTCTGGATCTTCCCCCTTTATTTTTTCTTCTGTAAAAATGTGATCAGTCAGCCTTTATTCTTTGACTTGTGGAAATTGGTCCTACTAGCCATGTTGGAGTCTAGCCATGTTCCTTGCAATATAATTTCCTGGTTGGTGATGTCTCACCTTGTCAACTTCCTGTGCACCTCCATGTCAGCATTGGGTTCACAAATTCATTTTCCCTCTTGGACTAGTATTCCAGTGAATTTCTGCTATGACATATGCTCACACTTCTGAATATACATTCTGTTTTCCCTTGAAAATCACTGCTCAGAACTTCCTAATCTCTATCCTCAGCTTTGAGAGATTTCATAACTAGTCTAAATTGAAACTACAAGTAGAATAAAACCACTGACCCCTTTGATATGTTTTTAGATAAATTCATGAGAAAAATCAATTTGATTGAATTAGTTTGTTCAAATGGAAAAATCTTGTGTCCTGTGTAGACATGATGTTATTCACTGGGCATTTAAATCACTAGTTCTTTATGCGTATAAAGTGTACACAGCCCTAACTTAGATTTTGCTCAACATATTGTCTGTACAACTCTCCAAATAAGGATACTCTTACATTTACACACATCCTGATGCTTCACATTGTGGGCCAGACATCCTGATTATTTTGTGAAATTTTCACAGTTTAGCTGGAGGTTTTGGCTTTCTGTAGACAGAGATTACAGAGTGCTTCCCAGTAGATATCCCTTTGAATCTGCTTTATTGATGTAAAACAAAGTTTCATTTGCTTATAGATTTTAATTTTCAAAAGAAAAACTAATGAATGTTGGATCGCATTCTTCAGTAAAAGCAATAAGCCTCCTATGTGTATATAAATCGCTACCTCCCTCTGATTGTCAAAGTTTACTTCTTTCTTTTCAGATTCTTCTTTGTATTGTTTTACAATCTAGGTATATCTGTTTAACATGAAATGCAGAAAATGACAGGGCTCAGACAGCTACTGCATCCAGTGACAAAGATTACTGTCATCCTGGCTCATCAGTTAATTCATCATTGGCAATGGTCCATTCCATTTCCTGGTAGCCTAGCAACAGCCAATGATGGGGAGGGCTGTTTGCCATGTGACAATGGTATGTGGTACTTTCCAGAATGCTTTTACATAAAAATAGGATGATAATTTATAAATTTACATTTTTATTTTAATAAATGGGAATATTTGGTTTTAGGGGTTGACATTCAAAAGGGAGACAATTTTATTTTGCAGACCATGACTTTAAAGTGCTGGACTAGTGACTTGATAACAGAAATGGAGCTATCAATTTCACACATAACCAGGGTTTAAAGTTAAGCCTATGAATGCCTTACTTTAGAATAAATGATATTTCCCCACAGAGTAACCATAAGAAAATAATATAATTAAATGAGCGCTGTTCTTAGTGCACACACACACACACACACACACATACACACGACATAGGATTTTGAGTCTGAACTTTGGCTCCTAATTTTCTTTATCACTGGATAGAAAAAAAAGAGATCTATGAGCAACAATTATTGTTGTCCCCTCCATTGAATCAAAAATCTTTCAGTTTCTCACAATCCTTCTAATGCTCTATTGATGATTCATGGTTCGGCAACTCATTTGAAAATCTGCTCATTTGTTTTCACTGATTGAATTCCCTGATTGTTAGTATATATAAATGTGTTAGCTACTTTTGAAGCTATCTTCTGTTAAAGAATTGATAGAAAATCCTGTTTAAATGTCATAATGCTTTTTCTCTTGTTAGGACATTATCATTGAGTAAGTAGTTTTATTTTAGTGCTATAGTTAAGAAAAATCTTTAATTATGTCCTCATAAATCTTTTTTTTAATGTATATTTAGTCCCATATGCAGAGACAGGAATGGAAAATAGTCAACTACCTAAGACATGAATTCCGTTAAATATTAAAGAGATCTCATCAATGATTTTATTAGTCTCCGAGCACAGGAAAGGCCTCACTGACATCTAAAGCCTAATGATTTTTTAAAATATATTTAAAGTCTTGCACTGCACCTTTAAATATTGAACAATATTGAAAAATATTGAAGCCCCCTTTTTTGTATATTAGCTTTAGGCAGAACTGTTGTATGATTTCCACTCCTTTCATGACATTGTAATGATGTTACCACATACAACTTTATCTTGCATGAAAAGGTGAAGTCATGAGTGATTTCTCCAATTTAAAAGCACTCAACCCTCACAGTACTAGAAATGAATATTTTGCATATATTCATGCAACAATGATTCAATTTAAGATTTCTATTTTCAAACATTGCTTGAAACCTTCACTATGGTAGTAGTAAAATTGCCAAAATGTGTAATAAGATTTATTATAGATGAGTAGCATTTTATTTAGTATTTCATGTTAACACGCTTTTAGGGTTACCTGGTTTAGCAGGAGAATTCATCTTTCTTTTCTAATCAGAGATAACATTTTATTGTATTTTTAAAAATACTCTTCCCATACACATATATATTATGGAACAGACTGAATTTTCTCTTGCTGGCAGCACTAACCCAAACATTGCTCATGTCAAAGCTCAGTGTACCCTCACACAAAGCCACTCTGCTTTTTTTTTTTAAAAGGAGACAGACTTCCATTTCTTCTTTGTGATCCATGTCCCTCCACTCAGAGTAGCTGCAAAACCCTTTTGCTATGCATCCTTCAAATAGGTGCAGAATTTTGCTGCACTTTCTCCTTTAAAGGGGTTGGTCTTGTCACACTCCTGTTTATACTGATGCTTCATGCTCTAACAGCTTAAAACATAACATTGTAAGTTTCCTAGAAGCCACATCACAGCATATGTTGCAGGCACAAAATGTATAGGTTGGCAGGAGCTCTGAATTGAGGGGCTTTGTTTGTGAAAGAGGCTTTCCCAGATGGAGCAGGAATTGTAGCAAAACATGGTTACCTATGGGCTAATCGGAGAGATAGGGAAGTGTAAGCATATCGTATCTTAGGTTGTCTGGGGGAAGGGGATCATAAAAAAATATAAACTCTTACTATTTGCGTGTTCATGATGCATTTTTAGACCCTTAAGTCTTCTTTCTATTCCAGATTTTTAGCCATTTCAGCAATGAGAGAGGGAGCTCCTCACGGACCCATTTTGCAGGCATTAAAGCAATGCTCTACCTCTCCAAGTGTATTTAGAAAACATACATGGACACGCACACTGTCACATAAATACACATTCTTACACAAAACAAGACTCTGTGGATGTGGGCAAGCTTATACAAAATCAGCTTACAACCAAAGCACACGCTTCTCCCTCCAGAAAGGAAATCCTAGTTTGATTTGTATTTAGAAGAGACCTATAGGTGCTGGCAACAGCACCATTTGTTGGTGCGAAGGCACTCACAGATGATGCGTCTATTCAAATGCAAGCCTGCTTTTTTTTTCCTGATTACTTTATAAATTTTATAGTTCAAAAAGTTACTACCTGCTGGGGACATAACATGCCACGTAGTGACTTGTTCTGCATTTTGGGGAGGGAACAAGAGTGGATCACATTTTCCTAGTGGAAAATAAACTGGAGTCACTCCCTAGATGGGTATCTTACCTGCATGGAGTAACTCTCCCCCGCTGTCACTGATGTCCTATAAATCATGTTAAAGAGAAACATAATTAACATTTTTGATCAAGTCAAGCTTCGGAGTCATGAGGTGCTTGAATGAATAAGACTCCATTTCAGTGTCAGCAGTGAATTAATTCTTCAGAGAAGGCTGAGCATGGCTCTACACTCCTCCACGCCCACCCTGACCCCTGGGATTCCCACGTGAGGCCGAGGGAGTCTGGATGAGGAAATCCTCAGCGATGTGGATCTGAGCTCATCAGGCAGCAAGGGCATGGGGTGCAAAGAAGGAGAAACTAGCCTTTATCTGTGAAGAATGAACAACTTTGTTTTTATTCTTGTGTTTGTTTTTTAATTTGGTGAAAGCTATCCTTTCTGTGCCTGGTCACAATGGTCCTGCTTATCTTTCAAACCATGTAAAGAAGGCAGTATTCCTAGTTAAAGGCCAGGTGGTTTTGCAGAAATCCTTTTCATCTTCACTTGTGATATATCTTGAGACAATTTTTATCCAATTGCAAAAGGCAATTATAACTCAGGCTCATCGGGAGGTGAGTACCCAAGTGAAACTATATTTCAGAGGTTGCTGGTCCCCAGGACACATCCATGGTGAACTCCTGCCATGGGAACCAGTGTTTTCCTTTCGTTCAGTGACAGAGAGACTCTAGATGAAAGTGTCCCTAGAAGTTACTGTAAGGTTGCATCCACACCAAGGGAAGCCATTGATGACACAGCCTTGGTGAAGGAGTAAACAAAGGGTCGAGAGCAAAAGAGAGCCCTGGGTGCCCAACCAGCCCAGTAAAAGGGAGAGAAAGGCAGAAAAGAAGTGGTCGTATGATATGTAATACTACTCTTCCTAACATCACCATTTTTTACAATATATTTTACTGATTTTTTTTATAGAGAGGAAGGGAGAGGGATAGAAAGCCAAAAACATTGATGAGAGAGAAACATCAATTAGCTGCTTCCCGCACTGGGGATGTGCCCATAACAAAGGTACATGCCCTTGACCGGAATAAAACCTGGGACCTCTCAGTCTGTAGGCCGACACTCTATCTACTGAGCCAAACCGGTTTCAGCTAAACATCACAATTTTTATCTGGATTTGGCTCTGGCTCTGTGAAGGTCTCAGTAAGTGTCAATAACAACAAAAATGAGCTGGTAATGGACCTCCCCCGCCCCCCACATCAATTCAGTGCAAATGGAGAAAGACATTTGCCCTCAGTCTTTCCATTGGCATGGGTACCCAGAGAAGAATAAAAAAATTCCCTGGCAGCATGGATGCCTGGAACTTGGATTAGGGTCTGTGGCTCCTCTTGCATTGCTTCTACCTGGATTTGCCTCCTCCCAAATATCCCAGCCTTCACTGCTAGCTTTATCCCTCCTGCTTTGGACTGGGGTGGGTGGAGCCTTTGAGAGGAAGTAGTCCTGGCCACTTCTGGTGCATCAGCTGGCTATGAGGTAGGGGGGCAAGGATATAGGGATGTACCTGGTGCTAGGTTATGCTAAGACTCCTTATTTAAATAAATGAATACAATATTAAGAATCCAGAAGCCTGGAATGTTTCTGATAGGATAATATAGATTATATTGGTTTCGGGGTATATTTACAGGAGTGATAGGTCTGGGTTTCTGGAATCTATTTCAAATTTAAAGTTTCAAATATTATATTTAATGATACAGGTGTGTATGCATGCTCGTGTGTGTGTGTGTGTGTATGTGTGTGTGTGAAGTGTATGTTTTCAGTTATGTAACTATATTCTTTGTAAAGTCAATTTAAAAAATAGTAAGATCTAAGAGTGGTTTCAATTTGATAACTTGGGAAGGATTTTTATATAAATTAATTCACAAATCAAAAAAGAATTCTTCGTTAGATCCTGAGTTCTAAATTATGACTCGAGAGACATGGTCATAGAGATGTGCATGCTCTCCTCTTCCTTCTTGTCCATGTGCTGGGAGAACAAATGGCTTAAATCATGTTAAAGAGAAACATGATTAACATTTTTTGATCAAGTCAAGCTTCGGAGTCATGAGGTGCTTGAATGAATAAGACTCCACTTTAGTGTCAGCAGTGAATTAATTCTGGTTATTTGGCTGCTACGAAGGACCAGGCCCTACTTCTCTCCCTCGTACCCTATTCAGAGCCCACCCACAGTTTTACCCATTTCTTCAACTTTCTTTATGTTGTTTTACTTTGTTGAATTTAGACAAAATGATCTGTGTTTAAAACAAATGAGAGGGACGCAATTTGGATTATTCTGAGAAAAGAGATGTCTGTTTTCTTTTTGTAAGGATTCTGTTTGCTTGAACTCCTATTGCCCAGGAGCTGCCGTCCATGCAAATCTTCATCGGGATTCCTTGAGTGACTTCCTAAGGTATGCTTTTAAGAGGTGCTGGATTGGTTTGACCATCTTTTTCCCAAAAGAGGAAAAGTGCCTTCGAATAGATGATTTGACTCAGTTTTTATCTAAATAGGCCTGTGGCTGTTGCTGAAATATTGCCCTCTTAGGAAGGTCTTAATAACCATCCCATTTAAAATTGCATGACAACTCCGCACCACCACCACCCCAATACACACACTCTGCTCTCTCTCTTGTGCTTTATTTGTCTATAGGGTATTTACTGACCTAAGGTATATTTTAATTATTTGTTTGTCATCTATCTCTCAACCCCAAACCCCTGCTTCTCTCAGAGCATAAAATATATGAGTGCAAAGACTTTTGTCTGTTTGGATCACTGCCACAGGGCCTAGAATAGAGTCTGACACATAGGAGGCACTCAAGAAATATTTGTCTAATTAATAAATGGAATGAATGGATTGGATTTATCAAGTCGACAAATTTTAACTTGATTAATTATCCAATTTTATTTCTCCATTTTGCTGTTTCTTCCTGTCTTTACTCTTTGGTTATTTTCTATGTCTTGTTCCTTGACAATTTATGTGACACAAAAATGGGGGAAAATAAATAAAAAATCCATTATAAAAGTTATTATATTTAATGTAGGTCAAGAAAACTGGCTATGTCAGCAAACTTTTCACCTTCTAACTGGTTCTTTTGAACATTTGGAGACTGTTTTATGCCCTTTCGTTTAGTCTTCATGGTTTCATGGCATAAGATTTGATCATAGAACACTTGACATATTGCCCAAAGTAAAAGAACTGGACTGGGCAGTCTGCGGTCACTATCCTGGAGTGCTGAAGCCAGATGTTGTCTTCATGTATTTCATGAAGCTTTTCATCTTTTAACCCTCAGTGATACAATTTATAGTATATATAAAACTATTGACTATCAACAGTCATTAAAAAACTTGCCGCCATGTCTTACCTTTCTTTCACACACACACACACACACACACACACACACACACACACACACACACACTCACACACACATAGATGTTAAAGGCCCGGTGCATGAAATTTGTGCATGGGTCCCTCAGCCAGGCCTTTGTCCTCTAACAATTTGGGACCCCTCACGGATGTCAGGCCTAAACTGGCAGTTGGACATCCCTCTTGCAATCCTGGATGCTGTATGTACCAGTAACCATACTTCTCATACAGGTGAAAGGAATCTTGCTGTTGTATGGGCAGCTACATTTTTTTTTTGCCCTGATAATAAAAAGTAGTACATAACATGATCCTGCTGAGGCAGTAGTACCATTTTCCCCATCTTATGGGTGGAAAAACTGAACAGAGAGAAGTTAAGTAATTGGCTTTGTCACACAGTTATAAGTGTCAGAATCAGGGCTGACCACAAAATATGCAAGCCGGAAGAATCCATGTATGTCATTGCTGCATCATCCTGGTTTTTCAGTTTCTGAGTAGCCTTGCCAGCTTTTAATTTTTAAATCTAAGAAGCTATTCCCAGTATATAGGGGAGGGTCCCTAGGCCTGGGTGGCAATTAGGGCTATCTGTGGGGTGACCAGTGGGCAGGGTGATCAGGAGGCCCCTTCTGGCACCTGCCGTGGCTGGCGGCCTGGCACCACCCACTGGCTGGCCCCTCCCCCCCCAACTGCTGGTCACCTTCCTGGGCAGCTCCTATGCTGAGCATCTGCCCCCCAGTGTCCTTCCGCCAGTCAATTTGCATATTAAGGCATTATTATAGGGTACACACACACACACAGGGTGTCCCCCCCAAAATATACACACTTTAATAGCTGATAGCTCAATTTTGAAAATGAAATGTATTTTAATAAACACTACCTTTATAGTTATTCAAAGTGCATGTATATATTTTGTGGACACCCTTTATATATAGATCTGTCTATACTATACACCTACACACTCATATTATGCAATAGAATATAAAGATGATGACATATACATGAATTATGTGAGTGTATATACATATACATGCACATATGTGTGTATATATATACATATATATGAACATATGTATATATACATACATATCTATATCTATATCTCTCTCTATATATAGAGAGAGGGGGGGGATGAGGAGGGAATGAATGAATGAAGAAACGATATGAATAATGCTCAAAACAGTGTGACTGGGCATAGTTATACTTTTTGCTTTAGGCTGTTTTCACTCTGCATGAAGAATCTGCACCTCTTTATTTTCTGTTCCTTCTTACCTTGCTTCTGGATGGGAAAACATGCCCTACACTGGCTAGTGTGCTCTAATGAGATGTGTGGGATCTTCTGGGGTCTTCCCCAGAGGTGACTGTGCTTTAGTGCTGAGTGGATAAAGCCAAATACTCCACATACTGTGTGCACTGAGTAATCACTGGGAATGCTTTAAACAATGTCAGGTTGGTAAAATTTTCCATGGAAATTAATAATAATGTTAACAATAGCAGGACCATCAACAATAAACAAGATATGCCCTGTATGCTTCCACCCAATTATTAGCTAATAATGCATAATTATGATTAATTCCACTCTTTAAATGCAGATTCTAAACAGCAATAACCGTTTGTTTTATGTTTTCGTGTTATTTTCCTGCACGTTCTTTATGTCAATTATGTGTTTCCAGGCACATCTGATTGTGCTCTACTGTGGTTTCGATGGTTTGGTAATTGTACATTAAAAAAAAATAACAACACGTGTTTAGTATAAAAATTAATTACGTTAAGCATTCCTACTAATTTTGCCAGGCAGAAGATGGCATCCCACAAATTTTCAGCGTAAAGCGGTGGCCAGCCCACTTAGCAGCTTTATGATCTGTGGCTGGGTTTTGAGAGTGAGCTCTGTCAGGCAGTTTTCTCTAAGCTGGAGATGCCATACAGTGGATGGCAGCAAGGCCCTGCTCTGGTCCCTGTGTTCCCTTAAAATTCATCGCTGGCCCTGGCCATTGCGCTCAGTGGTCAGAGCTCTGGCTTGTAAACCAAAGAGTTGGGCTTTGATTTCCAGCGAAGGCACATACAGAGGTTGTAGGTTTGACCCCTGGCCCCAGTTGGCAACCAATCAATGTGTTTTTCTCACATCGATGTTTTTCTCCTCTCACTCACTCTCACTCTCACTCTCACTCTTGCTCTCGCTCCACTCCCCCCTCCCCTTTTCACTCTCTCTAAAAATCAATCCTCGGGTGAGGATTAACAAAAAAATAGTAAAACATATTTAAAAATTGTCTCTGGGCTCCATCTCATCAACCACTCCCTAATTACAACAATGGAGCTGACAATATTTTGAAATGCCCCTGCAATCCAAGGTACTAGGGTTTCTGCCAGCAAGCTAGACGGTCAGGATGTGGCTCCCTTCTTCTGACTGGGTCTTATTTATAAGAGGTTGACACAGGTGATAGAATAACATCAGATATGATATACAAAATGTACCCAGAAAGTTCATGGGGCAGGGAAGGGGGCTGTCGAAGAGGGGCAGAATCCGAGGAATGGGAGGAAAAAGTCTGCTCAATATTGCAAACTTTTGGGAATATTTTCTTGTGATGCATTAAAAAGATATAATTTTAGGACAATTTTCTGCTTCTGTAACTCAAAATAGCACTTAGTAAGGAGGAGGGGAAATGTAGCAATTAGCTGGCTTTATTCTAAGGTTTTATTACTTTGATTCCTTTTGATTTAATCAGCCACAAATGCAGCTACCAACAGACGGTGACTTTTCCCTGAAATGTGCTTCTTGCCCAGAACAGTGGCTTGTGATTGTAGGTTAATGTTAATGAAACATGAAAAGGCAGACCCTTTTAAGGAAAATTTGTTATTAACAAATAAAGGCTCGGTAACATTTAGAATTTACACCAGAAATCACACCATCAAAAATATGGCCAGAGCAGATTTAGGAGCCAGCCCGCCATGCTCAAGTGATAAATTTGTTTACATCCTTTAAAAGTTCTAACTCAGTACAGGCGAGGTGACGTCCTAGTTCTCACATTCATGTTCAATTCACAAGCATAAAAAGACTCAGAGCCATTAGGGAAGCTTTCATTTTGGCTGGGAAGGATGAAATGATAGTGATAGTGGCTTTCATAGCAGAAAATAATTGTATACTTTTCTTATTATTTTTGGCAAGGCGTGCACATTTCGGCTTTCCGGTGTATTACATCATTACATTGTATAATGCATCATAATGATAGAGTGAATAGAGATGAAGAAATGCCAGCGTCTGCTGCAAGCTAAAAGAGAGACACTGCCTGCATTTTCAGCCGGGGAGGCTGCTGCTCAACCAAGTGTTCTCTGAGATGAAACAAAGCTGCCTTCCCACTTGGCATTCACATTCATTGTGGACTTGCCAACTGGCCAGTTTCATTGGTGTATGAATTAGTGGGGAATAATTTCACTTGTCTCAAAAACCAGAGTATCTGAGGAATGCTTCCTGAGGTGATGACTTATTTTTTTTTTCTGTGGTTTGCACCCAGCTCCCAGAATACCTCCAGGATCTGCTAAACACACACACACACACACACACACACACACACACACACACACACACACAATCTCTGTGTTCTACCCTGGCATACCTGTGTGGGAGGTAATGGCTGTTATTAGGACAAATAGAAGTGTTATGATTTTCAGCGGCATATCTTTCAGATGTATTAAAATAAATAATTTCTCAAGTCCTCATTATTAAAGAATGAAAATCCATTGGCATCTCCTGAGAGGATAGTTAAACATGCTGATCATTATTAATAATAATACTAACAAATGCTAATTGAGAGTCCATTATGGTCTAGGAGCCGCCAATCAGGATGTGTTAATGGTAACCAGTTACCAAGGAAAAAAATTAATTCATTTATTTGTGATATTTATTTATCATTCTGTTGTATAATAAATACTTTTTAGTGATATATATATATATATATATATATATATATATATATTAAGAATGTAGCCAAACCTATTAGGCGTGCTGCCTCTCAAAGTATCTTTTGTTTCTTATATTCTACCCAGATAATTATCATGACTATCAACATATCCAGGGTTTCAATGTCCCTTTAACCGTTGATAATGAAAATTGACAGAATCTTCAGCAGCCATTCCTTCATCCCATGATTGTGAATGCATTGTATGCTTTGTATTGTGCTGGCACCAGAGATGCAAAGATGAACAACTGATGAGACCCCCTCTCCTTGGAGCTTACGATCTAGAGATCTAGGCGTCTTCACACCAACAACTTGACAATTCTGGCCATCCCAGGGTTTGCACACTTGCATCAAATCTATTCTAATGGTTGCTTTTAGTTGGACCAGTTAGCCTTGAACTTATTGAGAAAGGCCACCTGGGTCTTAATATTTATTCTGTCACCTTAGCTTTAGCAGAAAAAAACAAAATCAAAGACAAAAACAAATACTAAACTAGTTAGTTGGAGACAACGTCATGGATGTTTCCACTCTCACCTGCTTATTTGGGCATCAATGAGATATTATGTCCTTTAGATAATAGAATATTTGGACTTTTATTAGTCATTCTATTAAAATTGGGATTTCTTGGTTGGTTAGCCACTCAGTCAGTCAGTCAGTCAGTCACTCTGTTGCTTGAGTGTTTACATATATTCACAGATTATGGCAGCCAAATGCTCTACAATTGACAAAATGTTTTTGAATGCAGTACTTCATTTGCTTAATGGTGAAGATCATGGGTTTTGGAGTCATCCAGATAAATAGGCCTGGGTTTAAAAAGTGCCTTTATATCTGGTTCAAATGGTGGCCATATATTTACTAAGTAACCTTATATTTTGTAGGCTTCAATTACCTCTTTGTAAAATGATGATAATAACTGATTCATAGGGTTGCTGTGAGAGTCTATGAGATGATCCATTAAACTATCTTATAGGAAAGACTCAATAGATGGCAGCTATTATTTTTACAGTTGTTGCTAAATAATTTTTAATCCTTACTACAACTCTATGAAGTAGCCTAATAATGATCCCTTGAAATTCTCCTGTTTATTTTCATCTCTGTGGCAGCAGAGATGAGCTCCTTTTCTTGAGATTCCAGGAGACTTCCCCTTTTTTCATTTAAATATTTCCTACCCATTCCTTAGGGCTCAGAAGTCTTTCTCCTTTGGTTCAATACATTGCTCCACAAATGTTTATTTAGCCTCATTGCATGCAACACTGTGCTACTTGGTGCAAATACAGGACAACCATTCTCCCTGCCACCATGGCACTTAAGTTCTATCAGAGGAAACAGCCTTTCAACAGATATTGCAAAGATAAGTGTTTAGTTTGGGTTGGATAAAGTGCTTCCACAGTGAAGTACAGGATATTAAAGAATGCTTATCCCTGGGGACTAACCTAGTCTGGGGTTGGAAAGATTTCCTTGAGGAGGAGGTATTAGGTTGAGATCTAAAATATGAGGAGGATTAATCCAAGGGAAGAGGGTCAAGAAAAGTGGGGAGAGAATCTACTGTGTTCTCCACCTGTGCAAAGCCTTGAGGAGCATGCAACCTGCCTTCTAGGATCTTCTGATTTAGAGGAACACCTTCTCAACCCTTGTTAGTGAACATGCCTTTTCTTAGCAGCCCAGGAATGCTTACTGTTGGAACTATTTATTGGACTTCTTTCCAAATATGCCTTGTTTATCCATTCATGCATTTATTCAACAAATATTTATAGAACATCTAGGGAGATCCCATGAATGGAAATATCAGGCTTTACCTGCATTTATATAACCAGCTATCTCTAAGGTATATCTTTACAACTCTGGCTCTGATCTTATTTACTATGTTACAATCCTGACTGCAAGAGACATATATCTAATCACTTTCTGTCCCATTGAGTAACTTGCACACAGTAGGGACTCAATAGATGTCGATGACCTCAGGTGACCTCTGTTCTGATCTCTCAAATGACTATAATATGCCATACTTTTTAAATCCCTGGCACTATCCTGCAATGTTGAATGTTTCTAGCCTAACAAAAACCATAATTAGGAAGGTAAATCTGCTGAAGCTGAAACAAATCATTTAATTCATTCCACAAGCCAAATGGAAAATGATTTTGAGATTATCCACCGTATTGGGTTATCTGCTCTACTGCTCTTTACCATTAGCTCAGGCAGTTGGGAATTGCTTGAAATTCACAAAGAAGCAGATTGTGTTTGGTTTGTGTTGGCTGTGTACCCTCCTCTGAAGTGGCTGCAAGTCCTTTCCAATTCAGCTAAGGCAGCCAGTCAGGGTGGCCAATAAGCCAAGTAGGATTCTCCCATGTTGTTGCTTCTGTGTAGCATGGAGCTCCCGTGTGCATGTGTATGCCCACTTTCCTCTACTCGGGTTCCAAATCAACTGAAGGTGGTGCCTGGTTGATACTTAATCATCTGAATGTCTGGATGACATGATGGCTTCCTGTTAACTTTTCATCTTTCTTAGGGGTAAAAGTGACTGGACACCATCTCATCTAGATTCATTTTTCTTTCACAAGAGATGGGTGCTGCCTCTGTTTCCAAGAGGTTTACAAGTCTCCTTCCCCTACTCACATCCTGAAGCTCCCTGGAGAGAAAGTAAGGTGCTGAGCATTTTAGCAGTAGAATCTACTCATCTGCTTTAATGAGGAACACACTGCTTTGAGAGCTTTTCCTGCTCTTCTTGCTTTTGAAAGTTATGAATGTATATGAAAGAGTAGGGTAGTAACATCATTAGACACTTGGTGAACCTATGCTTAGGCCAACTTGCTTTATTCAAGGACAACACTGCTTGTGAAAGGTACAGTTTTTAGGTGCCCAACACTGGAGTTTTAAAGAAGGTTTGGGTATCTATTTATAGAACCCAGGAGTAAGCCCTTCAGTAGCTGATTGGTAGTGAAGGAGATGGGAAACACATAGATGGAAGGGTAAATAGGCATATAGATGATTATTTTCAATAACGAAGTTACTGGGAACTCCTGAAGAATTCAATGTATAAGATTGCACTTGACACACAACTTCTGGCCTATACCCATTACAGTATAAAGCAAGGTGCTTCTGTACTCCTCTGCCACTCAACTGCTTTGTCCACCAAGGGAGGAGCACCAACCCTGTACCTGGGAAACCCTGGCCTGTCCCGTGGTGCCCCTGCTGTTGTAGGCTCTCTTTTTAGTTGTCTTAGCACAGACACATTTTATCCAAGCAGAAATTGTTAGTCCTGAGGGGAGGTGTTGATGGTGACAAGTCTCCTTCCTCTACTCACAGCCCTAACTCTCCTGGAATTTCAGCTAACGCTGTATGTTGAGAATCCACAGGATTATTCAGACAGACTTTCATGCTAGTCCTTTTCTGTTTTGCCCCAGGGAGAATCTGGCCAACTATACATTCATTGCTATTTTCCCCATTATTTATTACCTAGACAGAATAGCATGATTAATTATTGATCATAGGCCAGTAACTGATTAAAGTGTGGTTCTGATCAGCAGTCAAAAGTCATTTGTTTCCAGGCAGTCGTAGTGGCTGCACAGAGAGTGGCAGGACAATGCTCTTTTCTGTGCATAAAATATGACACCTGTAGGCAGGCTATAGTTATAAGCCAGCAGCAGAGCCCTTCAACCATGCTTTGTCTTAATAAACGGGAAATAATGATTTGCCAAAACAGAGAACTGTTTGGAAGATTTACATGTAGAGAATATGATGTGAAATATAATAGGAGGGTTCTAATTAGAATTGTTTCTCATGGACTAAATGCTTTGCTGGAGGGAAACTCACTAGGAATAGCTCTTTACCATCTGGGAAGAATATCAAATTTTGTCTCACTCTTCCTTTCTTTCTGGGTTTATTCTCTCTCTCCACCTTTCTGTAATCTCTCCCTTCCTTTCTTGTTCTCTCCCTCTTTTCCTCCCTTTTTATTTTTAAATATTTCATTGGATTGCCTGTGTCAGGAGTTGCTAAACTACTGCCCCTGGGTCAAATCTGGCCAGCCATCTGCTTCTGTAAATAAAGTTTTGGTTAACAATGGCTCATTCATTTTCATATTGTCTGTAGGTACTTTTGCACTATAGTGTCAGTTCCAACAGGGGTAATATTATCCACAAAGCCTAAAATATTTACTATCTGGCCCTTTACAGGGGAAAGTATGCTGACCCCTAGACTATGTGCCAAGCAGGCAAGAGGACAGAGTCACGAGTAAGGCACAGTCCCTATCTTCAGTGGCTTCAGTTATGTGAGTATGTAATTTTAGTATATTGTGGAGAGTAGGAAAATGGACAGCACATGAAGTTTCGTAGGAACCAGAGGACAAACATTATGTACTTAGGAAGCAGAATTAGAGGAAGACATCTCAGCAAAGGTAATATTTGGGTTGGGAGTTTCTGGGAAGTTTAGAAGTAGAGAAAAAAGAATCAGGACTTGAAACCTATAACTCAAATATCTTATTTTAACCCCCACAACATACCCAATCCAAAGTTATAATTCCTTCTTTGGAGTTTGTACTTTTTTTTTCTTGCCAGTACCAAAGTAAATACTGATCTGCTGCTGAGAAGCATCTGCAGACACTGACAGCTTTGTGAAATCTAATTTTCCTCCTGAGTATTAGACCCTACCAAACTGGGGGTAATCAGGCGCCTGATGGTGGGGATTGGCAGGAGGTTGTGATTGGCCAAATTATCTCAGACATCTCTGGATGCCTGCAGAAGCTACTGCTTTTGTCTGGAAAAATTATAAGAAGATGCCTCCCTTGCTCTGATCATTGGCACCAGGTAAGGAGGAGAGTCCCACCTCCCACCCACAGACAGGCATGGCCTCAGCCTTCCAGCAATATTAGCTGCCAGAGAGAGATGTTCTGAAATTCTGGAAGTGGACCTCTTTCCATTGCCCCTCTTTGAACTTGGTTGGAAGCTAAGTTCATTCCAGAAACAAGCAAATGTTATGCTTTTTATTTTCTTGTCTAAAAAATAAATTGTGCAAACTTAAAGTGAGCAATTCACTTCAAGAACCTAGTTTCAGTCCACCTAGGACACTTTCCAGGAAAAGCAAACACACACACACACACACACACACACACACACACACACACACACACAACCAAACAAAAAAAGAAACAACCAAATCCAATTATGAACATCAAGTAAAGACCGGAAATCAACTATGTCAGATTTATGAATTCTCTTTTCCTCACAGCAGATAGTGGAACTGGTACCAGTTTGCTCTCTAAAAAAGGGAAATAGTGGGACAATGCTTGAAACTGTGTGAAAATAAGATTTTTAAAAATTAGGCAGCAAACCTCTTCAAAAAAAAAAAAAAAGCAAGTCCACTGGAACATGTGAAACCATTACACTTGACCTCCCAATTATCAAGGTAAGCAGGTAAAACTATTACACTTTGACCTCCCTGTTGCCTTCCTGTATGAGAGGATTTTAATACAACATTTCTATAGCAAAAATAAACTTTTCTTATTGATGGTGGAGGAATGACAGCAGAGGATGATGGTTGAGTGACCGAGCTTATTTTGACTTTTATAGTTAAATTCTGGGATCTCCTCCCTGAAGTTTATAGGTTTTCTATCCCCAGAACTATAGAAGCTTTTGGCACACCTGGGAAGGGTAATGGGTCAGGTTATGAGTTAGGACTTGAGGCAAACCAACTTGTGCTTTAATCCCTGTTCTTCATTTCTTAACCTGTGGCCTTGATCAAGGCACCTAATTTCTCTGAAACCTGATTTCTTCATTTGTAAAGTGGGACTGGTAATAATGATGTGATGTGGCAGTTGTGAGATTTTTTAATGAAGTAATACATGTAAAGCAGTTACTAGAGTGCCCAACACATAGCAGGTGATGAATAAGTCTTAGCTATATATTTTTATTTCTAGTTTGATCTTACAGTAATTTGATTTCCTAGGAGGTTTAGGATATTAGAGAAGGATTTGGATGTTCAAGTTCTCACATTTGTCCGTACATATTTGGAATGTGCTCACCGAGTCAATTAAAATCAGAATGATGCTTCTGAGCCACTTGTGAGCAAAGGTTTCTGAATGTCGGCTCAATGAATGGATACCAGAAAGGACAATAGAATCTTTAGAAGACAAGTCTATTTACTCAACATCCATTGAGTAGGCATTACCATTAGATACTGGCCAATGGCTCGGGAGACAAAGGTAAATAAAATATTGTTCTTGGCTCAAGATTTTATAGTCTAGTCACCCTATGGACATGTTAATGGAAGATTATAATTCTGTGTGAAAGTGCCATCCTGGAGTCTATGGGATTCAGATGGCAGCAGTGGGGGCAGGAAAGGCCTCATGGAAGAAGCTTCCGAGCTAAAATTCAAAGGATAAGCAGGTGTTTTTCAGGCAAATAGGTGAGGGGAGGACATGCCAGGGAGAAGGAAGCATGCAGAAAGACACAGCAGTAGCTCAGCACTGCTGGAACATGAAGAACGAGTAGGAGGTAGTGGGGGGAAGATGCAGCTGGACTGTTGGCTGAGCCACAGATGTCCCACAAGGTGTTCTGTTTAATTCTGTAGGTGAGAGGGAGCCATTGAGAAATTTTGAATAGATATGAGTCACCTGATCCAAATTGTTTGCTAGAAAGATAATCTGGTTGGCAATGTGTAGGATTAATTGCAGGCGGGGAGTCAGGGAGATAGATCAGTTATGCAGCTACTATAAGTACCCAGTCAAGAGTTGATGAAATTTGACCCAGAGTGTGCTGTTGAAGAGGAGGAGGAGGAAAGGCATGTGAATGGTATCAAGAAGGTAGGAACTGATACAGATGGACAGGCATTAATTATTATTTGAAGTCTAGTTTAGGTGTGCAGATCATGCCCAGTATGGACAGGTATTTGATGCATCTATTTGAAATCTCCTGTGACCTGCAGTGGGACTGATTCACATTATGGTTTTGACTAGGAGGCCAATTTTGGCCTGCTCATATTAGCTTCTTAAAGGTCTAAATAGTAGCAGAGCTTCATTCTTCCAAGGTCCATTCTTGTGGATTGATATCTGGTTATGTGAGTTAGCCTAAGTCAAGTTTGAGTGCCCACAGTCTATAAATCTTAGTTTATTATCAAAAAGAAATAGTGGACCATTCACAGTGTCTCTACAGATTGTGGTTTCTTGGAAACTCTAAATGAAAACTTCAGTTCATGAGAGACTATATGTAAATAACATACTATGTACTGTCTACCAATTCATCTATCCATCCATACATCTATCCACATTAGCCACAAAAGTCATCTGTGAGTTTTAACAGGTAATATGAATTAATTTATCAACCATTGTCATCATGAAAGAGTCAGGAAAATTTGAGATCTAAATTTGCAAACATGTTTTGTCAAATTTGAAATCCACAAAGACTATTTATTTGCTTGCTCTCATAATGCAAATGTATTTGTTTATGTCCAGTATGCAATTTTGTCAAATGACAGCGTTTTGAATATATAAGATTGTGTGTGTGTGTGTGTATGTGTATGTGTATGTGTATGTGTATGTGTATGAATAGAATGTTTCTTTTAAAAGGGTTCTTGCTAATGAAGTAATTATCAGAGACAAATATTTTTGGTATATATGTGTGTATAAATATGTGTATATATATATGTGTATATATACTTATTCAATCTGATTCTTAATAAATGCTAATATCCATAGCACATGTAATATTAAAAGAAAATTTGGTAAGGCTTTAAATGTCCTACCATTGTGAATTCATTTTGTATTCATTGTAATAGCATTGATCAAAATGAATTCATTTGGTATTCATGTAGATGTCACATGTACTTCCATAGGTGTTTCATTGTAAATTAGCATTTCTCAGAGGACACTTAAAATAAGTGTTACTGAAAGTCCTTATTACACATATTGTCGAGATTAGTACATTAAGGATCATGTACTTACATAGTACTAATGCATTTCTGCCACTTAAAATACTACATTACCCATTTCTGATATCTAGCAAATATCTAAGGCAATTTTGAGAATTACTGACATCCTAGAGGAAGTGGTACTTTTATGATTAAGCAGATTGCCTATACTTTGCTCTATTTTTTTTTTAAGCTAGTGGTCCATTAGATACAAAAGCAGGGATTAAAAATGAAATTTATATGAAGGCAACAGTGGTTTTAAAATGATGTTCATATAGTTAGGCACCCAAAGAAAATAAAACCTTATATAATTTTATTTTTGACCAGTCATGTTGTTTAAAAAAAAGTGCAGTGAAGAATTTGTGGACCAGGCTATAGATTTACCAAGAAAACATTGAACTTCTGTGTATTCCATTTTTGAGCTTGACTTATCCCAGAAGCAACAAACAAATACAAGCAAATAAAGGATCATCCATAGTTGCTATTTATGCCCTTCTTTTAACTTGCCCATCATCATTTGGGGCAGAAATTTTGCTATGATCATAATGGACATTGGGAGGAAATAGTAGTGGCTCACCAGGGTGGCAATTGGTTATAGGGTAGTTCGTGAGTAAGTGAAGAGAGAGTGTTTTGGGCTCTTGCCAGCTGCCTTAGAGTTCTAACAGAGAAAGGGGGAAGGTTTAGGTGTAGGGCGTGGCAGTAGCAAATGGGCTTGCAGATCAACTAGGTGAAACTTTGGGATTTATCAGGATATTTCAAGTGCTGGTTAGGATGTCTATTTTAGAGTCACCCTTTAAAAAGATGTAAAATATGCTTTGTAAAATAGGGTTTCCCAGTACAGTTAGTATAGAAAACAGTATGGAGGTTCCTCAAAATATTAAAAATAGAATTACCTTACCAGCAATTCCACTCTTGGGTATCAGTACAAAAGGATTGAATGTCAGAGAGGTATTAGCAATTCCATGTTTATTGAAGCACTAATCACAATAGCCAAGATGTGAAAGCAGTGTAAATGTTCACTGAGGAATGAATGGATAGAGAAAATGTGGTACATACATACAGTGAGATATTATTAAGCTTCAAAAGAAGAGGGAAATCCAGTAATATTCAACAACATCGGTGCATCTTAAGGACATGATACTAAATGAAATAAGCCAGTCATAGAGGAACAAATACTGATTCCACTTATATGAGATATCTAAAATTGTCAAACTTATAGAATCAAAGAGTAGAATTATGATTGCCAGGGGTGAGGAGGGAGCAGGGAGAGATGGGCTGTCACTCATTAAGGAGCATTAAGTCTTAGCTAAGCAGGATAAATTCTAGAGATCTGCTGTACAATGCTGCATCTATAGTTAGCAGGTTAGTATTGTACCCTTAAAAAACTAGTGAGTGTTCTTATCACAGTAAAATAAAATTTAAAGAAAAAATAGGGTTTTCAATAAAATGCTGTGCACTGAAGGGACTGAAGGTCACACAAGGGGGAAATGAAGTTCTTCCAAGACCTGCCCAGTTATAGATTGTAGGACCAAGGTTCTTCTTTTTTCTTTTAGATTCATTTGTTTTATCTTCCTCTCTGCATGGACTTTCCACTTGCTGTCCACACCTGGTACCACATTGAAGGGCTGTCCCCCCAAGCCGCACTGTCAGGAGACAGCACCTTATTTGGTGCGGACTCTGTGGGAGCCGACTTTCCAGCAGGCTACCAACTCACACCTGCAGAATTTGCAGGCACATCCGTTTTGCAAACACACAAAATGGGTAATTGGGCACACAAATGCCTATTTGCATTGCAATTTGGCATTTGTATACACAGTGATGAATTTTTTCATGTGCAAATGGAGGGGATGCAAGTGCAAAATAGATGTCCTCAAGAAGGAGGGGTGCATTAAAAAAACATATATATCTTTTTAGAAACCTGCTAGAATTTTGAGGAGTGCCAGGATAATAGGTAGGTAGATGGATATAGTTTACTTTTCTCCCCCCATTCAGGGGATGTCCTGAGAGAACAGTTCATTTGTTACATTTTGAAGAAAGGCTACTTTTTTTCAATTAGAGGGAAATCCAGGGTTTTTCCACCCTAACCAAGGACTTTTCTAAACTATTATCGAATAGTTATTATTTCAACCCTAATAAAATGTGAGTTTTTACATCCTTAGTGTCTGACATTTTATGATGAGTGTCGGGCATTGGTTTAGAGATGCATTATTCTGTTTAGTGTTAAAAACACACACACAAACACACTAATATATTTGGAACCATCGATTTTTGTAACTAATCCAATTGATGCAGAAAAGAATCAGGATGGCCCTGGACAGGGAATGGATGCAGAGAATCCAGGTACACCATGTATTCCAGCTCAGTCTCTGGTTTCTTTGTTCCTTCTGTCTGCCCTTGGCATGTAAGTCTCAGTGTTGCTCACTCATCATGTTCAGGGGGGCTCAGGCGAAGAGCATCCTCCCACCTAAAGGATCCTAGACTATGGCCCAGGACCATGCCCTTTTTCATTGGTCACTGACTTGTCCCAGGCACCTGGCTCCCCATCAGAGTCCACATCTTCCTCTGATGCTGTGGCAACTTGCAGGACCACTTTGTGGCTCTTTTGGATGCTGGCTTTAAGTCCTTCCTTTGATTTGGCAGCACTGGGATGCTCTGTGGCATCTGCTCCTAGGAGAACCTTACCTGTGGCCAGGAGATGGTTCAGACATACATTCTTTCTGACTACAATGTGTATCAGCTCAGGGCTTTGACCCTGGCTCTCCCAGTCTTCCTCTTAGCAGTCTTTTTGTGAGCCCACAGGCACTTATGACTTCCACCACCAGCTTATGTTTGCCCAGTTTCACTGTGCTGTCATTATCTCGAATTTAACATACCCTAACCAGATTTGGTTTTCTCTTAGTTTCCTGCTCCTTGTGTTTGACTTTCTGTACCAATCTGTACACCTCTCCCAGCTTTTTCATCCTCATTTATCCTTTTTTCCCCTCCCACTCTCATCCCAAGGGCCATTAAGTCTTGTGGAAACTTCATTTGAGATGTCTCTCGGGTCCTAAGCCTTTCTCTATGCTACAGCCATCATTGTCCAATCTTCTTATGACTGGAGGATAGTAGTATTTATTGTCTGAGATGTCTCTTGGTTTGAGAATCATTAATCAGCAGCCTCCTGCACATTCCCTACTGGGGATTGAGCCTACAACCCGGGCATATACACTGACCTGGAATCAAATTGTGACCTCCTAGTTCAAAGGTCATTGCTCAACCAATGAGTCACTTCTATTGAGCATACTCCAGACTTTCTTCTTCATTTGCCTCTCCCAACCACACCCTCTGACCCCATGCCTCTCTCTTACTTGCTTCTGCCTTTTTTTTATGTCCCGATATCCCCACTTGGAATGCACCCCCCACCTCCCAGCCCATATTTTTCTAAATCCCCAAACAGCTCTGAGGTCCTCACAAACCGCAGTTATTTAAGTGATCCTAGACCAACACACGTTTTGCTGATTCTGAATCCTACAGCACTGAGAGCCTTATACCAGTGGATCTCCATGGATCAAGCATTTCCTAGAATTCTATTTTCAGCTCTTGCACTAGACTAGAATATCCTTAAGGATGGTTAGTGTGCTTTATAATTTTGTGTCTTTTACAATACTTAGCACACTGCTAGTTATATGAGAATGGCTCTTTATTCTTCTTGACTTTGTCTTCACAACTTGGCAGGCTCTAGCTAGAAGAGAAGGCTGAAGAGTGAGTAGTGGAGGATAATCGTGAAACTCCCTTAAATATTCTCTATTTACAATGCTGCCAGCACACCAGGTTATTATGATTGTTTTATTTGAACCCCATTCCTCCCCTTTCCTCCTCCTCCAGAGTAACAAGGGCCTAATGGGCTTCATGTATAAGTGCCTATTTTTATTAAAGACAAGTGTAATCTTTTGTAGCCCAAATGTCCCTATCATAAATGCTAACGGAGAAAAATATTAGGACTCATTTATTTATGAACCTGTTAATAATGAGGTGCAGTTATGAAAAAAAGCTTCCTCAGCAAAAGCTCCTGAACAAACAATGCACACTGGGGAGAAGAAGCTAGTTAGCCTTCCTGACTTAGATAAAGCTATGGAGAAATGACAAGTGCCAGTAATTAGCGCAGCCTCTTCAACAAGATAACCCTATACATCTTTGTCTATTTCAATCACCGAAGACTCCGATTCAGTGTAAAATTAAACCTCGGATGCCATCAATTTCTGTTAACCTCTTTATATTGTTCTGTGTTCATGCCTATGTGATAGATAGATTTTGTCATTTTATTACATGGTGACATCTCTACAGACACGTGACCTAAAAATCTGTTTGCTCCTCAGCAGAGTATCCTTAATCATCCCCTAGTGTGGGCATGACTCCCAACCAGGGGACGAGATTTATTCCTGCATCCCATTGGTGAACTCCTAGTCTTAAGAACTTGAGTTTGGATTACCCTGCATTCAGCTGCTCACCCCAAAATGTAACTTCCCCAAATAATGTACTTAGAATAGTAATCGAGGTCTAGATTCTGGATTAGGCTGCTTATTATATTCTCATATCTATGAACACAACTGTGATTTGAAACATCTTCTCCCTCTGTATTTATTTCCTTCTTTTCACTCTGTACCAGCCTCTAGACTATTTTAAAGACTCCCAACTCACCACAACTTCAACAGCTAGTTTGAATCTAGGCTGTTTTGAAATTTTACTGCTTAATACCCTGTGCTGCCAATAGACTTTCATTCATTCATTCTTGCAAGAAATATTATTGTAGGTGAAACCTTTATTGTAGTTATCATTCAAATTTGGAAATGATAACAATTCACAGTTTAACTTTGGGTACAGGTTTATCTACAATAAGTCAAGTGTAGACACGTGATGAATCCTGTAGCACCAATGAGCACGGCGAGCTTTAAGCTGTCCTACCGGGGACTGGCCCAGGTTAGCATGTTGTTGCTGTATGAGGCAGCTTGGACTAGCACATATGGCAACATGACCTAACTTAGAAGAAAAGTGGGTAGAGCTCTTTCCATCCCAACATGCTCTCCATTCCCTACTCCCCTTCTCTAAATTCCTTCCAGATTTTATTTCAGTAAGATGTTTTCTATCACCTAATTTGCCCAGGTCTGCATTCCCTTCATCCTCTTCCTAGGAACCTCACATCTCTGGATGAATAATAGTTTTGTTTTAATGCATTTCTCCCACCTTTTCTTAACTCTGTTGTACTGTTTTTTTTCTTTCTTTTCTTTTTTCCCTTCAGGAGACAATAGCACATGCTTAGTACTATGGCAAGAAGGGCGCTAAAATTCAGCTTCTGTGAACTTTTTATGTTGAGCCCTGATTGCAATGGGTCCCTGGGAAATATTATAAGCTATCATTTAAATAGATATTTACACCATATTTTAAGACACACATTATCTAGCCAATAGAGCAAAATAGCTCACAACAAGTAAATGGACTAAAGCACATTTAGACAGTGTTTGAAAGCACTGGTTGCTTTGCAGTACCCAGTGAGGCCTTTCAGACAGATGCTGTTTATCAAGGAGACTGTTCTGTGTCTTTACCTTGTTTCTGTGATTGTTTTCCATGACCTGCAGTGTTGCCCTCTGGCTTAGATAGAAAGGGCCATTGAGTGAAAGTCACTCTGATCTTTAAATTTGTGAAGTTTTCAGTGGTTGAAAGAGGAGGTGATGGAGAGAAAGAATGGCAGAAAGAAAATGAGAAAATAGGCAAGAAGATCAGAGAAAAAGGACATTGATACTTTGGAAATAAAGAAATGTGACCTCTGTATCTATTCTGAGCTAAAAAGCAGGATGTATCTTCTTGGGAAAGACATACCAAAATGTGCTCTTTGCTTGTAAGTAACTATGACTGGGGCTATTTGGATTACTGCCAGACCCTTGAACACCGTATCAATCAAATCATTAGAGGAAACCCCAAATTGGCACATATATGGATTTTATTTGAGAACTTCATCAGAAAAATAAGAAGAAAAGAAATAATTTTTAGAGGGAGCTGTTATCCAACTTACATCCCTAAATATTGAAAAAGTTCACAGAATAGAATGTTCTAAGTCAATTTCAAGTTTTCCTTTGCTCAGTTCAGGCTCTTCCCACTTCCTGTTGTTTTTGATGATCCCCATTTAAAACTCCAAGAGCTGGACCTCTATAATTGGAGCACCATTTCTACCTAGCCCCTGCCTTTTCCTCTCCTTCCTTTCTTTCCTCCCCTATGACCTGAGTTTTAACTTTCTTTTCCAGACACCTTCCAACTTTTCAGATGTCTTCTGAGTGTCCTTACCCTATTAAAAAATAAAAAGAAAGAAAGAAAGGAAGAAAGAAACAAAGAAAGAAAGGTCTCCTGTGGTTTAATTTTCATTATTTTTAGGTGTTAAGTTTTAGATTAGCGTACCATGTCTTAAACCACTGTATTAGAATGCTGCTTGTCTCACTTCCAAATTGAAGACCTTTTAAAAAAATTGAAGCAGTCCAATAATTTTAAATCACTCTACACTGTGCATTGCAATTTAAAATTATTGGAGTGCTTCAAATTTTTATAAGCCCTTGAATTTGGAAGTGATCAAGGTTCTAGGCATACTCAGTGTAGAGCAATTTAAAATTATAAGAGCTGTCAAATTTTTATATAAGCACTTCAGTTAGAAAAGGGATTTGGGTTCTGGGCATGTGCAGAGAAGAGCCATTTAAATTATTAAAAGTACTTCATTCCCCCCCCACCCCCCCCCGCAAGCACCTGATTTTGGGAGAGTATTGGTTTGTGCAGCCTGAAGTGACAACTTTCTTTGAGAGAGTCTGTGTAAAGAGATTCAGTTTTTCGAATAGGGAATGTGAAGCAGGCAGCAGTTTTCTCGGGGTGACCTGTAGGACACCAGGCGAGTGTGTTACCCCGAACAACTATGGCTTGGAATCTTGTCACTATACAGTTCTTTTTTTGGGTAAATGTGTTTCCAGAAGGCTCCTGTTAGAATGCTGATTTCTCACAATAAATTGCTGATACATTGATGAGATTAATGTATCAATGAAGAGCATGCCCCTGGGGGACTGATGCTCACACACATTTTAGTGGAAAGGATGGGAGAGGCAGGCCTCTGACACAAGCCCTGTCTCCTGGGGAGATAGGTAAGGGCCTGGGTATACAGCGTGGGGCTCCTGGGTTCCTCAGGCTGTAGCTGAGGATATTGTAGGTGGCCCCAGAGTAG
Organism: Antrozous pallidus; assembly: GCA_027563665.1. Lineage (NCBI taxonomy): Eukaryota > Metazoa > Chordata > Mammalia > Chiroptera > Vespertilionidae > Antrozous > Antrozous pallidus. The sequence goes on from CM050523.1 coordinate 37,585,201, forward strand.
GAAGTAGGCAAGAACATAGAACTCTCTTTGTGTGTCAAGATTTTACTGGGCATCCATCCCCTCTCCCTCTTAAGCTAATCATTCAAAAAGGTGAATTCTCTGATAATGTTAATGTTCATTTGCATTATGGCTTGCCTGAGATGTCAATTTTCTCTTTTCTCAGAAGTGGAATATTATTCATCTTAAGCATTTTAAGAGGAAAATTGAAAGGAAGTTAGAATCGATAGGTTCAGCTATAAGGTTGATTTTTCTTATTTTACCTTTTGGTTGGGAATTTCGGGGATGTGAAAGAAAAAGAAGGGGATAAATCTAGCAAAATGAAAATAATGTTTCCCTTTCAAATGTTTATTTACAACAAAAGGAAAGGGAAGACAAATGATGTAAAATTTAGGTGCTTTACAATTGCGATTTGTATTAATTTCTCACAGCCGTGAGACTAGGGTGACTGTTTCAAATATTTACCTTTACAAGAAACATGTCAGTCATGTTGCCATATGTGCCTGTGACGTTTGGAAATGTTTGTGGGTCCTCCAGTTTCTTAAAGTGGCGGTGCTTTAAATCAGGAAACTTGAACATGGAAAAAACCCCCGCCATGATTTATTTCTCTGAACTTCTTTAGAGGGATGCTGCTTCCCTTTGAAAGTTGAGACCCTCCTTGTTGTAAAGTGTGAAGCCATTCTGGTTTTATTTACCTGTTAAAGTATGAGGTGAAACTTTGGAGGACTCCATATTTATCATTTTCTCTCCCAGGCTCACAGCCAGGGCAGGGGACCAGCCGATAGATATCCTGCCATCCCACAGAACCCAGTGCTTGGGGCTATCCTCTTAGTGGCTGCAAGTGAAAGGCACCCCCTTCCTTCTTTCCCCTTGGAGCTGAGCTGATGTTTGGAAACTGGAAACCACTTAACTTGGTAAACTGTTTGTACTTCCTTAGAGAGTAACAAGAGGCATGCTTATGTCCAAGCCTTTGTTAGAAGTCATCTGGGGCTGTGGGAGTGGATCCAGTATTGATGTCTAGGCTGTGGGCACAGGCCAATGTGGGGCTCACCAATCTTTGTCCCTCCCATGATGGCATGAGAGGTAGTTTCAGAGTCAGCAATGCAAGGACAACTTTCTGCATCCATTAGGCCACTGTCATAATATCACATGAATCCAAGAGTTAACACATTAATAAACGTATTAATTGCTTAAACTACCATCTGTTTACTGAATATGAGTCATTGTGTCAGGTACTAAAAGATATATAGCTAAAAAAATAGTCATTTTTAAGGAATAGTAGAAAGTCATGCACAAATGGCTGGACTATTAGGTGTATCTACACTAATAAAAGAAAAATATGCAAATTGACTACACCTCTGTGACACCCACCAGCCAATCAAGAGTGAGTATGCAAATGAACATAACAAATATGGAGGGTTAATTTGTATACACAGGCATGGAGTGGCCAGGTGGGGCAGGATGCCTGCTAAAGGCGGGGTTTAGGGGGGACAGAGGGAGCTACAGGAGCAGTGCTCAGGCCAGAACTGAGAAGACTGAAGGCTCTGGCCAGAGCGAACACTGAAAGCTCTTGCCAGAGCAAAGGCCTGGGTCCCAGATGCCAGAGGAAAACCAGTGCTGGCAGCCATGGGAAAGAAGGCCTATTGCATAAATCTTCATGCAATGGGCCTCTAGTTTTATTATAATGTATTTTCAAAGTCTATCATAAAACATGATAAAAGGTATAATATGCATTCCATATTATTACCTATAATAATCTATAATAATAAAAACATAATATGCTAATTAGACCGGATAGCTGAACAACCTTCTGGACCACCTTCTGTATGAAGCTGGGGTTGCAAGGGCCAATTCCCTTGCATGAATTTCGTACTTTGGGCCTCTATTTTTTTATGTTAGGCCTGACTCATTGTAGTATTCTCACATGGGACATACTTGTTGCAATGGGTATATTTGCTTTTTACTAATTAACTGTAAAAAATAGAAGGGATATAAACCAAATACTTGAGCAGGAATTCTCACAGTTGGGCGACATGGAAATAACCTGGAGGCTCTTAAAAAGTGCTGACTCCCCAGGGCCTCATTCCTTGGGATTTGGGTTTAAGTAGATAACTAAGTCAGTGTTTTTAAAATTCTCCAACTTTGAGAAACACTTTCCTGGGGGACCTCAAAGTGGGTGAGCAATGAATGGCACTTGGAGAGCAAGCTGGGCTATTTTCCAGAGGAGGAAATGTTGGAGCTTGGAGCAATGGTTTGATTTATATAGGATTGGATGGGGGCTTGGAGTAGAGGAAACAGCATCCCCAGGAGATGGGACAACATGGGCAAGGGCAGAAGCAGGAGAGTGTATAGTATGTGCTGCCAGAGTCACAACCTGGGGTGACCCCTTCCTTTGCAAAGTGAGAAGGTGTAGTGGAAAAAAAAGAAAAGAAAGGAGCTGAAATAATAGGTCAAGGTCAGATTGTAAAGAAACTACTATGCTTCTCCAAAAAAGTCTGAATTTATTCTGCATGTGCTGATGAACCTTTGGAGATTTGTAAGCCAACAAGAGGCACAATGAGACCTTCATGTTAGGAAAACATGGGTGCATTATGGAGAATGAACTAGAGATGGGGAAAACTGGAGCAAAGGAAATCATTTGGGGAGCTATGGCTTCCAATGGACTGGGGAGGAGGAGGCATATCTGTGCTGGACCAGTTTAGCTGGGAGTGTTTGGAGGAGAGTGGATCTGGGAAACATTTGTGAGATAGTCTTGAATAGACCAGGGTACAGTCCATGAACATCCAGAGGGAATACGAAAGGAGCAGGTTCTGAAAGAGACAATGTTGTAGCCAGGTTTGCCATACAAAAGGCTCTGAATGGGCACCTGGTACTAGTCCAGAGCTCAAGGGAAGGAGTCAGCCTATTGTGTAAGTCATGACCCAGAACCCTTTCTTTCTCATCCTTTGGGCCTTTGTTTGCTTTTCCTTTCATCCATGTCACTTGAAACAGGTGCACACTTTGTTTAACTGAAGGCATCCAAGGCCAGTGCTCTATTTTTGATCACCAAAGCCATTTTACGAGGGGCATCTAGAAGAAGGCCATTTGCAGCTCTTACACCTTCCTTGAAAATGAAAGTTTTGAATAAAAGCCAGTCATAGAATTAAGTCAGGGCAAAGTGGTGTCAGGGGTGAAATTCAAAAGACAATACGTAATAATTGGTTTTAAAACAGGTGCCAGATGAATCATAAGGTCAGCTACATGGAAAGAAAAAGCTCTCTCAAGCAGATGTTGGGGCTAAGGCTGCAAGGGGCAGTCAGAAAACAAATCATGGTTGAGCCTCTGCGAGAGACCTGCCTGGGAAACCGCTCACCATTTCCAATGTGTCTGAATATGCTCAGTGAGGAGAAAGAGATCGGGCTCACTCAGCTGTTTATATCTTCCCCAGAATGCTCTTTCCACTATGTCTATAGTCACTGCGTCGTTTCCTCCAGAGAACCCCTGGGTCAGAGAGAAGGAAAATAGGACCTTAGGAAGACAGAATGTCAATGTGTCTGCTGCAAACCAGGGGTCTCTGAAGGGAGTAGTTTTGGGAGGCAAGTGCGGGATCTTAGCTATTTAGAGTTGAGAGGGAGATGCAATATTGTCTTACACCCCAACTTCACAGTGGTGGGCACTGAGGCTAGGATGTGTGGGGACATGCTAAGAATCAGCAGGTAAGTAGCAGTGGGGTTGGTGGTACAACCAACTAGGGCCCAGCTCATCCACCCCCCTGTTGTCCCAGGACTCAGTGCCTGGATGAGTGACTTCAGGATGGGAACAAGACGAATCCCATTCATTAAAAAAACCTTCTTTTCTGTTCTTTTACTCCTTTATTCCACTTTTGATCGGTAGCTTTTACTCTGTTTCATTGACCAGAAGCGCAAATTTCAGATGGCATTTTGGAGTTGGGGTGCAAAGGATTGAAATAGGATTTTCTGATAAGAAACATATGTACAGTCATTGCCTGGTCATGGGTTGCCTCTATTCCTGTGGCTTCCCACTTTCCTCCTTGTGCCCCTTTTGTTACATGGGTGGAGAGCTGTTTGGAATGATTTTTTCTTCTATGAAAATGTTTGCATGAACCATGCTTACCTCTTAGGGTTCCTCATACTGATGCTCTTTTCTTCTAAGGATCACCTCTGCTGAATTATGTACTGCTGCCCCTGACCAGGGTGAAGGCCATAGGAGATACAGGCAGATCTCATGCTGACCCATTTGTTTGGAAATCTGAACTTGGGACATAAGTGTTCTCCTTAGCTAGATCTGGAGGGTCATGGGAACTAGTGCAATGGGTTCCAGGTGGTTGCTGCTGAGAGCACTTCTGGGGCTGGTCTGCCAGGGCTCACATGCCAGCTTCACTGCTCCCAGCTGTACAACCTGAGGTATGTCCTGTCTTTGCCCCAGTTTCCACAGGTTAAAAAGCAGAAATAATAATAAATAATAATAGTAAAATAAATAATAAATTAATAATATAGATGAATGAATGAATCTATATTAATAAAGGGGCAATATGCTAATTAGACCGGATAGACCAGACATCTTCTGGATGTCCTTCTGGACAAAGCCATGATGGCAGGGGCTGAGGCAGAGGTGGTTAGGGGCATCAGGCAGGCAGGCAGGCAGAGGGGTTAGGACGATCAGCCAGGCAAGCAGGCAGGCAGGCAGGCAGGCAGGCAGGCAGGCAGAGGTGGTTAGAAGCAATCAGGCATGCAGAGGCAATTAGGGTTGGTTAGGCAGACAAGCAGAGTGGCAGATAGGTAGGCAGGTGAGTAGTTAGGAGCCAGCAGTCTTAGATTACGAGAGGGTGCAGGCCAGGCTGAGGGACCCCCCCCCACTGCCCCCGTGCACGAATTTTGTGCACCAGGCCTCTAGTAATAAATAAATGACAAAAATAATTTGTGTTAAATAAGTTATGTATTGTGTGGCTAGCAGCTATTCAAATGCTGGTATGGTTATTGTTAATACTATGAGTAGTAGTATTTGTACCACCATCATTATGATGCCTTTAGTATAGTGTGTGAGGGAAGACAGCAAAGGAAGTGGGGTTGTAGAGAAAAATAGGGAATACACAAATATAAAGAGACAAACATGGTCAAAATCTCTGTTACCAAGCAAGAGAGAAATATAAATATGGAGAGAATAAGAGTTTGGAGTTTGATGCCTCTCCAGCCCACAATTCTATTATCTCTTGAGGCCTAAATATACTTCTCCCCTGTGGGTCCTCTGAGCTCCTTCTCTAATAAAACTTATCCCCTGACTTCCTTTGAATGAGTGTTTGTTCTACGTGACCAGAGGAGTGAAATCATGGAGGAATGAAAACTGCCAGCCAGCCATCTCTTCCTTGCACCTCTTGCCTCCCAAGGGCAGTGTTCCTGGCTTAGCTCATTCTCCATGTTCAGGGTGCTCTCTGCCAAACCCCATTTTGGGTAATTCCATTTAAGTCAACAAGGCCTGATCTCAGGCAGCAAGTGTAGCCCAGGCCACTGTGGTGAGTCCTGTGAGCTGTAAGATGTGGCCACAAGCCACTGCTCACCTCCTGGAAAGCAACACTAGCTCCATCAGGGAACGCATGTCTTGTTCAAGCTTGTATCCCAATCCCCTAGGAGAGTAACGGGCCCACAGGAGAGCTCTAGGAACATTGGCTGTGGAAAGCATAAAGAAGCACTGTGGCCTGACGTCCAGGCAGCGAAGACACAGGAGATCAGAGAAGGAAGCTGCAGCCCTGGGGCTGGGGTAAGGGGCGGGGACTACTCGTTCCATGTTTGTATGTTAACATTTCTGATGGGAGTCTTGTGGAAAAACTTTTGGTCACTCCATATCCCCATCCCTAGACCTCCTTTATTCTCTCAGTCAATTGCTATTTCAAATATTTCCTCAAAAAATCAAAATGGAAAATATCAGCACTTGCACATAAATAAGCTTTAGATTTTATCATTCATTTTAAAATTAATTAAATGAATTTTATAGTGGGTTGGGGTTTTACTGTTATCTTTATATAGTGCACAGGGTGCTTCTAACCTTTTAATAAATGGAGATTCATTTCTCCTTACCTTTGCTTCCTGCTGAAGAGGAAGGGCAGGTGTGAAGAAAATCTTGACCTAGACATTAGCCTTCATCTTTCCAGACTTGCCTAAAGGGTGCTATTTCAGACATTTAGGCGGGAGTGCTGCACAGGCCCCAGGAAAGGGGGATAGAGGTGACTCCTGTCAGAGGGACTGGCTATGAATAACCAGTCCTGTGAGTTCCCACTGAATACCAGTCTTGTTATCCCAGATTTGGTTTCTAAGGATTTGGAAGGAGTTTCATTTTTTTTTTTCAGAAACACATTGATCCCCACGCTGGACTTCTAAGCATGATCTCATTTGAACACTGTAAGTGCGCCTCCCGGGCCGGCGTGTCGGGGTCATTGCGGCAAAGCCCATTCCCATAATTGAATATAATCCCACTGATACTTTGCATCTCTTCTGGTCAGGAAAATGGAGGCAATTTTCAGCACTTGCCTTCGTCTCATTACTTAGCAAGTACATGCACGTAGGCAAAGAGGGAAAAAAATGGAGCAGAGATTTCTGTAACGTGGCCCCTGGCCTCTGGAGTCTCTCTTCACCAGCCTGTGCACAGCGATCACGTCATGCACCCGACACAGATGTGTAGATAGAGAGAGAGAGGCTTAGGGGAAGGACACAGGCCCGTTCAGAGCCCATTTCAGGCATGAAGAATGAGAGTGGCCCATCGCCTGTCCCCACCTCTGGTGACATGCTTCACAGGGACACAGCCAGTCCCAGCCGACTGCCTCCTTTTTCCCTTTAACTGAAACTTCCCTCCTTGAAGGTTTCACTTCAGACACTGCTTTCCCTAAACCTCTCCTTGACTGGAATCATGCTAATGTTGACAGTTCTCCCCCCTCCCCCAGCCCCTTTGTTACATCTTATAACCTAGAGAGAGTGTGAGGTGAGCTTGTCGGAGGAGATGAAAGATGGCAAGCAATGGGTGTTTGGGGACCCGTTCTTTGGTGACATGGACTCCGCAGTCCTTTTTTCACCCCCGTCCTCGCTCCCTCTCTCGCCTTCTCCCTCTGCCTCGCTCCCCCTGCTCTCTCTCTCATTCTCTCTGAAATGGTGTGTGCCTCCCGTAATTTACATAATACTCTTCTGACACCTTTACTTTAGTCATCAATCACAGTACCTTCTCTCAGTCTATCTTTTGTCTGAGCATGTCTCTTCTTTATCAGGCCATGCACAAAAGATTAATTTCACAGTTTTTCTCTCTTCTTTCTTTCCTTGCAAGATACAAAGCTCATGAAATGACAGAAGCAAGATAATGAAAACAACAATGCAAGCAATTTTTTTTGTTCTTGCAGGTTGGATCTCAAGATACTTTTTCTACCTCATTGTGTGCCATCTGTCTTAGAAAAAGTCTGCTCTGTGTTTTTTTAATACCTTTCTGATGCTGCTCAGTAGACTACCTGGGGTGGGGGTGGGGATATTACATATTTAAATCAGGTCAGAGGCTTTGGTTTTGAAAATCTTTGTAACAATTAAAGCAAGGAGCCCATCTCTAATGGAGGCATGGACTACTGCACAATGCCCACGCCCCAATTAATATTAATGAGATTTATGCATAGCCGATTTATGACATTTGATTGACTCACCCATCCACCCTTCAACCTGTCTTATAAAGTGAAATATATGGCAAAGAAGGCTTTATTTGCATATGCATATGTTCTTAATATTAATTAGGCTAATGGTCCTAAAGACTTGGAGACAATTTGGGCACTGGCAAAGGGGGGAAAATGTGCCACCCACAAAACAGAAAAGTGTTCCATGTCCTGTCCGTGCACTTGAACAAAAGAAGTTGAACTGCAAGAAAAAAAATTAACTCATGCCAGTATTCCCTCTTTTCCTTTTATTTTACAGGAATCATAGTTTTATAAAAGCAAGTATTTACCATGGGCATTAATATTATTTATCTTATTTCTTCCATATAAATTGGAAAAGGCTAAATCAGTTTATGGAAAAATATAAAAGCCTATCTCACCTGTCTGTCGGTGGCCAGAAGTCAGGTCGCTCCAACAGCCGGGGGATGCCCAGGCTTTAGGAGGATGCAGTGTCTCCCAGGGACATATGTGGGATTCAGGACAAGGGGCTATGTCAGGATATGTGTTCTCAGGGACATCTGCTTCAGCAGGGTCACTGATGGAGTCAATTTCCACAGTGGAGTGGCTGGGAATTCTGCTTTGTTGTCATCTAATTAAACCTCGAGAAGAGAGTCAGACTACATGGATTTTGTTGTTGGACTTGGGGGCAACACATACTCTGATCTTTTTCCTTTCAAACCATCCTTTAAAGCCAAACTGTGATGATCTTTGATGTCCACTGTATAAGGAAAAACATTTTTGTATCAGCTCACCCTTTATATGCTAAAGGACATTAAAACCAGGTAACCATCAGGCGTAGGACAGGTTTAAGATGAGTAATAACCATCATAAATAATAACAGTGCCTGTTACTTGAGTGCTTATTCTATACCAAATATTATGGAAAGAATTTTCCATTTTCTGTCTCATGTCAGCTCTGTAAAGTTTAGATTTAGATCCCCATTCCAGAAATGCCTACTTCAGTGAATTGGACCTTAGGGAGATTATGGGACATGCCCAAGACCACATGACTAGAAATGGTAAGGCCAGTATTCAGACCTGGGTGGATGGTGACTCAGGTGTGATTTTTTCCCCTTGGCCTTTTAAGATCAGGATCACTCAAGGATACTGTAGAGTGGAAGCAACTCAGCCTTGAGTCAATCAAAACAGCAGCAAGTACTATAGGAAGCGGGATGTCCTTTTAAGATAGCCAATCGCTGGGCTCACTCCAAGATGTTCAAGTAAATAGTCACATTCAACAGTAGATATAATTATTTGTTGCCACAGAGATAAAAGAAAGTGAGATATGGAAGGATAGTCGATGAATTGGCGGGTGAATAAAGTGTTTTGGAACAATTTGTATTTAACTTTCATGGAAACTCTTATGGAATAAATTCTTTTTGGACAAAACTCAGAGTTTTCTAAAATGGTCACACACAAACACACACACACACACACACACACACACACACACACACACACACAGAGAGAGAGAGAGAGAGAGAGAGAGAGAGAGAGAGAGAGAGAGAGAGAGAGAGAGATTGATTAGTGGGGGACTGGATGAGGTTTGTGCTGGGGGAATTGAAGGTGGTAACAGGAGACCAGAAGTGGAGGCTTCCAGAGCCAGGAATGGACCATGGATTCTTCTATGTCAAGTCCCTACCCCTTCTCTGAAACCAGGTGGATTTTACCTTCTGACAAAATTTCTAGTGAGTATTATGAGCTGCCACACCCCTCAACTGGCTCTCTAATCCAGATCTGTACATCTCATGGAAACATGCATTTAGGAAGAGGGCAGTGGGAGGAACAGCAAACAGTGAAGATACATTTTCAAGGAGAAAAGAGGAGACCCCTTCTTCTCTGAGGTCCACAGCTTGAGTTCAGCACTTACAGGACTGGTGAGGACCAATATGACAAGTCCTTTTCTCTGATAACTATTTATTCTGCCCAAACTTGTTACTTTCTTTTTTTTTCATTATCTCTGCTGCTGAGAATGCTTTGACTGCATTGTAATGATGTGACAGGTAGTAAAAGCCTGTGTCTGAAGAAATCATGGAGCTGATATGCTTTATTCTCTCCTCACATTAAAAAGATGTTCATTAAACAAGGGCTTGTTTGCAGAGAGACACTAGGAGAAGGAAGAAGTGTGGGGGAGAGGACTGAAGGCAAGATGCTAGTTTATCTCATCTACATGTAACTCAGCAAGAGCCAGCTTAGCAGGGTGGTTAAGTGTATGGGTTCTGGGTTCAAGTGCCTAGAATTATGTTCCTTAGGAGCTCTATAGCTCTTATGTCCTGGCTCTTATTACTCAACCTCCCTGTACCTCAGTTTTTCCTTCTGTAAAAGAGGTATAGCAGAGCACCTATCTTATACTGGTACTAGAGGCCTGGTGCATGAAAATTCATGCACTGGAGGAGGGGTCCCTCAGGCCTTCTTCCTCTCACAGTCCGGGAGCCCTCAGGGTTGGGAGGTGACCTGGTAATAAGGGAAGGCAGTTCCCCCCAGCATACCTCTGATGCTGCCACTGCTGGCAGTGCAAGCCTCAGCCGGCCCTGGTTGCCTGAGCCTCTGGTAGTCCTGGGCAGCTGGGCAGCTGCCATCCGAGGCTTGTCTGCACCTTGGGCTGGCCATCGGCGGATAGGTGCTGAGGGGACTGGGGGACTCCAGAAGCAGGTGCGTGGAATGTCTGACCCACCTGGGCGCATGTCCGGCCTTGCTGAGTGCCTGCCATCCCAGCGGGGCTGAGGGGACTGGGTGCCACCATCTTGTGGCTATGGGCACTGCCATTTTGAGGGCATGGCACTCAATTAGTATATTCCCTCCTTATTGGCTGTGGGCACTGCCATCTTTGTGAGGGTATGATGGTCAATTAGCATATTCCCTCTTTATTAGATAGGATTGGATCATTGTGAAACATAAATAAATATTCAGTACTTGGCACATAGTAAGTGTTCAATATCTTAACATCATTATTATTATTACCCTCTGTTTTATCCCCCCAGTTGATATATTAAACTGCCTATCTTTCCCACAAAGCAATCTTGGAATTTACTCAAGAATATTTTATTTCAATAAATATGTATTGACAATGCCATTTACTCATTGTTGGGAATAAGCAGGACAGTGTGACTGCTGCCCTCATAGAGCTTGAGGTCTAACTAAGCAGAAAGGTATTTAACAGATAAATACAATAGAGTATGGTGAGTATTAAGAGGGAAGATTTGTATGAGTCATGGGAGGGGGTAGGAAAGGAACTGCCTGAGTCCAGGGTCAAGGAAGATCCCAGAAGACAGGTCAGAGACAGCCACTGGAAGGAGGTGAAGGAGAAGGGGGTTGGGTAGGTGGCAATAGCAGCATTCATAAATTCCCAGGAGTGGGAACAGGCAGAAATAGGGTCAAGGACTAAGAAAAAGGCCAGAGTGCATAGACCTGAAGAACTACATGAAAGAAAATGGCACAGAGAAGACAGGGTGGCAGGAGGAGCCAGCCATACGAGGTGTGATCAACCATTCAAGGAAGTGGGATTTCTGCCATGAGTTATGGGAAATCACTGGTGGATTTAAAGCAGGACAGTTAGATGTGATGAGATGTACATTATGAAAAGATTGCTAGACTAGAGGGGTGAGAGGCAGAGAGAGTGGGGTGGGGAGCCAGATGCTACAATGGTGATTAAGGAGAAAAGCAGGGGGTGAGCAAGCTCCAAGGGTAAATTATCTTCCAGGATCCAATGACCAAACAGTTATCCCTTGAACAATTGCTAATGTTCATTTCAAGCCACCCCAGCGATGGCAGGTCAAGTGCTTCAGTGTAAGAGGAACCTTCCTAAAATTTGAAAACCTTCTGTGAGCTCCAGGAGCCAGCTTCAAAAGCATTTTTACTTAAACTCTCGGTTCTAGGTTCCCGCTCCCACCTGCCAAAAGGACAATGTGTCAAGAGCAATTTAGGATGAAGCATTCCAGTGATTTCTCTCCCTCATGTTATGTCTCTGTCTCCTCGACAGAAATACCTGTGGATTCCTTTGTAGTAGTAGGAAGCACGTGGTAGAAATGCCAACAATTTTTTCTCCCAACTGTGCCAATATCAGGGCTAGACACATAGTAGATAATCAGTGCCCATAGACTCACCTTGTCCCAATGATCACCATTTTCTTTCTTTTAAAAATATTTTTATTGATTTTTAGAAAGAAAGGAATAGAGAAGGGATAAGAGAGAGAGAAACTTCAATCTAAGAGAGAAACATTGATTAGCTGCCTCCTGCATGTCTCCTACTGGGGATCGAACCCACAATAGGCATTAATCACCATTTTCTCTCCTGAAAAGGAACCAGGATCTAGGAACAGTGATGCATATGTGATTGCCAAATCCTTTTCCATCTGCTTAGCATTTACCAAGGTAGTAGTGGTCCAGCTTCTGTGGAGGAATGGACATTGCAAGAGGAAACCAGGGCTGCCTCACCCAGGACCCTGCAAAGCCATCAGAGGATATTTGATTTAACTGCCTGTCAGGCCCATAGGGTTCCCAGGCCTTCAGGCTGCCATTTGGACCAACATTTGGGAAGCAGGATGCTTATGGAATCCATTCTAATTTTGGCAGCCAGAACAAAGAACCAGGCTGGAATGGAGAAAGAGGTATAAATGTAGCCCAGAGCAGGGTGTCTCGTGGCTGACCCTTCTGTGGCAAGGGTGGGGTGTTTGGAGGGGGGAAGAGTATGTAGAAGGAGACCATTTAAACTTCCCCAACAAGCCAAAAGAGGGGGAGCCAAATTGCAAATGAGGTCTCAGACAGCTGCCTCCCAGAGATGAGCAATCTCAGTTTATGTGTGTTCATCTGCAGGTCAAAGGGTTTTAGAGCTTCACTGTAGAGTTATACTACTCAGGAGCTGAGATGGGCATTCTGTATGGCTACGGGATCCTGCACAATCCCTTCAGCCCCTGCTTATAGGATGTGCCATTTCCTGAGAGGCCTAAATCAAACTTGGCTATTAGTGGTCCCTGTAACCCTGCCTACTCAGGAATGTGGGCATTTATAGGCAAATCTCATCCATGCACCCCCCCACCCCACATGCAAACACACACACACACACACACACACACACACACACACACACACACACTCACACACACCAGTGAGCTCTGTTCTGCTTGAAAACACTCTAAAATATTCTCCGTCCTTCATATAAAGGGGTGGGGGGGAACCCTTTAGGCGTTAGATACTGCAGTAATTACTATATAATGGAGTAAATACTATACTATAATAATTAACTTGTAAACCTTGAAATAACATTTACTGTAATTTAGACCAAATATGAACTGTGAGTAATGAAGCTCGATCCAACGTGAAATCATTTGCAGGCACTTTAAACATATGCCTGGGAAGAGAAAGCAGCAGTTTCCCGTCGTTATCGAAATGGGCCCAGCCAAGGCCCTCATACGCGGGAAGGGCATGCAGCTGCCATTATTTTGAAATATCTTGTTAGCATTTTTATTTCTTTTTTTAATAAATCGCTTTCCTCTTGCCTCTTCCTATACCGTCCTTTCTGGCTGTTAGAATTAGCACTGGGTTTTGTTTTGTTTCGAATTTAGTTTTTACTCACATGATTGCAAACGCTCTTTGCAAAACTGACATTTGAAAGCCTGGGCAGGAGTCTGGCAGTTGGGCAGAGGGCAAGGGGGTTCTTGGGTTGCCTACATCAGCACCAATCTGCAGATGCTTCTGGAAAGCATATCAATGAGACAAAGCTACTGTTGACTACAGTGGTGCCAGGGACCTGAAATGCCTGGAAAGTGACAACGCCTTTTGTGTACACAACAGGGCCTGCCTTGGGTTCCAAATCCTGCCACATAGGGTTGCTCAACTCTGACCAACTCCTGGTGGGGGAGGGGTGCTGAGGGCCCATTTGTCTCCTTCCATCCCACTCTCCGCCCCCTCCACGGCCCACCCCTACCTTACTTAGGCATTAAAGATAAGGAAGGAACTTGCATTAGGTTGAACCAAATGAAATTGCTTATTTTCTAGGTCAAAGCAACGTAATATCGGCAATGTCATCTGGTTCAATGGTGTGAGCCTTCCGTCATCAGACCCCTGTGAATTAGTCTTCAGATTCGGTCAATAAGGGGCCTCTGCTGGCCTCATGTTACCCAGCTCCCAGCCTCCCTTCTCAGTCACGCTCTGGAAGGCAACCTGTCCTTCACGTGCCTTCCTGCTATTTCCCTGGGGTCAGGTGGAACCACTTGTGTTCTATTTTAGCATCTCCAGCCCTGGTACCTTGTGCTTTCAGTTCCCTCTCTCCCAGGACAATCTTTTGGCTGGCTTGAATTCTCTCTCTCCTTAAAAGAGAAAATTAAACTCTTTTTCTCTAATGCCTTTCTTAAAGAAAGAATATTTGAGTTGAGAGTAATAATAGCTGACATTCATTGAGCCCTTATGATGTGACATCGAGCATTGACTGGGGGCATCACATGGATTATTCTGTCTGATCTACACATAACCCGTAGGAAATAGGTCCTTTTCCTCACACTGTTTTGGAGACAAGAAGACTGACATGTACACTGAGGTTTGGTAATGTGTCCAAGATCACACGACTCGTCTGTCAAAAGATTTCTCTTTGGCAGTCATGGCCTGGAGCTGACAACTATATCCTTGCAAAGGACAGCCCAGTCCAAGGGTCTTAAAAACCATCGCCTGATACTTCAAGGATTGAATGGATGAAAGGGATAAGATGTTTGCACATATTGCACAGATCCAGGACCATTGTGAGGTATCAAATTATCACAATAGCCATGTATTTCCAAGTCTTTGAAAATGGACTACCTATTTATTGAAAATGAAATGGGTTGTCCAGCAAGGGGGAGCGAGATGCCTATTACTGCAGATATCCAAGTAAAGACTGTGGATATGGAATTCACAGGCAGGTGACCACTTAGGCAGAACAGCTGGTGGCTAAGAGTATGGGCTCCCCAGTAAACTGTCTGGGTTCAGAATCTAAGCTCCACATTAGCTGTCGGCTCGTCATATTTATTTTCTCATCACACACCCCTCACACAGACTCAGTCCCCCATACACCTACATCTAGTTTCTTAAATTCATAGGTACTACTTGTGCTTCTCAAACCTCATTAAAGATATGAATATTTAAACCTGGGACCATATTAAAATGCAGATTCAGTGGGCCTGGGGTGTGACCTGATAATCTGCATTTTAACACTTTGCTGGGTGGTGCTGAGATGCTCTGGCACAAGGCCACACTTTGAGTGGCAAGGTCTTACATTGTATGCCCAACCTTTATATTCAAAGGGCTGTAATATTAATTAACCATCTTCCTTATAAGGTTTTAGGTAAAAGTAATGCTTGATTGATTGCTTAGCTATGCTTTCCAGTCCAAGAAGGCCAAGTTGTGATGATAAGAAAAATGATTCCATAAGTGCCCAATCCCAGTAGGGTCCCCTTCCCCATATCACTTTTAGCCTTCGTGCCAACTAGTGTATTGTTGAAAATTCCATGCGATTTCCTTCCTTGACTCTTTTCCGAAAATTGCTCTGACATCTCTCATAGTGTTTGCCAGCAGATATTTTAATTGGGACATGGATAAGGTTTAGAGAAAATGGCAAACAGTGGGAATTTAGATCAGTTAGGCCAGCAGTTTCAACTATGGTCATCTCTGCAGACATCAATTATTTTAGGGGAAAACACACATTCGGATCTATCCAATTATTCCAATGCATCTTATCAGTCTTTGTTTTCACATACCTCACCTATGTATACGATTGTTCTTCACCATATGTATTGAGAGCCAGTGGCCACGGTGCTCTCACTTCCTGTGGGACCTGAAAATGTGAATACGCCTCTCACTGTCTCCTGCAAGTTGTTGGCATCACAGATGGGTTTCTGCTCAGTGCTGGATCCCAGAGACTTCTGTGTATGCATCCTGATAGTGACACATGGATTGAAATTATATTTATTGTTTTCTTTCTCAGAGATGGAGGAGTTGAATGCTTTTAAGCAGTTTTTCAAGAAACAAAAGGCTACATTCTTGAAATGTCAGCTATTAACCAGTTCACAGTTCAGAGTCTAGGAGGACTCGTTAGCACTTGCACGGATCCCTCCCTCCCTGGAAACAGTGCAGGATTACACCGAGATCTAACCGTTGAAACACACAAAGTCAATGTGCATAATTACTTACCACAACAGTGGTTAATGTGCCCAGAAATATCCCCAGCTCCCCCTGGCCTGGGGATTGATGGTAGATATTCAGATTTTCTTGATAAATGTTTTGGATGTTGTGCTCACACCATTTCCCAAAATGCTTCTGGATTGTAAGGCATGTGCGTTCCCTTGCTGTCTAGCTGTTGACTGTATGGAAGAAAGAAAGCCTCAAAAAGCTGTCACATACAGCTGTGATGGAGAATAAATAAGGTCCTAGAACATTAGTGCTAAAAAGGGTGATGAAAATCATCTCCCTTTAGTTCAACTCACTCATTTTATAAATGAGGAAATGAAGGCCCAGAGAGGTAGAGTGACTTGCCTAGTGTCACACAGCTAAGTAGTGACTGAGTCAAGATGAAAACCCAATTGTCCTGAATCAGGAGCTTGTGCTGTTTTTGTATCAAAGTGGACAGTTTCTACTGTTGCTTTGAGAAGGGCTGAATTCTTGTTTGGAGTCACCAGAAAGCCTGGTTCTCCTTGCCTTACTCCAGGCCACACACACAGGATTCTCAAATCCTCGGCCCTACGGAGGGTATTTTCCACATCTACCTGCTTTGGCAGTGTTGCCCTCTTCTTTCCTGAAGCTCTAAGTTAGGGCTCCCCTCTTTCTACTGAGGTCTTCAGCATGGTCATTGCCCATAGCTGCTCTCCTTACTCTGAGCTTTATGTCCTACATTTAGTTTGGCTTTTGTTCCTTCTATGTCAGGACTTCTTCCTTCTCTGACTCATTCCTTTAGGTTGTTCTCTCTGAGATGACACCAGAGACAGTGAATGATGTGTTGTCACTCACACGAATAATGTACTGCCCTTGAGTGGCACCTCCAACAATAACCCAGGAGTGACCTTGGATCAGCTTGGTGCACCAGGGGCAGAAGTGGGCAGGAGTGAGGATGGAGAGTGATGCCATGTTCATAAAACATCCTGACATGTCCCTCTGCTTGCAGGCCAACCCTGCCCAAGCACATCACTACAATGTTCACACAAGGAGTGTAGGCCTCCTCAGATGCATCAGGCACCAGGAGGATTTCTGTAGAAAAGACGTGGTTCTTGCCATTCAGAATGCACAGAGCGAGAAGGAGAAGGCACAGAAGAACAGGGCAACATGAAAAGACACTGAGTCACTGTCCAGCAGAGAGTTGTGTGACCACAGGGGAGAGAGTCAGGGCAAACTTTACAAGAAGGTTGGAGGACAGTGAGGATCTTATTGGTGTATCTATTGGGGTGGGGAATGCTAAGGAAGGGTTCAGGTACAAAGGGAAGGGGAAGGGTGTTACAGGGATGAAGCATCATGGGAAGCCAAGAGGCAGAAGGGCACATGACTGCTTGGTGGGGACAGGATGGTACCCAGTGTTCTTGGCTCAGAGTGACTCTTGCCAGTGTATTAACACATTGTGTTGGCAAACCAGGCCTTAATGTGAGCAGCCTAAAGGCAAGCCCATATTTCCTGGTCCTGGAGACATAGCCTCCTCACATCTTAGCTCCCTGCAGGCCTGCACTTGAACTTTGCTCAGACCTCATGCTTTCCTCTGTCCTCACAGGCGGCCCCTCTCTTGCATCTGCCCAAATGCTCCTGTCTTTCCTTTGCATCTCTATTCTGGACTCTTCCTTTAAGTGCCCACATTCCTTCCTCTTCCCCTGTGAAACCTTCTCTAAACATTTTATAATGGGTGGAAGACTCATACCATCAAAACAGGTATGCCAAAAAAAAAGTCATGATTTTCTCTACATCAAATAAAATCTGACTCTAAGCCATGGTCTACCCAGAATGATGATAAATTAATCTCAGTGGTTGTTAGGGCTTCCTCCTGCTTCTGGAGAGTTATAATCCATCATACTTCTTTCATATCTCCTCTCTCTCCATGTCCATGTCCTCCTGGAAGTGGGTGGACTGCCACTATTATGCTTTGCAGAGTGTGTAGGACCTCAGCTCAGAGTCCCATCATCCAGGGGTCAGTCTTCCTGGGGAGACTGCACAGCTGGTCCTCTGAGCCTGGAAATGGGGTCTCTGCCTTCCCAGGACCTGCTAGCATCTTCCTTGTCTCAGCCTTGCTGTCTATTTTTCCCTCTAGCTTCCCCCCCTCCCAAACTACCCACTCCTTGGGACCCAAGGGATGTGGCATAACTTTTTTGGTGAAATTAGGCTTTATAATGATGACAACTTGCTACACAAACCTTCTGCAGCTCAGGGGTACAAAGGACTTGACTTTGCTCTTAGGAGAGGTAGGACTTCTGCAAGAGGGAGAACACACAGGAAATGACATGCGAGCTGATGCTAGTGTGTCAATAAGGTATCAAAGTCACAATCTGTTCATCCTGAGAATTCTAGATTTGGATGGTTACCTGACTAGGCTAACTCTCCCTGCCCTACTTTCATTATATATAAAATAGCAACAATATTAATAATGACTTCCTAGGGTGTTACAAGAATTAAATGGCATAATACCTGCAAGTTACATAGATCAGTACCTGGATCATAGTTAAGCTCTTGAAAACTGTGAGCTGCTTCATTATTTATTATCCATTTGAGCATTAACATGCCGCAGAGGACTGTTAATGATTTTATTATGAATGGCAGTCAGTGTGCACATGTGATATAACCCCCTTGCCCATTGCAATGCTCTGTGCATTCCTGGTGATTCTGACTTGACAGAAGGAGCAAGCTTTGTCCCGTGGGTCCCAGAGGAGTTTGCGCCCTGAATAACTATTCCAACTATTGCTCACCATATGTCCACAACCAAAGAAAAAATAATAATTTTGGAGGGCAGGAAATGAGCCCACATGTGCACGTCTGCAGAGAGTCGCTTGCTGAAATCGACATGTAAGACATATTTACCACAGAGGCAAATGCCTTCATGTGTTTGTAAGTGGCTAATTCTGAACACTCAAAAGGGAAGAAGAGAGAAGCCGGATTCCAATGGCATCATGTGTTTGTTATTTTGGGGCAATGTTCTGGGGAAGGAGAGCTTCCCTTCTGCCTGGAGCACTTTAAGTGGGAGAAATGAAGTATTTAAAGGTATTTTAATGATCATGAAAGGCACTGGCTTAATAGGGCAGGAAACTACATTTCTTTTTAGTCCCTGAAGGAAAATAGGGCTGGAGCTTGTCCTTCCCTGTGGAGTCATAAACTGGACTGCAAAGAGGCAGCCCCTGGAGACAGCCTCTCGGGGTTTCCGCGGCCCCTTAACTGTGGGTCTGTCTGCTTAGGTTTCTGACATGCTGATTAATTACTGGTCTCAGCACTAAACTTAGGTAGCGGCAACCTGCGTGGGGTTCTGAGTAAAGCCATTACCCTATGGCATGCAGGGTTAGGGACCTCCCCGAACAAGCTGGCCTACATTTTCTGCTGGCTTTCCAGGTCTCTTTCGCTGGGTCCCCCATGTACCCAGACATCTTTGTCCTCCATTCTTTTCCTGATCAAACATGGCAGTGCCTCAAGCCAGTCCCCACTTTCACCATCAGCATCACATGACTCTCATTATTCGCAATAGTTATATTCTATAAAGTCACCTGAAATATTGAATTAGCGGAGACTGAGCCATTGCGCCTAGGGGAATTGCAGGGTTAGGTTCCTGCAAGCCTCTGGTTCTAATATTTTCAACTAATGAATATGTAATCTTGTTATATATGTTTTTGTTTAAAGATGCCTTAGATGCCTTAAAAGCAGCCTACTAAGCACTCTGGGGTTAATCAAAGATCCCTGGCTCAATGGAAAAAAACATTGGGCAGGCAGGCCCTACTGGAGATAAATGCTGCCATGAGAGGCGATGGCTATTAAAACGTAGTCACATTTATCGCTTTCTGGTCTTCCGCTAAGTGTTCTCCTGATTATATTTCAAGTCCTGGTTTCTCTATAAATGTGACTGTGTTTAAACAGCCATCAGCTCTCCTGGCAGCATTTGTCTCCAGTAGGGCCTGCCTGCCCAAGGCTCTCTTCCATTGAGCCAGGGATCCTTGATTAACCCTCGAATGCTAGTACATCTTCTCTGCTCCAGTTGTGGCCCTGAATGTCCAGCCCAGAAGCTCTCTTCCTTGGAACTCTGGGTGGTACAGGTTTTGCCTTCACTGAATTCATTCCCTTATACCCCAGTTTGATCATCTGACCCTCAAATCTGTCCTTGGCTTTGCGTGAGGTCTTTGTTGCCATTAACTCTCACTTGTGTCTTGAAGCCTCCTGAGCAAACCCTGTCCATCTATGGCCCCGGCTCTTCCTTTGGACATCTCCCCCTCTTTGATGGAATTATTTTTAAAAAGTGCTAAGAGTGTATTTTTCATCTCCCAAGTTCCTTTCATCTCCAGAATCACTTGACTCTTCATAAAACATGAGCTGGAACTGATGGGGCCCTTCAGCCAGCATGTTAAGGACACATGTTGCAGACCTCATGTGGAGGTCATCAGCAGGCCAGGAGCCTGGCTAGCATCAGGCTGCATGCCTGACAGCTCTACCAGCGGCTGTTCCATGGAAGGCATTAGGAGAGAGGAAGAGAGTCCAAATAATAAACTTCCAAATGAGATGACATCACTGGGGAAGGCTACACTGGGCACATGGAAGACAGGGCATCTCAGAGAAACCAGGCCTTGAAATATAATCAGGAGAACATTCAGCAGAAGACCAGAAGGCTATAAATGTGACTGTGTTTTAACAGCCATCGCCTCTCATGGCAGCATTTGTCTCCAGGTTCTTCAGAATTATCACACCAGAGTCCCAGTGGCTTCCCCAACAGGCACCTCTGCATTTCTCAAGTGAATGCTTCCACTCTGGTATCTTTAGTTTGATTTCATTTGTGTTTTAGTTGCTTTATCTCCAGCTGGCTTTTTCTCTATTTCCATTCATCACAGCTCAATCTTACTTTTGAGTTCCTTCCCCTCCATTCCACTATATCCTTCTACTCCATGCTGCCATGCACATGGAGATATATATTTGGGATTAGAACCCAAAGCCTGTTATTCTCCAAATGTGTGAGGAATCAGTTGCCTACAAATGGCCTTCAGTAGTGCTTTCTCTGGAGCTACATTTGTGAAAGCACATGGCCTGTTCTTAAGTTTGAGAAAAAATATGAACTGGGGAAGTTTTGCTGTAACTAAGGAAGACACACTCCATGCAATAATGACATCCTGTTTACAGGGTGGTGGGAGGACAGTCTCATGACTATCCCTGGAGGAGGAGTTGAAAGGCAGAATTTCTGACCTTCATTGAATAGAGAGATACATGAAGGTGCAGGACCATCCAGTGCCTTCTCAGATCCACATAGCGGGGCAAGGGCTGGGATCCAGGGTTCTTGCCTCCAAGCCAGGCCGGACCAAGCCAGCTAAGCCTGCATACATTATTGTGCCACCACGACAACTTCTTGCCTAGAAAGAGCTGCCTTTGCACTTGGCCAAACCCAGACAACCAACCTATTCTGTCCAGAGACCCTGACATATCCATCTTAGGGTCTCATAGGCCCCATCGTCCCATTTCCAGGTACATCCCTCTTCCCAGGGCCAGGGAATCCAGACAGATGCAGAAATCAAATTAGAGTTCAGTAAATGGAGCCTTAGCATGTGCGTTGCCTTCTGAAAAATTGGCCTGGGCAGGGGCTAATGTCATTGGATTAGAGAGTGTGCAACTTATTAAGGTATATTATGGTAAATACAGTTCAAATAAAAGTGCTTGCCTCTTCCCATTTCCCCCCAGCCTCTGTTTTCTTAATTTTGCACTGAAGGATCAGTGTGCCCTGCCAGGGCAAAACCATCTTCCCCCATCTCGCTCATTGGCTCATCTTTTCAAAGGCAACAAGGGCTCCCTCCATTCCCACAGGGGTGGTGGGAAGGGAAGGAGTACATATTCTGATTTATCTTAGCCTGCCAGTTGTTTTGAGTACATCGGCAATGAAGGGTGCCCTCTCCTCCTCAGCCATTACCATCCTCGAAGGAAGAACTCTGCCTTGCCTTAAAAGCACACACAGTTCACCTTGAAAATGACCGCTGAGTTCATTGTCAGGTCTATAGTGCAGGGTCTGGGGCCTCTGCTTCCAGGCAGCCTCCTAGCAGAGCTGATCAGAGAGGCAGCTGAAAGCAAATGCCTCTCTTCTGGAAAGGTACTTGGTTGGTGGCATTGGAGCCGTGCGAACAAGTTCCATTTGTGGTATAAATGAGAAGCAGGCATTGCAAGTGACAGTTATAGCAAATCAGGGTACGGTGGATGGTTCCAACCTTTATTCACATTATGTGTCATAATAAACGTCTCTTTAGAAAAGACAGCATGTGCAGAGTCAGACGGAATTGCCTGGGCTGCGGGTCTGTGAAGGAGGGGGAGGAATCGGCATTGTAAAGGTAGAGGGTGGCCAGAGCATGAGATCCCACCTCCTGTGGAGCCCTGGGATCTCCTCCCTTGGTCCTCCAGGAAACAGGGCGCGTGGCATAACGCTGGTAGATTGTTTGTTAATGTCACAGCAAAGGAAGATCCATGGCTTGTTGATTGCAACTTTGGGCCAGAGCTGTGTGAGGAAGATATTTACAAGCCTTGATCAGGCATTTTGTATCTCCAGGGTGGGAATTTCAAGGTTTGCAGAGTCTATAGGCTACAGTCTCCTAGTGGCCAACAGGAAAGCTGTTCACTTGCCGTATTTTAGCTTCAAGGAAGCCAAACACAGGAGGTTCCATGACATACCTCAAGTTTCAGCTAAGTGACCAGCAAGGCCTGGCTTTTGAACCTTGGTCTACTCAGAAGAAAAAGCTGGGCCTCCCAGGAATAGAGGATGCACTCTATTTCAACATATATCTGATCATCATCCCTGAAGATTCTATCTCTGATTCCATGTATTCATTCATATGCCAGCAGAACTTAGGGCCAAATATACCTGTATTCATCCCTCTGGGTTTCCTTAACTCAGAAGAATTTGTTGATTGGAAAGGTCTGTCACTATCGCAGACACAAATGGTCTAACATGTCATAGTCATAACGATCTGTATATTATATTTAAACTACATTTCTTCCTAGAACTTGACATTTCTTTGAGGGTTACTTGGCAGAGCTAAAGAAATAATCTTCAGGATTCTGAGAGGGGCTCAGTCATGTCCCTAGGACATATAGAGGCAGAAGAATTGTTTATTCTGAACCAGAGAAAGCACACCCTTCGAAATAGAACTGACTCTACTTTCTCCAAGAGTTAAATAGCAGTAACGATGCGGTTGGCAATTACAAATTATATCCAGAGGCGCAGAGGCGTTGATAACCGGTTAGCTAGGTTCTGTGCCTGCTCTGGAAGCCAGCATCCTGCCTTCAGCATTGCACTAGTTCAAGGAGAATTCAAAAGTCCCAGGGAACAATGTCCACTGTACTTGAATTCTAAGTTAAAGTTGAACACACAGGACAACCCCATTGTGTCCATTTCAGCTGTAGTGACATGACCAGTGAACATGGGGGTAGGGTGTTCTGAAAGGGCAAGGCCAACAGTAAGGGTGGACATACTCTTCACTAAAGGGGTGGAGAGAGTGGTTCATGTGGTTTCTGTGGCAGCTACTCAGATTTGTTGTTGTAGGGAAAAAACAGTGGGCTGGATTTGGCTAGGGGCCATAGTTTTCTGATCCCTGATTTCCTTTCAAAAGCAGTACCCCCTCTACCTCTGAATGAAGATTCTGGTGTTTTTCCAGGTGAGTTTAAAGGGAAGGGGAAGAAAACGTGGGACTGTTACAGTTCTAAAGAACAGCACCTTTGCTTTGTACAATTACTTTCTCCCTCTCACTATATTCACTGTACATGTACTTACACAAGCAGCCACAGATACCAATCCCTGATAAAACCCGGGAAGGCAAACACGATCTACACACAGATATATCCAGACTTGTGTAACACCAGATGCGTGCTTTCAAACACATCTGGGTGCACATGAGCATATGCACATAAAAGCAATCAGTAATCCATCTGACTTGATTCCCACACTGGGTATTTCACCCAACTCTTGAAAATCATAACTCTGCTTAGAAAGTCCTCATGTACCCAAACTCTTCACCTGGTTCCGTTTGTCACCTAATTCTTGCTACAAAGAAACCTGAATAGTGACCTCAGAAATAATAACATTCTGTATCAAATGGGAAAACTTCTCATTCTCACACCGTTCCTTTCCATCTCTCTCTCTCTTGCCTGCAGGCTGCCTTGAATAAAGGCCAAGAAGCAGCAGCTTTCCTACTTTACCCTCTATGCACAGGGCTGAGGTCTTGGCGTGGAGAGCTGCAGAGGAAATTGATTTTCAGGTTCTCGTACAAGGCTTTCTACTCCTGTGGGCCATCTACTTTGTTTCCTTTTTCAGAGCAAAGGACTAGGACAAGCTGCAGAGTCAAGATGCTCATTCTGTTTCAAAACATCACATTTCACAGTTTACTTAGGGCAAGATGCACAAGTTGCCCTGGGAGCCTGCCTTATTTCTCTTCTGGGCTCTGCAGGTGGGGGGCAGGGGGGAGGAAGCACAGTGGGCAAGGCTGAGTGGTTTTTATTCCAGGATTCAGTCTCCTGGCCATTGCAGGAATGCAGAATTTAAAAGTCTGCAAGGATGTGGTTGGGCATGGTAATATCCATGAAGAATGGAGTGTCCTGGATTGAAGGCAGCCGGGTTGGGAGGACAATAGTTCCCCAGCAGAACTCTCTGTAGGGTGGGAGAGGAGAAGCCATCCTGGCAGAGGTGGGCACATCAGCAGAGTCACCTGTTACTCCCAGGTTACTTTTGGGGATGCTGGCAGAGGAGTGGCATGAACCAGCAAAATCCTGCTGAAGATGTCAGTGACAAAGTCTTGTGAGCTCAGAGTGGAGGGGTTTGGGATTCACCAGCAGGTGGTGAGGGTCCCTGTCCATCTGGGGTGAGAGATGGGGCTCAGTGAAATTGAGAGTAATTCTCTACTTATGGCTCTCATCCTTGTAAGAAAATCTATAACCTTGAACATCCGACTTCTTCCTCAACATAGAACTAATTCTTAATACCTGCTATTGAAGAAAACTCCCAAAGTTGGTTACATAGCTATGCATTTAATGCATTGCCTTAGGCCAGCGTTTGTTAAACATGGCTAGGCTTTAGAAAGTCAATGTCCTAGCACTGTATACCAAAATCTAAGGCAAGTTTTCTTTTTTTTTAACAAGGCAATTTTTCTATGTGCATATATGAGCTTGTGTGAGTGGGTGCGAATGGCTTCATAGCTTTGACTCAGTTCTCCAGGAGATTTGTGATGTCTACAAAGTTAAGAATTATTTTCTGAAGCCAAAGGAGTCTTGCCCTAGTGGTTGAATTTCAGGTGCCATGCAGGTGGATGTAGAAGATGCTCCTGATCCTTGGTGTGCCTCACCACACTGCATAGACCATCTCTGGTGTACAGGTAAGGTAGGATAGGTGATAGATTGCCCAAGTCACCAGGGGATGTGACAGTTTTTAGCAAAGAGAGGGCTGAACTAGATCCTTGGTCTGTGATGGCAAAGCTAAAACCAAATACATGTTTTAGCCATTTATAGACCGTCTTTACCACTTTGTAAAATATGAAACACCAATGGCAGTGTGAGCTCTAAGCACCCTGCATGTGTTAACTCATTCAATTCTCACTACCGAATTATAAAGTCCCAAGTCAATTTCACTTTGCAGCTGAAGGAACCAAGGCACAGGGAGCTAGGTAACTTGTTCAAGTTCATTCAGCCAGGGAAAAATTCCATTTCTCATGGTTGGAAGGGCCGTTGGCACAGCAAGGGCTTTTTTGCACAGGTTCTGGGCAGCTCCTGTCTCTGTGGTGCCAGGCTGGGCAGGCACCATGGCACGCACAGCAGCCCCTTCTCACATGTGTGAGAATGTGCCTTTCAAGAGCACACAGCTCCTCTTTTTCTGACCTTCCCACCCGTGGCTGCTTCCCCGGTGGCTTGGCCCACCAGGTCCCTGGTCCAAATAATCTAGCAGGAGCACACTCGGTGCTGCCTGCCAGCATCCCTGCCTGGACCGCTGACTCCCGGTTTGGAGTTTCATACAAAAGCTGGAACCTGCTCAGGCTTAGCCAGAGGGAAGGTGGTTATTTCCTCCCTTTATCTGATTGACTGTAGCCTGATAGGACATCTTTCTGATACCATCTACATTTGTATTAGATTTTTTCCCTCTT
Organism: Antrozous pallidus; assembly: GCA_027563665.1. Lineage (NCBI taxonomy): Eukaryota > Metazoa > Chordata > Mammalia > Chiroptera > Vespertilionidae > Antrozous > Antrozous pallidus. The sequence goes on from CM050523.1 coordinate 37,611,155, forward strand.
TCAGAACCCATAGGAGATGTCCATTAGTGGACGTCTGGGAGAATGATAGAGAGGAACTATAGCTGTGCTGGGGAGAGTGCAGGTCCACTACCTGCCAGGTGTGTGAGATTGGCAAGTTCCATTACCTCTCTGAGCCTCAATTTTCATTCCGTTAAGTGGAAAAGTAAGAATAATAATTGTTGCTCTCTTGGTTGTTGGAAAGATTAAAGGAGGTTGTGCAGGTGAAAAATGATTGACATAGACATGGCCATGAGATGTTTTCATCACTTAGTCCAAGGTTGTGGTTTGGTACTGAGGTACAGAGAATGAGAAGTCACTCTGGGCTGGAGCGCTAAGGGTGGGGATTTGTAAGTTTTGCTATTGGCAGAGGTGAGAAAAGAATTCCAGAGTAGGAAAAACCCAAGGCAAAGACATAAAGGTGTGGGGGAAAGCATGAAGGAGATGGAAGTTCCTGTAGCGACTGGGCTCATGAGGGCAGCAGACCAGGTATGGTTGCAAGGAGGCTGGGTCACTGAATGATTGTGTGGTTGAGAACCCTTCTCCCCTTGCTGCCTATTAGACTTTATGTTGGGAAGAAATAAACATGTGCTCTGTCAAGTTACTAAGAGTTTGGGATTGTTTGTTACAACAGTTAGCCTATCTGACTAACATAGGTTGGAATAGAGACAGACCACAAAAAGAATCAGGTTCACTGATTTAGGGATGAAATAAAATGCTCTGGCTTGTTTTGTAGAAGTTGAAGTGAAAATAAGTGGAAGATATTCCTTTGGGCAGATTCACATGACTTGATGACTAAGCGCTGTGTGTGTGTGTGTGTGTGTGTGTGTGTGTGTGTGTGTGTGTAAGAATGAAAAAGAAGAGAAATCAGTTTTAAAAGACCTGTGATTTTCAGGTCCAGTTACTAAGAAAATGGTAGTAGCGTTGACATGAATTAAGATATCAGAGGGTGAAATGGGTCTGGGAAAAATGAAGATGAACTTTATTCTATTTGTGGTGAATTTGAGGTAACAGTGCAAAAGGATGAATCTAGGCAAGAGTTTCTCAAGCTTATTGGCCACTATTAATATTTTGGGTCCAATAATTATTTGTTTTAGGGGTTGTCCTGTGTATTGCAGGATGTTTAACAGCAGTCTTGACCTCTGTCTGCTAGGTGCTCCCCCCCATCTCCTGCCAGTTATGCCACTCATAATATCATCATATTCTAATAATGTCTGCAGACATTGCCAGATAAAGGTAAAAAAAAAATCTGTTCTTGTTTATAACCAATGCTTTCTAAAGGGAAGCAGGTAAAAAAATTCGTTCTTGTTTAGAACCAATGCTTTCAAGGGAACTAGAGATGTGGGTGAATCTGAAAGGCCGAGGTCCTGTGAAGACCCATATGTCATCAGGGCAATAGTAGTTCCGTAAGGCGCAGATACTGGCTGAGTGCCAAAATTTGCTGCTCAGTCCTGGTCCCATTGGATGGTGTTTGCAGGATTTCAGGGGACATTTTGTTCAACCCTCCTGTGCTCTGCATTCTGAGCCTCAGAGAGGATGAAGGGGAAGGGAACCTGGACCCCGGGCAATGGAGAGCTCTGGTGAGGACCAAACCTATCTTTCCTCCCAACATCCCCAGGCTGGGGCAGTGTGGCCTCTCTCAAGCCCAAAAGGGGAGCAGGACCTCTGAGGCATGTGCATTGGTTCAACATATTATCAGCTGAGCCTGTAACAAAGTGTTCCAAATAGCATGAGCAAATCTCCTGGACTGCAACTGGCCGCATGGTTTGGGAGGATTCCCTTTTCATTTCCTATGTTTTATGGATCTCTTTTTTTCTGACGCTTTTCAAAGAGCATTTTTATAAGTTAGTATTCTATATTGCTCTGCCTGTACTCTGAGAAAAAATAAATATTTTCAATGTGTTTCCTGAGGCATATGCACCCATTGAGAAAATGTATCCCTTATGGATATAGCTATTTTGACCTCATTAGCTGAGTAGATCAGAGGGACTTGGACAAAAAGGCCCCCTGCATACCCAGAAAACTTCTATTAGTTTCTAGGGGAGCTGGAGAGTTGGTTCCACTGGGGACGCACTTTTGCGTTTCCTAGAGGGCTGCAGCAGGGAGCTCAGGGGAGCCTAGGGAGCAGGTTTACCAATGCAAGAGTTTCAGGAGAATGACCTTGATTCTGGTTCCAAGCTAAGGGTCCTCCTTGGCAGGAGTTGTGAGGAGGGACTGTAGAATAGGCTCAGAATTCTATAGAGGCTCCAGGACCCACCAGGGAAGTGCACATAGATTGTAAAGCCTCCAGCAGGGAACTATGGTTGTTTCCTCCCCAAAAGGCATATGGATGAAGGTTGGAGGGTGAACAACTCCCTGATGGAGACTTTCCCAGTTTTAGCAGTGAAAGTGCTGCATTCCAGGAAACTCCTCTGTCCTGGCTCACCCAAGAGGGTTGGTCACCCCAACTTGATGAATGGGCCCAGGTAGCAGCTGTTGGTGCCCTGAGGCAAGTGGGCAAAGCCCACTGTGCCCTTCAGACATTCAGCCTTTGTTTCTTTTGGCAACCCTGAATTATAGTTTGGATCTAGAGTCCCAGTTTGAGACTTGCTAGCTGGATGACTTGAGATGCATCACATAAACTTTCTTCATCTAAGTTTTCTCATCTGTAACTTTATGTAGTTATACCTACCTCAATGGTTGTTGTGTGGATCAAATTAGATTATTGTATATAAAATACTTGTCATATAAAGTATAGGTCATCAGAGAGAGTTATTTTTTCAATAATTTATACTGGTTCCCAGGATCCTTTATTCATAGTCAATAAGTCTAGAGAAGGGTGATCTTGTAAACCAGCATTGGCTAAGGAGCCAGGTCAGTGTCATTCCTCATCGTATTTGAATTACAGCAGCCTTAATACAGTTGACAAAACTATCCTTGGAGCATTGTGGACAACTTTCTCTACTGGAAGTAGAAGTCTACTTGATTTTTTCTTTTTCAGCCTCCTTTAATAGATCTTCCTGAAATTCCCAACCTGAACATGCTAGGGGCCCCCAGGTTTTAGTCCTTGGAATTTCCTATTTCTGTCCATCCTCATTTTTAGATGATCTTAATGGCGCTAAAGACCATCCTTAAATTTAATGGCTTTAAAGACACTTAAATTTTTGAATTCACATCTTAATCCCCCCACCTCCTCCCTTTTGAGTATTGGCATATACTCAATTTATTTTCACGAGCAGGTATAAGGATTCCCTTTGTTTCACATCTTTGCCAAATCTTGGATTGTCAGACTTGTGTGTTTCTCCCCTCAAATGAAAGTGAAATGGTATTGCATTATTTACTCCTTGTCCATCATTCTATCACCTAACTCCATTTCCAGTCCTTGAAGGCATTCTCACACTTAAGCCTCCTTTCCAGGAGACCATATTATGGATTGAGGTTTATGAGTCTCTAGGATCCTTGGGGGCAACTTTGTAGTTTTTCCTTGAAACACTGAGGCAAGAAGAAGCCAGCTTGCTCTTGTCCAGAAGCCAGGACTGGAACCATTATGTTTACTCCAATTCTGCCCAGGGACATTACCTATCTTGATTTATTTATCTTTTACTATTGTTTCCATTATCTTTTAAAAATTAAGATGTGATGGTCAAATCAGGTATCTGACTTTTACACTTATACACAAGGATTCAGTCTAAATCATGTAACATTGCTAAAAGTTTTATCATCATCACTATTTTGCATTTCTCATAGACCTGCCTTTTTGAGTCTCTTATTTATGGAACAAGGTAGGAATAAAAATAATAAATAAATATTGGTTTATACTTATGACCTATTTTTGAATAATATTAGAAATTGTAAATATTGTTTCCTTGGGGGTGAATATAATATTTGGAAATCACTAAGTGGTGACACATTAGTTTAAGTTGCTGTGTGACCTCGGACAAGTCAACCTCCCTGAGCTATTTTTTTTTTTTTACTGTTGTGCTAAGTAACGGGGTCATGTTTTCCAGTTATCAAAGGTCTTTCTAACTCTTCTATTCGATGGCCTAAAGGGCCATTTAGTTATCTGATAGCTCAGAGATTATTACTGACCGCATGTTGACATTTGGGTATGTATTTTTGGGGGCTGTACACATGTATGAGGGCTGTGTGCTATATATGGGTATATATGTGTGCATGGGGCCTGGGGATTACAGGATTGTACAAAGACTGATTGGGGCATTGAGTTAGCATCTAGATCAGTTCCTGACTTCAGACCAAACCACACCCAAAAGTTATTTAAAGTAATCAATCTGCTTTGAAAATCACAAGTCTTGGAGTTCTTTGTTTTTATTCATTTCTTTAAGAAATTCATTCTCAAGATTAAACTGAATCTCTCATGCAATTCTTCCATCATGTTCTTCCTTGGTTTTTTTGTTTGTTTGTTTTTTGTGGGTTTTTTTTGTTTGTTTTTTTAGATGGGCGGACTTGAAAATATGGAACTTAAAAATGTGAATTTGCATCTGTGATTTACCTCTTTAAGAAGAGACCAACATGAAAGAATGATAGATGTCTGATAAATATGAGAACAGCAAAAACCTCCCCTTGTAAAACAATGAATCTGTCTATTTTTGCCTATCTATCTATCTATCTATCTATCTATCTATCTATCTATCCATCCATCTACCCATCTACCCATCCATTTATCTATATATCTATCCATCCACCCATATGTCTATCACCTGTCTATCTATGCTTCTGTCTTAGCCTAAAGAACAAATAGATAACATTTTCTTTGGCTTGTCTATCCCATTGTTTTGTTAGTGGTTTTTGTCTTCAGAGGGAAAGTGGTGTCAGAAGCAGTCATCCGTACTAATACTAGACACACCACCAAACAAAAACTCACACAGAAGTGTGAATTTGAGGGCCATTTAACACTGTAAATTTCCCCCTTGTATAACAATTATGGAAACATGCATGCTAATTGACAATGCAGTGTGGCACTGTGTGAATATGAGCAGTGTTCACTCATCCTCATAATTCCTCTTGTTATGGCTGGTGGTGAGTTGGTCCAGAGGATATCTGTTGTACCAAGCCTTTTACACAGGAAGCAGCTGAATGTTGTCCAGTATTCCCCACACGTATACTCATACAGTTTGAACCAATATCTGACTCATTGTGCCTACAACTTAAGTTTCGGTCTCCAAATACATGTAGCCTTATTTTTTGGTTTGGGGGTAGGTTATTACTTTATTTTACTTTCCCCATTTAGTTTAGGGATATTATACTCAAGAAGAGGAGCCTTGAGAGGCCTTAAACTACCTGATTCCCTATAAATGGTGGTAGTGAACTACATTTCAGTACAAAAATCACTTACTGGGACCTGGGAGGAGTATCCACAAAGACAGAATTTTTAAAAAGTCCAAGGTAATCCTGTTTAAAATCACCAGGATGCTAATCTTCCTAAAGAACTATGCTGTCTCTTTGATAAGTCCAAAAAAAGTTATGGCTGAAGGCTGGTCATGGAGGCTGACCTCCTGGGTTTTAATCTGACTTCTCCCTAATGGCTACATGTGTGAACTTGAGAAAAGTACTCAGTCACCTTGAATATCATTTATTTCATCTGTATAATGGGCATATGATTAGAGTTGTTTTGAGGATTCAGTGAAAACAGTCTCCGCAGAGCACTTTGCAGAGTGTCTAGGGTACGTTTAGCTTGCATGAGAAACATTAAGTTGTCTTGGCAGGAATCTGGAAAGGAAAAGGAGGACTAGGGTCAACCAGATAGTCCTGAAACTCTAATTCAAAATAGATAGCATGTTATTTCATTTGACCCTATGGAGATGGACCCCAGGTTCCAGACATAGAAGCCTCTTATCCCCTGTCTCTCATTGCTGGAATAGTCCCTGCTGAGCCCCTTACAACCAAAAGCACCTGCTCTGCCAGCTTCATGCAATTGGACAAATGAGTAAAAACATAATGTGTTTGAAATTTTTAACTATTGTATAGCCCTAGCCTCTTTAGCTCAGTGGTTAGAATGTCGGCCCACAGACTGAAAGGTCAAGGGCACGAACCTCGATTGCAGGCTCAATCCCTGGCAACCAGTTGATGTGTTTCTCCCACATTAATGTTTCTCTGTCTCTGTCTCTCCCCCTCCCTTCTGCTGTCTCAGATGAGGATTAAAAAAAAAGAGAGAAATAAGTGTTATGTACACATCATTTATATTTTAGGCATTGGGTATTGCATTTTATTTCCCTAAAAGTCTTCAGGGTGAAAAATGTAGGTATGAAGATAATGTGTGAACCCAAGTGTGCACAGGGCTTTGAACTTGATCTTATGCCCATGATGCCAGGAAGAGAAGCAGCCAACATGCAGGTTGGCCTTGGACTCCAAACTCTTCTGAGCAGGTTTTCCAAACCTGTCCCAGGATAACTCCCAAGACAATGACCTTATGAAGCCAATAGCACTTTTTAAGAAAAAGACGGATGTCATAGAGGACAGTGAAGGAGGGTTGGGAATGAGAAGGAGAAGGGGGAAGGAAATATTGTAATTGCTAGTAGGGTTTCAAATTGATTTTAGTTACTATTAAAATTACAACTGGATGTGAATTGACAGTTTCTTCCCCTTAAACTGTCCTGGTACACAGGAGAAATACTTAATTTAGTAGATTTAGAAATTCTCTATGACACATCACTAGCAGGCAGATTCTCACAGCCATGTGCTCACAGATATATTTATGAATGTAGAGGTATCCCTCTTTAATTTGTGTTTTTCCCCTGTTTTATTTTGTGCTTTTGTTTATTTTGTTTGTATAGTCTCTCTAACCCAGCCACAGCCAGATCTTTTAAATATCACTCTTATTTCCCTTCCACCCCATCCCCAATTCTCTTTTTTGCACAAAGAATTCTCAGGGGGAAATGGAGGTTGGGATGTGGCATAAAAAGAACCGATTAGATGATAACATTTTATGGATTGTGAAGGCTCTAATGACATTAGCCACCTAATGCCAAGGAAAGACCCTTTGTGATGTCCTATAACAGGTTGCCACGGGCTTGACAAACCTTTGTGAAATAAGCAAGAGAAAGGAGCGGAAAATGCCCACAACACAAGCCTCTCCCAGCCCCAAGAGTCCACGGGCACCCATGGACAGTCCCTTCCTGCTTATTAGCCCCTGGAGGGAATTTTAAATATAAAAACATATAAAGTCTTTCCAAATCAGAAAGGTCTCCAAGTGTCCAATTTAATTGGAATGGAAAATGCTAACTAATTGGCATCAAGATTTGATTTGTGGGAGAAACCTTTTTTTTTTTTTTTGTTGGAAACACAACAGTGTGTCTGGGAACACAAGCCCAGTCCTTCAAAAATCATCCGTGAGCACCGTCGAGGAATCAATTAAAGTTGATTTGGCATATCTGCTTTTGACAAATATAAAGAAATCTCTGATTAGGCAGAGAAGAAAAGCAGCTTTCTCTTTCTTGCTCTCTCTTCCTCTCTCTTTCCTCTGCCTCTTCCTCTCTTCTCCTCATTTCCCTTTAAAGGCAGTAGGTGTCAGAAGGGGGTGGGTAGTGATATGCAAAACATGGCCTCCATAACCAAAGTAGCCTGCAAAATTAGGTGTCAGCATGCAAAGCTTATTGATGTATGAATGCGGAAAATGAAAGGCGGCAGTAGACAGCCGGGGCTAAAGGTGAGACAGGCACAGCGAGAGCAGCTGTAGATCCACGTCAAGGTGTTGCTATATGAGCTCGGGTTTTTTCTGGAGGGCCACAGCCTAACAAGGTAAGCCTGGCCATGAAATGATGGAACAATACAATATAGGAACACACAGTGTGAACACCAAATAAATTGACATGGTGTCTTGCCCGCCCCCCCCACCACCACACACACTCCCCTCCTCCTCCTGCACTGCCACCCCCTTCAAAATATGCCTGTGTATTCATTAATAAATTCATATTCTGAGTTTTCAATAAAAGAGGAAAATGCAGTGTAAACTGGAGTTACTTAGTGACACCCAGCTCATTGCTTTTTATTGTTGCTTGCAGCTACAGAGCCTTCATAGTGCACTAGTAGAATTTATTACTGTCTGTCTCTGTAGCAAGTTGGCGAAGAGCGCCTTTTGAAGAAAATTGACCCACACTTCATGAATATGATGAAAAATGCCAATAACACTACAAAGACGAAGCTCTTGACATTACTCTGCAAAGAGCTAAAAGACAGTAATGAAAGTATTGCAATTACAAATCATTACCTCCTCTCCAGCCAATCGCCACCTTCCCTCCTCTTTTTTTTTTTTTTTTTGACCACTCTCCAGCTCAGCCGTCTGCCCCAGGTGCTGTTTTGCACAGCGTGATGGGAAATGGAGAGTGGATAAAAGTCCCAACTGACTTCTCAAAGAAGGGAAAAAGGACAGGAGGAAAAGGATAGAAGGCTTGACGGGAATGTGCTAAAACTGCCCCTCCTATTGCTCCTGGAAGAAGAAAGTGTAAAAGAAAAGTTCTTAAAGTCAGTTGTCAGAGGTCATTTCTGTATGTGGCCTCTTCCATCTGAAAAGTGGGAAGAGCACTTCTTTGCTAGAACTATTCTGTTTTGGCAGTGTCATTAGTCGTCTGGCTTTAGGGAGAGCACCTGTAATCTTTTATATGATTAATTAGGACTCCAATTCAGACACTGGAGAATGAAATGATTGATCAAAAACATATATTGCTGTATGTTCAATGGAAGAAATTGGCTTGTCTTCATTTCCTAGAGGTGATACTGAAAAAGTGAATACAAGAAGACAGAGAGGGAGAGACAGACTAACATTAGAGTATAACCTTAGACTTTAATGTGTGGAAAGGATGAAGGCCCTTGTCCTTACTGTTTTGACAGCTTCCTGACATGGGCCTTCTGTTGCATATTCTTATACTGTTGATCTTTAGAGTCTTGGTTTGTTTTATTTGTAATTTATTTGGAGTGTGTGTGGAGGGAGTATGTGAATACATGCATTTTTACTCTCATCTGTCTTACCTAGAAAGCAGAATTAACTTCTGCTTATGCTATGCATGACAAAAGCTATTAAAAAAATTGGAACTTTATGAAAGTCAGAAATAGAAGCGGTGGAGAGATGATAAAGAAAATAAAGTAGCAGCTTAAAGAACTGCCTTGGGGAGAAGAGAACAGAATAAACACAGATACTGTGGCTTAGTTATTTAACGTTGAGGTGGTCCAGATACCCTTTCCAAGCTCCTGCTGAAAGGCTCATTTTTCTTTGTGATGCTGGTGAAAAGTCTTCTAAATAGAGATTCAGTCTATTTCTACAATACCTCATTAGAAAGGCAAATTCCTCTGAGAAGGCTAGACTATAAGTCATTTATACACTAGTATGAAATAGCTACATCAGATTTAATTTCTTTCTAAAATCTAGCTAAACTTTTCTTTAGCTATAGAAATAGGGTATCTTGCAGCATGAGACACTGAAGTAAGGAGAGAGCTGAGACTAAGTCTGGGTGGATCTGAACAATGCAGAACTTAGAATACCCCGAAAGAATTTATTTTGGGGAAGAAGAGCAACAGATGGCAGAGATATATCTAGGAGAGGAGGTGGAAGTGGGGCTAAAATAACTTAGCTCATTTCAACTGTTGTTTGAGGTTAGCCCTTTGACCAGAAAATGGGCAGAATCATACTTTCCATCCTCTTTCTTCTTTCTTCTATATTAGATGTTCCTTTGCCTTTTTCTAGGACTCATAATTTAGGTTCATTAAATATTGTGAGTTAACTTTATTAATTCTGGGGGCCAAACTATTAAAAAATCATTGTTTATATGTTAAAGTGCATTGTAGGATCCAAAAACCCAATTTGTTCATTGACATTCATACTCCCAGCATGGGGCAGGTACTGTGAGCTATGAGGGGGTGGTTGGTTCTAAGTGCCTAATGAGTAGCCATGCCTGCCAGTTGCTTATCAGATTGAGGAACAACATGGCCATTTAACCCATCATTCTTCCTTCAGGCAAGAAAATGCTTACACACAAAAATACTGAACCTTTATAGCTTTTATTTCATCTTTTACAAAATCTCTTACATTTATTAGCTCATTTGCTTACCTTTTAGTCTCAGAGCTGAGAACATCCAGGCTCAATAATCTCTGCCTGTGGGCCAGGTTGTTAGCTAAGGACCCGCAGCAGGAGTGGTATTAACTGGCATGCACAACACATCTCTACCGTATCCATGACATCCATTCCAGTAGACCAAATAGTCATCGTCTGCTAAGCCTCAGAACCTTTCTCACTCTGTATTCCAGGGAACTCCTGTTGAGTGATCAAAGTTGGTGTGCCGGAGTAGACTGATTAGTTATCCTTGGGCTTCGCCAGTTCATCAGTCTCAATATCCCAAGCAAAATATTCTTTCTAGGAATAGTGATTGACCAATGCATATCAAGGGAAAAGCAAATCTCTGAGAGGTCAAGCTAATAACATAAGGTACCCATTTCTCATTCTTTTTTTTTATTATTCTATGTAAATACAGTAGGTGCCTATTATTTGCCTGGGAAGTCTTCTGGGCTATATAGCTGCATCTGTGAAACTGGCTAAGGTTTGACTATGAAGCAAGACTTAGTGGCTAAGCTGTCTGGCACACTGCCAGAAACTGGCCTGCCACAGAGCAGGGCCCTCTGGCCAGAAGACAGAATTGGATGGAGCCCCTCATCTGTAGGGCAGCTGTGCGCTAGGAAATGCAAACCAGCACTGGGCTCCTGACTAGCTAGCACCTGGATTAGTAGTGCATGGAAGCTTCATTTTACATTTTAAAAATGAGATTTGTAATATATTACTTGCTAGAAAAGGACAGGATGACTAGAAGAATATGTAACCACTAAGCAACAGAGCTGCATGCATAAATACAAATATGATGCCAACTGTAGATCTACAAGTATCCATGTTGCTAAAACCGCCCGGCCATGAGAAGATTTTGCATATGCTTTTTGACTTTCTGTGTGAGTCAAAACATGTCGGATCCTCTCTTTCTTATAGAAAGTGTGGTAGAATGAGGCTGGAAATGGAAGTTGACTTGGCTCCTTGGGAGAGAAGACTATATTCATATCACCAGGTCTAGCATAGTGCCTGGCACATAATTCATCCTCAAAACATGACGGTTGAATCAAATTGGTCAAAGGGTCAAAGGAAATGGGAGTGCCTTGAAGGGTTGATTTTCAAGTCTAGTCCATTGGATATTTTATGGAAATGTGGTAATGGAATTGAATTTGATATGATGCTAGAGAACTTGCATTAAAGCACCAGGAAAGAGTAACTAAGAATTATAGACCCAGTTACTCATAAATATAGGTTCATTTTCCCCACTTTTTTCATATTCTCTTGACCTGGTATAGAAATTAGGCTAACATGAGGTTAGGCTGCTGTAACATAACTCCTCAAATTTCAGTGGTTGAATACACTAGAAATTTATTTCTCACTAATGTACTAGTTCTATGTAGGTGGAGATTATTATTTTAGGCCAAAGTGAGCACCAGTCTTCATAACATTCTTGTCAGTGGCCTTTTACTTCAACCTATTTGTTTCTGCCATGTGGAAGTTTCTGCGACCAAAGACCACTGACTATACTTCTCACATCATATTTCCCCCTTTTCCTATTAAGGCAAGCCCTACTTATTTGGAAGAGGAAGAAACGATGGAACAAATGATACAGGAAAATTGGGAAACCTTGCTGCCTGCAGACCATACAGATCTCGAGACAGTGCTTATGAGGATTCTCTAACTGGTGCTACTGCCGTAGACTGGAACTGGCATGAGTTTCCCTCAAGAATTCTCAGTTGTTTCATCAATAGCACTGATCTAACAGGCTACCACCTGGGAGAATGTCTTTTTGAATAGTTCCATCAGTGTTCTGAAGACACTACTCTTCTTAACTTGCATTCCACATGGGGTCTGCACATTGAGAATGACCCTGGACAAACTCTAGAGTTGCTCTCTTTATAGTTTTTTTCTTGCATGGTATAGCCAAGGGGTCAGCATTCTCTGACTGCTTTCCTTAATGCAACCTACCTAAATATTACTGCTCCTTAAATTTTGGCCTAAAGCAATCATCTCCACCTTTCTCATAATATATATATTGAGACAGTGAGTGTCCAGATTATTATGATCTATGAAAGCATAATAATCTGGCCACTCAGAGTATATCATATATATGTCTAATATGCAAATTGTCCCCTTGGGAGTTTAACCCAAGAAGTGAAACCGGAAGTTTGATTGCTTGCTATGATGTGCGCTGACCATCAAGGGGTGGTGCAGAATAAAGGAAGGCCCTGGCCAGCAGCCGGAAGGCCTGATTGGCCCTGATTGCTGGCCAGGCCTAGGGACCCTACCTGTGCATGAATTTTGTGCACCAGGCCTTCGTCCTATATAATAAAAGCCCAAAATGCTAAGTGTCTGGTCACCTAATGGGTTATTCAACCAATCAAAGCATAATATGCTAATGCTATGCTAAGGCTGCTCAACCACTGCTATGACGTGCACTGACCACAGGGGTCAGATGTTCTGGCCAGTAGATTAGCTTGCTGCTATGGTCCAGCCAATCGGGATTGAGCAAGATAGGCCAGACACATCCTGGAGTCTTCCTGTGGTCCCTCCCCAGCTGGCCAACCTCTTACATCCCTCCCTGGCCCAATAGTACACCAGTGAGGTTCCTTGGCCTGGCCTGCGCCCTCTCACAATCCAGGACCCCTCAAGGGATGTCAGAGAGCAAGTTTCAGCCCAACAGCAGAACGACCAGTCGCTATGATGCACACTGACCACCAGGGGGCAGATGCTCAATGCAGAAGCTGCCCCCTGGTGGTCAGTGCACTCCCACAGGTGTAGCACTGCTCAGCCAGAGCTAGGCTCATGGCTGGTGAGCGCAGTAGTAGTGGTGGGAGCCTCTCCTGCCTCTGCAGCAACACTAAGAATATCCAAGGGCTCCTAGACTATGAGAGGACGCAGGCTGGACTGAGGGACAACCCCTCTCCCCCAAGTGCATGAATTTCTTGCACCAGGCCTCTAGTCCTATATAATAAATGGCTAATACGCAAATTGTTCCCTCAACCAGGGGCTCGACCAGCAGGCAGACTGACCAACTGCCCATGTCCCCTACCCCTGGCCAGACTGGCTGGCTGAACCCCACCCTACATGAATTTATGCACCAGGCCTCTAATATATATAATTGATTTTAGAGAGAGAAGAAGGGAGAGGGAGAGAGACAGAAACATCATTGATGAGAGAGAATCATTGATTGAATGCTTCCAGTATGCCCCCTACTGGAGATCAAACCCACAACCCAAGCATGTGCCATGTCTGGGAATTGAACCAGTGACCTTTGGTGCATGGGAGGATGCTCAGCCAACTGAGCCACACACTTGTTTTGCCAGCTTAATAGGTGTTAAAATTGTCACTCAAAAATTAGAGAGACTGTCTCTTTCTAGCTTTGGAGTACTTTTCTGGCTTCATTAGGCTCACATACTTCTTGAACTTTGATCTCTGTAAATAATGTTTGATTGGTTTCCATCAAGGCTAGGGATCTTTTTATGAGTGGGAGGTGTGCTATCCTGATTCTAGGGGTGGGGACAGCTTTAGAGTTCAGGAGGGGCTGCTTTACTGGGTACGAATGCCATACTTCTTGGTGGAAATAAACACCCAGATTATTGAAAGATTGTAGAGATTTGCTGGCAGTTCTGGGTCAAGGTAAGTCAGTAGATATATATTTTTTATATTTAGAATTACACTAGGGAGAGGCTGGCCTCACTGAGGTGTTCAGGTAACGGGCTATACCTCCTTGTCACTTGGCCACAGAAATTTGAATGGCTTTGTATACAGGGCTTCTAATATTCCAGGCCATTTACTTGCTTTGTAAGTAATGCGGCTACCCCGTCAAGTTTTGCATTTGTTCTAACCTAGATGGTCATGGTGCTTGGCTAATGCCTTTTAATATCTAAGCCGTGTACATCTAGTGCTTTGTTAATAACAGGGGAAAAGCTCCAGTGACTCACCTTGACCTCTAGAGGGGAAAAACATCCTTTTAATAATCTGGGAGTTTATTTGGATCGAAGGCATACTGCATGTTACACAATCTTCCTGTAGACCCGCAAGGGTCACAAAGCGGCACCCTTGTTTTTTATGAAGTCAGCAAAGATGAATAGGGGCCAGTCTCACTGCTTCTATGAGAGCCTTCAAATTCATCTTTAATATGTAACCTACCAGCAGAGCAGAAACCCTCCCTAAGTTTAATGGGCTTTTCTCTGAGAACTTTTCTCAGTATATAACCTTTGTTGCAACCAAAGGTACATTTTCTAAATGTCCTTAAACAGGAGCTTGTACCCATTTCTTTATAAGTCAACTGACAGGCTTTCATGTCTTATCACTTAAAGTTTTTCTCTGACATTAAACTGGGAACTACCTGAAGGTAAGGACACATATGTTGGTTGGTGTTTGAAAGAGAAGAATGGCTAAATACCCGAATCATAAATGAATGGAGGAAGGTTTATGGTCCACCTACATCATTGGTTCTCAACCATGGGTGGTTTGCCCCCAGAGTGTATTTGGCAAAGTCTGGAGACATTTTTGTTTGTTTCATCTGGGAGGGCTCTGTACACTACTGGCATCTAATGGGTGGAGGCCAGGGATGCTGTTACCATCCTACAGTGCACAGAACACCCCCCACCAGTCACCTGGCCCAAAATAATAGCATTGAGGTTAAGAAACTGCCATGGGCATCCTACAATACCACATGCACCCCAATATCTAGGAGATGGCCATTAGTCTTAGGAAGATTCACTTAGCAAATTGTTTGTTTAGCATTTTTCATCTTGAAATTCAACCAAGGTAACTACTCAGAAAGTTCTCTGACATTTTCTTTCCCCCTATCCTCTTTCTCTTTGGTTTATCCCTCTTCCCCTTCCCCTCATCATTTTTCAATGTCCCTGGGGGAAAAATGACACTCTGTCACAGGAGGGAATATCTGGAGTCAAAAGCATGACTCTTTTTAGTTGCTCATTTAGTTGTAGCCAAGTCTTTTCTGGGCCATTCCTCCTGAAGGTAAATATGTTGGTGCTGCACGTGCTGCCGTGCACAACTTGGGATGCCCTTTGGAGATGGTCTTTGAAGGTAGAGAAACACACTCACAGGATGGTTGCTCTAATGATGCTCTCAGAAGCATTGGGGAATCTTTAAACATATGCTTTCGGCATCTCTCTCTGTCTTTACATTGCCACTAAATTGTGGAAGAGCTATAAATAGAAGTAATAGACTCAGTTTATTTTTTTAAATTAGAAGGCTACTGCTTATTGCTGAAATCATGACACTCCCGACCATGTCTTCCTCTCATTTGGAAGGAAAGTGTGGAGAGTGCCTAGAGTTTTGAACTTGACCCAGGTTCCCTGAGTCTCTAGGTCTCTGAGTCCCTGAGTCCCATTAGATATGCTAATGCTATTCATTGGCATGTGGCCAAATGATGATTTTGTGCACTACTTAATAATGTCTTTAGACATAGCAAGTACAGGTTTCCCCCTACTATCCGACAGTCAAGCGTTCCTATAGAAACCTTTTGAGCCAAATGGTATAAAGTGAAGAAGCAATTAGCTGAATGGTATTTTTGATTTTTTTTGTAAAGGCGAAAATCCTCTTTGGATTTTGTGCAGTTAGCAAAAACAGATACTAATGTAGGTCTTTCTTAAGTGAAGTGGCTTAATGTGAACTTTACAAAAGCAGGGGGCACCTGTCAGGCTGTTTTTACTTTCAGAACTAAGAAACACTTTGAGGAGCTGTTTTATTTTTCCTTTTTTCATATCTGATTGTTAACATTTATCTCTCAGTTCAATTTAGGTCATATTTAAATCTTTTTTCCTCCCAAGGAAGGTTCTATTAATTTTTTTTTAGGTTTGTGGATGGAGTAATCTTACTATATTGCTCTCTGTCTCCCAAATGCATTTTATTTGGGGAATATAATATTTATTTGGAGAGAACATTTCTGAAGCTGGTTATTTTCCCCCAACTGTAAACTGACATGGGTGGGCAGAGCTAGCTTGGTGCCCTGTTACTTTAGAATTCCCTGAGTTGATGAGAATCTTCACTGCTGTCTCAACTTTCTATACTAAAGGAAGAAACTGCCCAATTTGGCATTCCTGGTAGTGGGGTAGAGAGTAGTCACGTGAAGACCCAGCCGTACTTCCAGATGTTTCACAAACTGTAATGAGAACTACCTGCATTTAAAGAAATCTCTTCTTTTCTGATATTTGAATTGTTTTTGCTACTGGGTTAACATTTTCTATTCTTTAATGGGATACCATGCTCAAAGTTACTGATTCATGAAGTGTTTTACATTCATACTATGAGAAGATCTGAGAAGAGAGTTTGATGGAACACAAGAATCAATTTACTGATGCCTGATTAGGTTTAAATGGATATAATGGGAGGGAGTTGGATTTAGAGAAAGGGAAATATGAAGAGATGACTTAGAACTGTGCTATCCTGTATGATAGCACATGAGGCTATTGAGCCCTTGAGATGTGACTAGTCTGAATTGAGATGTAATGTAAGTATAAATTGCACACTAGATGTCAAAAATGTAGTATGAAAGAAGTAAAATACCTAATTCATAACATTTTATATTGGTTACATATTGAAATAATTATATTTTATATATGTT
The DNA here is from genome assembly GCA_027563665.1 of Antrozous pallidus. Classification (NCBI taxonomy): domain Eukaryota; kingdom Metazoa; phylum Chordata; class Mammalia; order Chiroptera; family Vespertilionidae; genus Antrozous; species Antrozous pallidus. The sequence continues at coordinate 37,627,772 of CM050523.1, forward strand.
AAGTTAGATAAAACATATTATTAAAATTCATTTTACCTATTTATTTTTATCATATGACTACTAGACAACTTAAACTTACAGATGAGGCTTACGTTTGTGAGTTTTATTGTGTATTCTGTTGGAGAGAGTGCTTTCTAGGAATAGCATGCCTTCCAGAGTGTATATCCATAGCCTACAAGTGTAAGTTTTAAATTTGCCATAATTTGGTTTAACCTAAACTATACTGTAGTTTCCAGTTCTATGAGCAGTAAATTCCAGTGTCACATAAAAGCCCTAGGGCAGACTTGGACTCTTAGGTAACTGAGCCTTTAAATGGCTAGTGGGTGGATACCATCGTGTCTGTGAAAATTCTAAAATTATATAAGAGAGTTTGTGTGTGTGTGTGTGTGTGTGTGTGTGTGTGTGTGTGTGTGTGTGAATTCCACTGAGGAGAATTTTCTTGACTTTCTTTAGATTCTCCAAAGGATCCTTTACCATCATTTGCACCTTGTAACTCCGGGGGACCACCCAGTCTATAGAAATGAATGGATCCCCCATTGAAGCATCCCCCATTGGAGCTGGGAAACTTGCTGGGGCTACCTTGATCCCAAACTATTTAAGAACTCTTACCCTCACTGAGGACTCTAAGTGTGGCCCTGTCAGTCTATTGTTGTTTAGTTCTTAGCTTATATTATGTTCTGAATAAAACTCACATTTCGTAGGATGGCAGTTAAGGCCAATTATATATTAATATCTTTCTAGTTTTATCCCCATGTATTTTCCAACCACAAAAATCTCTTAATGTTCTCAGAGTCTAACCTCCATTTAAAAACCATACGTCTTTGCAGATGCTGTTCCCCTTTGAAATTCCTTTCTCATTAAACCTTTTAACTTCTATTGAATGTTAAGCTAGGTTGTAAGACAGGATGGGGAGAACATAGTTTCTTACTTCTTATGTAGGTTAATATAGCAAACATGAAGAGTCTTTCATGAATCAGTAATAAAAATAAATAAAATACCAGAAATATAGGCAAAAGGTAAGAATAAGAAATTCAAGGAATAGCAAACTATGAGCAATAATTGTAAAAAGATGCTCATCATTTTATTAGATTTTGATGCACTACATACTGTTTAAATTTTTTATTTTCATTTATTTTATTTATTTATTTATTTTAAATATTTTATTGATTTTTTACAGAGCGGAAGGGAGAGGGATAGAAAGTCAGAAACATCCATGAGAGAGAGACATTGACCATCTGCCTCTTGCACACCCCCTACCCGGGATGTGCCCGCAGCCAAGGCACATGCCCTTGCTGGAATCGAACCCGGGATCCTTCAGTCCGCAGTCCGACGCTCTATCCACTGAGCAAAACCGTTCTCGGCCTTTTTAAATTTTTTATATAGGTTAATAATTTAATCTCAATATCCAGTCACACTAATACTTAAATAAAAATAAAAGTAATAACAAATACTATTGGTGATGGGAGGAGAGATGACCACTCATATAGGATCTGTAAGTTTGTAAATTGTGCAAATCTTTTGAAAGCTACTTTGGTCCTACCTAATAAGAAATTTAAATGCACACACCCTGTGACCTAGAAATCACATTTTTAGGAATCTGACCTACACAAATGTTAGGACGATTGCATAAAAATGTAGATATAAGGTTTCTTAGTGATGATATAATTGACTAAATAAATTCTGTAATAACCCTATAATACAGTCATTGAAAAAAAAACACACTAAATTGACCAATATGGAATAATTTGTGAAAGGATTCATAAGCATTATTAATTGGGAAACATATACAACATAATATATGGGTAGCTTGGTTTTACTTTTTAAAACCAAGTATATGTATTTATGTGTAGAAGTACTACATTTATTGAGTACTTAGTCTGTGCCAAGAACTGTCTGCATTCATTTTTTCATTTAATTCTTAAAACAGACCTAGAATGTATACTTTTATTAACTACTTATTGTACTAAAAAAATAACAAGCACAGAGAGAAGTTAAGTAGCTTACCTAAGGTCACACAACTAGTTGGTGGTTGAGCTGACATGAAGCCGGCCATTTAGATTTCAGAGCTAGTTGTCTTAACCTCTGCACACATCTGGAGAGGGGGTGGAGTGGCATACTTACAAAAAGAGCAAATTACAAGTCTTAAAGCCTGAGCATGGCACTGTCAATCCTTTAGAATCTGGGATGGAAAGCAGGAAGGAAGAAACTTAGACTTTTTGTCTTATACACTTCAGTAGAATAAGGAATGAAGGTCAAATTAAGGTGATTTTTATTTTGTGCCTTTCTAGATTTTCAGGTATTGTCTACTTTCTTTAAACATTATGTATGGAATAATGAATGCGTTGTGCTCATAGCATGCTATAAGTACTGTTTTGATGTTTTGATTTTCTTTTTTGGTTAATCCTCACCTGAGGATATTTTTCCATTGATTTTTAGGGAGAATGGGAAAGAGGAAAAGACAGAGAAACATCAATGTGAGAGAAACATCGATTGGTTGCCTCCTGCAGGAACCCTGACCAGGGCCTGGGCCAGGGAGGAGCTTGCAATCAAGGTCCGCCCGCGCCCTTGAGCAGAACAAAACCCAGGATCCTTTGGTTCACAAGCTGATGCTCTATCCACTTAGCCAAACCGGCTAAGATTCTGCTCTGTCTGTGTGAAGACATTTTTATTTTTCTCTGTTAGAATCAGCAGTGCTCTGGCTTGTATGTTTGGAACTTTTCTCATTGTGCCTTGTACTGGATTTTTAAAAATATGTCTTCTTCCTGCCCTCGACAGGAAGCTCCTTGAAGGCAAGGATAACATATAGTAGGCATTGAACAGGTATTTGCTGAATAAATGGATGGAGTAAAAAAGGCAGGGATGCCACTGAGGAAGTTCCACCTCAAGCGTCATAGGTAGTACTGCTGGTACCTCCCTACATCACCCAGTGTTGTGTCTACCTTGAAGCTAGGGTGAAGTAGGGCCAACAGTGGCCAGTGTTGTTTACTGTGATTTTTTTTTTGGGGGGGGGAGATCACAACTTTGGGCTTAAGAATAGGAAAAATGTGGCAATTTAATTTATTTGAATATTTATCAGCTTTCAATGGAAGTTATGAGCAATGACCTAATTCTAGCAGAAAAAAGTAAATTTAGGAGCAGCATTAAAAGGTCAACTCTATTTCAGCCTCCTATGAGACATTCCCAAATGAAAAAGAGAGAGTATTTTGAAAGCCTTTAATAAAGTACCTAGCACTTAGTAGCTATTCAGAAAAGGTGTCTGTATACATGTATATCAAAGGAATAAAGCTCCCATCAGTGTTGTTTTTTTTTTTTTACATGATTTGGAAATTTACTCAAGAAAACAGCTATAATCTATATATAAGGAAGAGAAAAAGAAATGTAACTTGATTATTGATCTGTTTATATATTCTTTCTCTGTCTCTACCCTTAAAGATAAGGGATTGATTAGTTAACTAGGGACAGAATCACACTGCTGAATTATCAATTAGATGCCACTATAAATCTGGAGATATTATTTTCTTAAAAATGACTGTGTAGAGTTGAAAGTACAAGCTGTGTCTACAGCCCTCAGCAATAGACTTAACTGGTGGTAGCCACAGGCAGAATTGGCCTCCTTGGTCTGCTGATTTTGGGTTAACCCCTTGAATGCCCACCTGACTTTTAGTAGATGTGTATAGGGATGATACTTGCAGTGCTTTTCATTGCATGTATGCTTTCTGTGGGATCACTCAATTAATTATAATTGTCCTGCCTTAGAGAGCATGGCTCCCGGCAGATTAGGATGTGTGGTTCTCCAGGCATTTTATTTGAAACCTTATTTTTTACTGATGGCAAGTCAATCCATGGACTCTCTTCCTCAATATTTAATCAGGCAGCAGGAGCTTCAATGTCACAGATCTCAGTTTTCACTAGAGAGTTGCTGAGTCTTTGTGGACTTCTTAAAAAAAACACACAAGAAAGTAGGTTTGGTTTGCAGGTCAATGATAAGCAGGGTGGCTATTATACCCCCTACCCCTTTACATGTTCCAGCAAGGGCCAGGGTATTTTGAATAAGCTAATTGCTCATACCCAGGAGCAGAAAACCTGTTTGTAGCACATGTTTGGTATAAGTCATTTAATAGAAAAAGAGGATAATGAAGAGATTGGGAAGGGGGGAGGGATAAAAAGAGAGGACAACTATGATGATGACCACCTTAGAGCCATCCCTAGAGCTTTTGAACTATCCCTTGAGCAGGGAAGTTGTATAAGGCATTTGAGCTAGAATTTGACTCTTGGATAAAGTTTTGGTAGCCAAAGAGGAAGGGAAATTTCAGAAGAGGGGACTGCATGAGTAGGCATGTGAGATTTTAACTAGGAGCCTTCATCTGTTGGAGCTTCAGGAGCTCCTGACTTATCCTCTTATCTCATAGATGGGGCCAGTAAGATGGAAAGGACTTGAATTCAGAACCACGGACCTGGCAAATTGTAACTCTTACCCATGTCCTAAGAATTCCTTCTGCCTTTATTTCTTTATCTCAAGAACAGAGCAACACAGTCTCTGAGAAGATAATAAATCTCAGGGGCCCAGTAACTGAGGCTCTGGTCCAGTCCTTCCTAGATATTGACCATCATAGAAACTTGGAATATATCAAAGAGTAGATGAAGATCAGAGGGAAAAGAAAAGGGAAAAAAGAAAAGGATGGGGGGAGTGAAGGAAGAAAGGAAGGCGGAAACAATATGCTTATAATGGGCCAGACACTTTGCTAAACTCATTATGTGAATTGCCTCATTTAATCATCATATAAATCCTATGAACAAGTTAAATATTGTGTCCTTGTAAATATTGTGGTCTTTTACACATGAAGGTGCTGAGTTTTAGAACGGTTATATACCTTGCAATCTCACACACCCAACAAGTAGTGGGGCTAGGGTTAGGGTTAGGGCTAGGCTAGGGTTATGGCTAGGGTTAGGGTTGGGGTTAGATTTTTAGACTTCATTGTTTTTACTTTAACAAATGCATTAATGGCAAAGAGAAGAGTATCCAGACCACTATACACTTTGACCCATAACTTTTCTATGGGTCAGTGCCTGATGGGTCAAGTCCTTTCTCTCTGCCTAATATTTTGAGAGAAGGCGAGAGTGCCAGATGTCATTATTTTCATTTGAAATTTTACTTGATCTGCATCTCTTTCTAAAATTGTTTTTATTATTCTAGTTTTGCAGCATAGGGAACTAGATAAGGGAGCTCAAATAAATGATTCAGGTTACCTAGCTTGTGAGGAGCAGAGTTGGAATTCAGACCAGATTCCTCTGACTCCAAACTTACCTATGGAAGGGAAGGTTCTCTTTCAGGTTATTAAGTGGCAACTGTAGCATGCCTACAATTTCCATCTTGAGAACAGAGCCCAGAATCTAAGAAATGTATCAGCTTTATTTCTCTTCCTGTTCTAAAAGTCTTTCCTTGTATTATATCTTGGAGGTAGTTTTGAAGAGTTGAATCTGACCAGTAATTCAAGAACAAGATTTCCAGGCTCCACATGTCCTGCTAAAACCTCAACTTCGTAGAGGTGTCTAGGTCATGCAATCTGTCTGCATAATATGTTTCCTTCATAGAAAAAGATAGTAGGAAAAAGATGACTCTAATGGCAAAGGACAGGACAGGCACCTCTGTTATCATATGATAACCATCTGCTTAAGGAGTTAGAGCTACTAATTGGTCTCTCACCTTCAATATGAAAAATACACCTCCAACTTGGGGTTACTGCACAGTTCACACATCAAAATCTACATTAAATGAACCTTCAAGTTATGGTACAGACCACTACTTTTTTCTTTCTCTCTCTTTTTTATTCTGTCATGGAAATTGAAATCAGTGCCAGGAAGGCATGAAGAAAGATTGTGTGACAGATGGAAGTATTGCTGAGGCCAGGGGAGTCTGGAATTTATATTTCTTAGAGCTAGTTTAAGGAACTCTCCAAAGAGCCCCACCTGGAATGCTCAGGGAGGCTGAGTAGGGAGTTGCTACATGTAGATTGTTTGATAGCTTCAGAATTTCAGGGTGTAATGACCAAATAAAGTCCTTGTCCTCATGAAACATACTTTTCTAAGTTTTTACCTCTCTACATAAAGATAGATTCTGGGTTAGAATTTTAACTTATAACTAGATAGATAGAGTAAGTGACACTCACATAGGATAATTAGAGTAGCATAGTCTTCCAAACCCACCTTCAACAAATAGGGAATGACTATTTTGTGAACTGTGAACAATGTCTGAAATACCAACTTTAGAGATGCATTTCTCTTCTGAATTTTTATATTTATGACTAATTCCTTCGTTAAAACACACATACTTTCAACATGGTTTTTTTTTCTTCCTAGTAGAGACATTTGAGATCAAAGTTCTGGATGCTGGGGATGACTCAATGGGTGGGACAATGTAGGGAGGTAACAACAGTGAAAATAAAATGATTCACAGTTCTGTTGAGGTTGGACATTCATGTAAGATTATCCAGTTGGTATTAAGCATCCTATTTAATGAAGAGGAAATATGCAAATTGACCGTTACACTATAACAAGAGTGCTGTGCCCAGAGGGGAAGCAGGGATTCCGTAACACAAAATGGCTATGCCCACGGCAGAGGCGGGGATTCCGTAATACAAGATGGCTGCACCCACAGTGGAGGCCAAGTTCCTGTAATGAGCCTTAATGAGTAATCAGCAGGGACCTGAGGCCGTGCCCCATGCCTGGCGGGGTTTGACAGGGGACATCAGGCCATGCCCGCTGCCCAGTGGGGCTTGATGAGGAATGTTAGGGTACATCCCCTGCCCAATGGGGCTTTACAAGGAACTTAGGCCATGTCCCCACCCACAGGGTTTGATGGGGGACCTCAAGACATGCCCCCCACCCTGGCACTGGGCTGGGGGACCTGAGGCCAAGACCCCTGCCCAGCAGAGTTTGATGGATACTTCAAGGCATGCCCCCTGCCCTGGCCCAGGTTGGGGGACCTCAGACCATGCATCCCACCCTGGCCCCTAACCAGACTACCTGAGGCTGAGTCCCCTCCCGCCCCTGGCGGGGCTTGACCGGCGTGGGGCCAGTTGGATCTGGATCTCACACTATATCTAGGCACACATAGGTGGACAGAAACTTGACTCTGGTTCCCATGGCATGCCTCAAACTCTGACAGGAGGAAGATTTTCATATACATTTTACTTATTTTCTTTCATTTCTGACACTTCTGTTATAGAGAAAGGGCAAACAGCAACATTAAAATATTTTCTCTAATTCATTCCCTTTTAATGTGCACAGATTCTGTGCACTGGGTCATAGTATTTTATAAAACTTCCTCTGGCAAATGTAGGGGCACATCTTTACTTAGAAAATTCCACAGGCAACAAAGAGAGTGAATGACACATTTGGAGATATTTTTGCTATCAGTAGGGTTCAAGACCACTCCATTGCTCCATGAAAATTTGCAGTGATGTTTACTGTGGCCAAATAATTACCTTGGTAAAAGTGTGTTCTTGTTTCCCCAGAGCCAGTGGACATCCAATTGCTTGGTTCTTCAGTTTTCTGAGGGCAAACCAATGAGGAAGATGATAGTTGCAGGAAAAATGAGGAGAGTTCTTCCAAGTCAAGACTAAGGTAATGAGCAAAATAACTTGACTGACCCCAGACTTCTTCTCTTCCATTTTCTCCAGTGAATGAAAGGCAATGGCTTCATTCAGGGGATCTCATTTTGCTGTCACTCCTAGTTGAAATGTCCTCCATCACTCTTTCTAATCATTCAAATCTGCCCAGTGCCTTCCAGGTTTAGAATAAGACTCAAGTTCTCCAAGAAGTGTTTTCTTTTCATTCTTGTCTACATAGCAGTCCACTCCTCTGATCTTTATTGTTCTTGCTGTTTTTCTTAAACTGTTGTCTTTTTTTTTTGTCTCTGCAGTGTTTTATATTAAGGTCACATGCATTCGTTATATATCTTCAACTAAACTATAGGCCCTGCAAGGAGAGGAATGATAGTGTGTGTGTGTGTGTGTGTGTGTGTGTGTGTGTGTGTGTATACACACACACATATATATATGATTACATGGTACTGAAGCACTTTTCAAACTGAATTGAATTAACATATTTATCTACAATTCAGCTGCAATGCTAAGTTGTCAGCCTTGAGTTGGAATGAACAATGGCAAAAAATATAAGAAAAAAATATGAAAGTTGATCAAGTTTTTAGTAGAACAGCTCCACTAGAAACCACAAATTCCTTGTGAGGTTCAGATTAAGAACATGCATTGACTACATAACCCTGGATCGCTGTGAACAATCTGGTGCTAAAGGGTGAAGGGTGAATTAGGGGTAAGGAAGAGAAAATTAATGAAGATTAGAGAATCTGGACTGTAACCAGAGGACAGTTAATTGTCATGTGTTTCCAGGGTAAGTGTTCTGGAAAGGGTTGTTTGAGACAAAAAACACTGACCCAGAGAAGAGGATGTTCAGCTGAGGATGTATGAGCTTCTGGAAACATCTGGGAGAGATGAAGAGGAATAGTTCTGGAACTGGAGAAACACAGTTGTGGCAGTTGGAGATCCCCGGCCTAGAGACTAGAACTTAGAGGGCATATTTGGGTAAGAGACTATGTAGAGTCATCCAAGGTGTATCTTAAAAAATACCTAGTGGCGTTGTGCACAGTCAGGCAGAGCTTGCTTGGACTATTAAGGGTCTTGAGTACTTTTCCCATTCAGGAAGGCAGGGGGTTTTCCACAAGGTGTGGAATCTCCAGAGTGGGATCTTAGGAATGTGAGACTGTTGAGAGTTTGTATTGGTTATTAGCTGCTTTGATATTATGGGGTTAGCACCCCAACCCATCCATTCTTAGGGGCAGATTATACCTTGGGTAAAGGTAGGATTGGGCTCTGGAGAGAAAATGGCCAGTGAAGAGCAAATCCTTACACCTCCATTTCCCATATCATTTCATAAGCATTCAAGAATTTGGTGTCCTTATAGTGTATCAAATGGAATAGTTCTTTTAGTTGTATTTTCCCACCCTGAAGTTTGCTCATTTCTGAGGATGGGATTTGTTGTTGCTGCTGGTCTGAAGTTGGGAAAGATTCAGAAGCCCATGGTAATGCTTTCATTTTCTTTGAGACTGATTTCTATCCATGTCCTTAGGCAAGGCACTCTGTTTTCCCATCTCTAAAATGGGATAATAACTACTCTGACAGAGATATCATGGAAATAAATATATTTGCCAGGTCTCTGTCTTTGAAGTCAACAAGGACATGTTATCAGTACTATAACTCTATAATATTCTGTCTTTCAAAACATGGGCATAACTCATAACCCAGGGGCATCTCAAATACATTTAATTGAGTCCATTTTTCTCCCAGCAGTATTATAAGAGGGATGGCTACAAAGCTTGAGTGGGAAGAGACAGCCATGTGGATGGAGGCAGAATAAGGTAGTGAGGGCAGATCTTCACAATCCTAGTGGTATTCATAAACACAGTAATGATGATGTTAATCAGTAGTACCACTTGACTTTTTAAGAATATAAAGACCCTCCATGAGCATGATGTAAGCATCAGTGAAAATTTTGGGTAGTTTCTGGGGCTGGAAACTGATTATGGTGGCACAATTTACAGATCGGGAAAAGGAGGCACAGAAAGCCATTGTCAAGGGTGAAATGAGGAGTGGAGGTGGAGAAATTTGCCTCATGAGGCTGTTTTGTGCGCCCCCCCTACTTTGGTGGCAAAATGGTAATTCCAAAGAGAATTCCAACTTTCAGATGCATGCCTTTATTATCTGAGGTTCAACCTCTACACAGAAGCTGGGGGTGATTTTTGCCTCTCTCTTTTTTTCTTTTTCACTCTTTCCGGGCTGATTCTATTCATTTCCCCCAATGGCATGTGCAGCCCTGCACTGAAACTCTCATTGATGATTTCCTTATTCATCTCCTAGCAGAGAGGCTATTTGGATGAATATATGTTCCCCGTTTCCCTTGCATTACAAATTCAGTGTTGTGGGAAAAAGAGCGAAATGTAATGGCAAGGCCTCCACAGAGAAATGTCCCTATTTGAGAAGAAGAGGTTTATAGGGGGAGCCACTGACAGCCTCTCAGTATAGTGGGCATATTTTTCTGTACTACGGCATCCTCACTAATGATAAATGGGAAATGTTCGATAGCTGGCTCTGTTGTCTGACAGCTACAGTTTGGCCAGAGGGCCGTGGCAGGCTTGAGACTTCTGTTCAAAATGAGTTAAACATATTAGGCATTATGAAGGCACAGAAGCCTCAAGAAGGAGTGCTGAAATGAGTGATCTGGGTAGGCTCCTGGGTACACAACTTGCAAAGCAGATGTCATTCTAATAATGTGTGATATAGAACATGCCTGGCCTAAACCCTGCTGGATGAAATATGAAGCCCCGTTGGTGATATTTAATACCATTTTATGAGGTGCCATCTTATAAAGACAATGCCCGCTGTATGTGGAATGCTTAAGGTATTTTGCCAAAGGCACAGGGAGGTATCTGGAGTAAGTAGAATTTTTATTATTTTATAAGCCTTTACTTTGTAATATTTCTGTTTCCATGTTATTGTGGGGGCTTGCTGCCCTAACCCTTTGTCGAGCTAACTTGATGAGCGGCTTGCTGGTAGATTGACGGATGGCCTTCGCTGTTTCTGGAAGAAAAGGCTGGCTCCCACCTAAATGCATTCTTCAGAAAACCCTCAAAGCAGAAATACAGCTTTGCCACAAGCATTCTTTGAGCAGGGACTTTGAGGCTGGCATACAAAAATATTGCCATTTTTCAAGTGGGCCATTTCCAGGGTAATAGAGGATTTGTGTGGACTACAGCTGCCACAACACATTTTCACCTGCCTCTACAGTTTCCGATGCTAGGTTCCTGCCAAAGCTTCCAATTTTGGGGTCATTTTCAGGGTATCATAAGGTCATCCAGGCTTGTGAATCTTAGCCATAGCATCAGTGTGGATCATGCTGGCCCTAAAGTGCTAGAAAATCAAAGCGTGGGAACCTCGATGGCCCAGGGCTGGAAGTGATTCCCAGGAGAGGTGTGTGCAGTGCAGAGAGAATAAAGCTGTTGTTGGAAACAATGAAGTGATAATAAGAGTACTCAGTTTAAAACATATCACATTTGACATTTGTTTTCTAAGTGCATTCACATTTACAGCTCATATCCCCCATAAGGCATTCCAGAAGTTGAGAACAGATCCAGAATGCTTAGAAAGGCACCACATACTATACATTTCTGAAGCCATGTCTGTTCTCCTCACCCCATGTGCTAGGCAATAACATTCTTCAAGGATCTGTTAGGTAAGGGGTCCTGTTTTAATAATGGGTGAAATGGATCAAAAGGAATATTTTTAAAATGAGGGTATGTCTTATTTTTTTGGGGGGGAGCTTGCAGATATAAAAGATGTATCAATGAAACAACTTTCCAGCATATCTTTAGGGTAACACAGCAAGGTCAATCACTTAATTTGGGACAAGCTCTTTGGACAGACCTCTGCCTAACAGCTTGTGCTGCTATCTGTTTTAAACTATCTGGATGATGTGCACAGCCTGCTGGGTGTGTCTCTCTGCCATTGTGAGTCACGCTCTTTGCTAACACAAAGTGTGATATGTTTGCCCTCTGATGGGTTTATATTATTCTTGTTCCTATGTGATTTTGTTAAATATTTAGTAATTGATGACATATGACTGCAAAAAGAAGGGGCTTGTTTCTCTATCATTGAAACGTATACTTTGGGACTACTTTTAGCAAGACACTAAAAAAATATTGCTGTTGAATTAGGCATGTGTAAGACATCTGCAAAGGATTGGGGGAGTGATCATAAAATTAAGAACACTTTACATTCAGATTGCTTCACCAGTGTCTCAGTTCTCACCCCACTTTAAAGAAATTGAAATTGGAATCTATAGCTGATGGGTGCTATGGGTGTGGTTTATGCGAGAAAGACTATGTGAACTCCAACCAGCTGATTCAAAGACAGTTGAGGTCTAGATCCAAAGATTGACAAATGATCTGCTTTTAAAAGGTTTAACTGATTTAAAATGTTTAAAGTCTATATAGATGATTTTTGCAATTCTGTGCTTCAACAGGCTTTTCCCATTGATCAGCCACTGTAGGTCCTCAGTGTAGATTATCCGAATCTTTTCAAGTTTGAACTATCAATGGGATTCCACGGAGAATGGTTACTTTCATGGGTGAACTGGATTTATTCCTATTTTTCAAGAAAGAAAGGAAATTGGAAAAGTTTGGTATTCAAAATAAATGAACGACCTTATAGAGTAGGGACAGGAGCATAAGATTTGGAATTTGATGACCCAGCTTTGCTACTTAGTACAAATAACCCTGAGGAGGTAGGTCACTTAACCTTTTCGGACTTGTTTCCTCATCCGTAAAATGAGGATAATGAAATTCTTTCCTACCTAAATTGAATCATTGTTCTGACTAGCAAATGATATAATGTGCACCCTTTACCATCATCTATGAATGAGTTACCCCTGCTGCTGTGATAACTACTACTACTTGTTACAACTCATGCTCAGTACCCAACACTTAGTACTTGGGAGCTGACATGACTGGGAGAGTGGACATTGGTTCTCCTCGATTCTGCATGGTCTTTTTTGGAAGGACAGCTTTGTGTTGCAGAAAGGCAGCAGGCTAGACTGCAGTTTAGAAAATCAGTTTCTAGTCTCCTTGCCACACAGCCTGTGTGGGACTCTGGAGCAGGCTTCTCAGCTCTTCCCTGTGGGAATGAAAGGCATGTTACCAACCAGCAGTTTTGAAACTGCTTTTCTTCGGAGCCCCAGGTACCAGCTTCCATCTGATTAGTTCTATTATTATATGATTTTATGTAGTGTTTCTATGTAATATTGTGTTCTAAAAAATGGAAAAAAATTAGTTCTGATATATAAAAGGGCTTACAAAACCTTGGATTAGAGGTTCCCTAATGTCCCTTTCAGCTACAAAAGCCTTCAATTTTTTCATTCTTTGAATTGGTACCACCCCCATTCCCTGACTCTCAGACCACTGTGGTTGCTCAATTCCCAACCCTGTTGTTTGAGCCAAAGAGAACAAATTGTCCAAGCAATTAATTGTCTCGCATATATGTAAGTGCCAACGTTCAGCATGTGGCCTGGCTTTTCCCTTTGTGGACAATGGCAGGCTCAAGGTCCATATGATAGCATTTTCTTGCCAAACCTCAGGTCTGTCCTTTAAATGGGGCCTGAGCCCTGCACAGTAAAGGAGATTGGCAGAGAGGTGATTGCCCATCATTTTTAACAAAGGTGTTTTAAGAACATGTGTGCCCATTAACAGAGAAGAGTCATGTGAGTGTTCTAAATCCTTTAAGTCTCTCTGTATAAAATCCTGATTGATTGTTGTTTTGCTGCAAATATCCTGATAAGTCAATCGAAGAGAAGCTCATTCCAAATGAGGAACATAGAAGTTGTGACTGGATGTTACAACAGGGCCCAGCCTCTGTCCCAGAGAAGCTACTAAATGGAATCGGGTTATCTCCCTCTTCACCTCCATTTTTTGGAAAGTCCCTAGGTTGTTCCTCCAAGAAATTCACCATAGCCTGTAGTCAAAGTCCTCTGTAGGTGAGCCACTCACTGCACCTTTAGGTTCAAGATTGTCTGTCCTTTGAAGATTCTCTAACCCCAAGTGGGCAATGATGAATATTGCTAGCAATGGGCATTAGGGGAGACTGAAACCCCCTGGCTGGGGTCTTCCTCTTGGGTCCTGTGATTTCAAATTCATTGTGATCAAAAGAATCACAGAACTACCTAGGCTAGAAGGAGAAGCATTCCTAATTTTCACTGGTTTCTGAAGTCTTGTTTTTGAGTATGGATCTCAATATGCCCAACCCCTTCATTTGTGGTCTGTGCCTTTTAACAGAGAAGATAGGGTCTCTCCATTCTGATTTGCATTTGTAGTGAAGAAGGGGCTCTGCTGGGTTTGCTGGCTAGGAAGATCAGTCTGCACCCATGATAAAGGTCTCCTTTCACAAGGCAAGCTAAAAGCGTTTGCCAGTAGGACCATTTACCTGAATGATTCAGGTAAACACTGTTTTGGTCCTCAGAGAGCTATGACAGGTGCCATACATGGTTACTTATCTCCAATGCTTTAGAATTCAATACTTAATTTTTGGAGAGTAGAAAATAAAAAGGTTATTAATAGTATAAATTCTCCCCACAGTTAATAATACAGTGCCAGTAGCATGGTCATTATATACAAGCAAATAAATTTTGATCTCTTTAATCTTTCATGAAACTAAATTACTTCTCTTTCTTTAAATTCTTTCCTTGAGCAGAATTTTAGAGATACTGAGTGATAGTGAAACTTAGGAGAACATTGTAGGAATATCTTTTTAGAATATTAAATAAATATATAAATAATATAATAATTTATACTAGTACATGTAGGTATATATATCATTCGGATGTTTCATTTATTTGTTCATTCACTTATTGAATAGCTGTTTATTGAACACTAGACACTGTGACAATTAAGGATATAAACGTGAATTTGACAAAGTCTCTTTCTGCAATGTGGTTGATAATGAACCTTATTTCTCTGAAACAATGAAGTCCCAACACCAAACCTGTTTTATAGGCTAGGTTTAGTTTATGAATAAAAGTCATTGTTTCCCAAAGTGTGCTCTGTGGAACACTAGCCTGGAGGTGCTCTGGGAAAATAAACAATAAAATAGTGATACCTGGTCAAAATGTTTAGAAAATAGTAGCTGTTATTCTCTCCTGCATATTCACAAAGCACAGATATATTTAAGGCTCCGAGATATCTTACTGAATTTTGTTTAATCCAGCATTTCCAAAGCTCACTTAATTTGTGTATTTCTTTTAAACCTAAACGTAATAACCCCCATGGAACACATGTTAGAGAATACTGGGCTAAATGAAAGTGAAAATCAATGTCAGAAAGACTCTAATGATTTAAATAAGCCATGGAAACCTTCAATCCTCCCCTGACTGCGTGACTGAGACCCCATCCCTCAGAGGCCTCATTACTGTGTCTTTTTGACTTAGTGCAGAAGAAAAATTTTGACTCAACAACATTAGTAATATTGAAATATATATGTGTATACACATATATATATATATACATAGTTTCATATATATGCTTTATAATATATGTATGTATATGCTTTATAATATATATGTATATTATATATATTATATATATTATAAAGCAAAATACCACTAGACAAAACATACTAGTTTTAAAAGTTCATTCTTTTCCACAATTGTATTTCTTATGGAATCATGCTTTAAGAAAATTCTAGGTATAGTTCCATCCCAGGTCACCTGGACACTTTTTACATTATAAACCACATGAGTAGAATTTAATGGGAATAGCTCAAATAAAACTTGCCCTCACACTGACTTTGATTGTCAATTTCCATTTCCTGTATGGCACTGATGGGGGTTGTACACAGAATCCTTTTGAAATGTTTGAGGAAATCTACATTTAAGATATATAAACCAAGGTTAATTGAAGAAAAATGAGAGATAATGTATGTTTAGGTTGCTCTGATAAATCTGTGGGTAGGCAACAATTACACAATGATATGTAAGTGAAAAATAGAAGCTGACAACTCAAAGTAAGTAGCCAATGTTGATGGTATGGCATTACATTATTGCCTAGGATAACTCAGTTCCTTGTGTATGGCATGCTTCCATGGGAAACTCTTGGACACCAGGTGCATATTTCTCTATTATTTTAGTTATATAGGTGTTTCATTGAACAGAAATTTTAATTTTGGCTCCCAAAGTTGACTTCATTCCCTTAGCAGTGGGACTTCAGTTTGTTTCAAGTACAGCTCTTATGTTGGACTCCATGAGATTCTCCCTCCCCCCACTTCCTTAAAGATATTGTTGCCACTGTCAAATGGGAGATACATAGAAATAGGAGATTAAACATGTAAATTTTATAAACAGAAATCAAAGGTCTTAAATCCTTAGAAAAGAAAAGCCAACATAAGTAAGAACATTAAAAAACATACATAAATAGTGCTTCCAGGCTGAATATGTTAAATAATTCAACGGTTAAGTCATAAGCGTTCTTAAACTTAAGTATAAAAATGCCCTTGACAATATTTTACAGCCATGCATTTCTTTAAAATATTTAGCATTCTCATTAAAGAGAATGACTTTAGTTTATATATTAGTTACACTCCTGCTTGTTAATATGAAAGAATTTAGGAACAAAAAGCATTCTTATGTATATAAGCAAAAGGAAATTTACATACCAAGTTAGACAACTATTCACTTTTTATTTATTTCTGGATCATCAGCATCTACATATAGCTATATAGCATTTAAACAAATTTGTTCCTTAATGTACAGTATTAATATTCGTTGCCCCAAAGTGCCATTTGCTAATGCCATTGTGAAGACAGGTTCCTTCAAAGCTACACGGAAGTCCCTGCTTTAGAAAGGCTTAATGAACCTTACATTTTTTGGAATACTGCACAGTGTAATGCCTATTACATATTCATTGCTAGAATGGAAGATTTCCTTTAACTCTGAGCTTCCTGGTCTAGTACTCTGTAAAACATTGTCAAAAGTCACCAGAGACTTTCATGGAGAATTGTGACTCTTGATAGCAGTGTGTAATGGGGGAGGTTTAGAGTAGAGAAGCCAGGAGTCTATCGCCCCACAGGGAGATGTTCTGACAGACAAATGGATGGATAATACGATTTTTGACATAATGGGATGAAAAAGTTTATGCCAGAAAGAACTGAATTTAAAGTCGTTACTTTAAAAGAAAGTCTGAAGTTCAAGACCATCACTATTTCCAGTGTGTGCTTTGTTTTATTGCTTATATGCAGAAGCAATTTTAAAATAGAGATGCTGTGCACTGATTTACATAGTTACTAACAAGGCTGCCATAATTTTTTGTTATCTCTGGATAGTAATAAACAGTCTTCCTTTATTTCTCTCCCCTATTTTTAACAAAGAAAATCTAGCATAATATTTTATGTTCCTGCTTTCTCAATACAGAAAGAAGTGAGAGTAGTTTTAAAGGTATGGGATACAGTTCTAGGGAATGGAAGAGAGGAAGGTATCATAGTGTAGACTTTACCTTTGTAGAAAGTGCTCCCTAATGAAATGACAGGATTGGAACTCAGCAGTAAGCACTGGGCAGCGGGCCTCTGTGGGTGTGGGGAGGGCTGATTTGGAAGAGTTACCAACTATCTCTTCTTTATATAGATTCTGGGTGGCAGCAGCAAGGACTAGTATCAAATACAATCACCACCAACATACACCCAACTTATCCACTCAGCTCTGGATGTTTGGAAATAAAATGCTACCTTTATTCTCTAATGTTCTCCATTTTATTTTAGACTTTTGAAAAAAAATCACATAATCCCGTAATTGGTTTCCATTGTTTTTCATTTTGTTTACACTTAAATTAGTCCATACTGTCATTTCACCAAGCACTGTACCCACCCCTATTACTTCTCCTGTTACCTTGTATATATTTTATTCATTCACTGTTTGTCTCCATTTCTGAGATGATTCCACAAGGGTCACACTAAATCTTTTTGCTTAGAAGACTGGGATTAAGGAGATAATGCACTTCTGTATATGCCTCCATAATTTGACACCCTAGCTGCCTTACTTGCTGTGCCTCACTCTTGGCCTTGGTGTTAGCACAGTGCCTGTCACATGACAGGAGTCAGTATACACTTGACAACTGTCAAAATGCCCTACTATTTGAGTAAAATGTAAAGCATACTATTTATTGTTGCAATAGTAAAATTGTCCTCTTGTCCTTAACGTTATTGAAGGTAGACAAGTAGCATCATATTGTATCTGCCAGAAATAGGTTTTATTCGAGTCTATAGGAAAAGAAAACATCTAGATATCGTGAAGAGGCATTTTTCAAAAAGTACAAAGCATTTACCACTTCTGAGATTCAATTGATAGAACTCTTAAGATCCAAACCTCATTTTAAATTAATGTTAATTAATAGTTTAAAAATAATGTAATTCATCAAAATTAAATATATGGAATTATAGATATCAAAAGAAAATAAGGGAAAAGAAAGGGTATAAAAGAAAAGAAAAGGATAGGAAAGAGAAAAGTAAATAAATTCACCACCCTCCCTTGATTGACTTCACAAACGGACTTATGTGTATGAAGAGATACTCCATGGCATGTATGTATGACAGCCAGAAATATTCTGACATCCAGTGACTGAAAAGCACAAGTGTAGAATCCCAGTGCCTACCATTAATGGGAAAGGGCAGAAAAAAATGTAGGCCCTGGGAAACGAGTACTTTAAAAATATTATGTAACAGGAAATAATAGTGTGATGCTCTTTGACTTTATTAACATAACTCTGTTTAGAACAATGCTAAGTTCAACATACACTTTGGAGAACTAAACACTACTTTTTAAACTTTACATAACCTGTCAACTTTAATTCTTAGGTCTTTGAGAGCTATCAGTTTATAACAATGATATTTAAGAAAAAACATTATAATCTGCTTAGAAATAAAATGATGATGATGTTCATGATGATAAATAGCTATTAATTTATCATAGTGTTTTATAAAATGCATTGTCCAATGTTATCCCATTTAATTCCCATATGAGTCCTATGGCATGCAGTTCTTGGAAACTGAGGTTCACAGAAACTGAACCGCTTCACCAAGGTTAGCCAGTGAGTGAGTCCATGTCTACAACCACTCAGCCCTCAAACCAAGTGGAAAGACTATTTTCTTCCATGCTGTCATTTAAATGTACCACAAATCAAATCGCATAATTGAAACCACCACTGAGATATTCTGTACAGTATGACAAGAGCTACAGACTTGACTTATGATATTTTAATTTCATGTGTGCATTAACACATCATATCCATTAAAAAATACTGTGGGGAGTTATTTTCTTGTTTTAAAAGGAAGCAGCTTGTGTGAGTGGAATTCATACCAATATGTGAGGCGACCAAGGAATAGACAACCTAACATGAGCTCTTTTAGTATGGAAAAAAATGTCATGCTTTCCTAATTGTCACAAGTACAAAAGCCACTGTTTTTAGTCAATACCCAGGAGCCTCACAAAGGAATGGTTGGGCCAGCCAACAGCTATCAATGAGGCACTGAATATCTACTGGGACTTTAGGACAGGTTGGCGCATTGCTCAGTGGTGCACTGGGTAGATTTGGATGGAATTTATTAGGAAATGATTCAGTAATGACCTTCCAAAGCACTTATGCAAAAGCACTTGTACCCACTGTCAACTATTCAGCCTCTGACAGTTTAGTGGACATCCTTTCTGGGATGGCTTTTAATCATGCCAACACCCCAAATGGTGCAAACAAAGCTGTAAGTCATGAGAGAGAGGGACAAAACCATTTGATTGTGAAGCATCAAAAGGAAGTAATATGGGCAGGGGGTTGCCAAGTGGTGCTTAGTAATACAATACAAGCAGGCCACAGGGCTGTTATTACTGCTCACAAATAGTTGACATACACCACACACATTGAGAAACATTTGGAGACTGAAGAGCTACAGCAGCAAAAGAATGGTATGCCAAGGGGTTTGGGGGAAACTCTTGGGTTCTAGGAGAGAAAAAAAATTGTACTGTCCACATCATTCCAACAATATCTATTTATCTCTCTTCCCCCCCACACACACACACATACACACAAACACACACCCACACTCACACACGTGTGTGTGTGCACCCATACCCTGCATTATACTGAAGTTATGCATGACTAGAAAAAACATACAATATAGGAAAACAGGTTGCATTTGTCCAGTGCTAAGTACCTATATGGTCAACTTGTTTTAGATTTCACATGCTATTCTTGGAGAAAAACTAAATCGGTACTCACTGAATTTTCAAGCAGTCATGTACTACCTACCCATGAGAGCATCATAACCTACAAAAGTCAGACCCCAAGTGTTCCCTTAATTTATTTGAAGACTGGGTTCAGTATGTGGATATTATGTTGTCAATATCCAGAGCTATATAGGAATTTGTCCCGTGGCACCTCTTTGCCCTGGTGATCCTAAGAAGTTTACATTTTTATCCAAAAGGGTAATTTGGAATGCCCTGGAGGTAGTAAAGCATTACCTTGTTTAGAAATAGTACTGATTCACATGACAAACCACATATACATGTCGGCTTCTAGAACTATTTTAAATAGAAGGAGGTACACTATATTACAGTAGGTTGTTTATGAGAGATGCACACTGTGAAACCATGAAAACAGAGTTACTAGTGGCCTAGCTCCGAAGAGAGAAAGTGAATCTAAATAAGGTCCTGGAGAACCAAATTTGGGAAGTAGCACAAATGACAAGGTGGCTATGCCCTGTGGTAAATTTGATAAGCCTGTTCTACCCTTCTAACTATTTGTGAACACAAATCTCCCTCCATAGTAATTTCTAAATTCCAAAGTCTTTTTCATTCTTGATAGGTTTTAATTTCTCAGACTGCGAACTTTATTATGTTGTTAGATGAATGATGTTTGATTGAGAGTTGTGCCTAGGATTAAAGTGACTTTGTGTCATAAAACATCTCTGAGTGGCCTCAGTGGGGAAACTGAGTCTTCTTTCTCAGTCTCTGGGAAAGGGCAGGCTACCCCCTGAGCCATCGGGAAAGTGCTCATTCGCTTTCTGGATTCATCAGTATGCTCTAGCAAAGGGCATGGGCAAAAATTGTTCTTAAGAATAGTGAAATCCAGGTGCCAGCTGGACTCTGCAACAATGTGACTGTGAGGTGCTCATTAACCTTACCTATGCCTCAGCTTCTCTGTCAATAAAATGTGAAGACGAGAGCCACCAGCTCTCTAAGATCCTGGGTATTCTATTGTTCTGAACCCCAATCTCAATATTTGAGCTGCCTTTATTCATACTTTTGATACCAAATGTGGTGGTGGTGGCGGCAAGGGTTTCCATACCAACAAGCAATTCTCCAGTTCTCCCGCACCAACTGGATGTCCAACAATTCAGTGCTATCTGATACCATCTGTGGTCAGTACAGACTCCACAAGGAAAGGGCTCAGTCCCACAAGGCTGTCCTCACTTCTGACCTTCTGAAGCCAATCCCAAATCATACTACTTCTGACCAACTGGCTATAATTTTAGAAGTTTTCATGATCCCTCACCTCCCAAGTTCAGTAATTCCCTAGAATAATTTACAGAACTCAGAAGAGCGCTTTGTTGTTACAGGTTTATCATAAAGGATACAGAAATAGCCAAGTGGAAAAGGTGCGTGGAGCTTCCATTATTTCTCTGGATGTGCATCTCTCCCAGAACCTCAATGGGTTTATCAACCCAGACGTTTTCTAAATTCCACCATCTAGGATTTTTTATGTAGGTCCCATTACATTGGCATGATTGATGAGGTCACTGGCCCCTGATGATTAACTCAATCTCCAGCTCCTCTTCCCTCCCCATAGGGCCAGAGGTGGGGCTAAAAAGGTTGGTGACCAGCCCCCATACTGAAGCTATGTAGGACCACCATGATCTCATTAGCATATCGTTGACACATTTATCACCCTCAAAGATACCAAGGGTTTTAGGAGTTGTGTTCAAGGAATCAATCTAAGACACAAACCAAGTATTTATGTCTTATCCTACCACATTATTCATTGAAAAATTTTTATCTCAGGAGTCCTACATTACTCCATGCCCTGTGTTTTCAGAATGCCTTTTAATTCAGCTAAACATCTGGGTTCTCTTACCTCATGAGTGTCATCTTGTGTGTCAGCACTGAATGCCTCCTCTCCTCTTTGTCTATAAGAACGAGGACAATGGGGGACCTTTCTTCATTCCATGACTCACGGCCATCAGTCTCTTAGAATTGTCTTTCAAAGGACTAGTACAGCAGGAAATGTGAAAAAGAGCAATGAATAAAGGGAGTCATCTCTACTGTCATGAGAGGCATCATCCTCCTTGGACAGTCGATATGTGTGCAATACCCAGCATGGCACTACTGAAAACATTTTTCTAAAGCCACAGCTCCTGCCCTTTTAGGGGCATAGACAACTGGCAAGAGCCTAGTTAGCACATAGAGGGGAAATACAGAGACAACAGTGATTGTATAAACATCAAATAATTAACTCTACTTATTAAATAGGTAAAAAGAATAGTTCACTTGACAAGACACAGATCAGGACTCTAGATTTGGAAAATAAATCACTTAATCCTTCTGTGATTTTGTGGGCATTGATAACCCTATTTCAAAAATAGAAAGTGGAAGGGAGAGCACTTATAAAGATGGTGGTGAATACTTGATAATTAGAAGGGCACTACGACATCGGGTCGGGTACTATACTGGACATGAATAATGAATATGACAGGTTATTTCAGGAAAGGGCAGATGTGGCCACACAGGTAACTACTGTGAAACAGACTGGGATCAATCTAAAGAGGGGATACCCTAAGTCCTCTGTTGTCTAATAGCTATCTCCAGCCAGCTCAGCTTCTCTTTCTTATTACTTCTCTGATAACCCTCTCCATGGTAGCCTCACTCCTCTTGATTTCCATGTCATGGCATTGCCTCAGTTTTATTAGTTGTCTTTTGAAATTAGTATTATAAGCCATTTTTTAAAAATGTTGCCACACATTCTTAGTAATTATAATGTGTAAGTGGCTAAATGATATTCTGTGATGTGGATACATTATAATTTACTTAACCTGTGGGTAGATACTTAGATTGATTCTGTTTTAACTCTTATAATTATTCCTTCAATAGGGGAACAGGTCAGAGATAAATATGCATAATTTTCAGAATGTCCTCAGTGGTGCTGAGGCCTGTACCTGTTTACATTGTGCCTAGTTACAAATAAAAAACATCCAGTATGTTACTTTTTCTTTCTCCTTCAAATGGACTCTCAATACCTCAAAAACACTTCAGCTGAAAGCTCTCAAATGGTTACCCATCTATGAACTCTCATCATTCATCCATCCCAACATCCATCCATCCATCTTCTCAGCAATTTCAGGGCCCCTTTATAATGCACCATAATGGCCAACTCCATTTATGCACTTTTTCCAGAGATACAAAGATGAAAACATGGTTCTGTCCTTAGGGCATCACTAGACTAGTGGAGATGAGGAAGACTACTGTATAGACAAATATCTGATTAATTCCAGTTTATACCAAGTAGCTGGTTGTTCCTAGTTAGGGCACCTAACTCAATGTGGAAAGTGGGAGATGTTAGGGACAGTTTTTCTGCAGCTTGTGACATCCACACTGAGTTTTGAAGTGAGTATTAGTCAGGTTAAGGAGGCTTACAAAGAGTATTTTAATCAGAGAAATAGCAAGGGAAAAGGAAAGGAAAAGAAGGGAGCAAGGCATACTTTGGGGACTGTAAGCAAATCAGGAAGAGGGTTGGGGGAGAGAAAACCTATGCATGTGCATGAAAAGACGATTGAATGTTGAGAGAGACAAGACTATGGTATTTCCTTTTGTCAAAAAAATATTTTTCAATTACAGTTGACATTCAATATTGTATTAGTTTCAGGTGTAGATCATTTAATTTCTTATTCATCTCACTAAAATTTTAAACTTTCCTTGGAAGTTAGAGGAAAGCCATTGAAGGATTTGACATGGGAGAATCACATGGCCAGGTTTGTTGTCAGAGTGAAGAAGAAACTACAGGTGGGCAAGACAGAGGTAGGGAGACACTAAGGTACATGATGGAAGAAGTGATGAGGACTTGAGCTAGGTGACATTGAAAATGTAGAAAAAGGAGGAAATATTAAAGCTATTATTAAGGAGGTAGAATTGACAGAAGAATTGATTGACTATTTGGGAAAGCCCAGGGGTTGATGAGGAATGAACAGGAGGCATTAATGCCTCCCTGGTGTTGGTATGAGTAGCTAACCTTTTGTATGGCTTCAGTATAGATTAGATCTGCTGATATCACACAAGAAACGTTGGTCAACCTTGAGATGAGAGGAAGGTCAAGGACAAAACCCTAAAGATCATTAACATTTACATGGCAGATCTTTCTCATGAAGCATGCTGAATTTACAAGGGCCCCAAATGAGAAGCTTCTGTCTTTAATTCAAGGTTCTCCTATAATAACTACAGCTACAATTCTTTAGCATTCAATAATGCTATAAGTTGCCAAAATTCTTGACATTTTTATGTCCCCTAAATGGTGTAAGATTGGTTTTATTATGCTTCTATTAATGATGACTAGAGAGACTATGCTACTTTCTCAAGTTTGTTAAACTAGTGAGTGGAGGAATAAAAATCTGACTCGGGTCTTCTGATATCTAAGTCAGGCTCCTTCATCTGTTCCTTTGAGTAACACTGCCTTTGAGTGACACCTCAATGTGGCCATTCCAACCATCATGCTAGTTCTGTCTGGGATGCACTTCTGCTCTATTTCCATCAACCCGTACTGCAGACATCCTACAGGAAGCCACCTCTGTCCTCTCAGGCATGCTCCCTGACTCACTTGGTCCTCCCTTGTGCATCTCTCTTAGTATCTTTTAAAAAAACATGGTTTGCATTTTGTTTGTTTCTGGTTTAGATTTTGTAGCAATTCTGCTAGAATATATGGAATTCCAACTGTATGCCAATGGACAGTAAACTCTTTCTAATATGTCACATTGTGACCTGGATCTTTGTCATGGTGATTTAAACTGCACCTTGATGAAGTAAAAATTGACCTGTATGTGTATTTTACCTCCTTTTAAAGCACATGTCAGTAACATATCACTGAACATGTATTTGTGCTTGAAAAGTGCTCAGTGAAAGGATGAAGGAGTAAATGGGAAGTTTACTCAAGAGAGTATTGAGCATTTTATATGTTGTTACTATTCTAAAGAGTTATCAAGTACAAGTAACAGAGGATTAAACATACTTATATATTTACCTATACCTATATCTATATTCATTTTTTTATTCAGCTACCATTTATTGAGAACATACTGCATGCTTAACATACTGCCAGAAAGTTCAAATATATTAAATGTGGCTGCTATTATATCTAATTTAGTGGGGAAGAAATAAGCTCGGAGAGGCCGTGTGACTTGCCCAAGGAAACACAGCTACTGAGGACAATGTTGGAATTGGAAATTAGGTCCATTCTATTCCAAAATATGTGCTTAGAAAGAGAAAGGTAAAAAGGAGGCAACAAAAGGAGGGAAGAGACAAGAAACAGGGATAGCAATTTAAAATAAATAAACATGTAATATAGCTGATCAATTTGGGGGCAGAGATCTGGACCAGACAGGCATTTCAAGAAAGCTGTTTGGCAAACACAGATCAGATGTGTCATAGAGGCTCAGTTTCTCTCGTTGACTTGAGAAAAAAAATGCCTTCACACATGTGACTTGCTCTAGAGCATATTGCAGACCTTAAAACAAAATCTTAGGAAGAGAAATATCATAGAAGACAAAAATCATGTAACCAAGCACCTTTCTCGGAGGTGCTGCAATTGAGGCTTCATTGATGCGGTACACATAGCGGAACGTCTGATAATAGCTGATGAACTCAAGCCACTTGGCTCTACTATACACATATATAAAGTATCAAAGTTAACAACTTATATAATAATACAAAGTAAGGTAATGTCAGAGGTGAGAACTGATTTACTTCAATGTCCTAGCATTGGGGTGCTGCTAAGCTCTCTGCTATACTGTTCTATTACATTGGATGTTCACTTTTAATAGAACTACTAGTAAATGATTTACACTTTCCCTCCCTGACATTCAGTTTCTCACTGGAGCAAGTGGTACCCAGTTTCCTCTCATCTGTGCATATGCCCGTATCCCGTAGGAAGCCATGCTTAGCAATATTTTTCTGTAAAGGTCTAGAGAGTAAATATTTTAGGCTTTTCAGCCATTTAGTCTGTTGCAACTACTGCAGTGTGAAAGCAACCACAGAGGAAACACAATGAATGAGTTTGTGTCTGTGTTCTAAAACAACTTTATTTATGGGCACCGAAATTTGAAAGTAATAAAATTTTCCCCGTATCAGTAATAGAAATTCTTTTGATTTTTAAACCCACTGACAAAGGCAAACTCTATTCTTAGCTCAAGGCTGTAGGAAAGCAGGCAGTGGACTGGATTTGGCTTGGGGCCTGTCGTTTGCTGACCTGTGCACTACAGCGCGGAAATCTTAGAGTGGCTCAGGTTTTCCACGTACTTAAGACAGCTTTTCAGAAGGAAGTGGTTAGCTAACTCCATTAGTGCCTCTGAGCTTCAACTATTAATTGACATTATTTCTTAATTCCCAGCTATATTTTAAGGTATGAACCTAAGGAATTTTAAAGTCATTATGTGGGTGAGGGACTGTTAAAAATAAATCCTTCAGGTTTAGAAGTGGGGGAGAGGGAATAGAAGGTGTTAGCAAATCCAAGGGTTTTCAGGCAAGTGGTTCAGAAAGCTTCGGGGTGAGCCACAGGCACCGCTAAAGGTCATGGCATCACTTTGTGTCTTCTCTTTATGTACGTTATGCCTCTCGTAAAATAAAGTTAAAGCAGTTTCATTTAGCAGTCTAATTAGTAATGGATTTTTCATTTTATCTTTTTGACTTTGCAATACAAAGCTGAGGTCTGGATTTGATGAGGGCCTGGAAAGTATATTTATATATTCATAGTTAAAATCAGGGCTTTCTGACAGCAGCAGAGTTGAGTGTGGGGAGATAGAGCTATATATTTTCTCCAAATAGGAGGTCCAGGAATGGGGGTGCCCTGTAAGTCTCACTTCAACCCCTATGTTTTTCCTTCCTTATTTTATGTGCGGTCAACAGAAAGGATACAGGCGCTGTTACCCAGGCAGCATCCGGGCATGGAGGCGGCCGAGTTTATTTGTCTCCACTAACAGTTGTTCTTCTTTGTAACAGTGTTCCCTGTGGGCTGAGTGTGAGCTCCCTTTCTTCCTCTTTCCTTTTTTTTTCCTCCCTCATATTTGAGATGAGGTGTGTGTGTGTGTGTGTGGGGGGGGGGGGGGTGGAACTTGCCCAGCAGAGAATCATTTTCTTAATTGGTTTTACACCTCTGAGCCACAGCGTGAGGGCTTGGGCAGAAACGGGCCAGGAGTAAAGACTGTGTCTTAAACTTGACCAAGAACTGAAGAGAGCCATCCCCCAGGGCTGCAGGAAAACAGCATAAACCCTCATTTTAAAAGGTGAAAGATGGATGAGAGGCTGCGGTCGAGCAGTACTTTTCCATGTATAAGCCAGAGAAGTGGCCACTGTTAAATTTGACTTTGTGATTCAATATCCCTGAAATAATTTCATCCTCTTTCCCCATTCCAAATGATCAGCCCCCAAACAGCAACAAATATCTCACAGATGTCATATTCACTTGAGAACATACAGTTTTTTAAAGCTGAAAATAGGATTTTTTAAAAAAGAACAACCCTGTCACAACACAGAGTAAATCTCCCAGCCCATTAACAACTAAGAAATCTTGAAAATGTCCGTATTTCCATTCACACTCTAACAAATATGTCCATGAGGGGGGATCTTTAATTGATTTAAAAAGAAGATGCATATAATTCCTGAGATGTATTTTATAAAGCAGGTGTGACAGACACATATCTTGCAACACTTTAGGAAAGACCATAAACTAATCTCCTTTGGAAAATGCATGGTTTTCCAAAGATGTTCACGCAACTTTTATTTTGAAAAACAATACCTTTTATTCCCCACAGCTGCCCTTTCTGTGTACTCAGGCAGGAAAAGACACACCGCGCTCTGTCTCCACTGGCCCTCCAGGTGTCTGCATTTCAGAAAAGAGGGCGTCCGGTTCCCATGTTCTGTGAGGGCCCAAGTTCTGCTTCTGCTCCAATGTTAAGATAGGCTTCTTCAGTTCCTTGGGGATTGCAGCCCCAGGATCTTGGAGTCAGTATCTCAGGCTAACTGTAGGAGTTCTCTTTCCCCACCCACAGAGATGGACAGACAACCCAGTGTGGTCATCCCTCTGCATCCCGGTGCCCTCTTGAAATGCTCTAGTGCTGGACTAAGTAGACCAAGACTAGACTCACCCAAATACAGGAGGGCAAGTCATTGTAAAAAACTGGGTTCTGCTTTGTACAGTTGTATTTCTTCTTGGGGATGAAATAATGGGAGGAGGGGTGAAAGTTGTCCTGAAAGTGAGGGGCATGGGGAGCATGCAGGACAGGGGAAAGGTATGTTCTTCCGGGTGAAATCAATTGGATACTGCACATGGCAGAAAGTAAAAATTGAGATGGCTTCACCTACTCTGGCTGATTTATTTGAGATTGGATGAAGCTTTGGTGGTGTGTTTTTTTTTTATCATTTATATCCATAGCACCAGATTTCCTCCTGTAAATAAGCCTGCTTGACAGTTATCTTTCCCTTGCTGCTGGGCTCATCTGGCTCAAATCCTGAAAGACTCAGACACTACTTCTGAGGAGGATGTGTTCAGAGCAAGACAAAGGGAAAGGCACAGGAGATTGAGACATTGAAGTGGTTGCATCCTTGCATCCCCTTTGGGTTGGTGGGGATGGGGGAGCTGTGTTGCAGTTAAAAGAGGAATAAAGGGTGGCATAGAGAAAGGGGGCTCGCTGTGAGACTAACCTTCTTACTCGGGGAAGGTAAAGAAGCAACACAACACGGAATGAAGGGACCACTGGCACCTGTTATCAGTCATTAACAAGCGACCATGTACTGCTAATCTGTGATCATGAAAAGGCCATCTGCTAATGCTCAAAGGTCATTAAGATGCCAGCCATGTTTACTCTGTTTTCATTGGTTGGGTCAGTCATTTCTAAGAAAAAAAGGAGCTTAAATGGTTATTGTGGTGGTGCCTGCTAATGCTGCTCTAGTTATGGGCCTGTCAGTGTTTCCATTATAGACCCCTAAGCTCCTTGATTTAAAATACAGCCACAAAAATAATGGGCTGTCTATGCATGCATGGGTACATGCATGTACATATTCTTCTTTTCTTTTCATGGAGGAGAACATCTGAAGTGCTGCTGTACACGTTCGAAGGTACTCATGAGAAGGGAAAGATAATTTCTTTATTTCAGGTCTTTTTAAATTTAACCTGACAGATGGACCCAGCCTGCCCACCATTGGCTAAAATTCTTTTCCTTGATAAAATAAACATCTTCATCATACCACCGTGATGGACACCTTGGCACTTCCATGCTGTTGAGAGAATTGGATTGTAGGCGGTTGACCGCAGGCTGGATTACAAGGTTGGGAAGGTACCTCAGTGAGGGACCTACTGAATTAAAGCTTCCCTCCCAGTTGGCACGCTTCTCTGGTCCCCAAAATTTAACACTTGGACTATCTAATGGTTTTTTTAGCCTTTTCAGAATGCATTATGTAGTGGACATGATTTTTTTTTCTTTTTTTTTCTTCAAGGTACCAGTGAATGCACAGGAACTTGTGAAGGGTGATTAGGAACATGTTGGATGTTCAAAGGTTTTAATAATATTATAGCAGTTAGCTAGAACTAAATACTCTCATTTTTTTGTATGCACACACATGCAGGTGTGATATATATCTGTCTAGAACTAAAAGAAACTGCTCTTCCTCCCTCCCTCCCTCCCTCCCTCCCTCCCTCCCTTTCTCCCTTCCCATCCTCCCTTATATATTTTCTTGTTTCCTCCTCTTGGAGGCTCCTGCGAAAGAAAACATGAAAATAAAGCTCTGTGTGTAAATGACTAAAAAAAAAGTTATGTAATTCTGAAAATTCATCCCCAATTGGCTCATTGTGGCTGGTAACGAAGGTGGCTCTTATCAATGGGTGGCCTGAAAGACCATATGTTCTATTGCCTGGCCACTGCAGGTGGGAAAGACAGAGCCCACTTCGAAAATATGAATGTAGCAATATTCTCTCTGTGTGTTTGTGTGCATGTGTGTGTATGTGGGGATAGTCAGACCTTCAAGCGAGGATGGTCAGACCTTTGAGCTTATGCTAACGGAGACCTGTGTGCTTAAGTGTGATTTTCAAACTCCCAGGCAGATTTTGATGTTTTTGGATATTCTTTAGTGATGGAGGCCAAGATTGCTGTTCTGATTTTTCCTTCATTTCTGATAACACCACTGTTTCTCATCATATTCCTGCCTTTCATCTCTGCCAATTAACTAAGTAGCCAGAGCCTTGTTTTGAAAAGTTCTAAGTAGTTAGGAAGCTCTTTTTTTTTTTCTGAGCCAAGTCAATGTGCCCTCTGGAGGCCTCTGAATGAGGGGTCTGTCCAGTGCCCCCACCCCTGTCTGCCTGTTAGTGCAGGCCTGGCCTTAATCTTTTGCTTTCAACGCGTTGCAAGGGGGGTGGGAATTATAGAGCAGAGGGTGGGGTGGTGACCGCAGGTGGCTGAAGAAAGGGGTCTTGTTCTCATGATGCTAAATGGCTGGTTAGCACTGCTTTTACTGTGAAATTCAGCTTCTGTCACTTCGTGGTTAATTGCTTTATTATTCTCAGATCCAGATTGGACCTGATTTAGTTCTATCAGGAGCCATGACTCTCCTTGGCATTTGGCCAGGATCCTTTCGATCCTTTTGATCTGAGGTTTTATAATCACATTATCGTTTCAACTGCAGCAGGAGGCCTGGGCCTTTGCTGCCGCTTTCTACTTAGAAGTGCACAGAGTTGCTCAGTAGGTGGATGTGGTGTGACTTTGACTTGGGCAGGGGCTTGGGGAATGGGGTCTTCTCCCTAACTCAGTTTCTCCTTCTTGGTCCTTATGGTTTCCATGTGCTTTCCTCCCACCTTTCAGCCCCAGATGGTGGTGGGAGCAGCCATGTGAACTTGCCCCTTTGGTGGGTTTATTTCCAAAGTTGAACCCTAGGTAAGGTTTTGCTCTTTTCTTTTGCCATAGCAATTCTGCATCAATTGGCCGTCCTTAATGTGAAGCAAGTCAACAGGTAGCTAAAATGACCTCCCATCATTGTAAGCAGAGGCTGGCTGGCTCCCATCAGTGGTTCTGGGACACAGATGCCAGGGCTGAGAATGTCAGGCGGCCCACAGGCTGCATTGTTAGTGAGCCTGGGGTGGGCGAGGAACAGGAGCCGCTGTGGCCTGGGCTTTTTAATAGGCAAGGCTGTAAAATGTCGGCCAGGCCTAAGTCACAGATGCACCACAGAGCTCTTTCAAGCCCTTATTCCAATGCTCTGCTTGTAACTATTTTTAACCTTATTAAAACGGAGCGCCATGGTCCAGCTTCATGAGAGCATGCTAGACTCTTGCAGTAAATTTCTTTGGTTTATAACTCCACCTTTGATTCCAAAGGCCAGCGGGCATGGCCACTCAAAGAAACATAAATCTCCTGCAGGCGTGCTCCAGAGGAACCCGATGCAGCCAGGGATGTGCTGGAGACCGGCCCTGGGTCCCTGGCTTGAGCAGAGGGGAAGGAGAAGCTCCCCTCTTCAGATTTCAGGCAGCTCAATCTTCAATTCAATCTTGCAAAGACAGAATTTGTGGCATTTGTGTAATAGAAACACAGACAAAAGTCAGAAGCATGCACTCAGGCAGGTGATGTCTGATAACTTGAGCGCCACGTGACCAGTTTCCCAGCACAAGGTCAGCGGGCTCGCGGAAGTCAGCTGCTGGAGAGGGAGGCAGAAGTGGGGCTGGCATTGCTGGACTGAGGGATTGTGTCCCTTTATTTCGCTTCTCACATGGCAGCTCCTCCTCTATCAGTGGCAGGGGCTAAAATCTCATTTCGAATTTCTTCTAAATGTTCTAGTTTGGGAAGACTTTGCTAACTTTTGAAAGAAAGACTTTTGGGGGCACGGCATCTTCTTGGCTTGAGGTACATGCGTGGGTCTCTTCTTTGTCAGGATTCAAAACAGAAAGAGCCTCTTGCTGGCCATGCTTCTTTCGCTTCCGGTGCTCACTATGTGAAGAAGCCCACAGATGCATCACAGAGCTCTTTCAAGCCCTTATTCCAATGCTCTGCTTGTAACTATTTTTAACCTTATTCAAACGGAGCGCCATGGTCCAGCTTAAATTACAGACTGTCAACAAGGAGGCTGGAAATGAGTTTATATGGAGGCACTAGGTTCTGGCCTAAAGTCACTGTGGAGTGTCTGTGATGGGTACCAGTCCAGGATCGAAGGAGCATTGTATAGGACAAGGAAGACAAGATGTCCGTCCTCTAGCAGCTCGTCACCTTATTAGAGATGGAGCAGTTATGGAGCTGTGTGGACTGTGCCTGACTAGAGTTTAAGACCACTGGAGGTCAGAGAAAAATGCTGCCAGCACAGTTATGAAAGACTGATGAGAACAGGGGTAGTAGATTCTGGGATACTTAATATATATATATATATATATATATATATATATATATATATATATATATATATTATTGATTTTTTCACAGAGAGGAAGAGAGAGGGATAGAAAGTCAGAAACATCGATCAGCTGCCTCCTGCACACCTCCTACTGGGGATGTGCCCACAGCCAAGGTACATGCCCTTGACCGGAATCAAACCCAGGACCCCTCAGTCTGCAGGCCAACGCTCTATCCACTGAGCCAAACCAGTTTTGGCAATTCTGGGCTACTTTTAAGTGGGTCTCTGGAATTTTCTGACTGTTGATCATTACTTCTCCCTATTCACTTCTGGCAATTCTTTTTTTTTTTTTTTTCCTTCTGAGGGAGAATCCATTGCACATGATTGATTCAACTGGGCTTGCCTAACCCAGGGCTGGGCATGTGACTGAGGCCCAGCCAATCAGAGCATCTCACTAATTTGGCTATATTAAATGGTTCAAGGTTGGACAGCTGACTCAATCTGGCCAATCATAATCCTCCTGAGCCTTTCTGACAGAGCTGCAGGGAAGGCTTGCTTTTTCCTCTGTGCTTGCTAGACCGGAAGCATGTGAGACAGGGGCTGCAGCAACTCTCCTGATACAGTGTGGAGAGAGCAGTTTGAGCTGAACAGAGATAAGACGTGCTAGGAGATGGCAAGAGGAATGGACAGCATTTGGTGCCATCATTTGAACTGCAGTATCTAGCTGTATCTGAAGCCAGCTTTGTGGGCTGGTGATTTGTTTTATCCCTGTTAGCTGGAGTCAGGTTCTGTAACTTATAACTGGAAGAGTCTGACTAATATGGGATGAGAGGCACAGACATGTTTCAAGAAAGTAGGGTACTGGTTTCTATGTTAGTGCAGGTGGCTCATGAACAGTGTAAGTAACTTTACCCCAAACAAAACAGAACATCAATAAGAGAATTAGTCTCCCTTATCAGCTCTTCTCTCTTGAAGACCTTCACAGGGATCTACAGAAGCAAAGCAAGATGAAATGTTCATTGGTACTGAGGCCAAGGCATCCATTAAACATTTATTTAACAGGCTGTGTTCCTACTCAGGCATTCCTCAGCTCCCTCAGAACCCTCATCATTACCATGTATTCTGCCCAGAACACACTTTGAAATGTGATACTTTGACTGGAACATTCAATTCAATGAATATTAAACTCTATGCATCAGGCACTGTGCTAGGTTTCGGTTACAATGACAGGCAAGATAGAAGTGGTATCTGCCTTATGGAACTCAATAAAACAGTATAAGCTGGTATTATTTAATAAGAAGAGTTTTTTGTGGCCTTACATTTATTAATCACTCAATATCCAAAATATCTCTCCAGATTTTATTTATCTACTGAGCCTCAGGACACAC
This sequence comes from Antrozous pallidus, assembly GCA_027563665.1. Lineage (NCBI taxonomy): Eukaryota > Metazoa > Chordata > Mammalia > Chiroptera > Vespertilionidae > Antrozous > Antrozous pallidus. Next base: position 37,661,374 of record CM050523.1, read on the forward strand.
CTGCCTTAAATATTAGATATTCCTACCTCCTTCTTAGGGTTTGTCTGCTCATTTAGCTGTATTCTATGTCATAATTCACTGGTCTTGATTAATTTAAGTATTAAGCTTTTAAGGATTGGGTCATGACTATTAAATTGCTTTCTACAATGTTGACTAAATTATCATGCTCAAATTAAAAGGAAAAGGAAGGGAGGAAGGAAGGAAGGAAGGAAGGAAGGAAGGAAGGAAGGAAGGAAGGAAGGAAGGAAGGGATTGAGGGATTGAGGGAGGGAGGGAGGAAGGAAGGAAGGAAGGAAGGAGGGAAGGAAGGAAGGAAGAGAGGGAGAAAGGGAGAAAGCAAGAGAGAAAGGGAGAAAGAGAGGAAAAAAGAGGAAGAAAGCCAATTCCAGCTGAACTGAATATAACAACATAGTGTCCTCCTCCAACATCCTCCCCACTTTGTGTTTGGGCTTAAAATTGTACCACTGATACCTGTACTTTTATGATTCCAAGTAGTGATACTCTCATGATAGCAAAATAAGATAATCAGGGGTGTAAGTAATGGACTTTAAATACTGGTTTGCCTCTTCTCTCATTTGCAAGAATGGTGGAGTCAGACTTAGGCCCCAGTCCTGCTGTCCTGGGTTGAATTGCTGAATGTCAAATTTCTTAATGATAAAATAAGGCTAATAATAATAATAGCTTCCCGAGAGTCTGGCTATGAGCATTAAAAAAAACAACACAGAAAAGATGCTTAGCAAAATGCTGGCCTATAAAAAAAAATCTAAAAGATGCTAACATTAAAATGTGAATGTAACCTTGAAAACAGAATATTTACCGTTTCATAATATCTTCCCAAGACATATGTAAATTATAAAGGGAAAAGATGTAATTTGATACTGGAGAAACCTCACCAATACCATCTATATCAACTAATCAACGCTCACATCACTCATAAGAATGTCTATTGTCTAATAATAATGGGCAAATCTAAATCATGTGCCTCTTGATATAATGCACTGAGAAGGACACAACGCCATATTGGTGATATTCTTGCCAAAAATGCATAACTGGAATTTAATCTTAAGAAAATATCAGACAGACCCAAATTGAGGGACCTTTTAAAAAAGACCTATACTCTTAAAAAATGTCAGGGTCATGAAAGACAAAAGGCAGTTTGCAGACCTGTCTCAACGCCATGTATGATCCAAAATTGGATACTGGAGCAGAAAAAGAAAGGGGGCGGGGAGACTTAAATGCGATACTTGGTAAAATTTGAATATACTCTTTAAATTGGCTTTTAACATTGATTTAATGCTAATTGCCTGATTTAGGTAATTGTATGATTGTTATGTAAAATGTTAATAGTTGAAGAATTTGGGTGAAAGTTATGTATAAATTTTTGTGCCAATTTTATAACATGTTGAAATCTGGATTTATCTCAAAAAAATTTTTAAAGTGCATGCATGAGGCATTCGGTAAGCCACATTGTGACCCAGGGAAGCTTTCTGAGTCAGGGCAGGCATTTAGATGAGGTTGGCAGCTTGGAAAGCTGTGTCAGTGTGTCGCTCCACTGGAAGTTTCTGGAGCTCTGTGAGGATGTCTCCCACTTACAAGCACATTCTTGGGCTGGTCCATGTGGTTCTCTCCCGATGGTGTGTCCTCCATCTCTGAAGCCTCTTTGAGAAAGAAGTTGAAACAAATAGAAGTTACTCTCTGACAGAGTTTAGAAATTGATCTCAGCTTTTTGGATCAGTGAGATCCAGCTGACAGAGATTCACCCAGAACTCCCTCTATGGCTTAGCCAGTAGGTTTGTTGTGGAATCTACCATCATTCTTTCACTTCCTGGGCCTTGACTCTCTCAATTTTGGGGAGCAGGAGGAATAGCGTTTGCCTTACAGAAAAGCATTGCATCTAAATCTGATATCCACATTATTAATGCAGTATGTACAGTAGAAGAAAACGTAGGAAAGGTGATTAAAGCTACCATAGGGGCATTACATGAGGATGTACAGAGTTATAGAAAGAGGTGCAGCTGCAGAAAAACTAAGCCAGAGAGAGAATCTTTATAATCAAAGCCTAAGCCACCATTATAACGCAACAACTAGAACAACTGGTCACTATGATATGCACTGACCACTAGAAGCAGACGCTCAATGCAGGAGCTACCCTCTGGTTGTCAGTGCACTCCCACAGGGGAGCGGCCACTCAGCCGAAAGTCAGACTCAATGCTGGCGAGCACAGTGGTCATGGCAGGAGCCTCTCACACCTCAGTGGCAATGCTAAGGAGCAGCGAGCCTAGCGGTATGGAGCAGTGAGCAGGTGGACAGTAAGAAGCGAGGTTTCCTATGGGGAGCGGGCCTAAACCAGCAGTCTGGCATCCCCCAAAGGGTCCTGGAGGGCACAGGCCAGCTGATGAGGTCAAGAAGGGTTTGAATGAACTCCAAGGTGATAGATATCAGAGACAAGGAAGTGAACCAGTGGAGTCGAGTTGCCAGCAAGGAGCATGGGCAGATCCTCCACCTAAGCCTCCTGTGATGTCCTTGTTTGGAGGACATCCCAAACTCTCTAATTTTTCTGTTCTTAACTTTGCACATTCACTCCTAGCCCCTTGAACACAGGCTGTGCTATCAGGGTGGATCGATGGTGGCGATTTCACAAGGAATGTTGCGAGGTTAACAAATACAATTTGTAATGTGCACTGCAAATATAAAGTGCTATAAAAATGCTAATGAATGGTAATGTGTGTCCACTTTTTAGCGAGCCAGATCAACAGGCCAAGGAAAAAGAAAAAGAGATTGCCTTCTGGACAAGAGAGTGTGGTCCTATTCATGTGGCCTCCACATGACACCTCAGAGACTCTGGCTCGGCCCTGATTATTCAGCCAAACAACTTCCTCTCTGTCTCTGGGTCGCAGGCTGCTTTCTGAGCAAGGGAAGATTCTCTGAAACCTTTGGCACCATCAACAATAGTGGTTACAAAAATTTGGCTTGAGAAATGCATTCAAGGAATGAAAAAAAATACAATGAAAATCTATCATTATGATGTTTGGGAGAGAGAGAGAAAAAACGACCTGGGCCTTGTTTTGCATTTTGGTAAGAAATGATATATAGCTACATAGTAAAAACAGTTTTATTAAAAAGATCTCCTCACCCTGAAATCAAAATTCGAATTGTACCCTCTTATCATCCAGTCACTTTAGAATGAATGTTAAAAATGCTGATACTGTGGAACTAGCCCTCGGTATTATATCTCATCGCTGATATATTTGTCTAATACTTTGGTTTTTGAAGGCCCATTACTCAGGACCAGTGCACAGCGTTGTTCATTTTAATCCTTTCTGGTTACTGAAAACAGGAATACTAGGTGGAGCTGATAGATTACATTCCCAGCTTCTGTGTGTAGGTAGGTAGTGGGGTATGATCCAGATAGTGAGACAAATGGCGTTTTCATCACCCTGAGAAAAAGGTCTGACCTTGGATTTGTGGGCTTTTGTTTTGGGAACTCCTACTGAGATGTAGGGTTCTATGACAGCTAGGATGAACCCTTCATCTGGTGGAGTGGAACATTTTAACAGCCCAATAAAGGTTCAGATGGACATAACTGAGAGTTCAGGACCTCTGTCACCTTAGTTTACCAATATAACACATACAGAATTTCACTATGTTTATTCTGCCCTAATAAAAGGAACCTCTTTGTCCACTGAAGTAATACATTGAGGACCAGACAGGTCTTCTGTGCAATGAAAAATAAGAGTTCTTACTCCAGGCTCCTTCTGGCCTCCATGAATGGTTCAGAGGGAGGTGGGTAAGTGACCAGATTAAGCTGTTTAACAGGCTAATACTTGTTTGGTTTACACAAAGCCATCAAGCAATTATTTTGATGCTTGACAGTGTTATCATTATTTATTTTGCTATAAGCTAGATTTATGCATTTGTAATACTAAGCATAAGAAACATTAATAGCTTTACTAATTATATCACTACTTTACAGATATAAATAGCGATTAAAATGCCAAGTAAAGTGAACTAGTAAAACATTTTTAAGAGATTTTAAAATCAGTTGCTGATTGATGATGTCTTTGCCTAGTTCTGGGGTTTGAATGGAGAAGAAGAGAGCCTTCTCTGTAGATTTAAGTCTTACTTTCCTGCGAGGTCATAATGCTGGGAAAGTCATTCTGCCTTAACCTGAGCATAATCAGTTGAACCATGTATTTAATTTAATTTTGCTGTGACCAGCAAAATATATTTTGTTTTAGGTGAGAGCAAAATGAAAATCCAAAGTGTGGAGAGGGGAAAGGGAGCGGGGGGTGTCAGAGAGAAAGACAGGGGAAAGGAAATAAATGATCATAAGTGAAGTGGGGGGAATAAAGAGAACCGAGTAACATGCACATCTCCCCATCCTGATTATTGATCTTGCTCTGTGTTCTCCAGAAAACACCTTGTTATAAATGAGGATATTGAGTGAATAAAAAGAGTTAATAAATCCACTGCCTTTGCCAGGAATGTTAATGGAAATCCATGAGCAGTTTAAGTGCTGGACAAGTAAAAAGACCAAACTGGGAATGGAGGACATGGTGGATGAGAATGGATAGGCAGCATGTCTAGTTGCCTGGTCTGTGAGCTGAAGCAATGGATGGACTATATCCTTTGATGGGTTGCAACTCTTAGAATTCCTGAGGTCCTATCTGTTGACCTACATAGCAAGTCAGCTCCAAAAATGCATACTCTTGCCTGAGCAAGGGACTTTTGTAAATTGAGTTTTAGTGGGACACAGCCACACACATTCATTTAAGTATTGTCTACGGCTGCATTTATTTACACTACAACCACTACAACTCGGAGTTGAATCATTGCAACAGAGACCTTACGGCTCACAAAGCTGGAAATATTTACTATCTAACAATTTATTTTTTAAAAAATATAGCCGATCCCTGCTCTCGAGCTTCAGTAAACATTAACTAATTGGCTAAATAAGTTGAAGAAGTTTTTCATAGTTGCTTTAAAGTGTCCACTTTTCTAATTATTTTTCACTGGGATTCAATATATGCCTGCTTAAAAATTTTTCACAGCCTACCACAGTGCTATCTGAACTGAAAAGATTGCAATGGGGGTGAGGGTGTATAAGAAGGCCCTTTTGTTTGTGCAAAGTAAGATGTGTGACATTTTGAGAAAAGGCCATTGGTTGCATTCAATAATTCTGATTATAAATGACCATTCTTAAAGCTATAATTCAGGGATAAAAGAGTGTGAGTATTTTCATTTGTGGTTTGTGGCAGGACTTATTGCATTTCTTTCTCTTAGAGCTAGCCAAGGGGTTCATAGTAGGGACTAATTTACCTAAGCCAACTTGAATGAATTCTCCACCACCATCTCCCTGAAAAAAATTCCTAACGTGGAAAAATTCATTTTAGCAGGAGAGGTCTTTATTCTTAAAATGTTTTGACCTGATTTAGGGGCTAGTTATAAATATAAAGAAGGGAGCTGTTTACTCAGTAAACATGATAAAATATTTGGCAGCTCACACATGCTGGATGTAATCTAACAATATCTGTAAAGTAGACATTGCATTTCTGTTGCTTTCATTTTCTACTTAACAGTTCTTAGATTTTACATCACAATCATACCTGATCTCATTGTTGCCTCTGTTGAATTCTATACCCTATAAGATCTAACTGAAATTCTACTACTTTTATGACGATTTCTCAACAACTCAGCTGAGGATACTGGAAAACTCACAGACTTTGCAATCAGATAGCTTATCCATGGCTGAGGGGCCATGAACAAATTACTCCACTCCTCTGAGTATCTGGTTTCTTATTTGTAAATGTGCAACAAACTAAAGTCTCAGAGTTCTTATGAAGATTAAACAAGATGATGCACGTAAAAGGCTTGGCAGACAATAGGTTTTCAATGAATGATGGTAACTATTATTTTCTTAGGTCAAAGACTTCTGTTTTGAATGATAGCAATTGCTTGCACCAATTAAGGGCTGCTTTCTGTATACTGTGGTACATTTTTAGTTTATCTTGTCATATACATCTTTCCCCACATAATTAAATTCTAACCTTTTAAGAGTAAGTACCACATTTGTGTATCTGTTCAAGCGTATTACAAATAAGAGGTACTTAATAAGTATCTGGATTGACTCCAGGTCTTTGATATGTTGGGTGAATGCAGAGAGAAATCAGAGCAAAGAGACTGTGTATATTTTGCCAGTTCACTGGATTGTCACAGAGACTGCTGGTGAAGGCGTGGAGAGCCCTGCTTTGCTCGGTGTCATGAAATATCCAGATGTCTACATTAGAAAAATCAGAGATGTAGGGAGTAGAGATAGTTTTGAAATAGATGGCCCTCCTCACCAGGGCTTGAATCTCTAATCTTTTCTCTGCCTATAGTCCCATGAAAACACTGCTTTCCCATACAAAATTGAGATTAGATGACCAGCGGAGAGAATTTACTTAACATATTAATTATTTCTTTCATTGAGAAGATAATGCTAAAATTAATGTTTAAAAATCTATCACCTTTAGATTCTCTCAACTGAGAATATATCAATATTTCAGTAGGCATTTTTGAGATATAATTTATATGCAATAATATTTACCCTGTTAAGGTATATCCTTCTCTAAGTTTTGACAAATTTCTATAGTGTGTAACCTTCCCCACATTAAGATAAAGAATGTTTCTGATATTGCAAAAAGTTTTCTCATGCCTCTGTGTAGCCAATTTTTCTCCCCCCATCTCCAGCCTCCAGAAGTCTCTGATTGATGACTGAGTATAAGTTTGCCCTTTTGAGAATGCCATATAAATAGAATCACACACTATGTGTCCTTTTGAGTCTGGCTCTTTTCACGTAGCAAAATACTTTTGAGTTTCATCCATATTGTTTTCTTATAGCCATAGTCATTTCTTTTACTGCTGAGGAATATTCCATTGTATGAATGTATTGTCATTTATTTATCCATTCACTGCTTAGTAGAACTTTGTGTGGTTTCTAACTTTTAGTGATTATAAATGAAAGTACTCTTAATATGTGTGTACAGGTTTATATGTGTTCTTGTATGAAGACATGAATAAGGGATTCCCTTGGATGAGGGATTGCTGGGTCATATGGTAAGGGTATGTTTAATTTTATAAGAAACTATCAGATTACATTGCAAAATGGTTTTACCATGTAGCTTTCCTACCAAAAATAATGAGATTTCCAGTGGCTCCACATCTTTGTTATCATTTTGTATTATCATTTTTAAAACTGAGCAATTCTAGTAGATATATAGTGGTATCTCATAGTATAATTTACATTTCCATAATGGCTACTGATGTTGAACAAATTTTCATGTATTTATTTGCATCCATGTATCTTCTTTGGTGAAGTGTCTATTTAAATCTCTTGCCTATTTTGGGGGGGTTGGGAGAAGGGGAGAATGTTCTTTGTGCCTGCAATAGGCATTTTTAACTGTGCCATATTTTGGCTAGTCACACCCATCATTTCATAACAAGAAACTATAGTGAGTTCATCAGTCACTCATCATCTTCAAATATTTCTTTCAGAACCTCATATATGTAAACTTTAATAGAAGCAAATTACCTCAATGTCCAGACTGAGTAAGCTACCAAGATGGTTTTTCAGCATCATGGTGAGATGCCCTACACCAGTGGTCAGCAAAGCGTGTCTCGCGAGTCACATGCGGCTCTTTGGTCCCTTAAGTTTTCTAATGCCACTTCTTCAAAATAGACTCGCCCAGGCCAAAAACCAACTTCTGCGCATCAGCCACGAAATTTCAATCACACTGTGTGTGTGCTCACGCATGTGATATTTTGTGGAAGAGCCACACTCAACGGGTCAAAGAGGCACATGTGGCTCGAGAGCCGTGGTTTGCTAACAACTGCCCTACACCATCTAGTTCCCTTTCTGCTCCATGCTTGCTCATCCTCAGCTTTGGCCCCTTGGCTGCTGATGAGGGAACCAGCCCAACATCCTCTTGCCTCAGGGACCCTTGTGCTAGGGTTCATCTCACCTGGAAACCTTTTTCCTAAAATGCTGCATAGCTTTTGCATTGCTCCATCCATCACTTTGTCCCAGGCTGTATTCAAGTGTGGGCAACAGTGCATAGGCCTTTCCTGAGCAGCTATTACAATGCATACACTTACGCCACACCTTCCTACCTCATACTTCTTATAGCATTTATTACCATCTGGTATGCTGTATGTTATTTATTTATTTGTTTTCTCTCTGTCCTTCACACTGAAATGTAAGTGCCATGAAAGCAGGAACATGACCTGTTTTGCACAGTTGGCAAAAGTGCTGAGGTGACAGCAGGTAATCAAGAAACTGTGGGTTGAATAAGTCTTAAGGAGAGAGGTGAGAGAAATGCTAATTACCTGGGATTTTAGACAGTCCTGTATATTACACCAGTCCTGGCCTACTCCCAGCACTTAAAAGTTTATTAAGCTACTTCAAGTTGAGTCAGGTAAATTCCTAAACCGAGTTTGCCTGGCCTCAACCTGTGTAATATTTCCCAAATGGATGTGATGGCCCTTTAAAAAGCAGCCCCAAGATGGCAGCAAATGGAGGTGGAAATGATGGCCTTGAATTGAGTCCTTCTACCTGAGTTGTCTCTGTTTATGGTTGGCTTATTGATGCAACAAAGCAAATAAGTATGAGAGTTCTCTCCCAGGTATATTCTGTGTGTGGCTCTTCTGGGTTGGATTGTCCAGGGCCTTTTCTTGCCTTTGCTTTCTCATGCTGCACACATAGACATTTTAACTACTTGCCTCCCTTAATCTAAGGCTTCTCTAAGTAGACTGGAGGAGTCATGAGGAAGTGTGGTTTCCCATCATGCAATAGCTGGGCTATCCTTGAGTTAAAGGTCTCCAGAGTGGGCCCTTAAGAAGTTCCTCTTCTTTCCAGGGGTTTAGATCATCATGGAATCAAGAGTGGGTTCTCCCTACTTTTCCATACTTCTCAGTGTTCCTCCTCTTAAACAGTTTTCCATACCTAGTTGAACTCCAGAGACCTTCCTAATGATGGATATGGTAGTCCACACTGGATTGGGGCAAACTGGGGAAAATAGAAAAGTGCCCAGGGAAAAAAATCAACTAACCAACCAATCAAAGGAATACAAAAATTCACCAAATATTCAGCCTTAAATGGTTGCTTTTGAAATGAATAATATTTTATGATTACCCCCTCAAAAAAAATAAACCGACTCTAGAAATATATTTCCCTTTTTCATTTGATGAAAAGATTCAGCTTGTCTAATATATTTCAGCTCAAAAATTTTCAGAGGAAAATGATGACCTAACCTACGTTAATAAAACACAAAACAGAATTTGGGCCTTTTTATTGTCAAGACTTCACAAATGGGAGGGTGTTATAAAGAGAGAGGAACACTGTTTGTAACCTTTACCCTGGGCTGAGTTCCTTCATAAAGTGGAGCCTTGTGGATTCTGGTTGCCAGAAATCCTCTAAGCTTAGCATGTTGCATAACTAAATTTTGCCTTCTCAGTGATCTTAAGCAAAATTATGAAAATCTACCCAAATCCTGATTTTATAACGGCAAGACAAACTGACAGCGATGCGACTGGAAGTTAATGATGGTCTAATTATCTTGCACCAATAAGGAAAAAGAGTCAGCCTTTTGGCAAGATTATGTCAGAACTCATCAGATAATACAGATATTTCTACCTCCACCCATTTTCCAAAGGGGGATGTTGCCGCTTTAATTAAATGTTATATGAATACATTTCAAATAGATCCAAACACAGGGCAAACTCACATTTAAAGCATATTTGAAATGGAATTTAAAAAAAGAGACAATGGGAAAGAAAAACGAAAATAACTTGAAACAAGCAGAATATAGTAGCTCATCATTACACTAATATATCAAACAATGTGATCTTAGCTTAATTATCCCCTTTGAGAGTTGAGAAAACTAAGCACAACCTTCAATTTACAGCTGTTTGGTGCCGGGAACCTGAATTATTATTGAACAAGACAGGGGAAAAAGTTTATTTATTGTGACCTCCACTCAGTTTTTATTCATCACGGAGAATCTGTATATTCACAAATGAGGGCTATTCATCCTTAGACCGCAGCATTCTTCAGCTGTCCCGGCCGACATCAACTGCACTTCTCCAGCTTTTGTGTTCATCTCGAAGGCTCTTCATCCAGATTGTTCATCATCTTGATGGTCGAGCTTTATCTCGCTTTTGTGCAGCTGCATTCCGCTTACCCAAAGTGCTGAGGGAGCGGAGGGAGAGAGAGAAAAGAGCGAGTGAGCAGGAGAGAGTGGGAGAATAGAAAGGAGAAAAAGCAGTGGCCGGTGCACATAGGAGGATAATTTGTAGTTTCTCAATAATAATATATATAAAAAAAAGGAGGACAGGCTAATTACTGGCTTAACTAGGGCAGCCTGTGGATCTTCATGTCAAAAGGACTGCCGTAATTGCCATCAAAGCACATTCATAGTGTGGCACAAAAGAAGGGCCTTTTGCAAATGGATCTTGCTAATAAACAGGGCTGAGAGGAGCATTATGTGTCTCCCTGGTTGCAGGCACATTAACACAGTGACATGGAGCATAACATGGGCCTGAGGAAAAAAAAAACACACCAGAATGATAATTATCACCCTTCCCTCCCCAGCCTCCCTCGCCTTTCCCTTTGTGTTGGACGAGGAAGCTGAACATGACCCATTGGAGGGCCCAAGGCAGGCTATTAGTGACCCCTGAGCCCTGACAAGGTGCCTCTGTTCTTTTAAAAGCCTGCCTCTTGATGTCAGGAGGGTCACGTGGAACTGGCCGGCTCAGCTCGAAATGGTCCAGCAAACACTTCAACCTTAAAGACACCTGGAAGGTCATGACCAGTTTAATGCAGATGAGGACAGCAGAGGCAAGGCTCTGTGGAATCCTGGACTGAAGTTTTCCTCTCTCTTTTCTGCTGCTTCTTTGTACATTTGATCACATGCATTTATTTGAGTCCTCAAAACTAAAATCAGAGATGGGAAAAGTTCTTTTTTCTGTTGGTAAATGAAGAGAGTCTCAGAGAATCAGAAGGGTGGATGCAAATATGGCCCCTTGGGTTAACCCTCCTTCTGGCAGAGGTAAACACTGACTTCCCACAGGTAGGGATGTTGGCCATGTGCAGGGGGCTGCCTTGCTTGCTTCTTGCTGGGCAGGTCATGAGAGGCTCATCAGGGGTAGGAGCTACCTATGAGCTGGACCTGCCAACATTGGCTATTGCTGAAGCTGCCAATCATGACTGACAATTCCAGGCTCCTTCCAGTTTCACACAGAGCAGTTGGTATTAAAGAAAGGTCCAGTAATTGATTTGGAAAACGTATCTGAGACAATTAAAATTAAATCTTCTTTTCCCTTTCCTTCCTCTTCCATGTTGTTCTTGTGACTTTTCTATGAGAGATGTCTGTTTTACCCCAGGGGTCTTTATATAGTGAAATCATTCAGTGCTATAGAGGAAACCAGCAACAGTTCAGCTGCCAACTCCTAATTCCCAGGCTTGGGCTCAAGTCAATAATCTCTCTCTGTCTCCACTCCTCTCTACCTGTCTGTCTCTATCTCTATATACTGTATTTATATCTTAATCAAAGGTTGGAAGAGGGATTGAGAGGAGCACTCAAAGAATAAAAATGACTGTTTAATTAGATTAAATCAGTTTGTTATTCATCACTGGGTGCTTCTGGGACATAGAAAAAGGCAGAGGCAGGGGAAACAGATCAGGATGCCATTTGGGGTATCTAATCTTATACTTGGCTTGAGTTGATTCCCCATGAGACTGGACATCTTGGAAGTGTGGCCTTAATTTTCCTGGTTCTAAAATCAGGAGAGCTATTTCTTTCAAGCATAGAGTCATCCTCTCAACCTTCAGTACTATAAAAGTGCAGCAGGCTGAGATTGTGTGTTATCTCAGAAGGCCTGTAGCCATCTGCTCCAGAACACAGAGGTGGTACAATATGTAGGATGTGGCTACCAGCACAACACCTGAGTCACCAGTATGGAGTTTCTGTCCGCCTGGGCCTGGGGTATGCCACCTTCATATGAGTGGATGCTTTCACCAACCTGAGAGAGAAACAAATCTCTTTGTTGGAGTTGTTGTAAAGTTTTAATTTCTAGTCTTTCCAGTGGGTAGGACTGAATGTTCCAACTCTCTAATGACTTGGTCTCTGGTGACCAGCCCCATCCCGAGGCTGGATGGAGGCCCCACCCCAAGTCATCTGATTAGCCTAAACTCAGGTTTGCTCAAAAAGGGCTCCCTGTGAGTAAAAAAAAGATACTGCTATCAGGAAAGGGACATAGAAGTTTTGTGCCAGCAACAGGAGACAAGACAAAGACCAAATGTATTTCTTATTATACCACACCCCTTACTGTGTAACTGTGGGCTCTGTCAGCAACCTGGAGGACATTAGCACATTCTCAAATCAGCTTACACTGCTACTGTGAAGGAGAACCATTTGTTAGCTTAGGTAAAACCTGGATTAATTACAACTGTCTTTCTGTGAAAATATTGACTAAGGAGGCCCTTAGTATACATTTAAGAAAGGTGAAAATCTCACAGACTCATGAAATTCAAGCCCCTTTTTTGTTCATTAGTAGTTAGGGCAGTAATAAGAGCAGACACTTTGGTTCAACTGAAGGATGATGCAGGAAAATATAATTAGGGTTTCAAATGAATAATTTTACCATGTCTTTTTCTGAGTTATCTTTGTGAAAATGAAAGGGTGGATAACCAAGACTAGAAAATGCATCTGAAGATGACTCTCCTGTGAAGTTCTTTCAATCTTCCACATCCCCCTCCCACGTTCCCCCTTTCTCGTGGCTTTGGAATAAAAAGTCCTAGAATACCTTATGAGAAGATCCGACCACTTTACTTTCTGCAAGTTAACATATGCGAGAATAGGGTTGGTAACATGTTGTAATGCCTATCCTAAATTTCCTAAAGTTTGAGTTTGAGTTCAGTTTCCTGTCCATGTTTTCAGACCCTGAATGAATTGCTGTTCAGAATCATTGACTTAGATTTAAAGTCGTGTATGTAATGCCAGGTATTGACTTAGAAAACATACCTGATTAAAGTGTTTATTCATACTAGCACATGCAGAAGAATCTTTATTGAAGAAACAATACTGCCTCTTAAAAGATCTGGAAGCAGAACAAATCAGGGTTCCCACTGTGGGTCTGAGCACCTTTAATGGGGTTGAGCAGTCTTCCTGGGCTGGGAAAATGTTTTCAGGGATCTTTTTGCAAACAAAGTGGGACTTCCTTTCCCTTTCTAGACCCTGGTTGGTAAAGCCAAGTGCAATCTGTCACATAATTGTTTCTGTAAGAAAAGGCTTTATTCTGTGTCCAAATCATTGATGCTCTCCTGTCTGTAGCCAAACTTTTCCAGAGAGCAATGTGCAAAAAGTCAGTGGAATGGATGTCATGGTCCAAAACCCCTTACAAAACAGAAGAAAACAGAGTCCCAGGATATGGATCAAAGGAGAGGAAAATAAAATAGTTATTTGACTCTTTTTAGAAGGCCTATGTGGATCTGGCTACTCATTAATACCATCCTATATAATGAAGAGGTAAAATGAAAATTGACCATCATGTCCTCACATAAGGTGGCCGCCCCCATGTGGTCACAAGATGGTCACCACAAGATGGCTGGCAGGGGAGGGCAGTTAAGGGTGATGAGGCTGGCAGGGGAGGGAAGGCAGTTGTGGTGGGGGGGGGACCAGGCCTGCAGTGGAGGGCAGTTGGGAGGGATCAGGCCTGCAGGGGAGGTCAGTTGGGGGCGACCAGGCCTACAGGGAAAGGCAGTTGGGGGTGACCAGGCCTGCAGGAGAGGGAAGGCAGTTGGGGAAACCAGGCCGGCAAGGGAGGGCAGTTGGGGGTGACCAGGCCTACAGTGTATTTATAATTTGTAGTGTCCTTTATGCCTATAGTGTGATACATATTTTTCCTTAAAACATTAACTTTTCATATTGATTCACTGTAAACCATTTGGTGGGTATATGCAAGTACAAAGAAGAAAATATAATTAATCAGACAAATTGCATAATAACAATGTGTAATAAACTCTACTATTACTTTGTTGTTTTTATTTTGGTTGTTCCCAATCTATTATCCTTTGAGTGGAAGGTGGTATATCATTATGTGAAATAAACTGTGGCATAATTGATCCATTTATTTTGGTATTTTAAGACAATGCACTTTTTATTGTTGTTCAACAAATATCCTTCTCTGAAATACATGTCCATTCACCAGCTACCATCCAGTAATCCATTCATCCATCCATCCACCCATCTACCCATCATCATCAATCTATACTTCCATTCATCCATCTTTCCCATATATACTTATAGAACTTCAAGTAATTTCTCAATTTCCTTTAGGATTTTGTTCCATCTAGGCCTTTCTGTCCAATCAATCACCTGCATTATCCATTTATCTAAACTCTATTTTGATAATGTACTAATATGGTAGTAATATGTTTTCTTGATATTTATTTTTCCCATTATCTGTCACCTCCAGTACTTTAGCAACTCATCTGAATGGCCAAGATTATAATGTTACTATTCAATTGTTTTAACCTGTTACTCAGAGTTTTTTCTTTCTGAATACCATATATAATTCATCCACTCATGTCTTCATGTCAGTTCATATTTGTCAAAATATTTCCATCTTTGTATCCATCTTTAGACTCCCTTTTACAACCCCTTCCTCCCATCTGACCTTGGTACAACAGTCAATCATTCCAAGTACATTTTTATCTCATATCTTCAGTTTATTATCAACTTTGTCCTCCTCCAAGTCCAGGTCAACACAAATACATTTCTCCCTTTTCTTGCTGGTGCTGAAGGAAATATTGGGATTTCGCTGATTGATAAAAATGTATGATTTTCAACCTCTGCTGTAGTTTTAAAGCTGCTTTTAAATAGCAAGTCACTCCCTTTCCATTCCTTTCTAATATTTTATCGTTTGTTTAAACGAACAATTCGTCCTTAGATCCTCTTTTGTTTTTGTTAATCTTCACCAGAGGATATTTTCCCCCCATTGATTTTAAAGTGGGGAGGGGGGGAGAGAGAGAGAGAGAGAGACAGAGAGAGAAAGAGAGAGAGAGAAACATCAATGTGAGAGAGACACATTGATTGTTTGCTTCCCACATGTACCCTGACTGGGGCTAGGGATCCAACCTGCAAGCCAGGTATGTGTCCTTGACTGGGAATCAAACCCTTGACCCTTGAGTTTGCAGGCCATGCTCTAACCACTGAGAAACACTGGCAGGGCTGTCACCCCATCTTTTAGTGGGAAACCTGCCTGCTAATTTCACAAAGAAAAAGGTCATGGGTGATGGTCTGTATGGTGGAATAATAAGGACTCTGGATTTTGCGAAATTAGAATTCTGGCTCCACTAACTATCACCTGTGTGACTTTGGCCAGGTGACTTAGGCCTTATTAACTTTCATTTTGTTATTTTAGAACCATACTTCACAGGATTTGTCAGAAAAACTAAATGGCATGATGTGTTCAAAGAGCTCACAACACAGTAGACCCTCAATTGTAGCTATTACTATTTTATTAGGTAGCATGCTCTCAACTTTCTTTTTCATTTAGTTCCAAGTTTATTTATATCTTTGTCCTTTCTTACTCATTCCCTATAAGCTTGGGAAAAGATGGACCAACTCCTCTCAAGTCTAGTTCCTGGAGACTGAATCCTGCATCCTGGACCATTGCTCCATTAAATATTCTCTCTTTGTCTTGTATCTTCAGTTTGGGTGACTGCACATCTTTCTCATGTGAACACTCATTGTCTCTCAAGTTCTTCCTTCTCAATGGTGCTTTTTGAAAATAAGTCTATTCATAGATGCTCCATGGCATCTCCTTAACCTTTTTTTCAGAAACTGTTTATAGAAGTTCCCAATGATTCCTAACTGACAACTGCAGTTGGAACTGGGCCTCAGTTTTTAGCCAAGCTCCAATACTACATCCTTAAGAATACAAGGAGAACACTGCCCTTTCTGTGCTTCCGTTGGGTTCTGTTTCTGTTCACCTAATGGCACCATCATCTTGTGTCATTGTTGGGGCTGTCTCATCTGTTAGGGGTTGAATATCCTGAAATGAGGAACTAGGCCTTATTACTAATGACCAAATTAAAGGACACTCACACACACACACACACACACACCCCTTTGTTGACTCCAAAGACTATTGTCTCAAAGAGGAAATTTGACACAAAAATTTTACCTTTATATACACCCTGCAGTTTGTAAATGCTAAGAATGGGCATCTTTTCCTGTTTATGGAGTGTTACAAGAACATTTCTGACATTGCTATCAGCCAGTCAGCAAAAATTTATTTAGTGTCAGTGCTAGTTGCTGTCATGAGTAATCAGAATTCAGTTCTGAATAATACCTAAGATAGACATAGTTTTTGTCCTTTCAGACTGGTTGAAGATTTAAGGACTTGAATTCTATACATCTATTCCTCCCCATGTCATATTAAATACTTAAGTTATATAGCTTCACAATTAGGGAAGGGAATTATACTGGAAATTTCTATAATTTAGACTTGGGTAGAAAATATATTTCTCTCCAAACTCATCTGGAGTTAGAGATTGATTCAGTGAATTCAATTTGAGGTTTAGTAAGTATTTTTGACTTCCACATAAAATTATTCCATAATATCCTATCTAATAAAAGAATAACATGCAAATTTGACCATACCTTCACCACATACAAGCCACACCCACCAGCCAATCAGGAGCAGAGTATCCAAATAAACCCCAACCAAGATGTCTGCCACCACTGAGAGCAGGAAGAAGGCTTGGGTTTCCCTGGCAAAAGGGGAAGCCAAGCCATCTGCCGTTGCCTGCCTAGGCCTCCACTCAATGTTACACAGTTTCAGTTATAAAAGATATAGAAATGGCAGCAGCCACTGAGCTGGAGAGAACAGAGGCTTGGGTTTCCCTGGCAATGGAGGAAGCCAAGATTTCAGCCTGCCGTTAATGGCCTAGGCCTCCACCTTAGGCTACAAAGTTTCAAACAGAAATGGTGCCAAGGAGTGAGCAGAAGGTTTGGCTCCGCTCCAGGCTACAAAGTTTCAATTGTAGACATAGATTAATCCCAGATACCAAGGCCTCTGCTTGGGTTGCTGGGGGGCATGGCTGGCCTGCAAACCTCCACAGGCCCCTTGCCCAGGCCACCCCTCACCCCAAGGGAATCCCCACTCTGATCTGGGACACTCTTCAGGGCAAACCAGCTGGTCCCCACCCATGCACCAAGCCTCTATCCTATCTAATGAAAGAATAATACACAGATTGACCATCACTCCAACACAAAAGAGGGCTTCTCCCATGTGGACACAAGATGGCCAGCAGGAGAGGGCAGTTGGGGATGACCAGGCCTGCAGGGAAGGCAGTTATGGGCAAACAGCCTGGCAGGGGAGGGCAGTTAGGGGTGACCAGGAGAGCAGAGGAGGGAAGTTGGAGGCAAACAGGCTAGCAAGGGAGGAATTTTGGGAGGTTCCAGGCCCTGCAAGGGAGGGCAGTTGTGGGTGATCAGGCCAGCAGGGGAGGACAGTTGGGAGCGACCAGGCCTGCAAGGGAGGGCAGTTGGAGGTGATCAAGCCTGCAGGGGAGGGCAGTTAGGGGTGACCAGAGTGGCAGTGGAGGGAAGTTGGGGGCAAACAGGCTGGCAGGGGAGCAGTTAGACATCAATTAGGCTGGCAGGATAGTGTTTAGTGGGTGATCAGGCTGGCAGGCAGAAGTGGTTAGGGGCAATCAGGTGAGCAGTTTGGAGCCAGCATTCCTGGATTGTGAGAAGGATGTCCAAATGCCCGCTTAGGCCCAATCCCAATAGGATCGGGCCTAAACGGGCATTTGAACATCCCTTGAGGGGTCCCAGATTGGAGAGAGGGCAGGCTGGGCTAAGGGACATCCCCTGCCCCCCAGGCACAAATTTCATGCAATTTCATTGCCTCTAGTGACAATATATTTACATGTTATTTAAATTTTGAGTATCTGTGAACTTAGTCAAGCCCCCAAGTGAAGTTTTTGTATAGATGGTATAGGTCTAGAAGGAGTCATAAGCACTGGGAAAACAATCCAGGTTGGAACATTTTACTTTTGTAACGTCCTCTATTTATAATAAAGTATGGGGGGGAGAATCTCCACTTTGAAAGAATCAGCTTTAAAAATAATCTATCATTGCTTCAAATCTCAATGTGTGATTTTTCTATTCTGAGGTTTTTATTCTGAGACTCCTGGATATATATATATATATATATATATATATATATATATATATATATGTGCATATATATATATATATATATATACATAATTTCATAAGTTATGTGTATAATTTTATAACTTAGTAGCCTGCTATTTATTGAATAAGTGATACATTGGAAATATCCTTATTGAATCATTATGTAACTTCTGAAAAGCTGTACCCTACTTTGAAAATATTTGAGGTGATGTAATGCATTATTGGTACAAGATGATATTGCACAGTTTGGTTTAAAATTGGTGTTGCTATTGGAATATAAAACTTTAATCATTGCTACCAGGTTTTTTGATTAATAGAATCAGAAAAGAAATATAATATGATTATTTCAACCAAAGTGCTGAACGAACTGAAGCCACCTGCTAGCATCTTCCATTTGGCATCTTTGAATAAGTATCAATATTTTCAGGTCTTTGTGTGCTTGAACTAAACAATGACTATCTTACTCTCTTTCCTATGTTGCCCATAGTTGGATGCTCTCTCATCCTCTTTTTGTTTTGTGGCTCCACTTTTTAGCAACTAGGGAAAGCAAAGTTTTATGAGACTTTGGTTGTTGGGAACTTGGGGATGATGACAGAGGGAACTGTCTTTCCACTTCTGATTGCACAGCAGTTGGAACAATGTCTGACACCGTGTAAATGTTCAACAGATATTTTCTGTGATCCTGAATGGAGGGGAACTATTGCTTTTTTAAGTCTATGTGACCCTGCAGCCTGGAGTCAAGGTGCTTTTCCCCTTAAAGGACCCCCTTCTCCATTCTCTGGCTTCTGCGAAAGATAGAAGATAACTCTTCCATGACCCCAGAGAGACTGTCTGAAGCTCTGAGAAATGACACTTAGAGAAGCTATGGCTTTTTATAAACTTTATATTCAATCTTCTTAAACCAACTCCTTATCTAGCTGGCCTGACCCTTTGTTCTTTCCCTGCATTTTAATAGCAGCCAATGCTGTAAAGTAAAGGAGTGGCTCTATAACTCATTTCATGTTAGGTTTGGATCAGCAGGTAGGGGAAGAAGGTGCTTTCCCAAATTGGGATTTCTTGGATCCTCTTGAAATCAGTCCAGTGAGTTATACTGCCACATCCTCTGCCATCTGGTTACACAAGTCCTAAAACTGGATATTGTTTAATGCTGGACACGGGCAATTCCCCCATTGGCATAGATTGGAACCTTCCTTATTTCTTAAAGTTAAAAAAAGAGATTATGATGAAGAATTTTTAAATTACTTGGACAGAGTTCATTTTCTTTCTCACTGAAATCCCTCTTCCTCCATTACCATACCCATACCTATACCCTCACACACTCATGCTCACTCAGGCACACACTTCTTATGTCCATCACACATCAGCACTTCATTCTGTCTTCCTGTTAAGCCTATTCAGCTATCTGGGCAAGGGTCCAGGTTGGAAACACACCCCCTATCCAGGCACTCTCAGTTTATTGAATCTGCACAGCATTTATCAGGATTCTAAGACCAGGGACTGTTTGTCTGTGATAGCGAATGCCAGTCATAAACCCAGAAAAGACTGGGAAATATCCTCTTCACGTAGCTGTCTTGCAGAGAATAATTTGCCCCAGACGTTTTCATCTTTGAAGGAATGTAGATTTATAGGCTTGATACCTTAATCAGGGTGAACTTTTGTTAATGTTTCATTGGCTAAGATCTGTATGGTTGTGCTATGGACCCAGTGGTGATATTAGCCATAAAGACAATATTATTAATATCACTACATCAATATAAGAAGAGTTATAGAGTTAACATTTGTAAGGCAAAAAAAAGAAGAAGAAAAACTCTCAGGCTAACAGTTGCCTTTTCTGCCATCAACTCACTCATTGGCAATATTTTATGCACTCATATAGTTTATGTACCAGTATTTGGCAAGAGCAGTTAAAGACACACAAAACAACCAGTTGCTTTTTTTTAAAACCATTTTTCTTGCTTTTCATTTCCCCTTCCTCCTCCTTATGATGAAATTTTATTATTTCTTTGGAACTGTGAATCAGCCTCCAGCGCGGGGCTGTCCTTTCAGAGCCAGAGTGCAGTATTTGAACTTTGCTATCACCTAACACTTTCCGAGGCTGCTTGTCTGAAATGACTTAATTTGCACTGCAGGACCAGCCTTGAACCCACAAATACCCCAAAAAGCCACACTGAGCCAGGGCAGTAGACCTATTACTAATTTTTTATTAAAATCCCTGAGGCATCCAACACAGAGCCCCAAAGCAGCTTTAATAATAGACAACATACAGCACATTTTTCTTGTATTGCCATGTAATCAAATCTGAGGCTGCTGTTCACTTTCTTTGTTTTACCTAGAGGACCAGCTTCCAATTTAGTTGTGGCCTACTCTAAACTGATTTTTCATTGTAATTAATGCCTACTTTGGCCTCAGCCACTTATTCGACTTTCCATTAGAGGTTTGCAGCCTTCCACCGAGTATTTTACTAAGTTACCCTCACAGACCTGCTACAGCTGCAATTTTGTTAAAGTCTTTTTATTATTATTACCTCTTTTTTGCAAAAATTGTTTAAAATTGCTTAGCTAAATGGTCTTAATTTCTTCCTTCTTCCTTCTCCTTAGGAAGGAAGCTGCACCTATTAAAATATTTAGGCAAAGGTCCAAATTGGGGGAAAATAGGCGTGGACGCACACACACACACACACACACACACACACACACACACAACACACACCCTACTCACCCACTTTGGTGCCCCTAACAACTCCAGCCTTTAATTGATTTCAGAAAAGCTAGTGGAACTTACTTAGATCCAGGGTCCACTGAAGCTAATTTTCTGTCTGTGTGTGGTGTTGTCCATTTCCTCTGAAATAGTAACTGAGGTTCAAGGTTTCTCAGCAGAGGATGTTAGGGGATCTCTGCAAACATTCAGGAGGCAGCCTTCCCATCACTAACCTTAAAAAAAGATTATGGCAGCAGGCCCAGGGTCAGATTGAATAGATGGAAAAGTATATGCTATGCCTTTGCTGCTCTCTCAACCTCTCTCTGTTGGCTAGGTAAGCTGACATTTTCAGTGACTTTTTTAGAGCCTTGTTTAGATTGTCTTCTTAGAAAATTCTGGATCTCTTTGCTAAATCACAATTACAACTATCAGAAAGTGGAGTTCTCCAATGTGGTTTTGAAGAGGACCCAATGAATTAGAGAGGTCCATTAACATATCATCGATAACATGTAGCTTCTACTGAAAGCAGCTTCATGGAGTGAATTCCTTAAAAGTCTTGGCTAAGAATACTCTGGGGAAAAAGTATAAGGTCTTTGTGCAGTTTTCTACTTTTGTATTTTAAACATTAGTAGTTTACCCTATAGGACTGATGGAAGAAGAAAAAATCCTATTTTTTTGAACATGAGCAATTGATTTCCTTATCTTAGCTGATACATGTTATAAAAATGCTGCTAGCCATTGGGTATAATTCCTATTAGAATCTTTAGTAGTCATTTCTCCTTGGATCACATTTTGCACTGTGATATAATGCTGTTGGCCTTTCAAGTAGCATTTACAGACTCTTTTGATTACATCTGTGATGCGAGTTGTTGAAAGTGAAAAGTACACGAAGTCTTAATGGAACCCGGTATCTATGTTGTGGCTAACTGTCAACAACTGGATAATGTTTTATGAGAAAGAACACTTTTTAGGTTGGGGAAGGTGAGATGCAAGTCTGTTTCTCAGACTCATTGCTGTTTATTGAACAAATAAGGCCTGTGGTCCCCATTAGGAGGTGTGGCCTCATTGAATTTATGGTAGGTTCTCTTCTCTTCCTCCCAGCTAGGATCGTCAGGCATCAAAAGACAAACAGAAGCATATAAAACACTTGGTCATTTGTACTTTTTAACACGGAAACATGGTCCCATTGGTTACCATTTACATGATGAGTGAAACAGAGAGACTGATTTGTGTGCAGTGCTTAAGACATTTGGCATGTGCTTATACTCATACCTCATGAATCTTATATTTCCATTCATACATACAATCATCTAAAATTTAAATAGGGCTGAAACTGGTTTGGCTCAATGGATAAACCATCAGCCTGTGGACTAAAGGGTCCCAGGTTTGATTCCGGTCAAGGGCATGTACCTTGGTTGCGGGCACATCCCCAGTGGGAGGTGTGTAGGAGGCAGCTGGTGGATGTTTCTCTCTCATTGATGTTTCTAACTCTCTATTCCTCTTCCTTCCTCTCTGTAAAAAATCAATAAAATATATTTAAAAAATAAAATAAAATTTAAATACAGTGACACTAAAAAGGGAAAGGATTTGTAGTTCATCAGGCGACAGGTTTTCTAAAGTGGAGGAATCTTACTTCAAGTTAATAATCTGGGTAGAATATGTTGTAATTACTGATAATCAAAGAGGAACCTCCTCCAAGATTGAGAATCACATTTCTAAAATTTCAACTAAGAAAAACTGTATCACAGTGTTAATTTTTCTCCTCTATTTTTCCAATCTCTTCCCCTTGGCATATATAACCAATCTTATCTATCCTGCCTGCTCTCTGAATGTGATAGCCCAACCATACCTTTACTCATCACCAGCTTCCCCTCCCACCTGCCATTAGCACCCTGCCACCCACTCTTCCTGCCACAAAACACTCCATCATCCATTGTACACCAAATGGCTTCTATTTTAAATAACTTCCTGGCAGTGCAAGTCACGGAGTGTCTAGTCCCAGTCTGACAAATAAAGACAGCCCTCCTCTTTCCTTTAGAAACATCCGGTTGATTTATTCTTTCCTTATTTTCAAGTTAAAACATGAAGCTTGATTCTCTGGCTTTTGAGTCCTTCAGAAGAATGTTTGGCGATTCCTCTTAGTAGGTTTTCCCAAAGTGTGTGCGTGTGTGTGTGTCAGATGAAGAATAGAAGAACATTCTATTTGGGTCATTGACAGATATTAGAATTTTTTTAAACAAATAGAACAATTGTGAATCTTACCAGCTGCCCAACTGAACCATCCCTTAGCAGCTTCTAAATGGAATCAGATGGAATCAGCACAAATGCATTTGTGTTTTTAATGTGAGTGGAGTATTTTCTTGTCTTTCTTTCATAAGACAAGATGCTAAGCATTAGAAGGGGTTTGGGCCACTGTGGTTGGCCTGGGCCACATGGCATGAATGCTGGGCTATTCAGAGTCCTTTCACAATACTGAATACAACTGCAAAGGCTCTTTCTGAGTTCATTGGAATGACATGGTGCCACAAAATATTTGTGCGAAGGGGGCTGTAGACATAATCTAGCTCAACACCCTCACTTTGCAGATGGGGAAAATGAGACCCAGAGAAATTAATAAAATTACCCCCAAGATCTCATAAGCAGCCCATGAGTCAACTGAGAATGAAACCCAGCTTTTTATAGAATATTCTCTCCCTCAATTTGCATAAGTAATTCTTTTATTTTTTATTTTTTATTTTAATCTTTATTGTTCAGTTTATTAATTACATTGTGCCCCCCCTCTTTCCCCTATAGCTCCTCTCTATCTGGTACCCATCCCACCCTCTGCCCTTACCTCCCTCCCCCCCACTGTCCTCTTCCATAGGTGTATGATTTTTGTCCAGTCTCTTGCTATATCTCCCACATCCCTTTTCTCCCCAAGAATTGTCAGTCCATTCCCTCTCTATGCCCATGATTCTGTTATATTCACCAGTTTATCCTGTTCATCAGATTTTTAATTCACTTGATTTTTATATTCATTTGTTGATAGATGTGTATTTGTTGTTCCTAATTTACACTTTTATCTTTTTCTTCTTCCTCTTCTTAAAGAATACCTTTCAGCATTTCATATAATATTTGTTTGGCGGTGATGAACTCCTTCATCTTTTTCTTATCTGCAAAACACTTTATCTGACCTTCAATTCTGAATGATAGCTTTGCTGGGTAGAGTAATCTTGGTTGTAGATTCTTGCTATTCATCACTTTGAATATTTCTTGCCACTCCCGTCTGGCCTGCATACTTTCTATTGAGAAATCCGCTGACAATCGTATGGGTGCTCCCTTATAGGTAACTAAGTGTTTTTCTTTTGCTGCTTTTAATATTCTCTTTGTCTTTTGCTCTTGGCATTTTAATTATGATGTGTCTTGGTGTGGTCCTCTTTGGATTCCTATAGTTTGGGGTTCTGTGTGCTTCTTGGACTTTTAAGTCAATTTTTTTCACCAGGTGTGGGAAGTTTTCAGTCACTGTTTCTTCAAATAGGTTTTCATTATCTTTCTCTCTCTCTCTCTTTCTCTCTCTCTCTCTCTCTCTCTCTCTCTCTCTCTCTCTCCCCTATAATTTGGATGTTGGTATGCAGAGGGTCCTTACCCTATCTTCAATATTTTGTATTCTTTTTGAATCTTGCTTTTCAGGCTGAGTGGATTTGTTTCTTTGTATTTCAAATCTTTGACTTGGTTCTTGCGGTCCTCTACACTGCTTTTAGGTCTTTGTATAATATTTTTTTATTTCAGCCAGGGTATGCTTAATTTCTAGTTGGTCCTTTTTCATATCCTCGAGGGTCTTGTTCATGTCCTCGAGGGTCTCATTCATATCCTCAAGGGTCTTGTTCATATCCTCGAAGGTCTCATTAAGTTCATCGGCCTTTTCTAGGAGCCTCTTAAAAAACCTTATAACCGTAGTTTTGACCTCTATGTCCAGTCATTTTTTCTCTCCATTTCTTTTGCATCTGATTTCTTTCCATGTCTCTGCATTTTAGCTACTCCCTTGAGTTTGTTGATTAGCTTTGTGTGGTAGATGTCCTCTAAGGGACAGTAGCTCAGCCTCCCCAGTTACCTGAGGTGAACACTTAGTGCAGCCCTTTATGTTTTGCACAGTCTTGTTGAAATTAAGCCTAGATTATTGTTGTTAGCACTAGGAGGGTTTGACCTCCAGGCCAATTGGCTGTGAGGATCAGCTGTGTTCAGGTTGGGTAGGCAGAGTCTCCGGGCTGAGCAGCCAGCCTTGATTTTCGTCAGCTTCGCCCTATGCAGCACCTGGTAGTAATGGCTGCATGCACCTCTGAGAGAAAGCTGCCGCTGAGCTCTATACGCTGCCGGACAATTCAGCCTCTCCCCAAATGAGTCTGCACACCCAAAGTATCACCCAGGGTTGTAAAACAATGCAGTCCGGTGGCTTCCCTTATTCTTTTATTTTTCTCCCGAATGAGAGAGCAAGTCACGAGTTCTCTCTTCACACTTACATGCTTCTGCAGTTCACAAGTTTACATGCCCTCTCCACAAGCTCGCAGACCTCTGCAGCGCCCGAGTTTCAGCATGCTTCCTTCTTACTGTCCAGGTTCACCCAGTATGAGTGTGGGTTCCCCAGACCTCGCCCAGAACTTGGGAATCAGTGCAGTGGGATGCCTTTGTCTCCATCTCCGTTTAACAAAACCAGCCAGGTATCCATCCTCCCCCTTATCCGCTCCCGGGCACAGGGCTCGAAACCTCTGACTCTGTGCATATCCTCAACTCTGCCCTCCACCGTTCCTCTAAGTCATAGTGTCCTATCTTTACTTTTATTTGTGGATTTTTTGCTCAGCCAGCTTTCCAGTGATTCGTTCTGTCATTATATTGTAGTTTTGAAATTGTTGTGTGGGGCAGCAGGATAGGTGTTTACCTATGCTGCCATCTTTGTTCCTCCTCCTCTGCACAAGTAATTCTTAAGCTTCTCATAAAAGTCCAAGCCTACATAAGAGATAGAAATATTGAATTTTGGAAAAGCAGTTTGAGGTACCATTAAATTTGCGTGTACAGTGAAAACCAAGTCTGAATCTCCAAAAAATATTCCTGCTAGAGCAGCCGCTTGAAAGAGATCAGACATTTAACACTGAAACTCGGTGCATTGAGGAACATCACTAGTGGTCAAATGTGTTTGTCTAGTCCGGGCAAAAGGATTTATTATCTGGACTTTTGAAATATTAACAGGCTTTGTCATCTAGAAAATGACTTAAAATGCGTATCTCCAGGCCCCTGCTCCTAAATAGGTACTCCACAGGTCTGACATGATGCCAGGTTGGCTGCATTTTATTGTCAATAAGTTCTGTGTGTCAGTCCATGCTTTGCACTATTCTGTTATCTTAACAAGACAGACACATTACTGCCTTACAAAACTTTGAGTCAAACATGGGTCTCCCTCTGTGTATGTGTGTTTGTGAGAGTATGGAAAGTAACTAATAAACACATCATCAGTAAATAAGTTAAATTCAGACTTCTAAATAAGATGAAAATTAAGATAGAATAAATGAGTGCATAGTTGTGCTGGACTACAGTTGCTAGTATAGACAAGATACGGCTTTTCAACGACTCAGATATGGAGGAAGAACCTCATATTGAGAGATCTGAGAGAAGAAACTTCCAAGCAGAAAGAATAGCTCATGCAAGACCTCAAGGCAGGAACATCCGTCACATAAATGAGGGCCACAAAGAAGGCTGTGGTGGGCAAAGAGTGCAAGAGGGAAAACAGCAGCAGGTGAGGTCTGGAGGTGGACAGGGACATGACCGGTGGCCCATGGTGAGGACTGTGAAACCTGCGTGTGGATTTCTATTTGAATGGACAACTACTGAGCAAGGGAATGGTATTATCCATTTTATGCTATAAAAAGAGGCATTTGAACAAGGGGCATCACTGATTCTGATGCAAGGGATCCTTAGAGGCACACTTTGAAATCCTCAACTACTCTCTGATCTTCAGTGGTGGTTCACTTTCTGGGTTCCAGTTCTCTTATTTATAAAATTTAATTCCTGACCATCCTTATTTCACAGGATTGTAAAAATCAAGTGTTCCCTTGGGAATATTATGCAAACATAAATATTTTTAAAATAGAGTTATTCATCTGTTTTTCACTCTTGTCTTGACAGCCAAACTGGAGGATAAGATTTTGGCCACTTGGTTGGGAAAGTCATAAGCGGCAGAACACCCACTTGTAACCAACTTATTTTTCTTCTTTCCAGTATTCATTGTAAGTGGATTTCCCTTTTGTGTATGTGTATGTTTGAGACAGATGGCAACTTTACAGCATGATGTTAGAAGAAAAAGTGTTTGGAAAGGGGAGAAGGAAGGCAAACAAGAAAAGCAAGCCTTGAATAAGCAGTTTTTCTTAAAAGGAATACATTCTGGGACAGTTTATTTTTGTGATCTGACTGGAATTTGGGGACAATGTGCTAGAATTTTCTTTTTGCCTTCTGCTGGCAAGCTGCCCCCAAAAAAGGTGGGGACTTGGAAGAGAGACACAGTGTTTCTATTAAAATAAGGCTTTATTGAAAGCAGGACCAGCGGCTAAAGTTAGTCCTTGGCTTTTTTAAGACATGATGGCTGGGTCTGATTGAACACTGAAGTGGAGAATGGAAACTGTTATCCAGCCGGGGCGGCACTTGGGCTCAGATATCTAAGTGCATTCAAATCATTTTAGCCAAGCAGCGGGCTGTTTTTAGGAGAGAATATGAATTATTTGGATAATTTCCTTAATTTCTCACTTTATTTCTGAGGCCAGTATGGTCTATATTTGAGCTGAGGAAGAGTTCCATGTATTATTTTTTTCCAGGCATACTTTTTAGTTGTGTTCCTTCCATTCAGTCTGGGGTTGTTACTGCCAGTGCTATGGGAAAAGCTCCCTATGGATTAGCGGTCACCCTGGGCTCTGGTCACAGCCGGCTCTTTCCCCCCATTGCAACCATCCCTCAGGTGTTCAGGGCTTGCTTCTAAACAAAGTTCTGGTTCTTATAGGATACAAAGATAGTTGCTTCTCTGCCACAATCAATAATTGGTATTTTTTTAAGTTTCTACTTGCATCAGCCTTGAAACTTGGGAGTCATGGTCTGTTCCTCGTTTTCTCTATGTTTTCATCTCTAGATGCAGTTTTATCAATTCTTCCGTTAACACACACTTTCCAGATAACTGTGGTATTCATTAATATTTATTGGGGCTTACAATATGTAAGTTGCTATTTTAAGTTGATGAGTAAATCCCAATTAATTTTCATGATAACTTTATGAGGTGGATACAATCGCTCCACCATTTTACAGTTGAGGAAACTTAGAATATGAGATACCAGGACACACATTTCAGATCACAAAGCTATTAGAAGTAAAGGCTTGACCCAATTAGTTACTGTAGTCAACAAATGATGATGATGTGAGTTCTATGGGCTAGGAATTTTCTAGACACTGGGAATTCATTTGAGAACAGGAGATGGGAAGAAACTCTGAATTAAACCATGAAACTTTACTGAGAGGCATTAAGCAATTAATGTAAAGATATAACTTGCTCATAGAAGGAAAAGCTGATTATTATAAAGATGTCAATTTTCTCAAATTATTTTTATTAATTTAATGCAGTTTCAAGAAGGATAATATTTTATTTAACATAACAAAATGAATCATAATTTATTTTGGAAATAAAAAAGTCATAAACATATCATCCTATGTAATAAAAGCCTAATATTCAGATCAACCAAATGGGGAACGACTGGTCAGCAGAGGGCGGGGCTATGAGCAGGCAGTGCTAGGCCCGTGAAGGCAGGTGCCAGAGGGCAGAGGGAGGGGACTGCAATCAGGGGGTAGCAGCTGGTGGTGGTGGGGCGATGGGGGATGGAGCCGGCCACTCACTGGCATCCCCCCCATTGGCCTGTAGGTCACCTCCCACAGAGGACATCCTTCAAGGGATGTCAGTTGGACATCCCCGAGGGCTTCTGGACTGCTAGAGGGCAAAAATTTTCATTCACTGGGCCTCTAGCATGTTTCATAAAGGAGAAGTAAAAGGATAAGAATTATCTATTTGACAGTGAAACCTACCAAACTAAAACAATCACAATAGTGTAGCCGAAGATACATGAAGTAAAGGAGATGACCATGAACCTGACTCCAGTATATGAAAATACAGGTTGTGATAGATATAATATTACACATCTCCAGAGAAGGAAATGGATGATCAATACATGGTATTAGGAAGATCACTTTACAATTTGAAAATATAAACTTACAACACTGACTCTCCACTTGCACTAAAATAATTTAGTAACAGCTTAAGGAGATAAAAGATACAAATTTGTTTAAAAAATACAGAAGTAGATATCTTTAATGGGAAAGGCGTTTGTAAGTATAAAAACAATTATATAAGTAAAAAAATATGTCAAAAACTGATTAAAGGACAAATGACATACTGAGGTAAAATTTTGAAATAATCATGCAAGACAAAAAACAGTTACTATAAAATAAGCTCCTACAAATGGATGAGAAAAAAAAGCATGGATATATATATATATATATATATATATATATATATATATATTATTATTTAAATGTACTTAACCTTATCTAAAATATACAAATAAAAATAACAAAATCTCACATTTTATTATTAAGTCAGCATTAACTTAAGCAGTGATGCTATATTATTCTATATTATTCACCATGGTCATGGTGTGGGCAAAAGGACTTGCTCACTCAGTGATGTGTGGGCATGAACTGCCAGTCTTTCCACATAGAAGATGTTTAACGTTAACAAAGAGCTTTAAAATTTTCAAACATACAACTTGATAGTAGTCTTTAAGGTTTTATATTAAAGAAATAGTAAGAGATTTATTCCAAAAATTATATACAGACAGGCTTGTTGCACCATTATTTAACAGGACAAAGGTTTGAAAATGACATAAATGTACAGTTTAAAGGAATCATTCAAATTATGACATATGCAACACTATTATTAAATATGTAACTATTTAAAATCAGATTTGAAAGGATATTGAGAAAATACTCATAATAATAGGAAACATAAGCAAGATTCACCTTTACATATTCATTCTTTGTAAAATCTCTGTATGTGTGAATGTGTTATGTGTATGTTTCTTTTTTTCACTGAATTGGCATGATAAAATTCTATGAGTGGGTAAATGTACACTTTACATAAGAAAAGTGGATAAAGGACAGTTTACATCATATATGTCTGTATTCTTCAAGGCTTTTGTTTTTTTAAGAAACATGTGTTAGTTTTATAAATTGAAAAAAAAATTCTTTTTAAGAGGAAGACAACTAATCCTACCATTGGGTCAAGTCAATTTCTGCCCAGTGAGAAAAACCACCTTGGAAGGTATTTGACCTGAGCAACCAAGTTTCACTTTAATGTGGCAATTTCTGTTTCATCAGAAGAATCCCTCCCCCCAACCACGTACTATTTTTTTTTAAATCAGGGAAACTTGAGTTCTCAGAATACTTAAAAGAATGTTTGGCTCACATTGTCATTCAAATTGTTTTAATTTCATTGAATTTTGTTTTATCTCTAGTAAAACATTTTGAAATGGTTGTATGAAAGACCCTCTACAACCAAGCTATTGGCTGATCTATTTGATTAGCAGTTAGGAATTATAAATGGAAGATAAAACAGGTCTTTTCTTGTTATGCAGCCCTGGTAATAAATGGCAAGTACATATTTTTGTGAGGCTTTTATTCTTAGGAAGAAAGCAAAAGGATATAATAGGTTTTTTAAATACATGCCACATAATTTATTCTGACAAACAGATGCATTTTGTTGTTGCTATTATCATTTGATGAAATACTTTAAAACTAGTCCAAGGTGGTCCATTTTCAAATATAATACACTACATCTAGCAGTTAACAAAATTTGGATGTGTAGCATAGAATGGTCATTATTTTTACTGGGGAAAAAATAAAGGCACTAATTACTTACAGACAAGATACTTAGCACAAACAGATAAGCTTCAAAATGAAAAATTCTCGGTTTATTATAATTATGTTCTCTGCTTTGTTTTCAGAGACTGATAATTTGAGGCTTTAAAATCACCAGGAAGCCATTAATTGGAATTCTTCAATAAAAAATAAATTACATAGAAGTTCATGATGAGTTATAAAAGCAGAGAGACTGTATTATACAGTGAGCGACATTCCTGCACTATTTTTGGTCTCATGCAGATATGTCTAACAGAGAACTGTAAAGAATTTGAGATGTGCAGATAGCAATTATTCACAGATCCAAACTATCCACAGATATTTCAAATAATAGTTTTTAGCAGATCTCCGTACCAGTAAAGGCAGGACTTCAATTTTAAACAAAGTTTTGCTAACATGTTGGTTCTTGTTTTTGAGGTTTTTCCATGGCCTCCTAAGGCCAGACCTTCACACCAAGTGGCACACTATAATCCTCTGTAAGAATAATATAGCCTGGTGTAAAAGCAAATCCATTTTATTTTTATTTTTTAAATATATTTTATTGATTTTTTACAGCGCGGAAGGGAGAGGGATAGAAAGTCAGAAACATCCATGAGAGACATCGATCAGCTGCCTCTTGCACGCCCCCTACTGGGGATGTGCCCGCAGCCAAGGTACATGCCCTGGACCGGAATCCAACCCAGGACCCTTCAGTCCACAGTCTGACGCTCTATCCACTGAGCCAAACCAGTCTTGGCAGCAAATCCATTTTAGAGATGTGCCTGTCACTGGAGGTCTAGGTTGCACTATCTTTGCAGGTTAGTCGAGCCGTTTCATCTTCAGGATATTACCCTCCTAATCCTCCCCCGCCCCAAAGAAAACCAGATCACTGTAAGGGCTAATCTACCATGCTCATGGCTAAAGGGAGGGTTAAGGGAGAGAGGAGGGTGCCAGGATAGCCTCTTTGGGATATTCCATAACAAAATCTACTTAGGGTAAGGGAAACAAGCAAGTAATATTGATAACAGGTGCTCTGTGGTTGAAGGTCAAGGGGTAGCCCATCTGTACCAGTGTGTAATTGGATAGTGAATATGACTCTGATCGATGCCAAAGTCTGGATGCTTTGGACCTCCCTCTCCTGTGATGACACCATGGGAGCACTGACATCAATCACACCCATTGTACAGGGAAAGAGATGGGTACTGTGATGTTAGTAAACAGAGACCTCTATGGAAAAGAGAATGGTGAGACCTGGAGGAAGTTGAGAGTTCACTTTCCATTTTCTTAGGCTCCCTGCTTCAACCATTCAGTCAGTAATTCCATAGTGTTAAGAATATGGGTGATTCAGTTAGGAATGACCTTAAAATGTTAGAAATATGATGGGAGAAATGTCTGGAGGCTTTTAGGCTGTTATATCCTTGTACCAATAGGAGAGTTGAGCTTTCTCTGTGACTGTACTCATGTACTTAGAGCTCACAGCCTGCTCTTCCTAATAGGGAAGAGAATTATTGAGGTAACAAACCTATACAACACAAAGAAAACTAATGCCACTTACTTATCTGAATCAATGTGGTTCCCCCATTCATAGTTGCATATCAAGGATCTGCAGATGTGTTTTTACAAAATTAAGTGAATAACTGCCAAAAATAAACCAGAATAGCCGATCTCAGAGGGAACATCAAAAGTTCATGGAACAGAAGAGAGTGTTAAATATACTAATCAATATCTTCAGAATGATTTAAGAGGACATTGCAACCATAATGTAAAGACAGGCTGATATGAAAAATAGGCAATCAGAGAATAAGAAAATATTCTTCAAAATCAAATATGTAATTCCTGAAATTATAAAGAAGAGGCTGAATAATTGATTAGAAACATGTGAATTAATGATCTAAAGAGAAATCTACCTCTTCAGGTAGAAATTACCGGAATAAGAAGCCAAAAGATAAAAAAAATTGAAGATAGAAAGATGGTAAATGTGAGACAAAAGTAAGAATAATAGAGAATAAATCCAAGAAGTTCAATATATAATTATTAGAAGGAGAACCAGGGAAAAACAAACAAACAAACAAAAAACCAACAAATTTTTCTGAGCTTAAAAAATAATGTTTTCATTTTAAGGGATTCATTAAGTGACAAGCAGATGAGTTAAAACACACATCTAGATAGAGCCTGGTGAAATATATTTGAAAAATTCTAAGTGTATAGATATAAAAATTCTAAAAGCTCTTGGAGTGGCATGGAGGAGAAAAGAAGCAACCTAGACACAAAGCAGATTGTCATCAGACTTCTTGCCACACTGATAATAGAGGATAATGGAACAGTATCTTCAAGGGTTTAAGAGTATGGAGCCAAACCAACATTGAAGCGCAAAGCAAAATATAAACTCTTTAGATAACCTACAGACCTCCTTTGGAAGACTGACTTAAGTGTGCAATCAACTAAAGAGGAAAAAGGACAATGAGGGATATGAAAAATAATATTTAGAAGTAGTTGTTGACTTATACTAACAAATGATAAGATCACAGTATATTAGGCTATAAGTGAATGATGAGCGGGGGAAGATAATGATCTCTGAAAATAAGAGAGTCAGGGTAACAATGTCAAAATAAAATGAAGGGTTATTGGTCAAGGTATATGAACATGTTTTAGTGTCAAGATAGAGTAAGACAGAGTTGGGGACAATGCCACAAAATACAAATTTTGGGTCTTTGTAAGAATTGAAACAACTCATTATTCTTGTCCAATAAAACCCACAGTAAGTCACACAAAATTAATTGATAAGGGGTCTTGGACAGGTTAAAAATGTCCTCTCTCCTTTTTTAACAAGGTGGCTTA
Source organism: Antrozous pallidus (assembly GCA_027563665.1). NCBI lineage: Eukaryota > Metazoa > Chordata > Mammalia > Chiroptera > Vespertilionidae > Antrozous > Antrozous pallidus. The sequence goes on from CM050523.1 coordinate 37,695,111, forward strand.
AGTCCCTAGTTGATATTGACATGGCTTACTTTGATAAATACCTTCTTATTCATTGAAAAGAAACTTTCCATAGGAGATATTGTCTCCTATTTCTTGTCTCAATTTCATATTTCTGTGTTGTCATCCAGGGAGGAGGGACTGAGGGAATTTCACTAAACTGACAGCTCTCATTAGTGAGTCACTTCTTCACATTCTCTGAATTGTACACACTACATCCTCTTCCTTTACAAATGCTACAATTTTACAAAGGAGATTTTAATGAAATTACAAAAAATAAACAAACAAAAACCCCACCCCACTCTGTATTATATATAGGACTAGAGGTCTGGTGCATGAAATTCATGCACAGGGGGACAGGGGATGTCCCTTAGCCCAGCCTGCACCCTCTCCAATCTGGGACCCCTCGAGGGATGTCCAACTGCCCTAGGATCGGGCCTAATCAGGCAGTTGGATATCCTTCTCACAATCCAGGACTGCTGACTCCAAACTGCTTAGCTGACTGTCTCCCTGATTGCCCCTAACCACTTCTGCCTGCCAGCCTGATCACCTGCTAACCACTATCCTGCTAGCCTAATTGAAGTCTAACTGCTCCCCTGGCAGCCTGTTTGCCCCCAAATTCCCTCCTCTGCCAGCCTGGTCACCCCTAACTGCCCTCCCTTGCAGGCTTGATCCCCCCAACTGCTTTCCCTTGCAGGGCCTGGAACCTCCCAACAGCCTTGCCTTACTGGCCGTCTTGTAGTGGCCATCTTGTGTCCACATGGGGGCAGGATCTTTGACCACATGGGGGCAGCCCTCTTGTGTATTGGAGTGATGGTCAATCTGCAAATTACTCTTTTATTAGATAGGATAGAGGCCTGGTGCATGGGTGTGGGCCAGCTGGTTTGCCCTGAAGAGTGTCCCAGATCAGGGTGGGGGTTCCCTTGGGGTGAAGGGCAGCCTGGGCGAGGGGCCTGTGGAGGTGTGTAGGCTGGCCACGCCCCCCAGTGACCTAAGCGAATGCCCTGGTATCTGGGATTAATTTATGCCTACAATTGAAACTTTGTAGCTTGGAGCGGAACCAAGCCTTTTGTTTGTTCCAGGGTGGCATTCATTTCTGTTTGAAACTTTGTAGCATTGAGTGGAGGCCTAGGCCTGCAATGTCAGGCTGAAAGCTTGGCTTCTTCCATTTCCAGGGAAACCCAAGCCTCTGTTTTCTCAAGCTCAGTGGCTGCTGCAATTTCTGTATCTTTTATAATTGAAACTTTGTAACATTGAGTGGAGGCCTAGGCCGGCAAAGGCAGGCGGAAAGCTTGGCTTCCTCTGTTGCCTGGGAAACCCAAGCCTTCCTCCTGCTCTCAGTGGCACAGCCATCTTGGTTGGGGCTTATTTGCATAATATGCTCCTGATTGGCTGGTGGGTGTGATCATGGGTGTGGCTTGTGGGTATGGCGAAGGTACAGTTAAATTTATATATGACTTATTAGATAGGATGTCTACAACTCTGGCCTATGAACAGCAAAGATACCTTGGGGCTTTTAATTCCAACTTTTACAAGTCATGTTCTCCTGGAAGCAGACTGCGAGAAGGAGATTAGCATGAAAGAACTGATTGAGGAATGTTCTATGAACAGGACCCATGAGGAATGTGGGTAGCAGGGTTGGTCCAAATAAGCAGCTATACTACAATCCTATGACTGCAAAGGCTGCTTCTGTCTATTGGAGTACTCCACAGCTGGGTTGGATGTGGGCTGCTTCAGGAATAGGATCTGACCTTGTTGAGGTGGCTCTCTTTAGTCAATAACTCTTAGACAGAAAGCCAGTTGTCACTTACCACACATCTGGGAATTGAGTGCCTCATCTTGTAGAGTAGGACTTGGCCAGCACAGAGTCAACTCACTGTCTGATATTAGTTAATGCTCCTGCTAATTGGGTTCTAATCCAAATATTAATTGAGATACCACTACACTCTCAGTTATCTCAGTTAAGGCACTCAACCTCTATCTAAAATGAAGAGATTGAAATCATTCCACCTATGAATTTTGTACACTAGGTTTTTCTTGCTGGAACATTTTAAGCCCTGCTGTTTAAAACAGAAGGGCAACAATTAATGTAGTTTCTGATGTCTTTGGTTGACAAGCCCACTTCTTTTACCTATTTTTGCTTAAGCCTCTCTTGGGTGACTCAGGTGAAAGGAGGTCACATGAATCTTTGACAGTCTAAAATTTTTAGAAACAGTTCCAAAATTTAATTAAGTACTGTTTGTCTTCTATGCACATGAGAGAGAAGACAAAAAAAATCTTCAGAAATAACGGAATTAAGCATGCTCTATTTTGTAGCCTTGTAATGACCTTAAGCAACTGCCTGACCTAGTTCTGTGGGCCTTGAGTCCACTTGTATGAACATGATGCCTTAAGAAGCTGACTTGGAAATCAAAGTAAAAAACCAGCACCATCCCTGATAATGGAGCAGGGAGGGATGTTCTGTGTTGTTGGTAAAAAAGACAAAATTCAAAAGAGAATGAAAATTGCCTCCAGTCACTTAATTCAGAGATAGCACAGGAATCATGTAGCATTTCAGTCTGATGGTTTCTTGAATTGAAAGAACTAATCCGCAGTGGATTTTCTTATTACCCTGATGGTATGAGGAACAGATCTTTCCTCAGTTACATTAATGCTCAGGGGCAGTGACCCTTGCTTGCCCCCAGGAGGTTAACTAGTAAGCAGCGCTCTATGAAGGCCCCAAAATGTTACACCTCCTACTTTAAATCCTTCTGTTGCAACTGAGCTGTCATTGGTCAGCAGAAGAAATTCTTTTGTTGTTTTACATGAGTAACTAATGTTCACATCCAAAGACAAAGAAAGAATTATGTTAACAAAGTCTTGGACTCAGAGTTGATCCAAGAGTCTATTCCTTTGCATCATAAGAGAGGGCCTGAGGGGAATAAACTTTCTACCATTATCAATCCTGGCATAAGTCATTTAATATGTACTAGTAACATTCCCTACAGTGTGGCTTATTGAACACCAGTCTTGTGAAGTGCTTAAATAGAAAACAAAAACAAAAACATAGCATATTAAAAGACCACTTGGTCCTGCCTTTAAAAAATCTGGTGAATTAGGTTTTCTAATATTATTTGATTTGCAGTCCTCCTCTCCCTTTCCTCTTTTTGTTAACAACTTCATAAATTTAAAAAAAAGTACTGCAGAACATAATTTTGGAAATTATGTTTGTTAGGCAAGGTCCCGGGCCTGTTCAGTGCTCTTCATACAACCGTAACCTGTCTTTCGCCCCCAAAATCCTCTGCTCACCCATTTAGTACATTTCAAGGTAATTGATTTCTCATATTTTACTGTCAGATCCTCTCCCCCACTTCCCATTTTCTACCTTCCCCTCACGTCTTCTTTCCTCCTCTTTTTCTTTAAGCACAAATAGCACTTTCATGGAATAAGTGCAACCCAGCTTAGTTATTTAAACTCTCAAAAGGTTATAGATATCTTTAGGTGTCCACTCATCATTGTCCATAGTAAACCCTCAAAAATTATTGTTGGATACTTGAAGAATGCCAAGGGATAGAGTCTGAGGAAAACCATCCCTAAGAGGGGCCATTGTTAAGAATACAGCTCACTCAGAGTCAGGGGAATCCTGGGGGTTGTTTTCTCTTGGACCTGGAGCTCAAACCAGGAAGTGTGGGATGCAGAACAGCATGACTGGGATCCAGAAGGACATCAGATCTCAATGAAAATGGGTGGATGATAAACTATTCTCCTGGAACAAATCACAGACCATTTGACTACTTCTATTATTTTAGTCAAAAAGATATATAAAACTCTCATTAATTTTTACCCCACATCTTTTTTTGTTGTTGTTTTATCCTGCAAGGTTGCTATTCAACTCTGAAAGCCCTTGAGCAGCTCCCCAAGGCGCACTGTTTCTTGCTTTCACCACTTCCCCCGCTTATAACGTTTTCTTATTTTGGTTCCTTGAAAAACACTGTAATAGCCTTTTATTATAAATAGTAGCTACTACCCTCAAATTTACCTCTCCCAAAAGAAAGAAACAAAAGCAAATCCAGTGCGAGGTATATGTAAGAGGTGATGGCTATTACACCACTAGGATTCATATCGCCTTATAAATTTTGATGAAAATGAAAATTGCTAAGAATCAGCTATGTTTTCTGGGCAGCCTGGTTACCTTACAGAACATTCTAGTTTCTTTTTTCTACTGCAGAACATGGTTGGGTAGTATTTCCTGTCATGAATCTACTGGATTTCTCTTTAGATAATAGATAGATAGATAGATAGATAGATAGATAGATAGATAGATAGATAAGTAGAGATACACAGCTCTATATGCTCAGATTATCATATCAACTTTTGCTTTATTAGTATAAATGATGTTTCCTGTATTGAAAAAAGAGTGTGTATTGAACCTGTGAAATCACCCACAGATAGACACATGAATGCATAAAACCTTCAAATGCTTTTAATATAGTATTTTTTTCATAAATATAATTATGAGAATTTTATTTTGTATCATTTATTGTGGAAGGGAAATTTAACAAAGAAGATGCAAAATTATAAAATTCAATACTGACTAAGTGGCAAAAGGACACAGCCCAATGTAACTATTTAATTTCTTCATTTATACCATTTTAATCAACCAAATTATGCATATTGCATGCCATTCAGCATACTCTCTGCGTGTCCAAATTGTACTGTAGGGTTTTTTGTTTGTTTATATTGATAAGATGAAGAGTATGGGCTGGTGTTATCAGTCCCTGGTAGAAGCATCATTTGGGTATTGAAGGTTATCATTTGGACAGTCACTTGGTGGGGATGGAATTGGAGGTGCTTTTAGTCTTTGGGATTATTATCAACTAGAGGATCCATGCAGGAAGATTTGTGCAAGAATGGGCCTTCCTTTCCCTGGCTGCTGGCACCACTTTTGCTCTAGCCAGGGCTACCTTTCCAACTTCCCATGCTACTCAGAGGCCCGGAGCAGCTGGGTTGGTTCAGAATGCCCTGCCCCTGGCCACTGGGCACCTACATATGCAAATTAACCCACCAGTTTTGTTGGGTTGATTTGCATACTCATTCCTGATTGGCTGGTGAGTGTTACGAAGGTACGGCCAATTTGCAACTTACCCTTTTATTAGCGTAGATTGTGCAGAAGTGGTGAGAGCACTAACTTTGTCTGGGCAATGATCCAACCATAGGACTGAAGTGTAGCCACTAAGTGAAAAGTAATGGAAAATGATGCCAGGCTGTCCATTTTGGAAAGCCAGCACTGCTAACTGACAGTTTTGCATTTCTCCTCTTGGCCAGCCCCTTCTACTTGTAGTATTGCAATGCATACCCATCATAATCTACTGTGAACTATATCACAGTAACTTGATTCTGGGAAAAAAGAACTACTTAAGGTTTTGTTTGATTTAAATTTGTTTTATGTAAATGATACTTGCTACCTTTATAATCATGTGTGGTAGGGATCTTAGTACACTATGAAATATTCTGCTTTCCATTACTGGGCCAGCTCAGTCAATAGCTGGGACAGTACGAGTAACATGCAGTGCTATATGCTACTATATACATCTGCATGGGTTGAAGGACATCAATATAAGGGAGAATAAATCAATTATACAGAGTGGAGCCAGTGCAACAGCCTCCATTATCAGATAGGAGCCTGCATTCTGATGAAAACTCTTTTTGGAATCTGTTGCTGATCCAACCGCTGATGCATATCTGATACCTGAATTGAGAGAAGTCAGTATGTACCTCACACACTGGGCCTCAAAGAACATTTCCTTTGGACACTTCCAACAGAATGCCACATGGAATAGAGGAATTGCTTTGCCACATGCCTCCTTACTAGTCTCGGGCAGTAAGAAGAGAAGGAGCATGTCTAATAGAGTATCTGTAAATGAGAGACTCTGGAGTTTTTCATAAGTACTTGAAGCAAGGGCTTGAGCAGATGGAGGGAGGGAGGGAGATAGATAGATAGATAGATAGATAGATAGATAGATAGAAGAGAAATGGGACTTGAGTTTCAATCAAAACAGGTAACTGGTTCCTTGGGCAAGAAGTGCTACTCTTGTTTGTTTCTTTCATTCTAATATAATCATTGAGTAATATGAAAAGGCCTAGAACTACAAGGCTTATTATTATTATTATTATTATTATTATTATTATTAAACACAAGAGACCCTAAGCTCAATGCATGAACATTACCCATCAGATGTACAGTGGCAGGAGGGAATACCTAAGAGTCTCAGCTCTGAGAAACTGCTCATGGAGCCATTGAAATTTCAAATGGGTGATGTCTAGAGGAATTTGATTTTCTATGATGAATGTAGTAGGCTGATGAAGAAAAGATTCATCTGAGCATATATTGCAAGCCAGAAGGCCAACTTAGAAGTGTGGAGTTTAATACAGATAGCACTTCACTGGAAATCAGAAAATATATGTTCAAATTCTGACTCTCCCAATAAGTTGCTCTGTTCCCATAGATAATATTCTTTCCATTCTTAATATGCATCCTCACATACTAAGTGGTTCATGAGATGAGAGTCTTGGTTTACTTCTCCTCCCCTTCTGTGTCACCATTGCTAATTCTTCTACCCAGAATGCTCTTCTTCCGTCTGGGGCATACGGGATACTCTTACCTGGATATGTTCTATTTCCAGCTATCTTTTTGAAAGTATGAAAACCTTTGAAGAATGTTCTAAGAGTTTTACAGCTCTTCCCACTGGGTAACATGCAAGGAAGAAAATTACAAGTATGTGAGAGAGTTTACAAAGCAATATTTTCTAAAAGGCTTCTCAGTAATTATCTTTTCCCATCTTCAAGTTTAGCTTCCTGGCACCCTTTCAGGTTCCCTGGGGACTCATCTGTTAAGTTTTTCTCCTAGAAATCAGCCCTTCACCATCCTGCTCTGAAACTGGTATTCTCCATTTATTGTGGGCCTTCTCTCTGTTCCAGCAGTAGCCAGTGGAGGAGAGGGGCTGTGCGTGCTCAAGGGCCACTGTGGCCCATGAGGCCCACGAAGGAAAAGTGTGACCACTACAGGGAGTTCTGGCCCAGGCAGCTTCCCAGTCACACTTCCCTGCTTCAGGCAAGAAACATGGACTTCATGCAGGACAATTACTACAATCGTTACATGGTAGTTTCTGGATGGATCATGTATCACTCCCATGGCCTTTGGAGGATTCTAAACTGAAATCCCCTGGATGGGAACTAGAAAAAGGAACAAGAAGATCAGAAAGGCAAATGAATGTGCATTTATGTCCATGTGTCTTTATGGGATATGCATATTTGACGAAATTCTTTAGAAAATGTGTTTGGGAAAGGGGAGAAAACTCATTCTAAACTTGTATTTTCTGTGTTAGATAATGTAAGATAATCAACTGGACCTAGCACATGGTAAGGGGCTTAGGAATCTTGGTTCATTTTCTGGTAAGATTAACTGTAAAAGTGTGAATACGTCACAGATATTTTTAAAAATATTTATTTTTATTGATTTCAGAGAGGCAGAGGAAGAAATAGAGACATCAATGATGAGAGAGACTCATTGATTACTGCCTCCTGCATGCCCCCTACTGGGGAACAAGACTGCAACCTGGGCATGTGCCCTTGACTGGAATGGGATCCAGGACCCTTCAGCCCGCAGGTTGATGTTCTAGCCACTGACCAAAACCAGCTAGGCCATATTATGATTCTTATTCCATATTGAAATATTTAACACAAATCCTGGGTCAAAATATTGGCAAGTTATTTTCAGTTCAGGTTCTTGGGTTCTTTTTCCTTCTTCTTTTCTCTCCTCCCCCTTTTTGGGTGGACTGGGGTTGATGCTATTCCTGAACATAGCTCACGTTCTCTGTTCTCTCTTTTCTCTGCGATTAATGTACTCCCACTTCTGTGAAGAGTGTCATACTCTGTATACTGGTTCAGTTGCCTAGAATTCCATGGCCTTACAGAAGTCCTGCAGGAAGTTCTTTTTCTCTCCTTGTTTGACTTGGTGGTGGAGGGTGCCTGGTGAAGGAATGTAAAAGCTCATTAGAGTTTATTGTATGGTGAAGCTAGGGGAAATGACATTATAGAAGCCAGGAGGGAAGGGGGGGCAGGGAGGCAATTGCTATACCAGCACTGACACCAATAACTTTTTACGAGGGTGAGTCAAAGCATCAGGGAGGCTGGGACCAAGTTTCCGCCCTCTTGAACCTATTACCGTATATCATGAGGGAGAATGGAGGGAAGGCAAACCTCTCTCAGGCTGGGTGGAGAGAAGGACTAAAGTTATGGAGATATGTCAAGATATTTGAACTCAACTAGTGGCTAGGATAAGAAGGGATATTAGGAGACACCATTAGTGTAGCAAATGTAGTATGATTCAGAATCTAATTACTTAGAATTATGGGGGAGGGAACACATCCCTAGTGGGGAAAAAATAGATCAATGGGTGAGTTCCTCAGACACCTGAGATTGTAACTTCTTTCCTCCATTTTCATCTCATTATGAGAACTAGAAATTGGTGTCATGTTCAGTCTGCCAGAGAAATATGGTAAATCTTAGATACATAAGGCTTGAAAACTAGCCCCTTTAATAGAGACACTATGATATCTTACCTTACCAACTCTTTGGCCTTGAGAGTTCACAGGCAGAGTGGCATGAATGGCTACACGTGTGGTCCACACTGCTGGTAAGTGTGGTGCAACCTAACCATTCTCACAATCCCTGTGTGATGCATTCCTTCCGTCACAGGACAGGCCAGCTAGGAAAAGCACAAATAAGTGGAAAATTGACTCTTCCCTCTGCTAGCTGCACCTAAATATTTGCATTTCCCAGAGATATCATTGAGCACTTCCAACCCCTCCAGGGGCCTCAGTTGTGCCAGGCTTAAAAGAGAGGACCATTCTTTCAATCAGACAAGAAGAGAACTAAATTAGTAAGAACCTGCCCAAGGCCATAGCTTCTAATGTGTGTCTTTATTTAATTTTATTGTTTAAAGTATTACAAATAGCAGTACATATATCTTCTTTTTCCCCCAATGACCTTTCCCCAGCCTCCCCTACACCCTAGCACATGCCCTCACCCCCCCCACCCCCAGTGTCTTGAGTCCATTGGTTATGCTTATATGCATGCATACAAGTCCTTCGGTTGATGTCTTTTCCCTCTTCCTCAACAGTCCCCAGCCTTCCTGCTGTAATTTGACAGTCTGTTTAATGCTTCACTGCCTCTGTATCTATCTTTTTATTCATCAGATTATAATGTTCTTTATTTGCCATAAATGAGTGATATCATGTGGCATTTTATACTTTCATCTCCTCCTGTGTCAGTACTCTATGCACTTTTCTATTTATGTATTATTATTATTGTTGTGCTTCTTTTTTCCTCATGAATAAATGTGTCTGCTTCTATTCATTATTAGCAGGAGATTCAAGACCCTGTATGTGAGACCTTCACCCCATTGTAAAAAAAAAACCAACCTGTGACCTCAGCTAAGGATGGAGAGTATGCCTGTAGTATAGAAGGTATCAAAGTTAGCCCTTACCTGCTACTCCCGAGTCTGCCTGGCCTGTGAGCAAATGCTCTAGCTGTGGTCAGCTTTGGTTGTGGCAGCTGAACTCTGGCAGGGGTGTGGAGTGTGAGAAGAGAAGGGCTCTCTCTGAAATTTCTTAGAGCAGTGTCCTGTCCTACATCAAAAGAATGTTGCATTATATGGGAGCACAAAGTGAGGTTACAGATAACCATCAGGACTGGATGGCAGCCCTCTGTGCTTTCCACTTGGTCATTGTGCCTGCCCTGTGTGTGGTCGCTGTGGGGCTGCTCCATTAGGACTCTTGGAGAGTGAGGACTTCTTGGATGGCACTCAATGATCCTTTGTGCGGATCTGGAAATCAGCCTCGGCGAGGTTTCTACACATGTGAAGAAGAGGCTATGTGAAAAGGAAGCTGTGAGATGGAGCTGATTCCAAGGCCCTGGGGTCTAGACCTTTTTGCCTTTAGCTTTCACAGACTTTGACATTCAAGAGTCTCATTTGATATGTCTCTTTGTGGATCATCCCCCCCCCCCGCCCCTGCTGATTGCAGAATAGCTGCTTACCATCCTTTACCCTCCCCTCCCCCTGTGTTCCCTCCTGGGCTGTGGGCAGCGAGACCAATGCACATGAACTTGGCAGCATCTCCCCACTGATCACCAGACCCTACCCTGCTCTCCTTGAGGGCTTTGGACCTTTGCTTTGGACATATGCCCAGGTGAAAGGTCTCCCATGTGGTTGCTACAGACTAAAATAGCAGTGGGAGAGCACCCCCTAGAAAAATGACAGCTGCCTTATTTGTCCTGTCTTTAGGCTGTCTCCTCTGCCTGGCTACTTTTCCTGCAAAGGAACATGCTACAACCTGATTTATTCTCCTCTTTCTAGGCTCTCTCTGACCTTTATTTAAGTATCTTGTGACATGTGTACATGTGTTTTTATTGCAGACTGCCTCAAATTCATTTGGATATGGATGCTATACAGATTATAAATAAATAAATACATGATAAAGACAGGATCTCTTTTCCTGCCAGCTCATTGCTTAAAAAGCAGCAAGTTTGCACTTGTGTGACTCTGCTTTCGCTGGGCCCCATGCCGGCAGCCAACAGGAGAGAAAACAAAATCTGTCCCTTTCAGCACCACACATTTGTCTCCTGAGTGAGGGGAAGAGGTGGCAAGTATCATTTGCCAATCAGGAACCAGATAGCCTTTCCTTTACTGAATTCCATATCTTTAGTGGCATTTCACTCAGTTGTGGAGAGTCCTGCTGCTAAATAAGACAGCTACAGCTTCTCCTCCCATATATAGGCCATGTCTATCTCATTCTATCCTCACAATTCTCTAACTGGCCTGGCTTACTCCCTTGTCCCACGCTCTGCCTGTCCCTTAGAACCCATCTTTCCCATAAGCAAATGCTCCACCCTCCTCCCTTTATTCTACACATGCATCTCTCAGTGCTTGTGTCAGTGAAATCTAGGCTTCTCTTGCACTCCAGTTCCTTCACTCTGTTTATTGTTTTTGTAGTTCCTTTACTCATCTCTTGTTTACTCTCGCTCTGTCTCCTCTCCCGAGATTCTTTTTTTTGAATCTACTTGACAGGTCTCCCATTTAAGGTTCTATTCATCAAAAGCTCAAATTCCCCTTTTCTCCAACCTATTCTTATGCCCAAACCAACTGGCTTCTTTCACCAGCACACTGTTCTTCTGGTCTCTGAAATCTCAGTGTCTTCTTTGAGTTGTCTGTCTTCCATATTTCCCACATCTAATAAATTGTTAGGTATTGTTAGTTTTCCTTCACCAGTGTCTCTTACATTCCTTCTCATTCTTTCTATTCCACTATCAACCCCCTGGCTTAAATATCTCTGTCTCCCCCAAAAGCTGTTCACTAGCTATCAAGGACATTTGGAGTGCAAAATTCATTTGGAGCCTGAACCAAAGACACATAGATGATTTTTTTACCTCACTATTCTTAATGCAGACTGAAAACAATCCGTTATATATTCCTAACGATGGTTTTATTGAATGATGTAACTTTATTTAGCTTATGTTAGCTTTTGCAGCAAATTGACATTGTTTTTAACTCAGGCTGCTTTGTGCTGAGCTATTTACTTAGAAAGTGCAGAGTTAATTAGGAGTAGCTTGGAGTAGACAAAGATCAGATGTTGAACAGATGGCAAAACCCAGAAGAAGATATGCCCACAGAAGACAAGAGAAAGCAGGAGACATTTTAGCAGTGGTAGGCTTCAAATGAGACAAGAAAGAGAGTCTTCCTGGAGTTTATTGAAAGACTAATTCTAAGCAACAAAGTAGTATCGATGCCATATTTAACATTTTAACTCCATAGCAAATAATAAACAAGGAGAGGAGAAAAAAATCATGAAAATATTAGAAGAAAATGTGGTGAAGAGCATTTAAAGCCCATGTAAAATTGTAATCATAAGTTAATTTCATTTTTTCTATATTGCTTGTTGGTTAATAATTGCATTTCTGAAAATTGCAAACAGTATTTCTATATCCATCCTTCAGCTTCTTTTTTATTGCTGTTTTAGGGAGAACTTTGCTAGATTTAGATTTTTGCATATGTCAAAGGGACACTATTAACCTTACAGTGGTACACAATAGAAATCACGGTGAAGTATTCAGAAAGGTTGACCAGCCTCTTTAGCTCACACCTGATTTAAAAGTTTTCTTATTGTGGTAAATATGCCAAAATTTGCCATTGTAGTCATTTTTTGAGGTGTACAATTCATTGACATTATGTTCACAATGTTGTACAACCATTTACCACTATCTATTTCCACTTTTTCCCCTCAATCCAAAGAGTATCTCCATAGCTATTAAGCAACAACTTCTCATTTTCCCTAACCCCAATATCTAACAACATCTGATCTTTGCTATCTTTATGAATTTGCCTATTCTAGATATATTTAATGTAAGTGAAATCATAAAAATACTTGTGGTGTTCTTTTTTTGTCTCTGGCTTTTTTTCACGTGGTATGTTTTCAAGCTTCATCTATTTTGTAGTTGTTATCCCAGCTTCATTCTATTTTATGATTGAATAATATTCCATAGTGAGTATATATCACATTTTGTTAATACCTTCACCCACTGATGGGTACTTCAGTTGTTCCTACCTTTAGGATATTATAAATCATGCTTAAATAAACATTGGCTCACAAGTATTTATTTTAGTCCCTGTTTTGATTTTTTTGGGTATATTTCTAGGAGTGGAGTTACTAGGTCATATGGTAATTTTATGTTTAGCTTTTTGAGGAAGCGCCAAATTGTTTTCTATAGCAGCTGACCCATTTTGCATCTTCATGAGCAATGTATGAGAGTTCCAATTTCTCTATTTCCTTGTCAGCACTTGTTATTTTCTGGTTTTTAAATTATAGCCATTCTAACATGTATGAAGTGGTATCTCATTGTGATTTCCATTTGCATTTTTATAGTGATTGATGATGATGAATATCAGTCATCTTTGGAGCGGTGTTTAGAGAGTCATATGACAATTTTGAAATTGGGCTCTTTGTCTTATTGTTGAGTTGTAGGAGTTATTTATTCTGGATGTTATACCCTTATCAGATATGATTTTCAAATGTTTTCTCCCATTCTGTGAGTTGGCTTTATTGTTTCTTGATAATTACCATGGATTAACAAAAGTTATAAATTTTTGTGAAGTCTGGCTTATTTACTTATTTTTTGTTTGTTAATTTCTTATTTCATAGCTAAGAATTCATTGCTGAATCACAGGTCATGAAGATTACCTTCATATTTTCTCCTCTTTTATGTTTTGAGCTCTCATATTTAGATTATTGATTCATTTTAAGTTAATTTTTATATATAATGTGAAGTAGGGGATCCAACTTCATTCTTTTGCATGTATAAATTCAGTTATACCAAAACTATTGTTAAAGACTTTTTTCTTTTGAATAGATTTGGTACCCTTATGGAAAGTTAATTGCTACAGATGTATTGGTTTATTTCTGGACTTTAAATTCAATTCCATTGGTGTAAATGTCTACCTTATGCCAGTATCAACTTCTTTGATTACTACTATAGCTTTGTAGTAAGTTTCAAAATCAGGAAATGTGAGTCCAAAGACTTTTTAATATTATTTTGGCTATTTGGGGCCCTTTGCACTTCCATGAGTTTGAGGTGTCGGCTTTTCTATTTCTGCACAATAGGCTGTTATAATTTTGCTAGGGATTGCCTTTAATTTGTAGATTGCTTTGAGCATTATTGCCATTTTAACACTAATAAGTCTTCCTTCTTCCTATTCTTGACCATGGTATGTCTTTTTTTTTTGTCTCTTTAATTTCTTTCATCAATGATTTATAGTTTTCAGTGAGCAAATATTTCATTTTTTGTTAGATGTATTTCTATTTTATTAATATTGTTTATTTCAGGTATATGAAAACATACATAAATATTGTGTATTGATCTTGTACTCTATAACTTTGCTGAATTCATTTATTAGTTCTAATAGTTTTCTTTGGGATTGTCTGTATAGGATCATGAAAGTGGGCATCTTTGTCTTATTCCTGATCTTAGGGAAAGCTTTCAATCTTTATAGGATGGATTTCACTGTAGTTTTTTTCACTTACCTGAAGTGATCTAGCTCGTCTTTCACAGTCTCTCAGAGTCCTAAAATCCCATCCCTTATAATAGTTAAACAGTTTCTGATTTTGCATATGTTCTATAGATATGATGAATTCTATTTTTAGGTATAATTTTATGTACACATGCTTATACACAGAAATATATAATATTTGTATTATACATATTTTTATTGATTGATTGCATAAAAGTATCCAAAACATGGCAATATAAATCAGATATTTTCAGGGACAGCAGTTTTCAATCCATATATTATTATATCTAAATAGAAAACAATCAACTTGGAAGTTTTCTTGCTGACTGGTATATTGACAGGATTGTGGTACCTCCAGCTGGCTTTTTCACACTGAATGACAATTACACACATGCCCATGATACTTGATGTTCAGAGAGCATAAAGAGAAAGGAAAACAATGATCTCAGGTCCATGAGGGAAGGCTATAACCACGGACAAAGTAAGCAAACAGAAAACCAGCTAATTGAAAAGGATAGTTATAATTTAGCAATGTTGTATTGGGAATAGAATCAGTATCAAGGGGAACGTGAATTTCACTGGGTGAGTAAAAAAATAACGTAGTAAATTGTTTCTTTCTTCAAATTTATGGCACCAAAATATGCCAAGGGTGTTTTTCCCCTCTGTGTCTTAAAAGGGGAGCCACTGAACATACAGGTTTAGAATAAGTTTGAAAAAAGCTATTATTTTCTAAAGTCAGAAATATATTTTACCTTTCTGCATGTTTCACCTGGGCCATTATGAGGATGTGACTTTGCATGAGCACTGGTGGCTCACCCACTCACAATATTAGCATTTCTGATTCTTAAGGTAAGGAATAATATGTACCTGTTATATCTATATATATGAAAGCCTAAGTGGCCATTATGACTGAATGACTGGAACGATCCATCGACCCATCGCTATGATGTGCGCTGACCACCAGTAGGCAGATGTTCAATGCCGGAGCTGCCCCCTGGTGATCTGTGAGCTCCCACAGTCAATCTCCCATGGCCAGCCAACCTCCCCTGGTCCCACCCCCAGCTGGCAAACCTTCTATGGTTCCTCCCTGCATCCAGCAGGCTCTGGCTGCCCTGGCCTTCATTGGGACTGGGCAAGATGGCCCTGATAGGCCCTTATTGCTGGCCAGGCCTAGGGACCCCACCCATGCATGAATTTTATGCACCGGGCCTTTAGTTAATAATAAATAATGTATAGTGACATACTAAGGCAAAAATATTAAAAATCTTCCTTTGCATGTTTCTCAGGGATACAAGGGGAAGATCTTAGGATGAAACTAAGAAAACTTGAAGTCAAATTTGCCCTCTGCCTCTCACCATGTGATTTTGTCAAATTGCATTTTTTCTCTTAGGTTCCGCCCCCCCCCCCCCCCCACACACACACACATACATAACAATTTATTCTATGGAAATAAGAACTTCACTTTCTAATCCCTGGGTTATTTTGAAATTATATGTAGGAAACCATATGAGAAAAAATAAAGTGTTATGCAAATGATGTGCATGGTATTGCTCCCAACTAGACATTAATCTTTTCAGCAATTATTAGTCTTATATGGTATTTTACATATTTTTAATGACAAAGAGTGACCAATACCCAGCCATATTTTCATGAAATAAGAAAAATTTAATTACCGTTTTTACCTGAATCAACAATTGGGAATAGTGTAAAAAGAGCCAATTAGAAGCCAGAATAAGTAACCTCAATCAACTAGCGGAGCTTGTATATGTTGCTTCACATTCCTGTGCCTTTACTTTTTTATTAGTCAAATGTAAATACTCTGTTTCCTGAATTCCTTTCCAATGTTAGGATCTGATAAGTTTTACCCTCATTGACTTTTTTGCCCTCAAACCCCCCCCCCCCGCCCCCCCCGCCACACACACACACACACTCTTTTTCCTTCTCCTGGTTAACTTTAACAAGATCTTTGTGTCTCAGCTCAGATGTCATATTTTTCAAAAATTCTGCTCTAACTTCACCTCATACTGACTTAAATAGGACTCCTTTGTTTTATCTTAATACCTTATACCTACTTATTTCATTGCACTCTGTTAAGTTGGTTAACCGCAATCCAAGACTCTTGAAGATAGGAGTCATTGCTATTTATCTGGGGAGCTGTGTTTAGTAGATTCTTAATAAATGTATTTTTTATTGAGTAAATAAATGAATTAGATGGAGAATGTATGAGAAGCTCATTGAAAATAGTAAAGACAATGTGCAATATGGTATTTTTCAAATATAGTTTTCTATTGAAAAGGTACCATATTTGCAAGAATGAAATCAGTTATTGGGCCATTTCTACTAAATTGGTGAAAAACTCCAGGAGAATCATTTAAGCTTCCTGCACTCAACTTCCCCTCCAAAAATGGGGCAATCTGCCTTTTCCATTGCCTGCCTCATTAGGATTGTCACAGAAGCCAAAATTAGAGCAACTGGGTGATGTCTGCTAATACTTTCTTAAAAAAATGAAGGCATATTATGCATTCTTGGGAGATACATTAATACCTCTTTACAATCAAATTTATATCTTACTTTTTACTTTTCTAAACAATATAAAATTATATAATGTTTTAAATGGCTATGAGATTTATATTGAAAGCATATTTTTGGTCTATACTAGCTTGTATAGAGTACAGAATCCTTTTGGCCCTTTCTAAAGTTGAACAATTATTTCAAATTTGTTTTATAATTTATAAATTTTTTTATGTGAGACCAAACTCTTGCTGCACCCCTTTCTACCTCTATAACTATATCTCCTCTTCTGTTCATCAAGCCATTGTTGACTGGCAATGGAGAAAAAGTATACAACTTAACCACCTTTGTTGCCTTTGGAAAGTAAAACTTTTATTCATGAACACAGCCTCTGTCCTGCAAATGACAATTTTCAGAATTGTACACAGATATTTGTATCTTTGAGAAATAAGTAAAGAACTTTGGGAAATATTCCTAAATTAACATAAAAAGTGCATCCTATATAATAAAAGCCTAATATGCAAATTGAGCGAATGGCAGAATGACTGACTGGTGGAACAACTGGTTGCTATGATGTGCACTGACCACTAGGGGACAGATGCTTAATGCAGGAGCTGCCCCCAGCCTGCTGGCTCCAGGCCAGCCAAGGCAGGTGCCAGCAGAGGCCCTCTATTGTACCACCAGTCTCCCCACAGAGGGAGGAGACCGGCAGCAGCAGGGGTAGGACCAGCAAGCAGGTGGCACCAGGCTGGCCAAGGCAGGTGTCAGAGGGGGGCCCCGATCACCCCACCTGTCGCCCCATAGATCAGCCCTAATCACCAGCCATGCCTAGGGACCCTACCTGTGCATTGGACCCCTAGTCGCTTAATAATTCTCTGGAGGATTGGGCATTTTGTTTTGCTTTTCAACAAATAAGGCTTAACATATCCAGAGTTAGTGTCTCATGGAGTTGCGATATTACCCCAATTTAGCTGGGTACTTCTTGTCCTCACTTGGACAGGAATGTCATTTAGGCTTTGCTTACTATCCATTTCAGAAGACAAGCTACAAAGTTTACATTTTCCTTATTAAGCAATTGATATGGAGTTGGACTCCTAAAATGTCCAGCTTCTGTATGAAACTCTGTTTCATGAGAGTAGTACACTTCTGTCTTGACTTATTTTCTTTTGGAATCAACTTGATGGAAGTACACTGTATATGCAATGAACTGTACCCAGGTAAAATCCAGGTAGCCACCACCACAATCAAGGTGCAGGGCATTGCCAACCACTTCCTCAAAATACCTCTTTGCAGTCACTTTCCATTTCATCACAGCCCTCGACAACCACAGATCCCTCTTCTGTGACCATGTTTAGTTTGTATGATTGTCTTTTCTTGAATGCACCTTCTTGAGATTGAGTTCCTTTCTGGGGAGATAAACTATATATTTGGAATGAAGGAGAAGGCAGAGCCAGGGCATTTATTTAAGCACATCTTTTCTGCCCTAAATTTTTGTGGAAGCCGGGGTTTATCAGAAGCCACTAGCTGGTAGTTAGTAACTTTCAGATAATGGTTAACCAGGAATTTAAAAATTGGAATGAAATTGGGACATTTAATCCAAAAGCATCCTGGGAGGTAGTTTGGGATTTGCAGAAGTTTTGATGAAGTAAGTTTTCCATTTTTTCCCCCACAGGAGCTTGGCCCTGTGCTTTTAGCATTACTAAGCTAAATGGGCTATTTAATTTTTACATATTTACCTTTCAGAAGTGAGTTGGTAGTTTTCCTTGGACCATGTAAACTCATGAGATATAAACTCTTATTTTTAGGAGTGCAGTAATGTGTTCTACTCATATTTTGAACATGGCTAAGGGTCAGGGCAAGACTACTCATCCCGTTTGGCTTTAGCAAAGTAGTTCTGACTAGTGGACACTTGACTTTATATGGCTAAGAGTCAAGAGCTGTTGCTGAGATGTTTGCAGAAGAACTGGCCTGAAGTTACCTAGCTAGTATTTTATGCTTATGCCAGAGTTCAGAAATAAACATGCCATTTCTTTCTCTAAATCTATTTGTATCCTGGATAGCCAACTGACAACGTTCTCTCCCTCTTCCCCCCCCCCCACTACTCTCTTGCAATTGTTCTGCATGAAGAAATGGCCTTGTTTAAAACTTCTTTACACTGAACAGTTTCCTGGGTAAGAAGGAAAATAGATTTCCAGTCTTAAAAAAATCAAATGGCCCTATTCAATGTCAGTCTCATGACTCCCCTCCCGCCACACACACACACAATATCAAATTTTGTTAAACCAGGTTCTTATCTGTTTCAAAGTAAAGGTGAAAGGTTCCTGTAACAGGACTGTCCTAGACACAGATTTTCTAGGTTATGAAACTACCTTTTCACATTGTTTAATGGAAGAAGTGACTTTTAACCTTTTGATGCTTAAGTTTCTTTTTAAAAGGTTAAATGAACCCATCTCTTTTTTATTTAACCTATTGAGAAATTTCTGGGGACCTAATTTACTTAAAGCAGGAAGTCGGATGTTTTTTCCTTTCTCCCTGTTATTCTTCCATCTGTGAGAACTGTCATATATGCAGATTATTGAGAGAGCGCAGATGCTATCTGGAAAGGTGGCTTTCTTAAAAGGCACCAGTAGCATTAGTGTCATGTTGGAAGCACCCATTTGTGTCAACTATGCAGACCTTTCAATGGAAAATTGTGCTGTGCTACCTTTTAAAGTATGAAATGCTAATTTGGGATTTACAGTTTTTGAACTGGAGGGCTGCATTTTGCATGGGATTTTGTTTAATTTCCCAGTGAAAAAAGGCATTTGAAACACAACTGCCTACAGCCAACTGTCAACAAAAATCAACCGTAATAGCACAGAGCCTGTCACTGATGTATGTGGTGATGTGGTAATCTTCTCAATTGAACTGGATATTTCTTCCTTGCACAAAATAGCTAAAAGTCTCGCTAGGCATTTACGAATATTGGGAGGTGTTATTAGACTGATAATGGGGCCAGATTAAGGAAGTGTACACTGGTTCAAAGTGTCAGTTCGGGAGACATAGAATGGGATGAAGCATGGCCCTTGATAGAAGGGACTGTTCATATTTCAGGTTTGCTGAAGATTTGAGCGATAGCATGCTGAGTTCCATCTGCTGTGAAAGCACTTTGGGGGGGGGAGAGAGGGGAGGAGATAAAGTTGTTATGCTATTTTCCCCCCAGAAATCTGTTTTTGTTTACCGAGAGAGTGAACTGAAGAATCTCTGAAAACGTAAGTGAGGAGGGCAGAGTAGAGAAATCTGCTGGGGTGAGATTGGTCAGTGTTCTCCCCTTGACATTGAAAGCCAGTGGTGTAGCACTGGCGTGTTTTCTCTCAGTCCTTGACTACCTAAGAGCTAGGAGAAGATAATTCTTTTGGAGTTGCTGCAAATTCACCCATTTGAATTCAAAATAGCAACTGGCAAATAAATGCAAGGCAAAAAAGAAAGCTACATATAACCTATTCTTTGACAAGGCACAAAGTTGGCACTTATTATTAGCTGTCATCAAAACATGGCATTATTGAAGCTTCTTATATCAAAAGGGGATTTAGAATCAAATTGCACTTTATGTTATCAGTTACTTTTTTTTAGTATTGAAAGTGAGCCATATTCATATCTGGCTCCACTATTTACCAGCTCTATGGTAGCTCAGCTCTCTGTCATTAAAATTATTTACATCAAAATTGATTAATAATCGTGCCTACCTCATGGGGATTTTGTGAGAATTAAATATATGTAAAGTACTTAGAGCACTACTTGACATATACTGAGCATCAAATGATTAGGATTTATATTATTATTATCATCACCTTCATCAATACAGGCAACATACTCGCTATTATCCAGTACACATACCAAAAAGATGGGAAGAGGATATACTATTACATATGTTGCAGAACCTGTTGTGAAAGGTATATTTATATATGTAATCATTATTTTTTTACATGTAGATGGGAAACAAAAGTGAACTGCATTATCTGAGCTACATAGAATATGTCCTGAGATACTTACTAATCACTCCATGGCTACTGGGCACTTGGCAGTGCCCTACCCTGTTTGTGCACTGCCTGCATCTTGCCTTCCGCTGGGCCCTTCTGCAGCCCTTGCTCTTCATGTGACCTGATCTAATTCCTTCCTTACTTGCCTTTGCCAATGAAAACAGAACATGGATGGACCTCTGTTGGACTGTGACTTCAAATGGCCATGTCAGTAATGATGTCTTGGCATACCCCCAAGAAAACTCAGGTTGAGCCAACCGAAATTCTATGATTGGGTACTGAGGTACCCTTGTTGATTGTCAGTAAGTGCCCAAATTTAAAGACTAGAAAATGGAGAGGCAGATAGGGTTAAACATGACCTTGGCAGTTATGAACAAATTAAAGTGACAATGAAACAGTGGAACAAAGAGAAAAGCAGTAGCATGCTGTGGAAGAATCTCTGAGGCTGCCTGTTTTTCTGTTTCCTCAGCTCTCATGATTGGCTCTGCAGTTTTTCCAGATCCCAAGAGACCTCTTTATGTTCCTACAACTAACTTCCCTTTCTACTAGGAAAGTGTTTCGGCTCTTTGCAACTAAGTAGGGTGCAGAGGGTCTAAGGTTCCATGTGTGAGTAGGAAGTGAAGTTTTCTGCAGATGAGTAGAAACGCAGCATATAATAGAATTAAAATAAAATGGGAAAAGGTGGTCAGTGAGGGAAATTTTATTATCTATATTCAAAGTCTTAGGAATGAAGGGATGGTAGAGATAAAGGAATGAGCAATTATTTGTAGGGTCTAGTGTATTGATAAGATGGCTATACATATGGTGATTACTTTGTACTGAAGTATACAGATGAGCAACAAGTAAGTACAAATAAACATAGTAACTATAGACTGAGAGGATTTCTATTAGGGAAATAAATAGGGAGTAAAATTAGGAGATCCGTTGTAGGTTTGGTGAAGTGTGTTCCTTAGAACAAAATGATTCTACTGGGCAACTGCCAGTGATCTCTGAGTACAAAATTCCCATATGGCCTTGATTCCTCCTTCCCTTCCTCTCCTTTGGCCAGTGATAATGGATCAGGGATGGATAGTTGATAGAAAAGTGTGGCCCAAGATAGGCATTGGTGTAAGTATAGATATGTACTGTATCACTCTGGATAGATATGGACCACTTCTAATATATGTGTCAGATAAATATGAACCACTTCTTTTTAAAAATTTTTTATTGGTTTTTAGAGAGAGAGGGAGAGAGAGAGCATCAATGTGAGAGCAAATTATCGATCAGCTGCCTCTGGCATGCCCTCCACTGAGGAAACAACTCAGCACCCTGAGCATGTACTCTGACTTGGAATTGAACCCACAACTTTTTCGTGCATGAGATCATGTCCAACCAAGTGAGTCACACTGGCCAGGGGAATGTGGACCACTGCTTTTATTTTTTTTTAATATATATTTTATTGATTTTTTACAGAGAGGAAGGGAGAAGGTTAGAAATTCAGAAACATCGATCAGCTGCCTCTTGCACACCCCCTACTGGGGATGTGCCCGCAGCCAAGGTACATGCCCTTGAGCGGAATCAAACCCGGGACCCTTCAGTCCAAAGGCCGATGCTCTACCACTGAGCCAAACCGGTTTTGGCAAATGTGGACCACTTCTAATAAGACAGTTTTTCTGCCTTTATAGATATATCATCAAAATCATGAGGTTTAATTTTCTAAAAGGAATGGATTTTGATAGTGGATATTGGAACAAATTAATGAGCTTACTTTCTACCAAGCAATGTGCAAGATCTTTTTGCACATTTTTTTCTGATTTAATGAACAAATCTTCCTACTGTTACCTTGTAATCATCAGTGTTTATGAATGCAGTGGCTGCCTGGGTTTTGGGCTTCTGTCTGGATATGGGAGAGAGTGTTTCTCTTTGGACCAAAATAGGCTTTATTTCTGCCTGTTTCTTCTAGTATCAAGTTCTAGCCTGAATACAGACTTCTAATGAATAACCCATATGTAAATAATTAGTATGAAAGAGGAATTAACTATCATTACCCAATTGCTTTTTTAGAAATGATTTGCTATTTAGTTTTAAGCTTTCCAACTATTTTGATGGAGATCCAAGTTGAATAAAATAAGTGTGGTGGTTTTTTTTTGTTGTTGTTGTTCTCATTGTCACTTCCTGTTAAAACTGCAGAGTTAATTTTCAGAGGTAGACATCCCATCTAATACTTATGATACAAAGTAGAGAGATTGCTGTTCTATGCCTTCAAGATCATTGAATACCCAGAATAAGCCTCATACAGGGTACCAGACCCATAATGGTAAAAGATGGATCTAGAACATTTGAGTGTGAATACACCATGCACAGTGTTGCAATTATAAAGCAACAGAACTTATTGAGCATGGAAAATTCTGTCACAAAATAGATGAACAGTTCTCATAATTCTTTCCCAGGATGCCAGATAAATGGTCTCAGCAGGAATTTTCTCTTCTTCAGGATTTTAATTTTTTAAAAAGTCAAATACTAAAAGCACACCGATATATGACTTTGGGTGGGGAAGTGAGACCAGGAGCACCAAGGGCTACCTCTCCAGAAGGCAAGTGTTAAGTGATTAGGGGGTTTCTCCAGGGCTGCTGAACTTCACATCCAAATGGGTCTTTTGGTGATGATATTTTTAGTTCTTTTTCACTGTGCACTTTTCATTCAAAGGCACTTAAGTATCATAATAAAGAAGGCCAATCACCCCAACTCCCCCCAACTATCCATCACAAATGACATATCATGAATTAATTATTTCTGGCAGCGTGATATGCTTTCCTCAGTGCCTTAATATCCCAAACAAGCAGGTCTATATCTACTTCTCTTTGTAGACCTGGGCTTGGACAAAGTATGAGACCAGCATGCATTTTACTTTTCATGGAGCTCAGTGCTCTCTGATGCTCATCACACTTTTTCAACAAGTACTGCTCAGACCCTGCTTTGTGGAGAAACAGGAGTAAGCAAGACAGAGGGAGGTATCTACTCATGTTCTTGGGAGGAGCACAGATCTTCATATAAATATAAATAAACAAGGTCAGGATAGAAAAAAAATGACAAGTAGAATTAAGGTTTTAAAAAGTTTATCTTGCTACTGCTA
The DNA here is from genome assembly GCA_027563665.1 of Antrozous pallidus. Lineage (NCBI taxonomy): Eukaryota > Metazoa > Chordata > Mammalia > Chiroptera > Vespertilionidae > Antrozous > Antrozous pallidus. Next base: position 37,718,851 of record CM050523.1, read on the forward strand.
AGAGTCATCCCCTCCTCACACCAAACTTCCAAGGAGCCTTCTGAAGTCTTTGACATGCACAACTGACTTGTGTGTGTGTGTGTGTGTGTGTGTGTGTGTTTTTCATGTTTACATAAATAGCTATATAATTGCTACGTCAAATCTTTTGTCCTTTCTGAATACATTCTCATCTCTAGGTCTCCCTCTGTGGACATTTTTAGAATTACCAATGAAGCCAGATTAAGCAATTTCCTTAACAGAAATGACCTAATGCACAAATTCTACTTTATTAACCTGGAACCCCAAAAGGACAAGGACCAGTGAACTAGACTATGAACTCCTTGAAGGTAGACACTAATCTGGGCTTTTTGGAGGTCTTCCATGATATTTGGGATGATGCTATGCACATAGTAGGAATTCAGTATATTGCTCAGTGAATTCAGTTGAATTAGCAAAAGCATAGGCTCTTGCCAAAAGTATTAGCAAATGCATGTTTGAAGAAAATTAACTGACAATTAAGATAAAACGTCAGTATTCACATGGATTTTGGCTGAGCAGATGCATTTCCTTACTGGTGAACATAAGGCTTTGCAGACCAGTTAATCTGGTATCCCACCATTCCTTGCCAGGGAGGCATGGTAGGGATGGAAGGGAAAGAGTGTGGGCTGACTGCAGATTTTGGCAAGTGGCAGGAACTTGAATCTCTCCTGCCAGAGTCATAAGTTTCTGGTCTGAGTGGCAGGAGGTATGAGAGAGAAACTGAAAGATCCTAGGATAAAACCTATGGAGGTGCTGAGGCTATTTCTGTTTTGGCTTGAAGTTTCTGAGAAGGCTTCACTGCCCACCCCTACTGAGTTATTTCAGGTGTCTTCTCTGAGCACTCCCTTTCAGGGACCTAGTTCAAATGATCTCTTAGTTGAGACCTAATGATGTGCAAGTCCTACACAGAGAGCTGGGGATACAAAAGATGGACACTCCCTGCCCTTGGGTACCCTCTATTCCCATCTGTGAAGCAGGATCGAACATACAACCAGTAAGGGAAAAGCCAGTATAATACACTCCCTGCCCCGAGAGCCCACCTTTGTGCATGCATATGTGCATGTATGTGGCACACAGATACAGACACACACACTAGAACTTTCCCACAGGAATGAATCAGAGTAATTGCATCAGGCCCCACATTTAGGTAGTGGGACTTAAGGATGGTTCTAGGCTATGGCAGGGAGCAGGTTATAGGGCAAGGACTGATACAAAAGAGGACTTTACTAGCTGGTCTGGGTATCAGAGACATAAATTCTTCTTTGAGATAAATTCCTGTGAAATGAACAATAAGAACACATAATCCATTCAATTATTTATTTGTTATTTAGTTAAGAAATAATTGTTGAGGATGTGCTAGGTATGTGGGATGCCACAGAAGGAGTAAAAACAAAGATATAATCTACAGGGAAGCAGACATTAATGAAATAGTTCCACAAATATAAAATTGCAACAGTGACAAGGACTAAACTCCCTGGTGCTGTGAGGGATAGTAATAGGGGCATTTAAGCTGCTAGGAAAGCCTTTCCTTAACTTACCTGTTTTGCTCACAAGATGTTTTGGGAACCTGGGGTGGAAAGATAGGGCGTGCCCTCTATTTCATGTCTCCCAAGGTCAACCTTTGCCTCAGTATGTGAATGCATACACATAATGTAAATAAACTGGGTCTATATTTCTATCTCTTTTCTACTGGTGTGTTTGTTTGCATACCTTTTGAACTATTTTTAGTGTGCTATGTTTACTCATTATCTCGAGAAATGGGGAATGCAGTTTCTTCAGTCCCTCACCAGTCATGGGAGCTAGAAAACAGAACTGAGTGATGTATCGCAAAACTTAGCCTGTATGTTGAATGACCTTATTTTGAATTGTGTTATCCTATATAATAAAAGGCTAATATGCAAATAGACCAAATGGTGGAACAACTGAACAACCGGTTGTTATGATGTGCTCTGACCACCAAGGGGTGTGCGTGGAACATGGTAGGCATGGGCAGTGGGCAGTAGAGCATGGAACATGATGGGTGTTGGCTGCAGTGGGGTGGTGAAGCGGGAGACTTGGGGCACCAGACCAAGGTGGGGCACTGGTCACTGTCATTGAGGTGAGCCTCTGATGGTTACTCAAAAGTTTTGCTCATGCATGCTGCAGTCCCACCTGGCGCTTGCACGTGCTGTTGGTGCTGGCCCCGCTCGCTCCCACTGCTGGTGTGGTCCCAATTGCTCTGTGCCATCAGCGAGTGGGGGTGGGGTGGGGAAGGAGGACATTGCTGTCAGTGCATGGGAGTGGGGCTGCCAGCAGACAAGGAACCATGGCTGTAGTGGGAGGGGCCTGGCGGGGACGGAGAGGATGAGCTGAGACCTACTCCTATGCCCACCACAACCTCGCGGCCCACAGTTCCTTTCAAGGTGCACAAATTTATGCACTGGGCCCCTAGTATTAAAATAGAATGCACTGGAAGCAGCCTGGTATATAAAACAAACAAGAGTTTGGAATTCAAGAGGTTCTCTATTTGTCCGAGGGGTCTTAGATAATTTATGTATCCTCTTGAGCCTCTGTGACTCCATCTGCAAGATGGGTATTACAGCTGCAGCTTCCTCTGAGTTTTTTGTGTGAGGACTAAGATGGTATTTGAAGACTCCAGAACAGTGCCTAATAAGCTTAATAAATATTTGTTTCCTTCTTTACATTCAGATTCTTGGGCCCTTTGATCATAGGTATGTCTACAAGGAGACATGTGCTGATTTCAAAAAAACCTTTTTTTTAAACCATAGAAAGTGGGATTGAGGGAGAAATTCAAAAGGAATTTCCCTCTCAATCCAGGAAAAATGAAGTGCTTATACGCCAGCTTATAAGAAGATTCCATAGAAAAGAGATGGAAGATGAATGTACAATAAAATGATTCAAAACACGAGCAGACTCTGTGTATGTTATGCACAGATGAGTTAATTGTTTTGCCTTAAATATATTTCCTGAAGAACAGAAGCCCGATCACAGCACATATCGTTATGTATTTTAGACAAACAGCACTTTGAATCAAATTATAGTACATGCATAAAATATTAAAATAAGACATTTATAACAAATCTTTCTAACTTAGGGCTCTGCTCTAAAATAGATTTATATTCAGATAAGCAATAGGTGCGATAAATGTGGTACAGATACCACAATTTAAATTGCAAATCACAGGGCATCATGGGTAAAGGGAATGCAGACTTGAGGTAGTCAGGGAAACATCCAGCTATGCAGTATTTTTAGGTCTGCTGCCTGATTTCGTTTTGCAATGTCTGTATCTGGTCTGGACTCTACATTTGACAAATTCCAATATTTGCTCTCTAATACAGTTTCTTTGCATTCCTGGCTTAAGTGATCTAATTTAACCCTTCATTTATTGTTCCTTTATTTATTGTGGAACTCTTTCCACTAAACAGCTCCCCAGAGTCTTCAATTATTTAAGTTAGTGGGGAGATTTTGGAATGTAGTGCTTTTTAGTTAACAATATAGGCAGACAAAATGGAGAACAATATCCTTGCATGTGCTAGAGTGCTATCTACTTTGCCAGTTGCCAGATCACCTTGTACTTCTAAAAATATGTTTTTATTGATTTGTAAAGAGACAGGGAGAGAGAGAGAGAGAGAGAGAGAGAGAGAGAGAGAGAGAGAGAGAGAGAGAGACTTCAATGTGAGAGAGACACATCCATCAGCTGTCTCCTGTTCTCCCTCTACTGGGAACCCAGCCAACAACCCAGGCATTGCCCTGACTGGGAATTGAATGGAGACCTCTTGGTGCATGGGACAATGCTCAACTGAGCCACACCAGTCAGGGCCAATTTGTACTTTTTTCCTCCCTCATGATTTGTTAGGTAATGTATGGTGAATGTGTCATTTATTTGTCTCCAGGAATTATTCCTGTCTGAAAATACTAAACTTGATTCATTTATTTAGAAGAACTTATAGGCTATCTAGGTGAATGTCTACAGAACTGAATCTTTCCTGGCTAGCAGGCCTTCTAGAATTCAGGATTTCCTCCATATCAGAAGCCCCAGAAAAACCCTAAGGGATGAAGTTGAGTCTTAGGACTCTCATGGTATCCAGTTCATGTTGAGGAATCCTTAGGTCCCAGCGTTACTGAGTGCAGGTGAACAACTCGCTTTGCCAGCAACTCTTTCCAAGGCTAGAAGCCTGTGAACAGAAGGCAGGAGGGGCTATCACAAAGGGTCAGTGACAGTATTTCTGAGTGCTGATCACTAAAGAAAGCTCTTTTAGCTAACATTTTCCTTGAAACTACTGAATTGAAACATCTTTCCTAAGCAAGGAGTTGCTTTACTTGGAAAACTATCTTATTTATCTAATCTGTATGCTGGAATTTTCTTTTCCCAGTCAGTATCTGCAATTTCATCTCAGAGAAAGCCTGTATTGCCATATTTCATTTTCTTGTAATTTATTGTATAGAGTTTTTAATGCTTAGGTTTCTGGTGGAATGAACTCACCTTCCTCTTTACTGATGATAATTCTGCTTATCATCATTATTTCCAAAACTTTTAAAAAATTTGCTGCATTAAAAATAATAAAGAAGTAAATGCCTTCATATTTGAGATTTCATGTGCAAGAGTCATTCATAGTTCATGTTAGCCAACAAGGCCAGAAAATAAAAGAAAAACCTGGCTATATTCCTGTTGTAAAGTTGTAGCGACCAAAATATGTCTGTCAGTGCTAACCTCCACACAGATAAGTACAGTTAGGACAGTTCTTAGGAAGAAATTAAACATTTATAATTAAATACATGTGTACAGATTATTCCTAAAAGTACCAGTATGGGTTACCAATAGTCTGATTTAATAAGAGCCAAGTGCAGCCTTAAGACAGAGATGTGCCATCCATTACAGTAGCCACTGGCCACACGTGGCTGCTGAGCCCTTGAAATGCAGCCAATATTACATGAGAAGTACTGTAAATATAAAATACATACCAGATGTTGAAGACTTATTGCCCCCAAAAAGTAAACTATCTCAATGTGTTTTATATTGATTAATTATCAAAATGGTAATATTTTAAATAATTCGATTAAATGAAATACATTATTAAAATCAATTTCACATGTTTATTTTTCTTTAAAATGTGGCTATTAGAAAAATTTAAAAACTATAGATGTGGGTCCCATTATACTTCTCTTGGACAGTGCTGAGCATGATTGATGCCATGTAATATTGTAACTAATCCACTTAAAAGACGTTGGTTTCACACAACTCCCTTTATTTTTTATGTCATCCCTAAAACCCATTGTAAATGGAGTCCTATTTTAAGTATACTAGAATACCTTGCTGGCTAAAGTAACCCATGGTGAGAACTGCCATCTTATGAATAATCACTCCCTATAATATCTATTTAATAGAATCACATTTCAAAGGCTTTTCCTAAAGCAAAGTTCACCAATTTTATCAATTGCTTTTCAACATGATCATTTTATTTTTGTTTCTGAGTCTCTGGCTTTTCATGAGATGTATTTTCTCATTTACCCATCTTGCTTGGACTCAAGTTAGACTGCTTAAGCTCAGCACCAGTACTTGCTAGTGACCTTTGCCATATCTATCAGGTGGAGCTAAAGTTTTTTCATCTGTGAAATGGAGCAATAACTCATAGCTCACATGGGAGTAAAGAGCATTCTATGAGATAAATGTATGGGGACCACATTTCTAGTTTCTAATGAGTCTATAATGCTGATCACTAGTCCTCCCGCCCCCTAATCCCCACCAAGGGAAGGCTATTTTTAAGCGCACTGTGACTGAAGCACAGATAAGAGCATGACACTTGTGAAGAGAATCATACATATACTGCTGGCCTCTGTATCTTTGCATTTGCTCTTCTTTTTGCCCAAATCACTCTCCTTTCCCCATTGTTCCCTTTCCCCATTGTCTTGTCCGTCTCTCAATGACTAGATGGAGTGCCGCCTCTTACTCCAGACAGCACTGATTTATCAATGTTGCACATCTTATTGCCAATACAACTCAGTTTATATCAAGTAGCAAATATTTACCTAGTGTTTAAAATTCCAAGACCTATTTTCCAGTGATTTCAAGAATATTCATTTGGTTTCATCCACTGTATTTTGAAGGTATACCCATTCTACAGCTCTCACTCAGCTGTTCAAATAATACTTACTGATTGACTAATTAAAGCTTTACGAATAGAAAACCCTTTAGTGCAAGAATATTCATTATGGGGAGTGACCTAACAAGATGTACCATATATCGTCTTTACAGATCTCTATGCTAAGTGATTGGTATACATACCAACATTTAAGACTATTTTAATTACTAGTTCTAGGAGATACCTGAGTTACTAAGAAGATGACTTAGATCAGTTACTGATTTAAGATCCTTTTGGGATTTTATATATGTGTATTCCTAAATATACATATGTATTCCTATATATACATATATATGTAGATAGATGTAATCATATTACTAAAATGCAGCTTCTATTTGTAGTCCTTTCTCAGTAAGGCAGTGGGACATTTTTGGTTCTTTCAAGTGAGCTAGCAATGTTGAATATGACATTCATGTCATTAAAAATAGTTAGCTGTTCTTGGCTACATTCACAAAGAAGTCCCCTAATGCTTCCTTTAATTGGCAGGATCTACACGTGGTCTCCATTTTGCAAATGTGCTCTGCACTGTGCGGCTGGAGATGTGTATGTCTGTGTATGCACTCTGTAGGTGACACTGTACCCTAATCAGACAATTGGTGTATTGTACGAGGACATACAGTATGCAGACAATGCCTCACCTACCACTCCCCCCTCTTTTTTTTAAAACCCTGAAATATGGTTGATATGGTCCATTGCAAAATGAACCTATATTGGAAATGGCAAAATTGTAATGTAAAATATACCGGGGTCAGTGGGGTGTGCTGTTTTTTGCATATATTTTTTCTCCCCTGACCCATGCCATTCCCCTGCATACAGGGAAAAAAAGCTTCATCTCACACAGAAATGTGATGTCCTTTACTGCCAGAGGCTGTTGCTGTTTTAAATGAGGAAAAAGCACAATGCATGAAGAAGGAAAATTAAAGCATATTCATTTTGGAAATTAGATATGGTGTCAGGAGACTCTCAGAAAATAGCCCCATTTGAATGGAGCCCCACACTACAAGACAGTTCACTGAACTTTTGACCACTATTTATGCTATGGAAGCTTTTGAAATAGGGAAGAGAGCAAAACATTTTATAGCTGCTTAATAGCTGAGTTCATTTTTCTTTCTTTCTATTTTCCCCCACCAGGCATTTGTCTATCCCTTCAGTGTATATAAGATATGCAAACACCATGTAGTTTATTGGCAGGCCTTTGTGTTAATGTTTCCAGGTTGGTTCCAAAATACACAGCTACTGCTTGAGAGATTCTCTTAGCCAACCCGGTGACCTTCCTTACCCTCCGCAGCGCAGTCTGCCATCTGCCTGTGGCTGGTCTGGAATGGCTAGCCCCAGCCAGGGTCACGCAGGCCTTGGGAGTAACAGTGACTTCTACAGAGGTCATTCTGCAAATGCAAAGATAATATACTTTTCAAATTCCCATGGATTCCTTATGCAAAATTGGACAGTGATGGGGGTGATGATGGCAAATGCACTTTGTCTAATTTCCCTCTTTCTATTATTTGGAAACATAGTTCTCAATCTGTGATCATCCCTGTTCTGCTTCATTGCTTCCCTCCTGCAGAGCCCATCACACCAGGCAGGTTAAGTGGGATTCAAGGGCCCTCCAGGAAGGACAGCCTGGATTTTGTATTCAACACTGAATTAGGAAGCACCTGCACAAATGCAGTAAGGGAAGAGTTAATCATAAATGGAGGGTAGGGTCAGTTAGAGGTTGAAAAAGAAATCCAATTTGTATTTGGTATTAGTAAAAAATATGCTTTAACTTCTATGCAGATATGAAACATGGAGCTAAATATTACAAATTACAGGTTGCGAGTCTATGTCAGCTTTATTATTGTTATTACTATTAATGCAATGGTATCAAACCTAAGGGGTCACTGTGTTTGTTTAATTTATTTTCTGGGAAAGCTTAGCATTTCAAGTGAGGACCTTTTTGTTGGCCTCTTGGTGACTTGCCCACACTGGCACAGATTGGGCCCTGCCTCTCTGGGGATCTGTGAGCTCCTAGCAGGCTCTCTTTCCAATCGTTACCAGGCTTGATTCTCATCCTACCCCTTAGTCAACCCCAGGTCTCACTTACATCAGGAGATCACACAATGCAGAGGTTTTAATGGGGACTGGAGGTGGTGTGAGAATGGGCTGCTGAGAAAAGGTTCAACAATGGAATCATTTTGTGCCACAGAAGGCTGAAGTGTGTGTGAATGCTGACCTTCTGTGAATGTCCTTAGTTTGGGAAATAGAGACAATCTGTTCCCACCCACAACTATGAACTCTTTACAGATTCACCTCAGGGAAAACATCAATGTGGGAATATGTTGTATTTGTTTTTTTTCTGCCTATGCTCTGTGGTTTAAAGTTGAGAGAGAGAGAGAGAGAGAGAGAGAGAGAGAGAGAGAGAGAGAGAGAGAGAGAGAGATGCTCTCCTCGTCTCACATCCCCTACCTTACCCCCCCACCCCCCACCCAGCATTATTCATTAGGAGAAGATTTTTTTTTGCTTCTTTTGATGGGAGACTTCTCTCACTAGCCAGTGGCAATCCTTATATCTATCTCTCATATATCTCTGCACTAATGTATCTCTTACCACTGAAAAGGACTTGAGATAGTGCTTTAAGGACCACTCTGAAGGGAGGAGATGATAGCGCAGGGTCGTCTCAGGGCAAGAACTTCTGACCATCTAAGTTCTGCCAGGTCTGGGAGGTTGTGATCTGTTGCTGACCTCAGACCACAGGCTGAGAGAAACCTGAGAAGTGCTTTAATCAAAATCGTGGCTTCCTTTGTCTGCTGTTCTCCCTGAGGCTTTTTGGCACTGCCAGTAGCCACGTTGCTTTTGCTCTGGTTTTTGAGAGGAAAGTCCCAGGGAGCCCTTGGGCACTGCTTTATGCTCCATACCCACACTACCTACCATCTCCAGTCTTGAGCCCCATAAATGGGACTGAGATAGGATGAGGGGGAAGCCAGGAAGATGAGGTCATGCTATTGGCAAAAACAAAACAAAACAAACGAACAAGACAGGCATCAGTACCGTATAGTTTGGTGCTGGAGGTGAAAGTGGGGGAGAGGAAGGGAGTAAAGGAACCAGCTTGGGAAATTCGCCAGCCCTCCCAGGCTGCTTCACCCTCCCTTCCTACCTCCAAGGACTTTGCTGAGGTGGAGCCCTGGACTCAAATGCACTGATTTTGTCTCTTCTTTCCTGCCTTGGCAGTAGATTATTTCTACAGTGTCACACTATTTGTGATGGTCCATGGTTCTCTTGCCATTGTAGTGGCTGGTGGGGATGGGCATTTTAAATGATGAAGAAAAATGGACAACAATCAAATCCAGAAATATTAGCCATAATGAATTTTTCTTCTCTATGAAAGGCCTATGAAAGAGAATGAGGAGACAAACTAGGCAGGATTTCTGTTTTGCTTACTACAAATGGACCTATTGTAGCAAACATTAAGGATTGAATTAATATAGGAATTTCAAGTCAGAGTTAAGTCTGATCATCACATTATGTTGACAGGGTTAAATTGTAAATCCATCTCAAAGGGAAGTTCCCATCTGGTGCATTGTGGTTGAAGAACTCCTTGCATGCTGAGGTGTTTTTTGGGTCACAAAAGACTTTGCTGATAGTTCCTTAGTATTTCTGTTATTCTTATGGTAGGTAGTCCATGAAATATGGCTTTTAAAAAGTAGTTTAACCATTCTTTTTACAATTGGGTGGGTAAAGGTTTCAAGACTAGTGGATTGGTGGGAGGAAACTTGATGTAATAAAGAGAGGGGCAAACGAAGGTTCATATCCCAGGACTGCCACTTAGTTGACTTCAAGGTCTTGGACAGGTCAGACTCTCCTGATATCATTTATCTCATAAATGAAATGGGGGGGGGTCATAATCTCTACTATTTAGCACTGTTACAAGGATTGGAAGTGATACTGCATAATATTTACTCAATAAAGAAAGTGTTATCATTACAGTAAGAGGTCTTACAGCTATAAGAGGCTATTAAGGTAGATTAGTTCAACACCTTCCTCCATCTTACATAAAAAGAAACTAAGTTTTAGAGAAGATAAGCAATTTGTTAAGCAGCATGCAAATGGTCTCAGCTTGACTTGGTTCACACTGTTTTGATGCCCAGATTAATAGACTATCTTTGTTCATTTGGGCTGCTATAATAAAAATACCATACAGAGGCCACAACAAACTATATCTCACATTTTTGGAGGCTGCAAGTTCAAGATCAAGGCACTGGCAGATTCTGAGTTTGGTGAGGGCTTTCTGCCTGGTTCATAACATCCAACTTCTCATTGCACCCTCACATGGTAGAAGGGTCAAGGGAGCTCTAGGGTCTCTTTTAAAAGGGCATGAATCCCATCATGAAAGTCATACTGTCATCATCTAATAAATGCCCAACTACAAACACCTTCACACTGAGGATTAGGTTTCAACATATAAATTGGGGGGAACCCAATATTCAGTCCACGTGGACTTACTTCCTCTTTATCATTTTGCAGGTCAAACCTTTTATGTTGTTGAAGATAAATGCTAAATAAGAGTTTTCTTCAAGTGTTTATACATTTTTTTTCCTGGTTGGGTTTTTCTAATAAATTCTTTCAGGTCTTAAACCTATGGGTATTACTTGCTTTTCTAATGTCATTGTCTTATTGGTCTAGAACTTTGATTCCCTTCAGCTGGATACTTTATTACTTGTCCACTGATTCTTTCTTGTTTCAGCCTGGTTTCCTCATAGAGGATGGATTTCTTAATTACAGGGGCCATGCTAGATATTTTATTTAACTTAGTAATTCCTGGAGTTTTGTTCTTTTCTTTCTTCCTTTTTTCCTTTTTATTTTCTTCTTCCTAATAAGGGATGGATATACATCTGTGACCATTTTAGTTCACCAAATGGTTACCACTTTAAACAGGCTCATTTTATCTATTAACATTATTCCATGAACAAACATTATTTGAATACCATAAAATAGAAAGAACATGATATAAACTTAAGAGCTCTATTCAAAAAAAATATATATCAGCAGAAGGGTGTGGGCATTGTCCATGTGTAGATCACTTAAAAATTTGTCACAAACAAACAGAGGCCCATACATGAGCAAATGGGACTCATTTGTCTAAGGGACAGGTATCAATAAATTGGACTACCTTAAGTAAGATGAAGACAACAGTATGCAACTGATTCCATAGGGCTGTTACGAGGTTCAAATAAAACCATATTATTTAGACATTCTGTGTTTCTGTGCAAATACAATGGATTATGATTTTCATAACAGTAATCACTTCTTGAACATTTTATATAACTAGAGGCCCAGTGCACGAAATTTGTATACAGGGATGTGTCCCTCAGCCCAGCCTGCACCATTTCCAATATGGAACCCCTCGAGGGATGTCCTACAACAATCCAGGATTGCTGGCTTCCAACTGCTCACCTGACTGCCTTCCTGATTGCCCCTTACTGTTTCTGCCAGCCAGCCTGATAACTCCCTAACAACTCCCCTGACAGCCTGATTGATGCCTAACTGCTCCCCTGCCAGCCTATTTGCCTCTAACTGCCCTCTCCTGAAGGCCTGGTCACCCTTAACTGCCTTCACCTATAGGCCTAATCAACCCTAATTGCCCTCCCCTGCAGGCCTGGTCCCACCAACTAGTCTTCCTTTAGGCCTGGATATCCCCAACTACCCTTCCCTGCAAGCCTGATCGTCCCCAACTATCCTCCACTGCCAGCCTGGTCACCCCTATCTGCCCTCCCCTGCAGGCTTGATCGCCCCCAGCTACCCTCCCTTACAGGCCTGGTCTCTCCCAACTGCCATTTACTGCTGGCCTGATTGCTCACAACTGCCCACCCTTGCAGGTCTAGTCCCTCCTGACTGCCCTCCTCTGCTGGCCATCTTGTGATGGCCATCTTGTGTCCACATGGAGGCAGCTATCTTGTGTGTTGGAGTGAAGGTAAATTTGCATATTACTCTTTTATTAGATAGGATGTTATAAATACCAGTATAGATGAGCTCTATAGGACAGTTATATCCATGTACTAGGAAAAACAATAGGAATGACAGTAACCATGGCTTCTAGTTATAATCTAGTGAACACAAAAGACTTTGGGAATACAGTGGAAGAAATGATCATGGCCTTTTTTCTGACAGAGTTCACATGAACAACACCACTCTCATCCCACCACTTGTACTGACACTGCCACCAAAGTTCTTAGCCCTAATACTGGACATTTACTCACAAAGAACATCCGATCAACTGATTGTCTAAAATAGGTGGGATAGCTCTCCAGAAGGGAGTTTTGCTGGCAAGGCAGTGATGCTAGAGACCGAGTAATGTAGAAGTGTGTACAATGATTTTAAAAAAAATTACCTCTCATTCATTGTTACTATAAGCATGATTCCTAAGCAAACATTGAGCCATGTTCTTATCTAGCGCACAGATGGCAGCGTGTGTGATAATCATGAGAGCACACACATGTTTCAGGCTACTGAAGCTGGGCAAATATTGTGCTGAGACATTATTGTAGGTGAGAAAACTCAGGTACAGAGAAACCGTGAAACTGTCCAATAATGCATTGAAAATAACTTGGAAGGCCAGTTTTAGACAAATCTACTTGACTCCCAAGCTCATGGTCTTCCCAACAAACAGACAGTCATATGTATAAGAGTTATATGTCTTAATTAATGGAAATGATAATCTAGAAAAATGAACTTCTGCTTTTTCTCTCTTCCCCCAAATGAAATGCCTTTCAATTTTCCCTGGACAAGTTCTTTAACTCTAGTTACAGTTGAATTGCTTTTGTCCCAAGGTCCAGAAGCAGATACTAATTTGGGGGGGCAATTATTTCAGGTGCTATTTGGAGCCTAACTAACCTGTGTTTTCTCAGATATCAGACCAATCAAGCCACCCAATTATTTCTGAGATTAATTACTGTATTTTCACTCTAGCTCATTTTTAGTCTTTGGTCCATTGTTTACTTCAGAGAGGAGCAAAGAATGAATTCAAGTTACAGACTGACATTACAATGAGATTGCCAATAGAAATCAATGACTTGTCCCATGACAAGCTAAGGTTTATGAGGCAGCCTGACAGTGTCCTTATATCTTTGCCTACCTCATTGTACTGCCATTCAAGCGGATTATACAATTTTCCTGTTATAAAGGGGGTGTAGTCAGGGCAAAAGGGAGTCTAATTGAGTTTAATAAAATTGGAAATGATAGCACAGAAGCCTTGAAGAGAAAAGAATATTACAAATAGGATAGTCTGATAAGTGTGGGCTTGGTTGTCTGTTAAAGTTGATATTTATATTCACATTTATTGACCTTAGACTGGGAATATTATGTAGACAGAGCAGATGGAGGTCAAATAACTCACCTTTTCAGCAGTGGGAGCCTAGATCTTGGTGGAATTGAAGAGAATTACACCCAATGAAGTGAAATATAATTTCATCCAATTTGTAACTTTTGATTATTTGGGTAAAGTGGCTGAAAATACACCCTTCTTCAAATAAAGCAGCAAAATCATAATAGAGACGGTGGAATTGCAGAAGATAAACATAGTTCTTTTTTTTTTTTTTTTTTTTTTTTTTTTTTTTTTTTTTTTTTTTTGGGGGTTCTTTTTTTTTTTTTATCTTTATTGTTCAGTTTATTAATTACATTGTTTCCCCTTTTTATCCCCCTATAGCTTCCCTCCACCCTGTACCTATCCCACCCTCCACCCTCACCTCCCCCTCCCCACTGTCCTCTCCCATTGTTGCTAGATTTTTGTCCAGTCTCTTGCTGCACTTCCCACAACCCTTTTCTCCCCAAGAATTGTCAGTCCATTCCCTCTCTATGTCCATGTCTCTGTTATATTCACCAGTCTATCCTGTTCAACAGCCTATCAATTCACTTGATTTTTATGTTCATTTGTTGATAGATGTGCATTTGTTGTTGCTAGTTTGCACTTTTACCTTTTTCTTCTTCCTCTTCTTAAAGCATATCTTTCAGCATTTCATATAATGTTGGTTTGGTGGTGATGAACTCCTTTAGCTTTTTCTTATCTGCGAAGCACTTCATCTGACCTTCAATTCTGAATGATAGCTTTGCTGGATAGAGTAATCTTGGTTGTAGATTCTTGCTGTTCATCACTTTGAATATTTCTTGCCACTCCCGTCTGGCCTGCATCGTTTCTGTTGAGAAATCCGCTGACAGTCGTATGGGTGCTCCCTTATAGGTAACCAACTGTTTCTCTCTTGCTGCTTTTAATATTCTCTCTTTGTCTTTTGCTCTTGGCATTTTAATTATGATGTGCCTCGGTGTGGTCCTCTTAGGGTTCCTATATATTGGGGTTCGGTGCACTTCTTGCAATCCTAAGTCAATTTCTTTCACCAGGTGTGGGAAGTTTTCAGTCACTATTTCTTCAAATAGGTTTTCATTGTCTTGGTCTCTCTCTTTTTCTGGCACCCCTATAATTCGGATGTTGGTATGCTTGAGGTTGTCCCAGAGGCCCCTTACACTATCTTCAATTTTTTGGATTCTTTTGGTTTCTTGCTTTTTCAGCTGAGTGGATTTTACCTCTTTGTATTTCAAATCTTTAACTTGGTTCTTGGGGTGCTCCAGGGCACTTTCAGGTCTTTGTATAATATTTTTTGTTTCAGTCAGTGTATGCTTAATTTCTGGTTGGTCCTTTTTCATATCCTTGAGAGTCTGCTTTATATCTTTGAGGATTTCTTTCATTTCCTTGTAGGACTCATTCATTTCCACGCTGGTCTTGATCATTTCCACGTTGGTCTTGATCATTTCTTTGCAGCTCTCATTTATATCCTGGAGGGTGTTGTTCATTTTCTTGTAGGACTCACTCATTTCCTTTGTGGTCTTGCTTATTTCCTTATAGGCCTCGATCTTTTGTTGGAACCTCTTAAAAAACCCTATAACCGTGGTTCTGAATTCCATGTCCAGTCGTTTTTTTTCCTCCATTTCTTTCACATCTGATTTCTTTCCATGTTGCTGCATGGTGGCTGCTTCCCTGAGTTGGTCAATTAGCTTTGTGTGGTAGATGTGCTACAAGGGACAGTGGCTCAGCCTCCCCAGTTACCTGAGGTGAATATGGGCTGCACAGTCTTGCTGAAGTTAAGCTCAGTTAATCGTTGCTAGCACTTGGAGGGTTGACCTCCAGGCCAATTGTCTGTGAAGCTCAGCTGAGCTCAGGTTGGGTGGGCGGAGTCTCCGGGCCAAGCAGACAGCGTTAGCTCCGCCCTATGCGGCCCCAGGGACTCTGTGCCGGGGGCAATGGCCGCCAGCACCTCTGAGAGAGAGCCGCTGCGGAGCTCCACCGGCTGCCGGTTGCCGGGGAATTCAGACTTTCCCAAAATGAGTCTGCATGCACAATGTCTCACCCAGGGTCATAAAACAAAGCAGTCTGATGGTTTTCCGAATGAGAGACAAGTCGCGGTGTGCTCTCTGCGCCGTCACGCAGCCGAGCTGTTCGCGCGGAAGCTGCCTTCTCCACAAGCCGGCAGACCCGGCAGCACCCGAGCTTCGGCGTGCCCTCCCACTGTCCAGTTTTCACCCCGTGTGATAGTGGGTTCTCTGGACTTCGCCCAGAGCTGGAGAATCAGCCCAGTAGGATGCCTTTGTCTCCCCGTTCGAGAAAACTAGCCGGTTTTCAGCCGCCCGCCCTCTCCGCGGCGCGCGCTCCAAACCTCTCTCCGTGCGCGAATCTTTCAAAGCCGTCCGCCGCCGCTCCTCCGGGTCACAGTGTCTTATCTTCACTTTTATTTGTGGAATTTTCACTCGGCGAGCTTTCTGGTGATTCTGGAAGGTGTTTGTTCTTTCGTTAAGTTGTAGTATTAAAATTGCTGATTATGACGGCAAGATAGGTGTTTTGCCTTTGCCGCCATCTTAGTTCTCCTCGATAAACATAGTTCTAATGCTGTATTGTCTGATATGGCAACTACCAGACACATGTGGCTATTTATTTCTTAAAATGTGTAGTTTGATATGAGATGTACTTTAATTGTAAAATACACATCAACTTCCCAAGACATCGTATAAAGAAAATAATGCAGAATATCTCATTAATAGTTTTGATATTGTTTCTATGTTGAAATGATACTATGTTGGATGTATTGGGTTCAATAAAATATGAAATTAATTTCACCTTTTTTATACTTCTAAGAATAAATATACTATGTAAAATTACATATGTGGCTTGCATTATATTTTTACTGGTCAACAGTGGTGTAATGCAATGCCTACATGCTATTATCAGAGAGTCAAATTTTAATAATTTGGCCTTATTTAAATCAGAATGTCAATATGCATTCTTCTCACGTGGGATATGGATTTACATTCGTGAGTGCGCTATGCCTCTACACACACATCCATATTCATGCATGTGGGAAAAATCCCATCACCTTCGGAATGAGAGAAATCATCTCAATAAATCCAAAGTTGTTTTCACACATAGAAATGATGTTTTCCTGCATCTCTTTGTTTTAATAAAGCCCCCAATCCCAAAGAGCACGGTTTAAAATAAGCTACTGGAACAATTTATTCTTTCCTCTCTGTGGATTAGAGAGGTGGTACTTGGAACAGCTTGTTAAAGAGAAGAGCTTGGCCCCTGCCCTTGCTCTGTGTTTAATGATCCTCTCTTCCTGCGCCACCTCTCTAATCTGCAGAGAGATAGGTACAAATTGTATCTATAATGTTATATTACTTAACGGTATAATGTATGATAAATCATAGAATTGCATCCCTACCTTGTAATTGGTGAAATGTGTTGCATGAGAGATCTCCTAATTCAATAGAGAGTGGTTGCTCTAATGCATAACTGCCTCTCTGGATCAAACCAATTCAGCCCACAAGCGATGAGGGGAGAGTTAAAGCTTTTTTAATTATAAAAAAGCAAAAATATGACTTAGAATGGCTTTATGGGCCTCTGGATTCAAACTGCTTAATAATCGTCTATTTGAATGGAGCCTCAATTTTCCCTTTTTTTTGCAGGAGGTAAGATGAATCATCTGTAGAAAATGGGTACTCAAGGGACAGGTATTATTAGGTGAATTCATGTTCTCAGAGGTGATTATCTTAACTTTTGATATGTTGCCTGTAACTGGTATGTTTATTATGTTTGCAAAATATTATACTGTTACTCTGACCCAACACACATATGCTATTCTCAACACTTTCTGTTTTTGTGTTAAATCCATTCATTGTACATATACAACCCGCTTTCTGATTCTTCAAGAGTTTTTTCATAGTATTTTGTTTCCTCTTCTATTTCCTTAAACTTCTGGGCTTCTTTTATTTTTTGGCACTGCTGATTTGGGTGGCCTCTTTCCCTAATTCCTGACCTTTTTAACTTCCCAAGTCTTATTGGTAAAACAACCAGATCAGAGCATTGGTCATTGCAAAAGGGTGGAGGGCAGGTGACTACATAGCCATTCCTCAGGATGCATGAAAAGTTTTGGAGCAAACCATACTCATATAGAAATGAGTCGGGACAGTGACAGAATTGTAAGTAGTTTCACTTGTGTTCTTGACTATCCCAAATTCTCCAACCAACACTGCAGATAACTTGATCAATGACTGTTCAGAAATTACTTACGAAGACAACTGAAATAAAATTTGACAGGCAAATTTAATGAATTGTGATATAGTTGTTATGACTTATACAAATTAGACTGTTCCAGCCGGAGGGGGCCATAGACATAGCTCATCTCTCTGGAAGAGCTGAGGAAACTTGAGTGATATAACCAGCACTGGGACCATCAATGCCTTGAAGAAAATCTGAATCTAGAACTTGAGTTTCCCCGTCCTCATTTAGCCCTCTTTCCATTCCTGTACCCAGGCTGTCTCAGAAAGCTTCTCTTTAAGAGCCAAATTCTATGATGCATTGTTTGGGGCTGAAAAATAGTCAATAGAAGTCATCACATACTTTCCACTTACAACTTTCCATTTATCAGTAAATGAATGAATGAGATCCAATAGACTGATTTTTCATTTTTTAAATTTCATATATATTTTCTTAAAAAAGACAAAACAGATTGTGCGGTCTTACCTTAATTTGATCATTTCTCAAGTCTGACTTTCTGAAAAGAGCGGAAGGGCAGCTTTTTGACCCGAGCCATTGATTCTGTCCAAACAGACATGGGAGTGTCACCAAAATTGCAGCCTCACAGAGGCTACTGGAAACGTGGTGCGTTTAGAGGTGGGGTTCCCTTGTGGTTTTCGATGACATCTGCATTGCTTTTCCCGCACTTGGCTGTTTCACATCTTAATAAAGAGAAACAATTCAGTTGGTAAATAATCTATAATACAATTTCCAGAGATTACCCTGCCATTTCTCAACTGCCAGATATATTTTATTTTTACTCTTTTATAGAACCAAGGAAAACAAGGTTGCAAAATGATGCCAGCTTATGCGTTTCAGCTAGGAGATATCAATAGCCCTTGATTTTGTGGTTGCTGTCACTAATTTCTGCCAGTTCACCAAAAAGTGTCATTAAAAAAACAAATTGCTTTTGAACATCTTATTGTTACTCACCCAATATGTTTAGGAGGCATAAGAGTCTATTTACCATAGTTTTTGTGATGACCTTTCATCACTAATATTCAGGCCCTGGGAGGAGCCTACTGAGACTCCTCACCTTTTCTTTTTCTCTCAGCTTATTTTTTTTGTCTCTTTCTGTTTTTGTGCTGGCATTTTTACTACAAAGTTGCATTTTCATCTATTTCAATGGCATCTTGTTCTTAAAGCAAACAAACACGAGTCAATTTGTTTTGAAAATATGTGGGCTGATGACAAAGCCATAAGAATTTCAGATAAATGTCAGCACAGTGTCAGGAAAGCCAGTGTTTCTTTTTATGAAAATGGAATTTGGTGCCCTGTGGACTGACTACCTCCATATGTCCTCACGCTGCAGTGTCTTTTTTTTGTGGCCTCTGTCTTCCTCTTTCACAGTCAGCCCACTGATGGTTTCAAAAGATCAGTTCTCCTTGGCAGTGAATGTGTCCCTTAACCTTCTCCCTAGAAACTGAAACAGTGTATGAGTCTCACCAAAGGAGGAACTCTAAGATGAACGGCAAGGAAGCAAAGGGTTACATTATAATTCACTTAGAAAAGAGCATTTTCACTAATCAGTACCCCCATCATACATTTGTAAAAATGACTGCCTGACAGGTGAAAAATCTATGTTTTTTTGACAGCTTACATTTAGTCTTAAATCAGTTGAACACAATAGTTCCTTTTTTTGCTTTACACAAACTCTCTTTCACCTTTTGATAAACTGGGCCCCTGTGAGCCGTAGAGTGTTTCGGATTCCTACCCTTTTCTGTGTTGCAGCAATATTTTGAAGGCAATGTAAAGCAGATTCATTTGGCAGCGTGTTTTTATATGCATATCAGTGCAAAGGTAGGATTTAATGACTTGGAGGATTAAAGGCTCTGTCCGAAACTTTGTAATGCGCTGTGAAATACTTGCAGTTCAAATTAGACTCCTGACCTGCTGAGGCCTCTCCGAGGTATTATATTTTAACCTGGTGCATGGAGCACAATAGCAATAAATCTTGAAGCAGATTAAGTAATTTCCCCATAGTGGTGGGTCTATTGGAGTTTCAAATAACCCAGCATTGGGGTTCCAAGTCTGGATTCATTTGGATATTCCAGACTGTACCCCCTCTGTGTAAAAAAAAAAGTTTCTGGCAGAGCAGCATCATGCACTTTGACCCCCTTGTAAAAGTATAAATGGATGCCCTACTGAGCTGAGTGAATGCTAATTATTTTGCCACTCCTGAATCCTTAAAACTAAAATGAAAGAAAGACAGAAGAAAAGCTGGCCCATTTGCATGCTTACAATATGCTGAAGATTGTAAGAAACAGAAGTGGGAGGCATTATGACATGCTCAGGTCTCAGGACACCACTGGGGATTTGATTTACTTTTTAAATTTGTGTGGAGATGCTCATGTTTGGCCTGGGCACTTTTGGCTAGAAAAATCTCTGAGCCTCACCTCAGGTCGCAGGCATGAGCATCAGTACTCCAGGTCAGTTCGAAAAGTATGTGAAAGACTTAAACCTGGGACTTGTAATGGCAGTGTCACTCCATGGAAGCCATGCTGAATTTAACACCTTGTGAGTGGAGATGGTTTTCATTGGGTCTTCTCAGTGCCAACACTCTTGTGAGGTAATGGTCAGATCAACATAGTGAAACAAAAGCAGGGCCAGGGCAATGAAAGCAGGCCATTGTTTAATCCAGGAGATCAACCATCTTTGGAGATTTGATTGAAAATTCATATGCTTCCCTGGGAATGAGCATCTAATTAGCATGGAAAAATAACAGGTCCTCTCATTAAACATATTTTGTTTTATTTTATTTTTATATATATATTTTTTATTGTTTTAAGTATTATGAATAGTAGTACATATGTTTCCTTTCCCCTCCCCATTGACCTCCCCCAGCTTCCCCTATCCCCCAGCAGGTATCCTCACCTGCCCTCCCCCGCAGTGTCTTGTATCCATTGGTTATTCTTATATGCATGCCTACAAGTCCTTCGGTTTATCTCTTACAGCCCCTGCTCCCCACCTTCACCTGCCTTCTCACTGTAGTTTGATAGTCTGTTTATTGCTTCTTTGGCTCTGTATCTATTTCCTCCCTGTCCCCCGTTTCTTTTCTTTAAAAAAAATCTTGCAAAAAGTAGAAACTATGGGCTCAATCAGAACACTATATGGCTCACTCATTTCTCTACTCCTTTGAGGAAAAGAGCTACGGGCAACATTGTCATTAAAGGGAGAGAGCACTTGGCAATATCATGCTGACTGGGCATTAAGAAAAATAAATAAGCCCTACCTGATTTGGCTCAATGGATAGAGCATCAGCCTGTGGACTGAAGGGTCCTGGGTTTGATTCCGGACAAGGGCACATGCCTGGGTTTCGGGCTTGATCCCCAATAAGGGGTGTGCAGGATGTAGCCAATCAATGATTCTCTCTCATCATTAATGTTTCTCTCCCTGTCCCTTCCTCTCTGAAATCAATAAAAATATGTGTGTATGTGTGTTTTTTAAAGAAAAATAAACAAGAGAAGTATAGCTTGGGAGTTCGAACCTCAAGGAGTTTTAACCACTTTCTATTTCCCAGATTAAATGCTATACAAAACAAAGCTACATGTGAGTTCTTATGTGTCTCTTTGAAGACCCCTCAGCTCCACTTTATAGTCATTGCCTTCACTCCTCCTGTTTCAGAAATATTACCCATTTTCCAAGGGTTTTTTTTTGTTTGTTTGTTTTTGTCCTTGACTTTTCATTTTATTTTACCTTTTTTTTGGGGGGGGGGGAGGGTGTCTTTTTGTGCTTGTTCGAATGTATCTGCTCTGTGGCATTGTGGTATTGAAATAAAACACAATACCTTTCCAATTGACTGTCTTTTGGGATAATAATTTATTCCTGAGATCTGCCAATTGCAGTTGCTAGTAAAAGATATATTAATTTGAAGCTCTGGATACTTTTTGATGGGAAAGAAAATCATGAAAGAAAAATGCTTTGATCTAAAACTAAAATTTGTGTGGATGTGTGGATAGAGGATAGAGGATGTGTGGTGGTGTTTGGGTAGACAGTGCATCAACATGTCTCTGTCGGTTGAATAGAAGTGCCGGTTTATAGGAAGCAGGAGAGGACTCAAGAAAAAAATAATAAATTAGGCCCACCTCTGCTTATTCAAATACCACCCACAACTTTCTGGAAGAACATATGCAGAGCATATTTGAAAACATTATAAGGCATGCATAAAGTACAATATTAGTCAATTTTATATGCTCAGTTGCATGAAATCTTATGTGTTTAAAAAATATAATAATTTGCATTTCATGGCTTTCGATAACCTCAGGAGTGCACTTGAAATTCAGCACATGCCCACAGCACCTCCCAGCTCACCCCATTTTTAACTGAAGACCAATGGTTTCTATTAAGGGATCAGGCAGGGCCTGTGACAAGCCAGTCAATAACTATGTGAGGTTACTTCATTAATGCTATAATGGCTGATAGAGTGAGAGGCAAAAAACAGGTTCCTGACAGCAGCAAATGAAAATGATAGAGATTCCTGAAGCAATGCGCCTTTCCTTTGTCATTGTCTTTTGCTTCGCTTATTCAAAATGTGGCATTTATGTATTCAGTCTTGATGAATGTTGCAGGCTTTAAGTACTTTTTCCATCTCTAATGCAGTGTGGATTGCACATTGTTCTCTCTTTCTCTCTCTCTCCCCCTCTTCCTCTCTCTCTCTTTTTTTCCTATAACCTCTGCTGTCAAGGCACTGCAGGCTGAAGGGTTGCAGGCACTGGCTAAATAGCTTTTGTGCTGTAAACGGTGAAGGTGATGGGACAATGCATCATAAGTGCTGGCTGGGTCATAGAGCAGAGAGGGTGGCAGGAGCTGGACCCTGCAGCTCAAGTGGTGCAAGTCCCCCTGGCCCTGCCACTCTCTTGCCTTTCTTTGGAAGCCAAGAAAAAATATCCAAGGAAAGTAAAGACACCCCTGTGGAGTTCAGACAGGGATACAATTAGGAGGGGAAGGCTCACTGCAAGTGAGTGAGGAAGACAAGTTGCACCACCGGGGCACTTAGGTTAGCCACATTCAGAACCGTGCGCAGATATGGCGAGGATGTGCTGGCATGAGTGTCAAGCTTCTGTGGACCGAAGTTCTTTCCAGTTTCCAGGTGCCTTGATGGGTGCAGACTGCATTTTGATCCTTGAGGGGACCCTGTATTCTGTTTGAATGGATCATAAGAAGTGCAGGCTGAGAGGTCTCTATCATAAGGAATCTTAGTGCAGCCAAAGTGGGAGGTACAGCATTTTCCTGATGCAACTGGTACCTCTTTTGAGGAGGGTCATAGTCAGGCAAAGGCTAGACACACAAAAAAGCCAGACTCCAGAGCTCCATGGTGCCCATTCTAGTGTGGTTTGTGTAGCAAAACAGGTCTCATTGACAGCAGCTCTTGCACCTTTGGTGGCATGAGAACTATGAGCCATTTTGGGAGGGGACTGTGATAAATCATATATCTAAATGTCAACAACCTTCCTTGGGGACTTGATGTGCTTTGAGGGTGCTTGGCTTCAGCTGGCAGGACATCAGAACAGCATCAACATGGTGAGAGACAAGGCAGGAAGGAATTAAAAATGTGATGGACCCTATTCTCCGTGGCTTCTCCCCACACAACTTGGGTGGCGGGACATAGCCTCAAATTGCCACCATGTGTTTTAAGAACTGATTCACATTCTTTGTAGAGGAGTCTGTATGTGAATGTAACTAAACAAAAAGCAACCAACCCAAAATTGAATGCAGAGTTGTAGGGTGGATATCCAGGTGACTGTCTGGCCTGAAGCACCTCAGCGCAAGGACTGGCTTTGACTTTTCTGTGGTTCTGTCACAGGTTCTAGTAATGCCTTTCCATCTTTGCTTACTGCAGAGGGCTGTGGAAGGCATCTTTTGTCTAATTGAGGATTGAACTGGCCTCAGCTAACTAATATTTTGTTCTGGGCAGCCTCAGTTACAAGATTCTACTTCTGTTGTGCCTTTTTATCATTGGTCTTTACAGTTACTTATATGGCAAGTATTATTCTCTATTTTTAGTAAATGCTATGGACTGAATTGTTCCCCACCCAAATTCATATGTCCAAGTGCTAATCCCTAGTACCTCAGAACATGACTGTATTTGAAGATAAGGTCTTTCAAAAGAAAATGGAATGCTTTGGGTGGATCTTAATCCAAATGACAGATGTCCTTAGAAGAAGCAATTAGGACACAGACAGGTACAGGCTGAAGGTCATATGAAGACGTAGGGAAATGATGGCCAGCAACAAGTAAAAAAGAAATACTCTCAGAAGAAACCAACCCTGCTAACACCTGATCTTAGACTAGCTTCCAGGATTGTGAGAAAACAAATTTCTGTTGTTTCATCGACTAATCCCTTTCATCTGCCCCCAGGGGTAAACACATTCATGAAATGAATGGATTCTTTGAGCCCATGTTTTGTTCATTTTTATTGGTAAGTTAGGGATATATAAATAACATGCATAATTGAATTGTGTCATTTGAAAAATACATAAAATTTTCACATTATTGTGATATTCTAGAACCTACTTTATTTTTTACTCTGCAATATACTTTTAAAATTTTGATAAATATGAAATTATCTATTCATTTTCACTGCCATATAGTACTCATTTGTATAAATATACCACCATTACTTTATCCTTCCCCTACTGAAGACATTGGATAATTTCTAATTCATTACAGTAATGAATGGTGCTGCCACAGATATTCTGACATGTTTTTTGGAGTACCACGTGATAATATTTTAGGCCATATTCCAAGAATAGGAAGTAACTGGATCATAGCACATATAAGTTTTCAACTTAACTATGTATTGTCAAATGGCTTGCTAAAATCATTACATCAGCTTTTCTTCCCCATAAAAGAGGATGAATGCTTCCATTTTTCCATAATTTTACTAACACTTACTATTGTCAGGATTTGTCATTTTCTCTGAGTCTGATGGGAGTGGTGTCTTCTTAACAACTGTAGTTAAAATGGGCAGTACTTCTTGAGCACTTATCAAATTCTGGGTTCTATGTTACAGCAGTGCCCCCTTATCCTTAGTTTTTTGTGGTTTCAGTTACCCTCGGTCAACCATGGTCCAAAAATATGAAATGGAAAATTCAAGAAGAAAACATTTCATAAGGTTTAACTTTGTGTGCTGTTCTGAGTAGCTTAATGAAATCTCATGCCATCCTGCCTGTCATCTCTGTCCAATATAGCCAAGCTACATACACTACTAGTCTGTTAGTCACTAATTAGCTAACTCAGTTATCAGATCGACTGTCTCAATATCACAGTAGTTGTGTTTAAGTCATCTTTATTTTACTTAATAATGGCCCCAAAGTGAAAGATGCTGGCAATTTGGATATACCAAAGAGATGGCATAAACTACTTCCTTTAAGTAAAAAGGTGAATACAGCAAAGTAAGATCTTTGAGAAAGAGCACATTTTGCCTAAAGTTTTAAAATATAATCTTGTTATAATTATTTTACTTTATTATTAACCATCACTATTAATTTCTTACTGTGCCTGATTTATAAATTAAACTTTGCTATAGGTTTGTATATATAAGAAAAAACAGTAAATATAGGGTTCAGTACTATTTGTGACTTCAAGCATCCACAGGGGTTCTTAGAAGGTATCCGCCACCTGCCAATAAGGAGGTCTTTACAGTATTTGTTTTACATTTATTTCATCTTTACAATTATTTTATGAAATTGGCACAGTTACTCTCATCTGTATTTTGCAGATAAGGAAACTGAAGTTTAGAAAGATTAAGTAACTTGCTTAAGGCCAGACAACTACCAAGTGATTACATAAGGATTAAAATATATCTGATTCTAAAGCCTATTGCAATAGTGTGAGTTTCCTCAAAATCAGACCCCGAGATAAGAGTCTGGGGGCAGGTAGTTTACTTGACAGTTGATCCCAAGAAACACACATGAGATTATGGGGAGAGTCAGACAACTTTAGAAGAGTCAGTACAGGATGAGGACATTACAACTGTGGGGAATTGGGGCTTTATCTTTCAGGGAGTCCTCTGAGGGATCCTTAGAATTATATCACCTAGTTATGCCAGATCTGGGGGTATTGGTTGCCTAACTCCTTCTTTCGTGGCTGAGTTTTAGACTGCTCTGCATAAGGACTGATTAAACTCCCCCAGGCCAAACAAACCCCTCAGTCAGAGAGGCAGAGAATATCCATCACAGCTACAAGGGGAACACAGAGCTGGGTCAAAATTGTGGGGCGTGGTATCAGGCGCCTACCCTGCCTCCAGCCATCCTGCCCTCTGCTAAAGCAGGAAAAAAAAAATCTCTGCACCAGTTTCTCCCTGACATGACCTACTGAGAAGCAACCCCATTTTAATCTCACACTGTGGGCTTGATTTATAATTGATGAGACTTTTCCTTTCGGAAGTTGATGCACAGTATTGCATTTCACCAAAATTGTCTAACTCACTCTGTGATGGATATTTTTTGTCACATTTATTCTTTCTTGGTTTTAATTACTTTGTATGTGATAACAAGGCTCATCACGTACTTTTGATAAAGTGGAGAAAACGTCAATTTCCTCACTGCCTTCTTGTGAAATATATAAAATAAAACTCATCTCTAACTCTGAAGTGCCTTCTACATTTATAAAGATCCATTTTTCATTCTAAAAAAGCTTCAATAAGGTCATGGCTATATAAATGGCCCACAAATAAAAATTTTACCAGGAATCAGAGGGGGAACAATGAAAACAAGGCAGTATGTTTAAAAGAAATAGTAATAGTCACTCAGATTTGTATAGTACTTTGGGTTCAAAGCATTTTTCCTGTTATTTAACCAGAACTGCTTAATAACAAAGTAATGTGTGCTGGAATCTCATTATTTCTTTTTATAGATGAAAACAAAGGCTCAGAATGTGAAAGGCTTCGCCAGGGTTACCCAGTGAATTGGTGGCTATGGTTGAACTTGAGCTCTGGGCTGCTGAAACCCAATCCTATACTTGTTCAACCACATCAGAGTGTTAAAATATATGGTTCACAGACAACCTGCATTAAAATTGCTGGTTTACATTTTAAATGGCCAAGTGCTGGGTCTTACCCACAGGCATAGGCATCTGGTAACAGTGCCTGTATACCCATATTCAAGGGTGCAAGATACTTGGATAAACATGTGTTGACACACAGATGTCATGATGGTGATGACATTTTTCACCACTCCTGGAGATGGCCTGGGGGGAATGCCAGCCACCCACGATCCACTCCCCATGATAGTGGCTTCAGATAGTCTTGTTCTTAGTAGCAGAATGTTTATGTGCCCACCCATAGTGGTCAGCATCGTGTCAATGTGAAGAAGCCAAAATTGCTCCATGAGAAAGAACATATTTGTGGTCATCCTTTCTTTGCCAATAATATCTTTAAAGAAAACATTTTTTACCCCCAGACATACAGACAGGCTGATTCATGCAATCTGGATAACCTTCTACTTTATTTTTCTCTCTCCCTCTCTTTAAAAAATTAACAAATGAGTCCCAACAGCATGTCTGCAATATAAAGAATGACTTACTGTGGCATTGATGAAGTGTCACTTAAGTGAGTTTTAAACACTTCCTGTAAATCTTCTAGCCTCTTAAGAGGCCCAACTATTCAATTTTATTTTCTCTGCCTATCAAAGCTGTACTGCGGTTAACATGGCCTCTAAAATCTTTGGGGGCAGCATGAACCAATTTTGGCACTATCAAAATGAACCAGAGATGAGGTACTCAAAGTGCAGTCTTGATTTCCAGGATTATTGCCAGAGGTCATGCATGGCATTTGTCCAATTGAGAGACGATGGGGGTTTAGACATTGATGTGGCAGTGGAGGTAGTCAGAAAGAATTTGATCCTGTGTATATTTTGGAAGTAGAGCCAACAGAATTTCCTGATGGATTGAGTGTGAGGCATAAGAGAAAGAGCAGTTAAGGATGACTCCCTAGTTTTTTCCCTAAGCCATTGGAATGATGAAATTGCAATAAATTGAGATGGACAAGGCTGGGTTAGGTTTTGTGAGTAAGGTCAGTTTGGGACATTTTATGTTTGAGACAGCTCTTTGACATCCAGGTGGACATGTCAGGTCAACTCTTGGATATATGAGTCTGGACTTTGGGAGACAAGTCTAGACTGATGACATAAATTTGTGTATCATCAGCATATAATTAAAATTTAAAGCTAGAATACTATACTCACTGAGCGAATGAGTTGTAGATTAAGAAGAGGAATAAAGACTAAATCCTGGGGTACTTAATAGGGTCAGGAAGAAGAGGAAGAATAAGCCAAGGTGACTGGCAATAAATAAACAGTGAGGTATGTGATATCTTGGATATGAAGTGAATAATGGAATTAGTGAATAAAGGAATGACTTCCTGTCGAATTCTGCTGATTTGGTAATACAAGTCATAGGTGACCTTTACATTTTAAATTTTTTATTGAAAAAAATCTTTATTGTTGACAGTATTAGATAGGTCCCTCTCTTCTCACCATTAACCTCTTCCAACCCACTCAGGCCCTAATGACCCCATTGGCTGTGTCCATGGATTATGCATATATGCAGACAAGTTCATTGGTTGATCTCTTCCTACCCACCTATCCTTCCCTGCCTTTCCTCTGAGGTTCAACAGTCTGCTCATGCTTCTATGGTAGAAAGTGCAACTTAACACTTTGGATTTCACTCATTATCTGTGTCTATTTTTCCTGATCAGTTTATTTGGTTCATTAGGTTCCACATATGATACTTTACTTTCTCTGACTGGTTTATTTCACTTAGCATAATACTCTCCAGATCCATCCATGCTGTCATTGGTCACTTTTTAAAAAGTAATTCTATAGATGGGAGAGGCATTGGCAAGCTCAGAGTATGCTAAGGAGATAAGGAACTGGAGCCTGCATTAACTTGGTTCCTATTTAACATCTCACTTGCACCATTAACTACAGAGGGTTGCCCATGCTATTCCAGCATCTTGGGCACATGGTCATATGACCAGAAATTTAACCAGTTGGATATTATGCCAATAACCTGCTGAAGAGCTCAAATGACCAGTTTTCACCAGCCTGACAAGTCCTAGTTATCATCTAGAAGTGCTTCCCTCTGTTTGCGGGGAAGATTATTATAATTGCTCCCAAAATAGCCTATTGGGCACCCAGAACAGTGCCTCATACATAGTAAGCATTTAATAGCTTTTTGTGGTCTGAATGGAATTGTAAGAGAATGAATGTGCTTGGGTATATTTGGAGCAAATTATCTATGTTTGGTCAATGTTCTTTTTCAAATAAAAGATCTACAAATGATTGTTAGCAAAGATAAATAAATAAAGCCAGGATTGGGGGGTGGGGGCTGTTTGAGACAAACACATTGTGCCCTGCATGCCAGCAGTCTCATTGGCTGTGATTTGTATATTAAGAAGATTTTAATTGCTCAGGTAAGTGCCTGCACCTGCTAAGACATTGTGTATTAGAGCACTTTATTCTAATCTTTTATAATACAGGGCACACTTCACCCATAAAATTACGCTCTGCACAATTATCACTCCGTTTTGCTGAGGTAGAAAGTGCAACTTAACACTTTGGATTTCACTCATTATTATTAAAATCATGGAAATTAGGATCATTGGGTAAAGCTTGTGCAGTTAACTACTGAATTGCCCCAGTCTTTTCTGCTTCTCTCTTGCTTGTACCAGTGAGCAGAACTTGAGTGAGTTTTTACCTTATCTGCAAGCATGCTGGAGTCTGGATTGTTTTCAGCACAAAAGATGCTACATGCTCCCAGTAGAGGTTCTCTGCTGGGTCACAGGGAAGATGGGGACTAGCTGGTTTTCTTCTTTATGTAATTATTTTCTGATTGTAAAATAATTGCAAAAGTAAAATTAAAATATAATTACATATGGGAAATAGTGGAAAATTTAGAAAATACAATGGAAAACAAAAATATTCAAAATTAACCATTCACATTTAAAAATACATTTTATTATTATTTTTATTTATTTTTAAATAAAATATATTTTTATTGATTTTTCACAGAGTGGAAGAGAGAGGGATAGAAAGTCAGAAACATCGATGAGAGAGAACCATCGATCAGCTGCCTGCCTCTTGCACACTTCCTACTGGGGATGTGCCTGCAGCCAAGGTACCTACCTGCCCTTGACTGGAATCGAACCTGGGACACCTCATTCCTCAGGCCGACGCTCTATCTACTGAGACGAACCAGTTTTGGCTATTTTTTAAAAATATTTTTTAATTAATTTCAGAGAAGAAGAGAGAGGTAGAGACAGGAAGAGAGAGAGAGAGAGAGAAAAATCCATGATGAGAGAGAATCATGGATCAGCTGCCTCCTGCACACCCCCGACTAGGGATCAAGCCTGTAATCTGGGTATGTACCCTTGACTGGGAATTGAACCTGGGAACCTCACTCCACAGGCCCAAGCTCTGTCCATTGAGTCACACCAGCTAGGGCCATATATATTTATTTTAATGTCCTTTTTTTTAGGTTATATTCCATGTTGGGCAACAGTAGGTTTACACTTTTGGGTACATGAAACATAGTTTATTATTGTATGATTATTTATTAATTATTGTGCTCTATTCCATACAAACAACTAACTGTAAGCCTACTTTTGCCCTACCCTGTATAAACATGGAGAATGTGCAAAGCACAAACACACACTCACCTATCCACAGGGGCACACCATTTCAGACTGGAATATAATCAAAAGTGTCATTACATTTTTCTCTTCCTAATATAAACTCTAGCAAGGTCTCACAAACTACAGCTTGTAGGCCAAGTCCTTCCTGTTATTATAGATAAAGTTTTATTGGAACAGAGCCATACCCCTTTGTTTATGTAGTATCTATAGCTTCTTTCATGCTACAAAAGTGGATGGAGTTGAGCAGTTGCAGTAGAGGTCATATGACCAAACAGTGTATAATATGTATTATTGGCCTTTTACACAAAACAGCCTGTTGACCCTGAATTACCATGGAAATATTTTGCTATACACCTTGTCCTGATAATAGGTGTCTTGTGGCTGATGTGGTTAGTACTTCAATGATTGCATTATCAATTTATTTGATGGCCAGCTCTTAGATACTGTCTTAACTGTGCTCTGGTTTGACCCTGTTCATCTGCATTACCCACTTTAGGGTGATGCCCAGCTTTCCACCCGTTTGTATCCAACTTTCCTAATGTTTGGCAGCTCCCTAAATGGCTATGCTCCCCAAACTGGTTATCTAGGTATGATACCAGAACCTGCCTTCTCTTTTTCTTAGACCACTAATGAACAAGCTTCTGAGAGCCTTACTATGCACCCCAACAGATTCTGAGTCAGTGGTTCTGGGATGAAATCTACATTTCAAATAGCACCACTTTGGGACTCTGGTCTAGGTTGTTTATGCAACCTCATTTTGTAAATATTACCTAAGGTCTTTCCCAGTCTCTTTTCTTGCCCTACCAAACTAACCTGTTCTCCCTTTCAACCACTTAGTATGGGCTCTGGGTTAGGAATTGACAAATCTATTGGGAATTAAAAAGGTTAACCTGTAGTCACTAAGGAGTGTGCTTTCATTCCACAGGACTTCCTAGAGACAAAGCCTAACCTGAGAAGTGGTTCTGAACATTTCAAAACATTATCTTGTCAGTGTAGGAGTTTAGACAAGTGGGTCTTTAAATGCCCCTAAACTATAGCTGTGAAAGTCTGTATTGGCCCAATCATGTTGAACACTGATGGTTTAATAGATGCTGTATAAATTTGTGAGATATCTTAATTACTAAGCAAACAGAACCAAGCAGAAAATTGACACATATGGCAAATTTCATTGGTCAGAAGTAGTTGATATTCATCTTAGTTTCTACTGTTTTTATTTCATTTCTTCCCTTATCTTCTATTTTTCAACACTGGCATCCTCTAAAATCTTTTTGGACACAGTACAGATTCTGTCAGTGTGAACACTGATTTGTGGTTATAACTGTGTTATTTAGGTTACTAGTAGAGTAACTTTTTATCAAATGCCTAAATAAGTTTCCTGTTTGAGAGTTCCATCTTTGTGCATTGACTGCAAGACTTAAATAGTTTCCTTTCTTCTCTAACTCTGGAGCATGTAACTGTTACAGACTTGTGAGGACTACGGGGCCTCAGGTTCATATGTTTTATTCTCCATTGCCCTACCTTTAGGCAACACAGTCCTTGAAAGCATTGGAACATTTACAATTTTTTGAGAACCTGAGCATACCCAGTGTTGGTTTAGGTCTGTGGTCAGCAAACTGAGGCTCGCAAGCCACATGCAGCTCTTTGGCCCTTTGAGTGTGGCTCTTCCACAAAATACCATGGCCTGGGCGAGTCTATTTTGAAGAAGTAGTGTTAGAAGAAGTTTAAGTTTAAAAAATTTGGCTCTCAAAAGAAATTTCAATGGTTATACTATCAATGTTTGGTTCTGTTGACTAACGAGTTTGCCAACCACTGGTTTAGGTGTAATCGGGGAATGAATGTAGAGATGCCATAAGCACAGTTTCTTTTGCCTATAAGTAGGGAGAAAAATAATTAGGTAACTTACAATTAGGGCACAATTCAGGGCAGTAGAATTAAACTCTTGGTGTTCAATGTTTAAACATTTATTTACTCATTCAATAAATATTTATTGATTGCCTACTATGCATATGTACTATACTAGTAGTGAATAAGAGGGACAAAAATTCTTGCCCTTACACAGAGTTTATTCTAGTGGAGAAGACAGATGATAAACATTGGTATTTGACTCATAAATAAGGAGTCATAAGGACAGAAAAGGACATCAGAGAGCATGTGTTAAGGGTAAGTAATGATGCTTAGTTTGTTTATAAGCTACCCCAATGGCTCAAAATTTGAATCTTATTAATTTCAAACCCTTGCTTAGATCCTAGCCTTTAAAGCCCCAAACCCAGAATCTCAAGCAGCTATGTTGTTCTGGAATCCTCTTCAAGTAGACAGAAATTCTAATCAAGTGATAAAGTTCTTATTTCTTTACAAAATACAGTCTTAGAAGATATAATCCAATAGCATGAAGATGTCTGGGAATTTATGAACGAACATCTAAGTACATAGTCCAGCTCTGTGGGAAATTTCTGGAGGCTTTTCTGGCCAGAGTTTCCAGTGTTTCGCTCCTTATCTTTCTGATCTGAGCTTCTAAGGGAGGTCTCTCCTGACCACACATCTAAGCCACGCCCCACACCACCACATTACCTCCTTTCACTGAACTTTTATCACAGCACTTAACACTAATTGATATTTATTTATCTACCTGATAATTGCCATCTTCCCCTACTACAAAGAAAGCCCCAAGAAAGTAGGGAACTTGTTTGTTTTGGCCCTGGCATATAGTAAGTTCTCAAAACATATTTGTGGAATGAAAGAAGACTGCCAAGAGTTAGCTATATCCAACCTTAACTCAGGAAGAGAGAAAGTCTACTGGAAAAAAAGGTCTCTTTATCCTTAAAAAATATCCCAACCTAATTTTAAAATTCTAGTCCACTTTTTTTTTTAAATAAACAACTTCTTGTTTCAATTGCAATAATTCACTAATTGGAACAATTTAAAGTAGAGTTCTTATTAGTTAAATTTTTGAATTATCCAGTTGGTTTCTAGACAGATAAATATACTTTTATAAGCCTATTGTGGAAAAAGCTGCAATTAAGGCAAAATTTCCCATTTTTTTTCCTAAAAAGAAATGTCTGCATTTTTATCACTTAATAAAATGCACAAAATGCATTTACCTTGCGTATGATGTTTTTCTTCAAATAACCTAATTTCACATATATCATTAGAAACTATTGTTTTTCTATATTATGAAATAATTCAAGCAAATGGAAAGTATGCAGAAAAATATAATAAGCATCTGTGTGCTCACCAATCAGCTTTGTCAAATCTTAACACTTGTGTAATTTGCTTTATATCTTTTATTTTATTTATTTATTTATTTATTTTTTATCTTTATTGTTCAGTTTATTAATTACATTGTTTCCCCTTTTTATCCCCCTATAGCTCCCCTCCACCCTGTACCTATCCCACCCTCCACCCTCACCTCCCCCTCCCCACTGTCCTCTCCCATTGTTGCAAGATTTTTGTCCAGTCTCTTGCTGCACTTCCCACAACCCTTTTCTCCCCAAGAATTGTCAGTCCATTCCCTCTCTATGTCCATGTCTCTGTTATATTCACCAGTCTATCCTGTTCAACAGCCTATCAATTCACTTGATTTTTATGTTCATTTGTTGATAGATGTGTATTTGTTGTTCATAATTTATATTTTTACCTTTTTCTTCTTCCTCTTCTTAAAGAATATCTTTCAGCATTTCATATAATGTTGGTTTGGTGGTGATGAACTCCTTTAGCTTTTTCTTATCTGCGAAGCACTTCATCTGACCTTCAATTCTGCATGATTGCTTTGCTGGATAGAGTAATCTTGGTTGTAGATTCTTGCTATTCATTATTTTGAATATTCTTGCCTCATCTGGCCTGCATCTTTCTGTTGAGAAATCCGCTGACAATCGTATGGGTGCTCCCTTATAGGTAACCAACTGTTTCTCTCTTTTTGCTTTTAATATTCTCTCTTTGTCTTTTTCTCTTGGCATTTTAATTATGATGTGCCTTGGTGTGGTCCTCTTAGGGTTCCTATATATTGGGGTTCCGTGCACTTCTTGGAATCCTAAGTCAATTTCTTTCACCAGGTGTGGGAAGTTTTCAGTCACTATTTCTTCAAATAGGTTTTCATTGTCTTGGCCTCTCGCTTTTTCTGGCACCCCTATAATTCGGATGTTGGTATGCTTGAGGTTGTCCCAGAGGCCCCTTACACTATCTTCAATTTTTTGGATTCTTTTGGTTTCTTGTTTTTTCAGCTGAGTGGATTTTCCCTCTTTGTATTTCAAATCTTTAACTTGGATCTTGGGGTGCTCCAGAGCACTTTTAGGTCTTTGTATAATATTTTTTGTTTCAGTCAGTGTATGCTTAATTTCTGGTTGGTCCTTTTTCATATCCTTGAGAGTCTCCTTTATATCCTTGAGGGTCTCTTTCATTTCCTTGTAGGACTCATTCATTTCCACGTTGGTCTTGATCATTTCTTTGCAGCTCTCGTTTATATCCTTGAGGGTCTTGTTCATTTTCCTGTAGGTCTCATTCATTTCCTTTGTGGTCTTGCTTATTTCCTTATAGGCCTCGATCTTTTGTTGGAGCCTCTTGAAAAACCCTATAACCATGGTTTTGAATTCCATGTCCAGTCATTTTTTTTCCTCCATTTCTTTCACATCTGATTTCTTTCCATGTTGCTGCATGGTGGCTGCTTCCCTGAGTTGGTCAATTAGCTTTGTGTGGTAGACTTCCTACTAGGGATAGTGGCTCAGCCTCCCCGCTTACCTGAGGTGGATATGGGCTGCACAGTCTTGCTGAAGTTAAGCTCAGTTAATCTTTGTTAGCACTTGGAGGGTTTACCTCCAGGCCAATTGTCTGTGAAGCTCAGCTGTGCTCAGGTTGGGTGGGCGGAGTCTCCGGGCCAAGCAGACAGTGTTAGCTCTGCCCTATGCGGCCCCGGGGACTCTGTGCAGGGAGCAATGGCTGCCAGCACCTCTGAGAGAGAGCCGCTGCGGAGCTCCACCGGCTGCCGGGGAATTCAGACTTTCCCAAAATGAGTCTGCATGCGCAATGTCTCACCCAGGGTCATAAAACAAAGCAGTCTGATGGTTTTCTGAATGAGAGACAAGTCACGGTGCGCTCTCTGCGCCGTCATGCAGCCGAGCTGTTCGAGCACAAGCTGCCTTCTCCACAAGCCGGGAGACCTGGCAGCACCCGAGCTTTGGCGTGCCCTCCCACTGTCCAGTTTTCACCCCGTGTGATAGTGGGTTCTCTGGACTTCGCCCAGAGCTGGAGAATCAGTCCAGTGGGACGCCTTTGTCTCCCCGTTCGAGAAAACTGGCCGGTTTTCAGCCGCCCGCCCACTCCACAGCGCGCGCTCCAAACCTCTCTCCACGTCAATCTTTCAACGCCGTCCGCCGCCGCTCCTCCGAGTCACAGTGTCTTATCTTCACTTTTATTTGTGGAATTTTCACTCGGTGAGCTTTCTGGTGATTCTGGAAGGTGTTTGTTCTTTCGTTAAGTTGTGGTATTAAAACTGCTGATTATGACGGCAAGATAGTTGTTTTACCTTTGCCGCCATCTTAGTTCTCTCAGTATGGACATTTTAATGATGTTGATTCTACTAATCCATGAACATGGTATATCCTTCTACTTGTTTATATCTTATATCTCTTTTTTCAGTGTCCTGTAGTTTGCTGGTATTGGTCAAAATAAAAAAAAAAAACTTCTGGCCTAGACCGGTTTGGCTCAGTTGATAGAGCGTTGGACTGCGGACTGAAGGGTCCCAGGTTCGATTCCCTGCTTTATATCTTTTAGATGAATCAGAAAAACATCTCAAATAAGTGGAAATCCCCTGTATAATTACTTATTTTCCTATTCTGTTCTTCTCTTCCGAGAGGTCATAATTATCTTGATTTGGTTCTTAAAGTCTTCTTGCTTGTTTTTATAATTTTATACATATACATGATTTCATAAACAAGGTAGAGTTGTGCATATTACTATATACATGCCAAACTATAGGTATCATTCTGCAACTTGTGATTTTTACTCAATATGGTTATTTGACATTATCCATTTTGTTACATATAGCTAAGGTTTATCAGAGGTTACAACAAAGACTTTCCAGTTTACCTTCTGATGCCATCCTGGGTGGATAGGTGTGACAGTTTATACTATACCTCTAATATATGAAAGTTGTTATTATTTTACATTCTTATTGATGCTTGCTATTACTGGATTTTGTATTCATCTTTCGCTTCTGATGGGTAAAATGCTATTTATTACTAGAGGCCCAGTGCACATATTTGTGCACTGATGAGGTCCCTCCACCTGGTCTGTGGGGATCAGGTTGAAACTGGCTCTTCGACATCCCCTGAGGGGTCCTGGGTTGCGAGAGGGCAGTTCTCAGGTGATGAACCCTGGAATCAGGCTTCCTCCTCTCTGGTTCCAGGTGTATCACCCAAGAACCACAGCTGCCAAGTCACCCACTGCAGCTTAGCAGCTCCTGCGTTGAGCATCTTTTCCCTGGTGGTCATTGCATGTTATAGCTACCTGTTGAATGGTCAAATGGTCGGACAGTTGGCCAGTCACTTAGGCTTTTATATATATAGATTCATTTGTCACGCATATCTATAATTTCTACACCATAGAACATTATTTCTTAGATCAACTGGACTTTTAGATTTGCTCTTCTATCAATTTTCTGTTACCCACTTTTGTTTAGTTTATTTATCTTTTTGTAATTGATACATAAAAGTTCTTGGAACTCTGGCTACAACAATTTTTTAGTTACTTTATTTACAGATACCATAATCTGGGTTGTGGCTTATTATTTCACTTACATATAAACATATTGTATTGCACAAAAATATTTAATTTTAATTTACTATTCAATTTTATCAGTTCATTTTCATAATTATACTTATTATATCTTGTTTAAGAAATTCTTCTTTACTCTGAGACCATAAAGACTTTATCTTACATGCTCTTTTTAAAATATGTTGATATACTAAACTTTTTTTCATTTATTATTTTAATTGATCTTCTTAGTAGATTATACAAGCCCATAAAACAAAAATGATTTTTAAAATTATTCTAGTAAAGCAATAATTTGCCTAACATTAAACATTATAAACTTTCAAAAGTATTTATGCATTCAAATACACTTACTGAGATGCTTACTATGTGGGCTAGATCCTGAAATTAAAGTATAAAACAAATTATATCTTGTCTTTGCTTTCACAAAACTTACTCATTTGGGGAAGATAAATATTAAACAAATATTCATACTAATAAATGTGTAATTTCCTGGACAGGGCACATACCTGGGGACATGCAGATGGTAGCCAATTAATAATTATCTCTCATCATTGATGTTTCTACCCCTCTCTCCCTCTCTTTCTCTCTGAAATCAACAAAAGTATACTTAAAAAATAAAATAAATATAAATAGTCTTACACTGGCTGTTTACTAATGATGCTTCTAAAAATAAGACAGAAAGATTGAAACTAAAAGGATAAAAAAGACATACTAGGAAAATACTATGCAAAAGATAAGTGGTATAAATGTTTTAATATCAGAAAAAAATAAGTTTTACAATAAACCTTATTTAGAGAAACGAAGTGAAAAAGAGAAACTAAGTAATAAAAGAGTCACTACCTAATAATAGAATAAAAAGTCATCAAGAGTTAGTAGACAGTCTGAATTTATATAAACAAAATGTCATAGCACTAAAGGAAGAAAAGTAAAAATGGGCCGATTTACTAGCAGAAATTAATAAGCATAATTACAATGTAATATCTTGGCACACCTTCCTTACTAATTGATAAGTTAAATATAAAAATATAGCATAATTGTTTTTGGTTGTGGGATAGACTGCCATAAGTTTAGGCACTTAAAACAGCAGTCACTTATTATCTCATCATTTCTGTAGGTGAGAAATTTGCATTCTTTACTCAGGGCTGAAACCAAGGGGTCAGCAGGGCTGCATTCTCTTCTGGAGCTAGGAGGCCTCTTCAAGTTCATTCAGTTGGTTGGCAGAATTCTGGCCTTTATGGCTATAGAACTGAGGTCCCTGTCCTCCTGAGGTCTGTTAGGAGAGACTTGTTCCCACTCCTAAAGATTACCCTTAAGTACTAGTTTGGGGTAATTAATTTTAATTACTTAGAGTCCAGTCACAAGTAATCAAGGGAGTGAAATCTCCTGATAGTCACAAGTCCTACCCGTACTCTAAGGGAATTTGTGTAAAAAAAAATAGCCATGTATATTGAAAGTTAAATGTATACCTAGTAGAAACATTAAAGATGAGAGACAATTATTAAGTGGCTGCCTCCTGCATGCCCCCAGGTATATACTCTGACCAGGAAATTATACACTTATAATTATTTGTTTAATATTTATCTTCCCCAAACGACTGAGTTCTGTAAAAGCAAAGGATATAATTTGTTTTACTAGTATATTTCAATTTCAGGATCTAGCCCACATAGTAAGCAGCTCAATAAGTGTATTTAAAAGTATTCATGCTTTTAAAAGTTTATAATGCTCAATTTTAGGCAAATTATTGCTTTACTAGAACAATTTTTAAATATCATTTTTACAGTGTTGTTTTATGGGCTTGTATAATCCACTAAGAAAATCAACTAAAATAATAGGTGAAAAAAGGTCTAAAAATTCAATGCAATCTCCCGATGCAAGATCTTTTTTTTTTTGTTTGTTTGTTTTTAAGTTTTAGTTACACCTCTGTACTGATTATTTTCCTGGCCCTAGAGGCTGGATATAGTTAATAACCACAAAAAACTGGATTGAATAGATAGAATGCACATTAAAAAGTTTAGGGTTTAAATTTAAAGATTACTTAATCACTTTTATTTTAAAATCTGGGAAACATTAGATTGCTTCCCCCAAATGGGCCCTGGCTCCACTGTGTGTGAGTGATGATGGGGCTACTTCATGGTTTCCTGACATCTGTTGCTCTGTGTCTTCATGGACAGCTGCTGAAATTCCAGTCTGTTTCTTCTCCTCATCACTTGGTTATTTCTGCTTTTACCCTCCCAAAATAAATAAGTCCTTTGTAAAGAGAACCCCTAGAAATACAGTTTGGGGGAAACACCTATTTGTTTGTTTATTTTTAGGTCCTACTCTGTCCTAGAGATTAAAGCCAGTTTACACAAAATATGATAGATTAAATTTTAAATACAGAGGAGAAAAGGAAGTGAAGGAAGCAAAAGAAGGAACATAAAGGGCAAGAAAAAATTATCCTGGTATAAAGATTCAGAAAACTCAAACCATTATGACTTTTCTTCTGCTTTCTGGCGGGCCGACATTTGTCCCTAAGCTTCAGAGGAAAGGGAAAACTGGTCAGTTATATGGTTCAAAGTGTTCCTAATATGAATGCAAACAAATTGTTCAGAAATACAGTTGTTTTAGTTCTTATACCATAAAGTAATTTCCCCTAGGCTCCTCAAAAAGGAGGACCTAGGGAGGAACAAAATAGTTTCAGCTCAGCAGTGACCAGTGTGGCATTTAGGAGAGGCTAAATGTAAGCATGGGAGAAATTCAGAAGAAAATGGGTTGTTTTAATTTGTATTCTTCATTATTAACAGTGACAGGAGAATAGTAGATGCTTGCTAAATCTTCCTTAAGTGTATGCCAACAAGAAAAGGAAAACAATTTGTGACTTCTTAGTCTTCTGAAACAGAAAGTTCTCTAGGAGAGGAACTTCTTTTCATGAACCTCATGCCACTCTCATCACCATCCGCATCAAGGTTGCCATGGGAAGAGCATCCTTTCTTGAGGAGAGTGATGGGTACCTCTGAGAGCTAAACAGATAGTAATTTCTCATAACCGAGTAGGCTGCTGTGGGTTTAGATGCCTTGGAGAAAATGTCTGTGGTTGCTATTGTAGTCCTGAAAACTAGGCAAACACTAAGAGCCAGGCCTATGAATTTATTTATATCCTGTCTCTACTACATAGGGTAACTGGTCAACTTTCTTCATGTCCTCGGGCCCTGCAGTCTCCACCCCGCCTCCTGCCCCGAGTTCTGTTTAATTTCATAATATCTAAGAAATGACCAATCCCCTCCCCCAATTCTTCATTTTCTGGAGTAAATCTTGAAATATCTATTTTTATTTAGTCAGTATGAAAACTTACTTTCTCAAGTCATAGTTTTCTTCTCTTTACCAACCTTTATGTTCACTGAACAATAATTATACTGTGGCCTGAAAGACACAGTGTCATTGTGTGGGTTAAAGTCAGAGCATAAAAGGGGGGTGGGGTGCATAACAATGAGGCTATAGTATTCTTTGCCGTGTTGCAACTGTCCACCTAGGTTATGTGAGAAGGCCCAAAGGTAAAGCCAAGGCACAACAAATAGGTTACTTTATTACCACACGGCTCCACCCTCGGAAGCATATTGAACAATGCTACAGACTTGTGTTGGTAAAGAATGAAGCAGTCTTTCCCTTTATTTTCTTTGGTCAACATTTTCTTTACTTAGAAAAGCAGTCTGTGTGTGAAAAAGCAGGAAACAAAGCTCCACCGTTTGGACTGTACTTTCACCTCTGCCAGTGAAACACCAAATTCCTGCAGTGGGCAAAGCTCCGGGGATAGCATTTTTCATCTTTTCCATTCCAGCCATTTGGCCATCGAAATAAGGACAATTGTTGATTTTCTTCCTGTTTTTTTTTTTTTTTAAACCTCAGCACTTGCTTCGGTTTAGGGCTGTTTAACATTTCTCTGCCAAAACAGAACACCTGTACAATAAAGGGGAGAGAAAGAGAGCTGGGGAATGCAGGCCTTTGCCACTGTTCCACTGACTGGCCTATGTAGAAGATGCCAAGAAAGTCCAACAAGTCCACCTAGGGTTGTCCGAAGGGCAGCCTTGCCTGGTAGTCCTCCAGTGAGCAGAGTCTTAAGGGGGCATTCTGTCAGCATGTGTTGTGTGGGGGAACTCACAATCTTCATGACATCCTGATGACAGACCCACACACATTTCAGCTCTTGTCCAGTGTGTTGGCATCCAAAACACATCTGGCAAGTCCTAAAAGTGGAATCTGATTTCCTTTCATATATATGAGAGTACCAGGTTGTAGGGCAAGAAATGGCTTAGTAGAGGCAGGATATAGCTCACATCCTATTTTGCTTTAATGAGCAAGTTGCCTCCACCTCGGCTGTCCTTGTGCACATAGAGGGGAGGTCAGGGAGCTCGGGCTCTTCTGTAGACCAATCACAGCTCTAGCCATGCGGCCCCAGCATTTCCCTCTGCTCTGACTTTGGCGTTCAGTGAATTATACTGGTTTGTAGAATTGCAGACTCTAAAGAGAGTGAGAAGAATGAGAGAAAGATGTAACTCCTGAGTTTGTGGTCTTGCCTGGCCTACATTTGATGGGAAAATACACCTAGGAAAAGGCAGGCTTTAGATAATCAATACTGCATAGCTGTTCCATAGCAGTCTAGTGCAGAAGTAACTGATCTGCTGTGACTTCAGACCAAAATGGAGTTCCAACCAATGGCTCTGTCACTTCCTAGCTCTATCATCTTTGACAAGTCACTGAACCTTTATGAATGTCTCTTTCCTCACATATAAAATAAAGATGCCTGAGACTGTTGCAAGAATCAAACAAGATATTGTACATTGAGGAGCCTAACCCAGTGATAGG
This sequence comes from Antrozous pallidus, assembly GCA_027563665.1. Classification (NCBI taxonomy): domain Eukaryota; kingdom Metazoa; phylum Chordata; class Mammalia; order Chiroptera; family Vespertilionidae; genus Antrozous; species Antrozous pallidus. The sequence goes on from CM050523.1 coordinate 37,760,836, forward strand.
CAAACTCATTAGTTTAGTCAACAGAGCTAAATATCGATAGTACAATGATTGAAATTTCTTTTGAGAGCCAAATTTTTAAAATTTAAACTTCTTCTAACACCTCTTCTTCAAAATAGACTCGCCCAGGCCATGGTATTTTGTGGAAGAGCCACACTCAAGGGGCCAAAGAGCTGCATGTGGCTCACAAGCCATAGTTTGCTGACCACTGGCATAGCCTAATCCTAGGCAGTATAGCCTTCCTCCTTATTACATTATCTTCATTATTATGGTTATTCATTTTGCTCTCTAGGAACATGATTTTAAAACATTATCATTATAATTAACTATCATTGAGAACACCCTATTTCATTGATCAACAGTTTCAAAGTAAGAATAAAGTACACTTCCTCTATAGAATCTGAAAGTTTTTCTTTTTAAGTAGTCTAGGGAAATCATGTTTTGATTTATTCAGTACTTAATTTAATTAAGAGTTACTAAAAAAAAGCTTGAATTGTAAATGTTTTTCTTTAGGAAGCATTTTTTTTTTTCTCACAAGATTCAGCCTCTCAAAAATTAGTAGTGTGGTGTTTACTAAGGTAAGTATCTTCCTTGGAACACATTTTCTGCATTTATGAAATAATGCCTGGGGTCCTCTCCATGCTCATGTATAAGCACAATTAACTTGACCTTTATAAAATCCTAATGAGTTTCTTAAGGTAGAGATTGCTTCCATCTTTTTACAGATTAGCCAAAAGTATTCTAAGAAGTTACAGTGCTTGTGCAAGGTCACTTCAAATAAGCAGATGGGCTAGGATTTGAACCAAGAACTTGCAGACCTAAGAAAAGTGTTCTGCTCACTGTCTTCAATCGCATGAAAATTATGACAATGTCTCAAATAATTAGGACACATTAAAGCCTATTAATTGTGCTGTTATACTGGTTTCACAGGCACTTCAGAATTTTATAGTTCTTCATGATTATCATTATAATAGCACTTATTACTATTAAAAATCAGTGATCACCACTCAGGCATATAGAGATTGCTTTGCAAAGTTTAAAGAGATTGGCAGAATCTGTACTGATCCCTTAATGTCCTCAGGACATTGCCACTTGCCCCTAGGTAAATAATTATTTGTTATGCCAAATGAGATTTATTCCCTTTGATGTTATCTCTTTCTCATAACTATAAAGTGTTTAAAAAGGGTGGCAGTTTGACTTTTATTGTCAGTTTTATTCAAAGATGATTATGATAGTGATAATAACATTAATAGATAACATTTGGTGAGCTCTTACTAAGTGTCAGGCTCTTTGCCTAGTACTTTATGTAGATTTTTTAATTAAACCCTCCAAATTAAACCTATGGAGTTTTTACGTCTCTTACTCTCATTTTATAGTTAAGGAAACTGAAACAGAGAGGATGAATGATTATAGACCTAGTAAGCAGTAGCACCAGAAATTAAATTTGGATAATTATGTATTTTTCAGAGCTGGATGGGCTTGTATCTTTAAAATACTCTTGAACAGAAGGTTTGTAATTAATTAATTCAGTCTGTATTTGTCTAGGACCTATTATGTATCAGGCACAAAGTTGATGGCAGAGAGACAATGGTGAAAAAGGCAGATAAACAGTCTTGTATGTAGACAGAAAAAAAGGATTATTCCCAAGTGAGAAGGATGGTATGTAGAGTTACTCTGTTGCTTTTACTGCCAGTCTGACTCTATCTTAAGAAAACTGAAGGTTTACTAAGTGCCCAGGATTTTACTTTCTCCTATGTAACAACTCATTATCTGTTAGACTGTTTGGTCTCTTTAGACTCTTAAAGTTAAAAGTCTTAATAAACTAGTTCCCTCACCTCCAGGTCAGTCACTGCCAAATTGACTCTAGCACTTTGGTCCTGAGAACATTGAGATACTGCCATTTTGAGAAAGCACATTCAAATCAGAATATTGTCAGCGTTGATTAAATTTTGTTGAAAAATAGTTTTAGGGAACACATTCCAGCCAGCAAATTTAACTTATTGATCAATTTTCTATAAGAATCAGCTAAATCATTTTTATTCTTTCCATTCTAATGTTAATGTTTTTGAAATTATTTTTATCAAAATCAGTTTTTCCACTTAAATTTTAGGGTGAAGATTTGATTTATTGATCAGTTTTGTGTCCTTAACAATTGTTACAGATTTTAGTGGCTCTTCTTTTATGACCATTATTTCTGGTAGGCTCATTTTTCCAAAGTCTGACTTTTCATTTTTTGTAAGTATTGACTTTTCTATCAAAGTTCACTTGTGAAAAATTTTTTTAAAGTTAGATGTGCATTTTTGGCTGCTATGTTTTATTTCATGCTGATTATTTTCTCTCATGATATTCATTATAAGCAATGATATCTTGTATTTATTTCCTAGCTCATCCATGAAAAATGATTTGAACATGTATTTTTTTAAGATGGAAAGGAAAGGAGAATTCAGGCCATGAGGAGACTGGGGCTGGTAACAAAAGAACAGAGAGCCTAAACTGGTTTGGCTCGGTGGATAGAGCGTCGGCCCGTGGACTGTAAGATTCCAGGTTCAGTTCTGGTCAAGGCATGTACCTTGGCTGTGGGCACATCCGCAGTAGGGGGTGTGCAAGAGGCAGCTGATCGATGTTTATCTCTCATCGATGTTTCTGACTTTCTATCCCTCTCCCTTCCTCTCTGTAAAAAAAATCAATAAAATGTATTTAAAAAAAGAATAGAAAGACAACGTGTAAGGTAGTAGGGAAAAGAAGGATAAATGTGAAGAAAACAGGAGAAAGTGAGGAGAAGGTGTGGGAGAGGAAGTCAAAACATTTTCATTTTTAGTGTTGGGCATCCAAACAGTTGGCTCTAAGCAGTGCAGTCTAAATAACCTCTACCATGTAATATTAATTGAACATCCATGTGTTACCTCTTAAAATATGTTGAGGGTAACTCTGTCATTTCAAACAATGGTGACCCTTTTAAGATTTTTCCTTTTCAAATCTGCAAGACCTTGCTGTACCTTGAAAGAGCCACCTATTTTTTCACTTTTTGCATAGTAACCAGAGGATGCTCTATGCGTCTGTTTCCTAGCCAACCTATTTTACAAATGCTGTCTACAGACCTGTGAATGGAAATTTGGACAGTGAGAATGTGTTTGGGTGAACCTAGTAAATAATTTTGGGGAAAAAAGGAGTATTATCTGGAGTAGAAATGCTCCTCCAGAGAGAACATCTTCTAAGAAGGCAGGGGACTTGATCTCCCCATAGGACTCCTCACTCAGCCCCTCACTGAAGTGAGCCAGAACGATTTGCAGAATGGTAATAGTAACACCACCTCAAAGCTACAGAAATAACTGAGGCTGTCAATTCACTAGAAACTGAAGTCTGGTTATGCTTGGGAAGACTGAGTCAATTCCTCTCTCTACAAACGCTGCCTCTACTCTCCCAATAGTCTCTAATCTTATTCCCCTTTGGTATTGAATATTTATTTTTGTGATTACTAGTTTAATGTTTTCCCTTGATCATAAGCTCTATAAAGGAAGGAACCAGGTCTGTTGTGCTCACCACTCTGTACTTTTTAAAAATAATATCCCTGTCACATAGTAGGTGCTTAATTCACATTTGTTAAAAACAAAAACAAACTGGTATGAACCAGTTCTCCTCAAGATTTTTCCCGCTTGAATTCTTCATGTGGAGATGGAGAGGAAAGAGAAAGCATTGAGGGGAGCATGGATAAGGGTGGTTATACTCATGCTCCTGCTTCCTGGACTGGAATCTGGTCATTCCCACCATGTTTCCCTGGCAACACATCATGGCTTGAGTAGGTTCTGCCACCCCAGATCCTCCAAGGGAAGTCAATAGCATGAAAAACTCCAGGGTCCAGACTTGCCTCATGAGAACAAGCTGAGAGAAGAAAACTGATCATGCCAGCTTTTGACACAAGGCAGACAATATGAACTCGAGAATGTATCATTATTACTTTAATCTTGGAATTTTTCAGAAGTTTGAAGGACATTGAGAGCCACCCTCCCCCAGAGCACAAAGCTTCTAAGTGATGGCTCTAAATATAATAAAACTGAATTGATCCACTTTAGTTTAGGGGGAAAAATATGTTAAAGGATTGTCCTTACCTCTCTTCCCTTCATTCTCTATATTCTAGCAACACAATAGTTTTTCTGTTCTTTGGGCAAATGTGCCTTCCTCTTGCCTCTGGGCCGTTAAGTGTTCTGTTTCCTCTGCCTAGAATGGTTTTCCTCAAACTCTTCATATGACTGGTCGCTGCCCATCATTCAGTTCTCTGCCTCAATGTCATGCTCTCATATCTTACCTTTCTAAAGTACTCCCTGAGTCCTGCTTTTATCTTTTTCCTACCAGTTATCTCTATGATTATCTTAATGCTTCATTCAGTCTTTCATTCATTTTCTCTCTGTGTCCCTACAAAGTAAAGTTTGTGAGGAAACAAATATTCCCAGGTTCTAGATTATTACCTGGAATATGGCATTTCATACATTTTTGTCAAACAAATGGTTGAATGAATGGATAAGATTAGAAGAACCTAGGAACTTCATTCAGCATGTATTAGATTCTGTGGTCTTTAGGAGCGAAATTAAGGAGTTTGGATTTTATTCTAGTGTAACATTATCAGTCTAGATCCTGTGTTACAAACAGCAGAATCCACTCTTGCTAGTTTAGGCACAAGAGGAATATTTTGAAAAGATACTAGGTAGCTCTTAGTGAAGGCTACTCTTAAAATGTTTGGGTCCTAGGCAAATATTTTGTTTCAACTGATGCATGGCAGTTAACAGTAAGTGATAAAGCTAATCCATGAACACTTACCTGATTAAATGACAATTCAGGACACTTGGGGCATGTTGGATAAATGCAGATCGCCCCCACCTCCTGTAATTTTTAATTGTATACAGATCTGGGTGATTGAAATAGGGAAACATCCCACCTAATCCAGACAACTGGTTTGCTTAATCAATATATGCAGACATTTCCACATCCTGCATAAATAAGGTAACATGTGCTTGACTGTGAGGTCACTCATTACTTTGCATGTCTTTTATTTCACATTTTATTGTTATCTTAAATTTTTTGGGTCATGATGAAAGGTATCTTCCAAAACATGGCCATCCCTGAGACTTGGGGCTTGAGGCAGGGGCCACATTTCTCCTGGTCTAAATATGGCACTGCTTAGCTTAACTTTGGGAAGGCTAAGGAAACAGTCTGTGAAGCTGTGCCATCAGGATTCCCATCCAACCACACTGGAGACTTCTCTATTGAAAACTCTCTTTCCTCTTGGCACCAACAATGCTTGGGTCTAAATGTTAGCATTCCTGTTACATTCTCTCTCAGAGAGCCAGGCACCTGCTGCCATGCTTGCCAGCAATCATTCTCAGTGTGGAACTCTTTCTCACAATGCTCAGCCTCCAAACCATGCCTCTCACAGGTGTGTTTTAGTGGGTGGAATCCAAGGTTTGTACCTGTCTCCCAGCTGCAAGAGAGTCTGGGAATATGCACTTCTTTTTTTCAGTTCTACTTTGGAATGGTAGGGCTTCTAAGATGGAAAGTTACTCAAATGAAGGGACAATTTTCAATGATGTAGCCACAATTGACAGATTGAATGTAGCAACTTCTTAGTATCCTATATAATAAAAGCCTCATATGCTAAGTGTCCAGTCATCTAGTCAGCTGTTCAACCAATCAAAGCGTAATATGCTAAGGCCACTCAACTGCTTGCTATGACGTGCACTGACCACCGGGGGCAGACACTTCGACCAGTAGGTTAGCTTGCTGCTGGGGTCTAGCCTATCAGTACTGAGCGAGATGGACTGGACATACCCTGGAGCCCTCCCGTGGTCCCTCTCTCACTGGCCAACTCCTGTGTCCTTCCCCAGCCCTGACTGGCACCAGTGGGGTCCCTTGGCCTGGCCTGCTCTCTCTCACATTCCAGGGCCCCTCGGGGGATTTCAGAGAGCCAGTTTTGGACTGATGACAGAACCACCGGTCACTATGACACACAGTGACCACCAGGGGACAGACACTCAACACAGAAGCTGCCCCCTGGTGGTCAGTGTGTTCTCACAGGAGGAGCGCTGCTCAGCCAGAAGCTGGGCTCAAGGCTGGTGAGTGCAGCGGCAGTGGTGGGAGCTTCTTCTGTTTCCGCACTAAGGATGTCTGACTAACAGCTTAGGCCTGCATGGGGAGCAGGCCTAAACCTTCAGTCAGACATCCCCTAAGGGCTCCCAGATTGCAAGAGGGTGCAGGCCAGGCAGAGGAACCTTCCCCTTCTGAGTGCCTGAATTTTTTGCACTGGGACTCTAGTTTTAAGTAAGAAATTATGTGATTTATGCTTTTAGATTATAAAAGCACTCTGGGCTCTGATTAGACTATGGATTGATAAGTAAGCAAGGTGTAGCAGCAGGGAGATTGGTAAGCAAGCTGTTGCAGTCTGCTGAAAGAGATATGAGACATGAGGCAACTTGGCCCAGGGTGTGGCAGCAGGGATGGAGAGATGTAGGCAGAGTCTGGTCCAGTGGAACATTGCAAACCACTGCAAGTCCAGTGACATGGGTTATGGGTCACCATTTAACTAAGATGTTTCCATATTAACAGCAGAACTTAGCCTTCTACTCCTGGGAAGACATCTTTGAAGATGATAGAAGAACAGAAGTTATCAAATTGGTCCTCTAATTTCACCTAAGATATAACTACGAAGATGAGGATTGAGTATTCCATTTTTTTAAATCAGTCTGGTTTTCATAGTCCTGTTTTCAGATGATAACTACATTTTAATTAGATGTTAACCTACACAAGGCAGGTTAACAATGTTAACCTTTTTTTTTTTTGGTTTCAGATTACTTTTTTATTTGCTAGAACTGCAGCAGGCATTCAGGTCAAATTGCAAAGCTCCCTATTTTGGCTTGCTCTCATCTCCTAAAGAAGCCAAGGGCCTGGTGTCCACAAATTAAAATTTAATGTGAATGTTGCAAATTGGAGCCACTGTGAAGTGCTTTTAAAAGAAATTTCCTGATGATTGCAAAACAAATGTTATCAACTTTTTTTTATTATGAACCTGAAGATAAATATATATAACCTGATCCCAGCCATGGCTTAGAGGAACATAGAACTTTTGAGGTTTGGAAGGTTGAAAACCCTTCATGAGGAAGAGGAATTGTTTGATGAGATCCAATTATGACTGATAGAGTGAAACTGAGTGAGGGAAAAATTTGAGCTGAATATCAAAGAAAATTTCCTGCAATAGGGTCACCTTTGTGGTGAAAGAACAAACCTTGGAGTCTCTCCAGACAGGTGTAGTCATCACACTCACTCTGTGAGACAGCTGAGTCCCTACCTGGCCAGTCCTGGCCCACACAGGGGAGAGGTCCTTTCGCTCCAAGGCTATCTTTGTTCAGTAGCTGTAATTAGATGAGAAATGAATTTCAGAAGTGATTTAGAGGATTTGTACAGAGCACCCAAAAATGTCAAAGCACCTCTCATGCCTCCATTGCTGCTTGACAGCAGAGGTGAAACAGAAGGTGCCCTGATCGCCCACAGGAAATAAGCCTTGTAGCATGGCGACAACCTACTTTGAAGGAAATTATTGTCATTGTAGTCATAATTTATTGATATGAGACACGACAACTTTATTCTAAACAATGGCTGGCTGGCTGGTAGAAGGTCTTCCTTAACCATGAAATGGACAGTAGGGAACACATTGAATGAAGTTCATAATTTGCCATCCCAAAATACAATATGCCACATTAGGAAGGGAGTGCTACATTTCAAAATCTATGCTTATATTTCTTGCCTTGTTTTATATATAATGATTATAGTTCTTATGTGTTTTGACTTTCGTGTTGAGTTTCAAAGGTAAAACAAAAACTTTGCAAACAAGCTGTGTAAATGACCCCATTTTTCTTTCTTCCAATTGTTATTCTCAGAGAACCTGAAAGATACATGTAGGAGTATAGGTAAAGGAAACTATGCTATTGGTTTTTATGATATTCAGAAGACTGGGGAAAATAGGGGTACTCCGTCAATGATCACCTGTGCACTAAAAATTATATACATTGGTAAGAAAAAGAACAGAAGAACTAATGAGAGGGGAGCTAGCCTTTGTTCATAGGTCAGAAGACTCAATGATTTTTTATTCCAAGTCTTGCCAGATTAACCCATAGATCTAATTCAATCACAATGAAAGTCACAATGGATTTATTTTTATTAGAAATTAAAATGCATATTCTAAATTTGATAAGAAAATTCAAAGGTTTTAGAATAGCCAAAACAACATTGAAAAAGAACCAATGGTATCTGATTTCAAAACATATTATAAAGCTATAATAATTAGGTCACTTTGATGTTGGAATAAGCAGTACTAGGAAAACATTTTGTGTAAAGTTCAAATAGTAAACATGCTAGGCCACATAGGTTATATTATCTCTGTCATAGCTACTCAACTCTGCTGTTGTAGTATGAAAAGAGCCACATGCAATACATCAAGGAATAAATATGGCTGTTTCTATAAATCTTAATTTGAAGACACTAAAATTTAATTTTTATAATGTTTACATGTCATGCAAAAACTGTTCTGTGGAGTTTTCTCAGCCATTTTGAAATGTTAAAATCATTCTTAGCTTGTGGCTGTCCGTGAATATAGATGCCAAAATCCTCAACAAAATTCTAGCAAATTGAATCCAGCAGTACATTAGAAAGATCAGACACCATGATCAAGTAGTATTTATCCCGGGGATGCAACGATGGTACAATATTTGCAATAAATGTGATACATACGTAAACAAACTGAGATATAAAAATCACATAGTCATATCAATTGATGCAGAAAAATCCAATACCCTTTCTTGATAAAAACTCTCAGCAAGGTGGGAATAGAGGGATCATACCTCAACTTATTAAAAGCCATATATGACAAACCCACAGCCAACATCATACTCAATGGGTAAAAACTATAATCATTTCCCCTAAGAAAGGAACAAGACAGGGATGCCCACTCTCACCACTCCTATTCAATATAGTGCTGGAAGTACTAGCCATTGCAATCAGACAAGAAGAAGAAATAAAAGACACCTAAATTGGAAAAGAAGAAGTAAAACTGTCCTTATTCACAGATGACATGATACTGTACATAGAAAACCCTAAAGACTCCATCAAAAAATTACTAGACTTAATAAATGAATTTGGCAATGTAGCAAGATACAAAATTAATGCCAAGAAGTCTATGGCATTTCTATACACCAATAATGAACTTACAGAAAGAGAAACTAAAAATTCAATCCCATTTACCATCGCACTGAAAAAATTAAGATACCTAGGAATAAACTTAACTAAGTAGGTAAAAGATCTATACGTGGAAAACTACATGACACTGAAAGAAGAGATAGAGGAAGACATAAACAGATGGAAGACCATACCATGTTCATGGATTGGGAGAATCAACATCATGAAAATGTCTACACTACCCAAAGCAATCTATAAATTCAATGCACTTCCCATTAAAATACCAACGGCATATTTCAGACCTAGAATGAACTTAACAAAAATTCACCTCGAATAAAAAAGACCCCGAATAGCTGTAGCAATCTTGAGAAAGAAGAACAAAGTAGGTGGGATCTCAATACCAGATATCAAGTTGTATTACAAAGCCGCTGTTCTTAGAACAGCCTGGTACTGGCACAAGAACAGACATATAGATCAATGGAATAGAATAGAAACTCCAAAAATTGACCCAAATCACTATGTTCAATTAATATTCCACAAAGGATTCAGGAGCATACAATGGAGTCAAGACAGTCTCTTCAACAAATGATGTTGAGAAAATTGGACAGATACATGCAAAAAAAATGAAACTAGATCACCAACTTACACCATACACAAAAATAAACTCAAGCCGAAGCCGGTTTGGCTCTGTGGATAGAGCATCGGCCTGCGGACTGAAAGGTCCCGGGTTCAATTCTGGTTAAGGACATGTACCATGGCTGCAGGCATATCCCCAGCAGGGGGTATGCAAGAGGCAGCTGATCGATGTTTCTCTCTCATCGATGTTTCTGACTTTCTATCCCTCTCTCTTCCTCTCTGTGAAAAATCAATAAAATATATTTTTAAAAATAAATAAACAAACAAACAAACAAACAAACTCAAAATGAATAAAGGACTTAAGCATAAGATAGGAAACCATGAAAATACTAGGGGAAACCACAGGCAGCAAAATATCAGACATATGCCAAAAGAACTCTTCACTGATACTGCTCCCTAGGGCAATAGAAACTAAAGAATAAAATAAATGAATGGGACTACATCAAAATAAAAAGCTTTTGCACAGCAAAGGAAACCATCAATCAAACAACAAGGAAGCCCACTGCATGGGAGAACATATTTGCTAATGATAGCAATTGTAAAGGTTTAATCTCCAACATATACAGAGAACTCATACAACTAAAAAAAAAGAAGATAAACAACCCAATCAAAAAATGGACAACTGAATTAAATAGACACTTTTCGAAAGAAGATGGAAGGCAGGCCAAGAGTCATATGAAAACCTGCTCAAAGTCACTAATCATCAGAGAGATGCAAATCAAAACAATAATGCGGTACCATCTCACACCTATCAGAATAGCTATCATCAAAAAATCAAGAAACAAGTGTTGGCAAGAATGCAGAGAAAAATGAACTCTTTTGCACTGCTGGTGGGAATGCAGACTGGTACAGCCACTGTGGAGAACAGTATGGAGTTTCCTCAAAAAACTAGAAATGGAACTCCCATTTGACCCAGTAATCCACTCCTAGGAATATATCCCAAGAAACTAGAAACATGAATCAGAGAGGATATATGCACCCATATGTTCATAGCAGCACAATTCACCATAGCTAAGATATGGAAACAGGCTATGTGCCCATTAGCAGATGAGTGGATTAAAAAACTGTGATAAATCTATGCAATGGAACACTACACTGCAGTAAAAAAGGAGTTCCTACCATTTGCAACAACATGGATGGAGATGGAGAGTATTATGCTAAGTGAAATAAGCCTGGCAGAGAAAGATAAATATCATATGATCTCACTCATTTGTGGAATATAATGAACAGAATAGACTGATGAACAAGAACAGATCCAAAGACTAAGAAACATCTATCAGAACGTCATACCTCAGGGAAGGTAGGTGAGGGTGGGGTTAAGGTGGAGAGATCAACCAAGAGACTGTGTGCATAGATATGAGCCTAATCAATAGACACAGACAACAGGGGGGTGGGGCATAAGTGGAGAGTAGAGGGGTTATGGGGAAATAAGGACACATGTAAAAATAAAATTTAAAAATATTATAAAGGAAAAAAATAAAATAGTAAATCTAATCCATACTAGTGGTCACCATAACCTTAAGATAAATTGTTTCATGTGACAAAGATTTTTAAATGAAACTGTCTGTAGCCTAAAAATTATTTTGGAAGGAAACAAGAATACTTTCCTTCAAAAGTCATAAGGATTGTAATTGAAAGTTAATATATTTGACCTCTTGAACTAAAGTAAGTAATTTTAGTTTTTGACTCTCTGATATAGTTTATATAAGATTACAAAAAGAAATTGATAGGCAGTTTGAAATTGAACTGCCAAGGCCTAGAGCAAAGAATATTCTTACATGATATTATTCTATAATATTATTACAATTTTTGATATTTTACAGCAGCATATTTTACAATTATCCTAAACAAACATACAAACTAATTCTTTGAATATTTGGTAGCAATTTAAAAAAGGACATGAAAGGATTTAATCCCTTTCAGAAGGAATTAAGGCACTGAGAAGGCACTGGAGCATTCTGTATTGGCCCCTCTTGCTATTTCTGCCAAGAGGGACCCTCTTCTCACAATCCAATTGCCCTCAGCTGTTGCCTGAGCTTTCTGTTCATACTGAGGTTGAAGCCTTGTGGTGGCTGGTACCACGGATCTGTCCCCTGGCCCAATAGTATGAGTTGGGCCCTCCCTGGAGTAGAAACCTGTGTTCCCCGAGATATGTGATCAGTGCCAGGGCCCTGCCAGCAGGCGAGGGGATCCCAAGGCAGGTGCTGGGCGTGGAGGCCATGGGGACATAGGCTACCAAGGAGACAGAACTGAACCTCACATCACCCTGCTTGGCCCTGGAGGATGACTGGTTAGCCAGAGACAGGTAAGATTCCTCAGGGAAGGAACAACCTAAGACAGGCACAGTCACAGAGGGGTTATCAGAATAGAACTTGGGGGTCCACAGAAGTGGGGCATAGACAGTCACCCCCCCAACCTTGCAGGGGCCTGAACCCTCACCTCTTCTGAGGGAGGTTTCCTGCCCCCATGGCTGCCTTGATTCCCATGCCCAGGTAAGATTGGGACCTAGGTAACAGACAGATTTGACCCAGCTCAGATGGGGACCCAGGTAACAGACAGAAACTTGGCCAACAGCAGCTGCCCTATATCTAAATGCAGCCTAGCACCAAGAATGCTCAGGGCCTACTCAAGAATGCAAATAATCCTTTCCACTAATATTTACAAAGCAAACTAAGATTGTTGGTAAAGTATTAAATTTGACAGTAAAATAGTAATCAAGTTTTCAGATTAATTTAAATTAGTTAATTGAAATAAGTGAATATTCAAGAAAATTTAATTGTACTGGACAAAAACCTCTTCCTAAAGTATTAACTAAAATTTCTATTGGTACTTCATTTCATGGTAAGATTGCTTAACATGCAATGAACCTAAAGCATTCATATTTTTGTGCAAAAGATTAAAAATTAAAGTTATCAAGGCTGCATTATAAAATTTACAAAAGCCTCCATTAATGAAATTAAAGGGGGATAGTAGGGTAATATCCCATAAGGAAAAGTATCCTGTAAGTAAATTACATCTAGAAAAAATTTTTACTTTACAAAAATTAATTTTCATTTGTAATAACAGCAAGACACCCATGAAAAACACACATGGTGTCAACATAAGTCAAAGGAAAATCATTTGGGCAAAAATAAAAAGGATCCCAAGTTTTTATAGAAAAGATTCCTTTATTATATATTTGTATATTTATAATATATTGGTATATTTTCAAAAAACAACTCCAAGATTCCCGCAACAGAGGGGAATTGACAGGTCTGCTCCAACCACGAAGACAAGAGGAGAAACAGTCCAGAGATGGAAGACACTGATGGTGCCTTGCTATGCTAGCAGTCAGCAGCTATGTGTCACTGCAGGTTGCCTAAGACCAAACCAGAGGAGGTCGGACCTGCATTCCCACCATGGGTCCACCATCCAGATATCATTGCTGACATGTACACATAAGGAACTGTTTGACATTGAAACTGGGACTCAGAACTGTTAGACATTGAAATTGGGACTCAAACATTTTTTTTTTTTGCTATTATTATATATTTATTTCTAGTCTGCAGAGGCAAGATATTTTTTTAAAGAAAAGAAATGGGGAAAATAGATACAAAAGCAAAGAAGCATTGAACAGACTGTTTACAGCAGGAAGGCAGAGGAGGTTGGGGGGAGGCAGGGCTGAAAGAGATCAGCTAAGGACTTGTATGCATGCATATAAGCATAACCAATGGATACAAGACACTGGGGTCAGGGGGCAGGTGAGGGCATGTACTGGGGGGTAGGGGAGGCTTGGGGAGGTTAATGGGGAAAAAGAGGAGACATATGTACTACTATTTGTAATACTTTAAACAATAAAAACATTAATTATTTAAAAAGAAGAGTAAGAAGAAAAAGGTAAAGATAAAAATTATGAATAACAAATACATGTCTATCAACAAGTGAATCTAAAAATCAAGTTAATTAAAAATCTGATGAACAGAAAAAAAAAAAACCCAACGGGCATGAGGAAACTTTTGGGAGTAATGGATGCATTTATTATCTTGATCATGGCAATGGTTTTTCAGGCATATTTAGCTGTCAAAATGTATCAAATAGTACACTTTCAATGCATATAATTGGTTGTACCTCCATTATATCAATAAAAAGATTATGCATAATGAAATGCCCATAGTAGTCTATGTATTACAATTATTAGAAAGTTTAAAAATCTGTGATTGATGTGTTCAAGAAAATAAATGACCTGATAGAGATTTTCATTGGAGAAATGGAATATTTAAAACAGTACTAAATATCAGCCTAAAAACAGATAAATACGATTTCTAAAATTAAAAACTTGAGTTAGGTTTAACAAAAAATTAGACTAAACAAAAGAGAGGATTAATTAACTGGAACATAAAAATTACGTATTGGTTATTTATTGCATAATAAACAACCACAAGAACACATTAAACATTCATTTTGTCATTGGTCTGCAGCTCATCTAAGGTAGTGCTGCCTCAGGCAGCATTTTTTAGGGGTGCTCTCCTCGGCTACAGGCATGTGATTAGCTAGATTTCCCTGAACTCCATGTGCCCACATTGAGGGGAGAGTAGCTTTATGCCAAGGAATTTTAAAATTTATATGGACAGTTTCCTTGAACCAACCAATTACAAAGTTACCAAAACTGACACAAGAAGAAGAAAAAAATCGGAATAATACTAGAACCAATATAGAAATTGGATCTATAATTGAAAACAGTCATTTACAAAGGTCCAGGTTCAAGTGGCTTCTGGATGAAGTCTAACATTGTTTAAAAGAAAACATAAAATAAATTCTTTAGAACTAGAAAAATTGGACATTTCCCAACTCATTCTGAAGTGAACATAAATTTAGTAATAAAATTACAGAGTAATTTCTCTCTTGGACATTGATGTAAAACTCCTAAAAATGTTAGCAAGTTGAATTGAATAATATTTAAAAAGGAAATTATGTCATGACTAACTTGGGTTTATCTCAAGAAAGCAGTGTTAGTTTAACAATTGAAAAATCCATCAATGTAAGTCATGGTATTAAGAGAACAAATGAGAAAAAATCATGTGATTACTTTAATAGATGCAGATATAGCATTTGAAAAATCTAGCAGCCTTTTATGATAATAAAAGTATATTTCCTTAATTAGGTACAGAATATCTATAAAACATCTACAGCAATCTTCATACTTAATGGTGAATTATTGTAAGATTTTTCCCAAGACTGAGAATGAAACAAAGAGGTCTACTCACACCAATTCTATTCAACATTGTGCTAGAGGACCTAGCCAGTGTAACAAGACAAGAAAGAACTAAAAGGCATAATAACTAGGAAGTAAGAAGTAAAACTGCCAATATTCATAGTTACCATGATTTTTTATGTAGAAAATCCAAAAGAACTGAAGACAACTTATTAGACTTAATAAGTAAACATGGGAAAAATCTATTGAGTTTTGCATACGATGTAATAAACCTTTCCAGTCCATGAAGTTATGATTAATAAAATACATATATGGTCACTGTACAAAAATGTTGGATTCAGATGTCAATGATCTCCAAAGTTGAGATTTTTTGCATGTGTTTAGGAAGGACCCTACATTGTCAAAACCCAAGAAAATGGTAAAAAAACTATTAGAAATCAAAATTTAAAGAATGATGCCACTTAACAGCATCGATTAATCAATTGCTTAACAATGAATCTGATGGAAGATTTGCAATAATTCTATGAAGAGTACTCGAAAATACTATTGAGAAATTAAATAAAACCTATCATGCTCTTGGATTAGCATATTAGACATCAGAAAGATGCCAATTCTTCCCAAATTAACCTATGAATTCAGTGTCATTTCAATAAAAATCCCAACAGCTTTTTAGACAGAAGTTGATAAGCTGATTCTAAAATTTATATAAAAATGCACATAGGAAGAATAGGCAAAAATAAGTCCTGTCTGTATTGTGGACTTAAATGTAAAAGTTAAAACTTTTCAAAGACAACATCAAAGAATTTCTTTATGAACTTGTGATGGGCGGGCAAAATGTAATTAATAGCATTTTGTACCTGCAAGAAATGAGCTCAAAAGTGTGAAACAAGCTATAAAATGTGCTATTCACCTGACCATCTCACATTAGTCTTTACATCTTGATTTTAAATAATTGATTGGAATCCACTTTTATGGACAGGTCTCTACAACAATATCTCAGATGCTTTTGGGGACTTATAAAGGCAATAAGTGGGAAAGAATGTGGAATCACTGTACTTTATTTGGTTTACAATGCAGTAAATGTAAGAATAAATCCATGCAACAAACTATAAACATTATATAGGGTTTTGATATTTATTTCCAAGTCTATCTCCAAGGGTTTAATGAAAACTGGAGCCAGCTGAAGCGAAAGGCTTCTCTGTCTTTTCCACTGTGGTTTAGATTTATCCTCTTTATCAATCAGGTCTTACTCCTGTTTTGTCTTCCATGCCAGGCGGTAGGGCTTGATTATACTAAGAGGCACCAAGAAACCATTCTGCCAAAACAATAGAAAACATGATAGGAACATGGGCCTGGGAGTCAGATCACTGACTCTGGAATTCCACTCTGTTGCCTCCTCTAGGAACTTGGACATTGTATTCCATCTCTCAGAGCCTGTTTCCCAGGGGAGGTGTAAGATACGATGTTCAGGAGACTGTTGTGAGGACTAAATGAAGATGTTTGTGAAATGTTGACCCAATTTCTAGTTCATAAGAATTCCTTAAAAATGAAAGTTGACTTTTCATTTCTTTTTAGTAAGCCTCTTATTGCTAACTGCAAGGAATTCTTAATCTTTGAAAGTTTAGACTTGAAATAAAAGTCCATATCCATGGATTCTAAATAGGGTTTTGCTTTTATTAAATATGCTCTACAAATGTCATGTAGTCGATTCATTGTGGGCATTTTCTCTTTCTTCTAGTGCCCACAACTTTGGGTTTCTCTTGCCCCCCTCTACTACACCTGGCCCTGTGGTACAAAAGAGAGGGTTTATGTGAGCCAAGTTGTGTTACATATGTCCCCTTTTTCAGGTTTTTTGTTTTTATTTTTTAGGGAAAAGAACAAGTCCTAGGTTGGCTCAGAAGTAAAAACGGGTTATGCATTGTGCAGAGGTGATGAGTCCCATGATATTTCTGCACAGCTCCCTCGCTGCTGCAGGAGTCCAAGTTTTACTGGTTCAAAACATGTGGCACAAATTATGTCAGAGGCCAAAGTTATTCATAAGCAGAACCTTGCCTTTTTTTATACGACTTTGTCACAGGTCCTCCTTGTTTTACGTGTGGATGCTGGTCTGTACTGCGGCGGGTAAAATATTTCCTTTGAGCTACTCCATGGATTCCAGCTCATGCCTCTCCCTCAGATGTTCCACTGTTGAAGAATAGGGTACTTTTTAAAAAAATTTACAAATGTGAAAACCTGAAGCCAGGCATTTCTCCTTTACAATGCAGTGAACCCTCCAAACCCTTGTATTAGTCTCTCGGAACCAAACAAATTACATGCCATAGTGTGCTGTATATCATGCCCAGAATGTTTATAATGTCTGGCTGAGTGGGGCTTGGGAATGGGCTTCTCTGGTGAGCTGGAGCAGATTGTGTCTTTGACTGACAAGCTGCCATTTTCTTGAGATTCAATGATTTGGGGTCCTTCACCTACCCATGCAAACAAACCTTAACCTCAGAGATCTTTGGCACTTGATCCCAATATTTTTATACAGTAATCATACATACATTTATCACTCGGAGCTTTATGAACAGTGAAGGTTTATTACACTGCACTCAAACCTCATTTAACCTTTTCTCTTGAAGCAATACTTTAAAACAGAGTTGAGAGAGTTTGTACAACCAGTTGGTTCACACTCTTTTGTGCTTGCGTTCCTGAAGAGCCTTTGGCATGGGTGCTTGTGGTCAGTAGATGTTTTCTGTAATCTTCAGGAAGCTTACCCTCCTACTTGGATGTATTCTCTAGGGGCCGCTAAATCCTTGGAAGCTTTTGAGTTGGCAGAAATTTTGTAATAGGGAGACCTCAGAATTGCTTGGTCTTTGGTAGCAGGAATCAGATTTGTCCTTTGTATACACTAGTGGTCGGCAAACTACGGCTCGCAAGCTACATGTGGCTCTTTGGCCCCTTGAGTGTGGCTCTTTCACAAAATACTATGGCCTGGGTGAGTCTATTTTGAAGAAGTGGCATTAGAGGAAGTTTAAGTTTAAAAAATTTGGCTCTCAAAAGCGATTTCAATCGTTATGCTGTTTATATTTGGCTCTGTTGACTAATGCGTTTGCCAACCACTGGTATCACCATCAGCATTTTCATCTCCAAGAGTTTTGCTTATACTTTTCCCTGTTTCCAATCCATGCATCAGCCATTGTGGAGGAGCTGCTTCCCACCTGGTGGTTATTATTTCTTCTCTTACATTTCTGGCCCATATGAAACTCCATTCCCTAAAAGTTTCTTCCTGCCTGAACCACAAAATACAACATTTCATTACCATACCATTGTTTTTTACTATCACTTTTATTGCAAGACTATTTTTGGAATATTTTCTGATTTTTATTTGTGTAAATGTTGCTTCCCCAGCTTTCTTGTAAGTTTCCCCATGTCTGAAGTTGTATGCTATACTTTGAAACTCCATACAAACCTAACACCACATCTAGCACATAGTAGAAATACAATATATATTAAATGAACACATTTTTGACATAGTATCTTTGAAAATATAATTATTTACATATGAAAAGAAATATCTCTTAATAAGCAAGCAATCATTTAGAATGAAGGGGAATTTCCTGTGTTGGATATTCAGAAGGTCCACATGGTGATTTTTCCTCAGAAATGAAGATATTTGGATTTGGTGTTTGAGAAGGGCTTCATGGGTCTAGAGGCAAAACTTTGAACCCTTTGTTTTATCCCCTCTGTGTTCATGTAGCTTTGAGTACTTTCAAGCTAAATGGGAAAGAGGACCATGTCTGCACAGGAAGAGTGAATGGAAGAGCGTGTACCATGTATGTGTCTCGGGGCAAGGTCCGGAAGCTGATGCTCTGGTTTCTGTGGATGTTATTCTTGGATCTGCCCTTCAGGTGTCGCACTGAAATCAGTGCCAATCAACAGCAACAACACTTCTCTCTCACCAGGGAAATGAAAGATGCTGAGACTAATTTCTGGTAGGTCTGTAGATATTTGGTAAAAGCAAAGTCACTAATTTTGGTTTATCTTTCCAATTTTGCTTCACCAAGCCATTGTTCCCCTTTCTGTCCCTGCTTCAAGTTTGAACTTTCAGATAATTTCCATGAATTGTGACCATGTTTGGGCTTTACCTTTACATTGTAGTTTGAGGAAAGAACAGACTGGTGATGTCAAGCAGAGCTGCCAAATGTTTTAACCAGCTGGCAGATCTGGGTTACAATACCAGGAGGTGTATTCCTGAAGCCTAACATCTTTTTATTTATATTCCACTTATTTGGTGCTTACTACCTCTCAGATACTATTCAAAGTGCTTTATACATATCAATATAGCTAATCTTCAGAATGACCCCCTGATGTAGACCCTATCCTAGTCCCCATTTATAGATGAGAAGAATGAGGTACAAAGAGGTTACAACTATTTTGCCTGAGGTCACACAGTGAGCAAATGGAAGAGCTGGGATTGAATAAAAACAATCCGATTCCAGTGTCCATATGTTTAACTACTATGCCTCATTTCCTTTGTTCTGAATATTTTATTTATTTTTATCAAACATATATTTGAGGAATACCCTATCCCCAAAGCATCATGTAAAACAATTTTGGGAAAATGGAGAAGAAGGGGACCCAGCTACTGATTACAAAGATATCAGCAACCCAGGGGAGTGAAGGACATGTGTAGCTTTGCACGACATGTGTGGGTTGTTCTCTCTGCCCTCCGGAACATCTGATTTTTCATTGATGATAGGAGAACAGCTCAGATGTTGGGAGGATTGATGACTCATTTTATAAGGAAAGCAAAGTTGTTGAAGTGCTTTTCCATTAGGAGACCTTGCATATGGGTTATGTGGGAGTGAAAAATAAAACGTCTAGTCATTTACTTAAAAAACATTTATTAAGCAGCTGTAAGTGCAAAATATTCTATTGAGAAATACTAGAAATGTATAGGTTCTTACTTTTAAATATTACTATGAAACTTCACCAATGTAAACTACATGGACAAAAGACAGTGTAACAAGTACTGCATATTTGCAGATTATGTGTTCAATTAATGCAGTGCTATCCCTGAACATATATTTTTACAAGGAAGCTCAACCAAAGAAACATAGAATGAGGAGAAAACAAAGCATTGGGCATGTGCAGTAATGTCAGCGCATTTCGGTGACCAGGGCCTATACAGCTCTTCTCTCTCTCTCTCTGAAGATTGTCAATGTGGGTACTCTTGCTTGGCTTTTAAAAGATCCATAGGCAGCATGAACTTGGCCAGTGTACCAGCCCCTGAGGAATACTAAATGTACCCCATTTCATTTATAGGAAAGAAGCAAATTAAGACAGAGCACTTTTGTGTAAACCATAAACTGCATTTAACAAGGCAAGAGGCTTGGGAATCCATGCTCAGGCTGCTTGTTTTTCCTGGCACCTTGTTAAACATGGTTGAAAGTTTGCATGCTGGGGAGCAGCCACTTTACCTTTGTTCCTGAGAATGGCTCTAACTGACCTGGCAGACCTGGGTGGATGGGCTGCAGTCTTAGGTACGGGGAATGGGAGAGAACAGGGAGCTCCGTGGGCCTCAACGACCACCTTCAAGCAGTGCCCACTTCCGCCAGGCCCAATGGCCAGGACGTGAGTCCTCCTGTTTGCAAACCCTCCAAAGAACAGGGCTGCCTTGGACACTATTATCAAAGCACTCTTTCTATGTCTAAATTAAATCCTTCATCCTGCAGTTTAGTGCATCTCCTTTTGTTCTGCCCTGAATAAGGATGGAGAACAGCTGGTCAGCATTCCCTGTAGAATAACTCTTCAGACACTTAAAAGCTCTTATTAAGTTCCCTCAGAGTCTCCTCTCTGGACAAATACTCAAGCTTTCTCCCACTTATTCTCTCCACTTGCCTTTCTCTTTCTGGCTCCAGGTCCTTCTCCAGCTGCTTGCTTCCTGAAGCCACCTGGAAATCTAACTGCATGTTTTCCTCACATATTGTTATAGGTCGAGGATTTTGTTTCTCTTTCAGTAATAATTTTCTGGGGGACTTAGTCTTTAATTATCTTAGCTTTTCATTCACTGGCTTGAATTAACTGAAAAAAATTCCCTGACTCTAGGTCTATGTATATTCTAGGTCTATGGAGATATTACTAATAAAATAATGAGGGTTTATGCATATATGTGTGGTTTTTCTATGCTTTTTATTCACCTCTACCTAAATATTATGTAATGATATGATATGTACTTCTATTTTAAATGTGGCTTCAAGTCACATTTCTTTCTAAGTTAGATATGGGTTATTAGTGTGTGTATTTGTGTGCGTGTGTGTGTGTTTGTGTGTGTGTGTGTGTGTGTGTGTGTGTGTGTGTGTGTGAGGGAGAGAGAGAGAGAGAGAGAGAGAGAGAGAGAGAGAGAGAGAGAATATGAATGTGTGTATCTATACTAATTCTGATTAATTTGTAATTGCTGCCCAGAATTCAATGGTGAGAAGGATTCTGAGACTCAGGGTAGTTAAACAGGGAACAATAATGCTGAAATGAATGTTTGCAGTACTAGCTATGGGTGAGAACAGGTGTGGTATTATTATGGCCAAGTTGTATGATGCCTGAATAAATGGTTGAGAAGGTAAAGTAATAAATAATTGTATTTTCCCTTTTATTCATATACACGGGGGAACATTATTAATTCGTTTCTCACTACTTTGATTCACTAGAGCCCAGTACATGTTGGTGCCTTCCTCACCACATACCCCATATTCTGATGGCTCACCATTCCCATTTTCCCATCATATGCAAGAATTTATCAACCCATCCATGGCTTACTCCTACAGTCTGATGAATGTATGCTTGCCACTTTGCCACCACCTGACAATTCTGCCAATATCCTAGGGGGATACTTTATCCATGGCAGCCCCTTTCTCCAGAAGAGTCTGTGGCTTAGCATTGCTTAATGTAACCAATCTAAATGCCTCTTTCTGTTTGCTGACTTTTGGGGCTCTTCCAAAGTGGGTACCATTCAGTAGACTTATTTCAGTTTCCTACCACTTCCCAGTAACCCGTTGTTTCAGAATTTTAAAATGCATTTTTCACATTAAAGTGTTTTTATAACCTCACCTAGAATCTCCTCCTCTCTTCTCAGCCAGCTAAATCTTACCTATTGTATGAGACCCATCACCCGTGAAGCTTTTCTAGATGTAGATTTCCAGTCTTTATTGATGGCTCCTTTCTCTAACCTCCTAGTACAATTATCTTCTGTCACTTAGGCCAATTATATATAGTTTGTGTGCTTTGCTAATTGTTCTGTGTGAACCAATTGGCCTTCACTCTTCAGTTAGATTCTAATTTCCTTTGGAGAAAGACCATACGGTCCCTTTTCTCTATTTGTTTTAGCCTCCTTCTTTAAGTTTCAACCTGCCCCATAAGCAATGCTATGCTCAGAAATAGTACTACTAAAGAACCTATTATATGACCCTCCAAATAACCAGTCTGACTGCTTTTTGTAATGATTGGATAGATTAAAAATAATTTGACCCATCTTTATGAGTTTGGATAGATAGATTAATATTTCAGAAGGTATAGTTACTAGTTGACATTAGTAAAGAAAAATGTATTTGGGGATCACACATAGTTAATAAATGATTCTCTTTGGGGGAAGAATAAAAGTGGTTTCTTTTTGACAGAGCTCAAAGCGTTATTAATTACACAGATGCTAACATCATATTGAGGAATAGTATAGGAAGGCATTGAAATGCAATTTCTCACCTGGCTTGCATAAAGGTGATGAGATGTTCAACATAAGATTTTTCTGCTCTGGCACAGTGAACATATTAAAAACTGCAGGCAAAATCCAAAAGCAGAAAAATTGTAAGTAATCATTAGTAAATAATATTCACTACTGTAGTCAACAAACATTAGAAAGGAACCTGTTGCCTGTGATGGGTGTCTGATGTTTTTGTAGGGTATGCATCAGTCAAAGAAGGTTCTAGAAACCTAGGAAAGATACCAGAGGACCTCAGCCTGTATATCATTCTGTTCTCCTTGTGATGGTAGAGCTACCCTAAAGTCATCTGAGAGGCAAAGCAAACCTGACATAGAATGGCATTTCTGAACCACAGCGTAGTGGCTTCATTGATTGATACTTTATTCTTTTCAAAAGACAGCTGAATGTCAAAGGTCTTTTTTGTGTAGTACTAGAAAACTGGTTGTCAAACAACCTCTACTCATTCAATAATTTATCCCATTTTGTAAAAGAAAGGCAGCTAACTTGCAGTAAATCTACTCCATATTTAAATTACTACATTGAACAATAAGGAGAATGAAAAATCTAGACTATTATATAAAATTAAACATATATGAAACTGTTTTTTTCCAAATGATCACCAAAGGCTATAGTTTAAAGGCAGCACTGAAGCCCTGAGTGGAATAAAAATGCAGAACAGTAGTTTGCAAATGGCAGTGGAATTATTTATTCTATTTTTTCTATACATAAGGAATTGAGCTAAATGAACAATGTTTAAGCATGTCAGAATTTCATCAATTTTGCATGAGCGTTCTCAAATATCCTGGTGGGGGTAATTGCTTGCAAATACATTTAAACTAATGATATGTTATATCCTTACTTGATATAAAACTATTAAAAGATACGTTATTGCATTTGACAATGCCATGCAGCTGGGTCAGATCTTAATGACAGATTTCTGTATTTGTGAATTAAGGTACACTCTGCTGGAAGCAAATATTTTGTAAAAATAAAAGCTATATACTATGTAAGTTTGATCATGTATCTAAAATTCTATTTCTGTTTGTTGGGAGCTATAGGATTTGTGAGAGGGGAAGAGTTTGTCCATTTCCTAAAATTGGGAAAGGAATTCAGAACTATAATCAAATTTTCCTCATACCCCATTCCCCTCAGCAGGAGCGAACAGAACTTGTAAAACCCACAATGTGGTTTTAAGGGTCCACTTAAAGTGTGGTTTTTCATCCCTTGCAGGTTATAGTGACTGACATGCCTCAAACCAATTAGGAAAAAGTGGCCCTTTCCTCCCATGACAAAGGCATGTTTATATCTTAAAGGGAATTAAACTGGGCTGAAATGAAACATGGGATGGGAAAATAATTCAAGGAAAAAATAAAAGAAAAAGGCAGTTGCAAAAAATAGAGTTATTCAAAGGAAAGTATAGTGATTTGCTGAGAGGATTTTTTGGTCCTTCACTCTCAGGGGATACAGACTTTTAAAATATGTTAGTCTATTTTTTCTTTTGCCTGAGGTCAGTATACTGAGGGTCCAGTTTTTGTCAGCTTGGCTTTTATTTGCCTAGATCGCACCTTAGGCTCTGTGATCAAACCCCCAGTGTGATTTCCTTTCTTGACAGTGGGCTAAAATGCATATTAATTTGTCTCCAGTGCCAGGATTTGTGACTTGGTGATAGATTGTGAGGCAGGCGTTAATGCTCATACGTGATTACGGAACTTGGGGAGCTAGCTTGGCGTCCCACTGGAAGTCAGATGATGTTATGATTACAAGGGAAGTATTGATATACTTCCCTAATTGTTTCTTAGGACTTTGAGTTCTATTTATGATGTCATTACAAAGCTATGCATTATCTGCATAATCGCCAAGGAAAAGACTCTCAGGAAGGAAAATGCATCCCACTGAGATAATGCCGCGAGCTACTGCTATACAAACCAGGGCATATGTATGGTGTTGAAATAATAAGACAGCATGGAATCATGATGAATTTTTGTTCCCATCATGACAGAATGCTTTCTCGAAATTATCACTATTACTGGCTTAATTGATCCAAGCTCAGTGAAAGGATTTTCAGCAAATGGGTAGCTTTGGGACACAATCCCTTCTCCACAGTACAATTTCTGACAGTATCAGCCTAAGAAAGGCCAGTGACTCTGCAGACCCGTAACTGCTCTGTACAGAATGTATATGCATGTCCGGATGTGTGTGTGTGTGTGTGTGTGTGTGTGTGTGTGTGTGTACGCATGTGTGTATAAGATACACATGAACACACAATTTTCTTGATAGCTTGTGGTGGAAAAATAAAAGGTAAGATAAACTTGCCTCTGAAATAAGAGGAAGAAAATTTTTCTCAGTGAACAGACTTCACGGAGTGAAAAAATTACACATTATTGTCGCATTGTGTTATATATAGGAAGCTCTCGCCTGGACGTGGCAGCCTAGCAAGGCGAAATCTTTTATATGGCAAAGAGCAGTACAATATACCTTTACTGCGGGGTTTGCAGTTACACAGTAATTCTGATACATATCCTCACCCTCTCCTTAAAAGGCACGCATACTCTGATTTTCAACACCATTGAAGATTATTACAACTTCCCTTCATAATATACTGTAAATTTTAGTATAAAGCCCCAATTCCTTGGCTCCTAAGAACAATCTCAGGGAAAGAGTGCCCTATACTTCTTAGTCTCTCAGTAATGTGAGAGGAGACCTAATGAAGCTCTTTATGCAAATTTCCCAGTTATCAGGTAAAATCGTCACATAGAAAAACCTGTCACATGTTGTAAAATTTCTTTATGTTATCAAATGCTAATGATGACTCAGAACACAGCCCACAGAGGATCTTTGAAATCCTTCATAAAAACTGTATTTCCACCCCAATATCAGAGGCCTCGGAAATTCCACCACTCTGAAGGCGCGGGTTTGTAATTAGCATGGTGCAGGCTTCTCTGCCCTCTGAAACCATAATGTTAATTACAAAAATTACACTGTGTTTAAAAGTGCAATTAAGAGACTCCACCGCACAAAGGGAATCTTGGAACCTCTTTTCACACTTTGAAGCCAGGTCATAATGTAGCCCATAAAAAGGAGGCCAAGGCTCATTCCCTTTTAAAGGCTTGAGAAGATCAGAGAGGCGATCTCAGAGAGAATGAGCTCTACTGAGTGCGGTGGCAGCACTCTTAATGAAGTGTTCTACCTGGAGCAAGGGAGGAAGCAAAAGGAGAAAATTAGCTGAAAAATGATGGCCGTTCTACACCCAGCTTGGCCATTGCCAACATCAACGCCCAGCTTGGGTCTACTTTGGGCCAATTCTGGAGTCATTTGCTTGGTCCTGGTATCTGCCTGGCTCCCAAAGTGAGACACATATATTTGTAAGTAAAACTCTAAGATGGAGTTTTGGGGATTCAGACCTATTTTTGTACTCCATCAAGAATAAAACACTGTAAGGCCTATTTGAACAAAAATTATACTGAGAAATCAGTCCCCTTTTCCTGCCGCTTCTTGGAAGAAATAGGAGAGGAAGTATAGAATTAGGCTGAGTACGTTCCTTGGTGATTTCATGGTAGGACTCAAGCTACGTTGTTGGTGGTGAAGGGTGTTAATGATTCTTGCAAAGCAGGCAGGGTAGACTGGTGGGCAAAACATTGGGGTAGGAAACAGGAGTGTTGAATCAGAGCTTCCTGTCTGCAGCCCTGTGACATTTAGTAGCATTTAATTTCTCAAAGCCTCAGTTTCCCCATCAGGAGAGTGGGAATAATGTAGATCTTGAGGAAGAGCAAGATAGAATAATCTGTAATAAATTAGAAGTAAAAATAGTCAGCAGCCTATAAAGAAGCAAAAGCATATACAAATAAATAATACTTGAGATATGCCTTTGATAAACATGAGAATTTTGGTTAACTCTTGAGGAAGTTTTTTCTCTCACCCTGCATTATGTCTGAAATCCCCGTTCCCAACTCATATGTGAAAGTCCCTAACCCCTAGACCCTCAGAATACACCTTTCTTGGGAATAGGGTAACTGTGTAAGTGATTAGTTAAGATGTCATGGGGCAGAGGGCTCTAATCCAATGCGACTGGTACCCTTATAAAAAGGGGGAATGTGGGCATAAAAATAGATATGCATAGAGGAATGGCCATGTGAAGAGACAGGAGGGAGGTTGCCACTATAAGCCAAGGAGAGAGGCCTGAGTAGATCCTAGCTCACAGCTCAGACAGAACCAACCTGCCAATCCCTGATCTCAGACTTCTGGCCTCCAGCACTGTGTGCAGCAATCGATTTATGTTGCTTAAGCCACCCAGTTTGTGGCACTTTGTCAGAGCAGTCCTAGGAAGCCAGGATGCCCTGGAATTAAATGTCTTCCTTAGGGTTATTTTTCTCTGAAAACTTTTAGATAACTTAGCTGTCTTTCAGACAAATATATCTGAGATCCCCATAGCCCCTACCCCTTCCCACCTCCACTCACAGTTTATTTTTACACCACTCTTCTCCAGTCCTGGGCCTTCTCATACATGTGCACTCCAGAACCCTACCCGACTCCTTTGTCTGCCTCCCTTTTCCTTTTAGGGAGTCACTGCTATCTAAAGCTCTCGACCAGGATCTGAGTTGAGGAGTAGCATTCAGCCCTGCTTCTGTGAAGCAGCAAAAAAAGCTGCCCCAAATTGATTTATCTCTCCCAAATTTTTCCCAAAGAGCAATAAAATATAGAGAATGAGGAAATTAATATTAGCTAGAGATTTGTTTTAAGGAGTTGTGGAATGGAGCCAGAATATTAGAAAGGTAGAGAGAGATTGTTCTCTAACCAGAAGGTGCCAGAAAACGGGTAGGCTGTGGCAGGGAGTTCAGTGCTAGGGGGTCTGGCGATCATACCACAGAGGGACATTTTCATGTCCTGTTAGCCGGTCATGCCAGGAATGGCACTGTCCTGATGGCTCAGTCAACAGTGATATTTGCTCTAGAAAGAGATGTTTATGTGGCAGATAAAATGACTTTTAACACTCAGAAAGACATTTTTGCCACTTTTTTATGCTGCCAATTCTTTCTCTCAGTCTTTCTGACACACACACACACACACACACACACACACACACACTACATCCTAAATGAAGAATTTGCATTTTTGTTGTTGTTGTAAATTTGCAAAATCTGCGGAAATGCATTTCTCAGGTTCTAGAACATTCGGATAAGTTGCTGCCCAAGTAATTTCCATTAGGGGGGATTTTGATTCTCTGTCCCCTGAAGACCTAGGATGGGTTAACCACACCGTTTTGTACTCATGAGCCCCTATGTGTTCTCTGAGCTGGTGCACTTTGCTTAATCCTTCCTTCCATTTACAAATAAGTTTCATGTGAAGGCTAATGTGAAAACTCCCAACACTGCTCAATAAATCACCAACCTGACCTTTTGTAGAAACATTGAAGGTTGGTGGTGAAACCGACTTAAAGATGGGAGGGAATTCCTTGTCCTCCCTCTCCTCCCCCATCCCCCAAATGTCCTGCCCAGTGTGCTGCCCATTGGGTTGGGCCATTTGGCCTCCGTGTCTGGAAAAATTCACTTCCTCCTCCTTCATCTTCTACCTGCCCGACTCGTTACAGAACCAGACAGTTTACATATGTGATCCTTCCTATTTAGAAAATTAATGGTGTTTTCTGGCTCCAAATCACAGCTTGTGGTGCTCTGCGGGCGATGAAAAACTTGGCCAGCTTCAGCAGCAAGGCAGCCATTAGAAAATTAACCCTTGGTGACCAGGGAGCAAAGGTAGGCGCGCGGGGTCCTGGCGACGTGGCAGGCTGCAGCTTTCAGGTGTCGGTACATATGTTACCCGTGTAGGAACAGCACACGCGGGGCCCCCCGAGAGCCTCTAGCTAGCATGTTTGTGGTTGGCCACTGTGGAGAGGGCACGGACACAGCACTTGGCAGCCAGTGCGACCAATATGCCACGCTTTTCATTAGAGCTCGGGAGAAAGCCCAGGGCCCAGCTCGGGAATCCCAGCCATCGCTGGGTTGGCTCTACCTGATTAAAGGCTGTGCCGCTCGCTGCCAGCCCACTGCTCCTCCGTGGCTCATGCCTTTGCTGGGGTCCCTTTGCTTTTCTCCCGGAGATGGCTGGTCTCGGAGACACTGAGTCATAACAGTCGGGGTGTGTGTAAGAGGGGGTAAGGCGAATAGAGAAAACTTTAAAGTGATTAATTGCACATTAAATCAAGTCACCCGGCTTGCTTGCTTTTAGGGTGTTTTTTTGTTTGTTTTGTTTTGTGCATGGGAGCCAGAAGAGACTCTTTCCTGGTGCAGTTTTGAAATCGCCCTGAGTGTGTGAGTGTGTGTGTGTGTGTGTGTGTGTGTGTGTGTGTGTGTGTGCAGTTGCCAGAGTCAGTGTGTGGCCTTGGAAGGGCCGGGTCTGTCTTTGGGAATTTGGTTTCTTGAGGAGAGTATTCTTTGGACCATGGTTATAACATTCCCTTTTTACAGTCAAGACTGAGAGCCCTTGTGTTTAGGAGGTTCAACTTTGCTCCTAGATGTATCCCTGATGCATGTAACATCATTTTCTTGGCCCTGCTCCCGTAGAACCAGAGTCAGGGATCCCCGGGATCAAATGCATTGAAGCATGCTTCCCTCTGTTTCTCTCTTAAACTGACGAGATGCAAGGGCTCTAGATTGAGCAGTTGTGGATCCCTGCGCCCACCACTAAGGGAGAAAAGGCAGCCTGTGGTGTGGCATCCCGGCCATGGGAGCCTCTGGGCTTCCTGTCTCCATCCATCCGCTGCACACCTATCCTGCAGTCCGGAAGTTGATTTTATTTTAGGTCCCTGGTGCAGGAAAACACAGCTGCTTATTTTACCGCTTCTGAATGCTGTGCTCCGTGGCATTCAGCGAAATCAGGCTATATTCATCTCTAACATTGTGTAGCACCAGCTTTCATACAAACAGGGGTAAATAACAGTGGCACATTAATTACTCCTTTCTAGTTTACTCTGACAAAAATGGACTCAAATGAAGACTAATATAATTATAGATGATGCATTTTCAATTAGCCTTTGTTAATACTATTAATAAGATTAATAATATATACTAAAAATGTCAATATGCTTATCTAAATAAATTTTTTAAATCACCCTTTCAACTCCCAGCATCAAACATTAAGGCACAGCATCTTAATTACATGTGCTCATCAACAAAGTTAAATGGAGAACATCCCTCAAGTGAGGCAGAGACAGACAGAGGCAAGCCCCGAAGCTGCCTCCCCGTTCACCTTTCTCGGCCCCATTTGGCTCTTCTGAAAACCATCAGCATTTGTGGAAAGACCGTCTTCAAATCAGCACAGGGCTTTGCAAAGTTCTTACACAGGGAGGGTTACACACAGAGCAGCTTGCTCTCTAATATGCACACACATGTAAATTACCCCTTTCTGAACTGAATGATAAAGTAGTGGGTTTGCCTTTACAATTTTAATAATATACAGCACAACTGTGACTGGTGTTAATGTATAGAATTAATTGTCCCAGGGAGATGTTTCTTCCAAAAAAGCAATAATGGCTGGATTCTCCTTGAGAATGCAAAAGCCCTCTGGTATACTAATAAAATGAAAAAGGTTCACAAAATAATATCCTAAATAATTGGGTTCCTGGTACCCAAGACCCCATGTAGTTTTTCTTAAGTGGCCTGAAAAAATTGTGATTATTCCTTTGGACCTAATAAAACATAATTGAAAAAATATCAGTGAGGATAAGAAAGAGAGAGAGATCCATGTCCCCTTAATATTTGTAAGGTGAAATTCTTAACACTTTTTCATTGTTAAGGAAGCAAAAAAATTTTGCAAGTACATAATGGTGTTTATTTGGCTGAAAACATATGGGTAACATGCCCAGTTCTGCCTGCACCCCCTCTCCCCCCTGCCTTACTGTGTGTGTGTATGTGTGTGTGTGTGTGTGTGTGTGTGTGTGTGTGTGTGTGTGTGATACATGATCATTTAAAACTTTTCAACAGCTCCAGTTTGTAAATCTATTGGCCCTTTCCTCCCCGGAAAATGAAAAACTGAATATGTCTACTGTGCTATATTCATAAACAAATTAGTGTTCTTTGAAGAGAGTGTGAGTGTCTGTGTGTGTGTGTGTGTGTGTGTGTGTGTGTGTGTGTGTGTGTGTGTGTAGGGGGGTGGGGTGGGGGGCACAAAATGGTTCTTCTGCCTGCATGGATGTTTTCATCCCAGTAGCATTTCTCATTTTCCCTTCAGACATAAAGGCTTCCTCAGACTGAAAATCTTACCCCTTATTCTTTTTTCTACTTCTTTATACCTATTTATTCACTTGTTCTTAAGCTACAATAACCAGGACAAAACAGTGGCTGGAAATGAACAGAATTTTCCACACAGAAAGAGGAGCTCTCGAGAGAGTTGGGGACCTGGAGGGAGACAGGAAAATGCAGAGGGGACTGAAGACAGAGCCGGGGATGCTGGAGCGACAGAATGCTGAAGATAGTTGTCCCAGCTACGAGATAAAAGCTACATTACATGAAATTAATGGAGGCTGTCTGCAACATACATGAATCACTGTTTCAACACTAAGAAACCAGTACAAAAGAATAAAGAAATCTGAGTACTAACTGCATCTTCAAAGGTCTCCTATTTACCCAGCTATACTGGGTACTGACACAAGTGGAGGGAAATATAAGAAAAAAGCACTGCTGTGATCGAATGAATGCGACCATATGAGCTATATTGGAGCCGTATGCATCCTATTTAGCTGATATCAAACACAGTTTAATGAAAGTTAAATAGTTTCTGAGGAGTGCATGAGCTGGAACAGATTAGATTCCACCGAGGGGTCTCTCAGCATATTGTTGCTCACATGTATTCCCTGCTCAGGGCTGCTACAATTCCAGCACTCCATTAGCAATACACAAAAGACTTATGCAGATAGCGGGCATAAGCTCCCACCGCCATGTTGGGAAATAAAAACACACACACACACACACACACACACACAGACACATGCACACACGGATGAAGGTTTTGTTCAATGTGTTCATCTCAAAATAGATCTCTGTAATTCAAAACTGATAAGCACATTTGTAAGGGGAAGGAAGTAGCTGCCTATATTTTTAAATAGAGAAATATGTAAACTGCCTCAAAAAGAAGATATTGCATCTGGCATAGGATGAGAGTTTGATCTTTCAGAGGACAATGACATGGGTGAATGTAACGCCCTTTTGACCTATAAGTTGCATCTGGGCTAAAGGTAGGGTCGCTTGCCTGTTACCACCCCGTGAAGTTACAGGGGTGCATGCTTGCTTCTGCAAATCCTCACGTACACACTCCTCCAGCAACACCTCATTTTTAACATGTACGATCCTTTCCAGAAATACTGCTGAACAGCCTGCCCATCTATTTGCATGGCTGTCGCAAAAACTGACATGAATTGCAATTAATAATTTCATTAGTTGGCAAAGATTTTTTTAACTTCCCCAAACATTAAATTGTTTGTGTGCTTTTTTCCCCCTTCCTTCTGTCCTAGCATCCCCTGCTCTGTCTTTATTGAGCTGACTTTTGATGGACGGTGACAGTGGTGTTTTAATTTAAATTAACGGGAGAGATCTTTCATGTTGGTCTTTCTATAGAAGTGACTGGAACGGTTGAATAGAATGTCATCATTTGCTCCTTTTACATGCAGAGTGAAGGAAGTCACTTCCAACCTGAGCTGTGGTCACTTACAAAATTGCAGTCCAATTTCATCCCTCTACATCTAGCATTTCCCTGTGCGTGGCTGCTGATATAAGATGAATGAGATATACTCCCTGTATTTAAAGAGCTCATAGCGTAGAGTTTCTGAACTCTGGGGTGATTTTGACCCCTCCCCTGGGAAATATTTGGCAATATCTGGAGACATGTAGTTTTAGTTGTCCCTATGGGGAATGTTACTGGCATCGAGTGGGTAGAGGCCAGGGATGCTATTACACACCCCACAGTGTCCAGGGCAGCTCCACAGCACAAACTTATTCAGTCCAAAGTGTCAGCAGTGTGGAGATCGAAAGAGATGCTTATTTCCTAGGAAAAAGCAAAGTGAAACTCCCAGTAAGCATTGCACCCTGTAGTATAGCTCCCCTTGCTCCTATTCCCAGTGCAGTCTGAGCACTTTGGTGTGCTGTCACCTGGTGGCACCCAGGGGCTGAATGAAGCTCCTGTAGCATTTTACATTTTAACTCTGGGAGTAAACTCTTAACATTTTGCAGTCAGTTAAAAAAATGCTTCAAGTTTTAGGAAACCCCTCTTCTCCCCCCACCTTTTTTTTTCTTTTTTGTTTCGTAACTGCCTGGTGTTAGGGGTAAGGACTCTTTTGTAAATTCAGCCAAGAAAAAGGAAACAGGAAACACCATGCAGCTGTCCTATATTTCTTTTCTTATCTATGGGTCAACTTTTCTATTAATATTATTCATTTCCCTTTAAAAAGGGATGAGATTTCCCCCTGCCATCTCTTCTATGTCCCCATACTATTATTTCTAGGGATACAAATGGCCCCACATTATGGAGCTGAGGATCCATTTAGGGTAGCCTATCAGTTACACTAAGATAATTGCCTCCATTTATTTACCTCTGTGCCTAGGTATAATAACTTCATTAAGAAGTGAAGTTAGGTATTAAAATTGTCACCAGATCTCTATTCTGGTCAAGGAGGATTTCCCCACATTATTCCTGTTGTCCTTGTCACCACATTACATCATCACATTCCCTGTGACATCATGTCAGCAGTGCTGCACACGTTGAAAGTTGACTCCATCTGGTGGTGAAAGAATGGGGAGGGGTGGCTGTCCTGTTTGGCAACATCAACTAGCCTAGAAGCTCTGTAAAAATATTGATGGATCTTTTCTTCACTTCCTCTTAGATTTGTGCTCTTCAGATAATTGGGACTGTAACATCACTGTAGCTAGAAGCTGAAGCATAATTTATAACGAACTGATAGCAAAGTTTATCTACTATGACTAATAATCATAATGTAGTAACAGTAATGTCAGTCATAATAAGAAGGAACTAATTAGAGTAGAAAACGGTATCTCCCTTTAAGAAACCTTACCTAACTGAGAAAATAAAACATGTGGATGGCACAATGTGCACTAATTCATTTAGCACAATGAACACAAGTAACAGCACTTGCATGGGATGATGGATTGACCCAGGAAGTAATTCACATGGAAACTAATTGATGAAGGATACCTCTTATACCACCTTAACCTGTGACATGAGACACTTTACAATGGCACTGGGATGCTGTTGCATGAAGTAGCCCAAAGCAATTATTTCCTAGAAAACGACTTCTTACACATTCCTAGATGTAAGTATCAGCTGGCCAGAGTGTCTAGTGAAGAGGGGAGGCTGGCTGCAGTGGTGATTGCACAGGCATATTTTTGATAAATAACATCGTCGACAAAATGAAACTGCATTCCTGCCAATTGGCAAGGTTTGGGAAATATTTTGGAGGGACTTATTACAGTGTAGTGTGAGGATTTTAAGAATCTTGCAACAGTTTCTCTTTAACCTGCAGGTGGCATTAGTAGTAAAAATGTATTTTCTATCACTCTTGAAAAAAATATTCAGCAATGAAGTGAGGGAAACAGTAAAGGGCTTCGCACCATGACTCAATTAGAGGAGCAAGCCCGATTCATTGCAGATGGCTTTTTGCTATGTTTAATAATCCAGGGAACTCAATGATCCAAATCCTGAAATAGTAAACTACAATTCTTATAGGAATTGAAAAATCTGGGGAACTTTTTTCTTTCTCTTGAGTTTGGAATTGAATACAGGCATATGTTTATATGCATATGCGTGTGCCACACACACACACACACACACACACACACACACACACACACAAGTCTTTGTGATTCCATTTCCATGTGGGAGGCCAAGAATCTGAGCACTGGGAGCAGACTTGCTTTTTTACTTACAGAGCGAGAATGGAAACTCAATAAAGTGTGATCAAAACTCTCTTTCTGAAACCAATCCTCTCACATTCTCTTATTGACAGTGCCCTTATGTCTAGCCCAGAGAAGCTGCATTGCTAGCATAGCAATTCTTATGGCTGCCATACGTATTTTTTACTTCTTTATGATGCAATAGCAACTGACTAACTGCACTGGCCAAGCAGACCCTTGGACATGATGAAGTACCTGGAACTGAGCCAATTTAGTTGTCTTCCCTCTCAACCTCTCCAGATAACTGCCCATTACCCAGCTACTTATACACCTGGCAATGAGAATGGAAAGCTAAGACCATGTTCCTTTAGAAATCCCAAGGCATCAAAGAGATTACAAGCTCAGGAAGACAGAGAGAGCAGGTGTAAAACCTGTTGGGGTTAGAGTTTGTAATCTTAGTATTAGATGGAGCAGGATGGATATGGGGAAGAATATATTAAATAAGGTGTCCCAGCATATAGCATACACTCAGTCCCTAAGCATCCTTCAACAAAATTATGACCTTCTAGCAGGAAGAGGTGGCAAAGAAATGACAAGCACTGATTGGAGGTCTTGTAAACACACAACTCAGACTGGTGGATAAAGATTCTTCAAGAACAGGCCACTAACTACTAACCAGGAAACTTAGAGGTTGCTCTAAACTGAGTGTTTTCTTCTCTAATGTTTCTTGCATTTCAGTGCTTGATTGTTCATGACTCTATTTCCCTTCCAATGGACATTTGACTACTTTGTTGATTTCAAACAGTCCTGATCAATATGCCAGAAGCAGATCTCTAACCATGGGATCAATTTTTCAAAGTTCTCTTTAGATAAACTGATGTGAGAGCCATTATCTGATCAACATTTAGCACTAATATAATGTGAAACAGTATATTAATGAATCGGTCAAATCATCAACTTTTACCGAGTCTGCAAGTTAAATATAAATTTCTCCTTTCCTCATTAGCCTCTGTCTAGCCTCTGCTCTAGTATGTACTTAGTCTCTCTGCTTCCCAAGGAGCACAGCCCCTCATACCACCAGTACTGGTGCTAGTTTCTACTGGTGATTGTTACTGCCTTCATCTGTCCCTGCAGCCTGAACTTTGACTGAATATCGCGGTGCCTTTAAGCTCTGTTGTTCCTTGTAGTGGGTGCGACCCGGGCACCTAGAGAACCCCCTGGCTGTGCAACACATATGTGGGGAAGCGGCAAACATGACCTTCTTCTTCATTGCTTTTATCTGCTGTCAGAGGGGATTCAAGTGGTGTTGCCTATCTGCACCCAAATACTTAGAGAGTCTTTAGCAACCGGGTAATCATTTATACCCTCTGAGCTCTCCACAGAACTGAGAGACAAGTATCATGGAGGCTGGACTGGGACACAGAGCCATCATCTCTATGGCAGAAACAACTCAGTCCCAGCCTGGGGCTTCCATAGATATACTTCCTTAGATATGTCAGAACCTGTGTTCCCCAATATCATGACACTATGCTCAGCTCAAACTTCATAGACTCAAAGTAGTTGTATTTCCATGAAACATTGTTCTTCCTCTCCACTGGGTCTTACTGGGAACATGAGCATCCTGATTTCTTTTGTCTGGTCTTCTTAACTCTAAATCTTGGACATTTTACTAGAGATCCACTAATATTTTTATTCAGATTAAAATATTATCTGAGCTAAAATGAGGACATGTTGTCAAATAATTTATTTTTCTTTGTGTTAGGGTTGCCAAAGGAGGAATGCATGAGGCTAAAGTGATAAGAGATTCTAAAATTTATTAGGTCATCTGGATATCAGATGGGCTAGGCCCCAAAATTACACCAGCACCCATGGATGGGGAGACAGAGGTTATAAAGGACTCTAGGTGGGCTTTATCTGGGTGGAGAATTCTCTGGGCAGGTCCAGGTCCCAGAAAGGACCAGAAGGGAAGGATAATGGTCTTAGCAAGTGGAATGTGATCTTAGAAAGTGGAATGTGGTCCAAATGAAAAGGAATGTCTATTGTGAAGTGGCCTAAAGGTCAGTTCCTAGGGGAGCAGGTGCCAATTCAATTATTGGATCAGACTAACACTTTCTTTCTAATTTGAAAAGTTATTTGAAAAGACTTACATGGTACTATGGACTGAATATTGTGCTCCCCTAACCCCAATCCATATGTTGAAACCCTAATCTCCAAAATAATATTTGGAGATGAGCCTTTGGGAGATAATTAGGTCATGAGGGTGGAGACTTCGTGATGGGATTAGTGCCCTTAAGAAAGGAGACCTGAGAGAGGTTGCTCCCTCTTTTTCTCGGTCCTGTGAAGACACAGCAAGAAAATGGCCATCTGCCAAAAAGGAAGATTGTCCTCACCAGAACCTAACTATGCTGACACCCGGATCTCAGAGTGCTCAGCCATCAAAACTGTGGGAAACAAGTTTCTGTTGTTTAAGCCGGCTAGACACATGTTATAAAAA
This sequence comes from Antrozous pallidus, assembly GCA_027563665.1. NCBI lineage: Eukaryota > Metazoa > Chordata > Mammalia > Chiroptera > Vespertilionidae > Antrozous > Antrozous pallidus. Next base: position 37,797,993 of record CM050523.1, read on the forward strand.
TGTTTCACAATGTATTTTATACTTAACAGATAACTTAAAAAATCACATGAAACCAAGAGGGTCTTAGAAAATCCAGACATGTGGTTGCCTCAGTTTCAGTGTAAGCAATAGTAATGATCTTCAGCAGCTGAGAAAACACTGTAGTTAGTCACCTCTACTTAGAGTTCTCTTAATCACTTCATTCTGTCAGGGTTACAGCTTCTGTATATTATAGAATATATATGGGATCTGTATGGCAATTTATGCAAACCTACAATGTCATGTTATATAATAACTAGAGACCCAGTGCATGAAATTTGTGCATGGAGGGGGGGAGGGGCAGGAGGTGTCCCTCAGCCCACCCTGCACCTTCTCCAATCTAGGACCCTTTGAGGGATGTTCAACTGCTCATTTAAGCCTGATCTTATCGGAACTGCCTCTCACAATCCAGGACTGCTGCCTCTCAACTGCTCACCTGCCTGCCTTCCTGATTGCCCCTAACTTCTTCTGCCTGCCAGCCTGATCATCCCTTAACCACTTCCCTGACAGCCTGATTGATGCCTAACTGCTCCCCTAACAGTCTGTTTGCCCCTAACTGCCCTCCCCTGCAGGCTTGGTCACCCCCAACTGCTCTCTCTGGCAGGTCTGAGTCCCCTCAACTGCCCTCCCTGCAGGCCTGGTCATCCCCAACTTCCCTCCTTTGCTGGCCTGTTCACTCCTAGCTGCCTGCCTTGCAGACCTGGTCCTCCCAACTGCCCTTCCCTGCTGGCCATCCAGTGGTGGCCATTTTGTGTCCATATGGGGACATCCATCTTTGACCATATGAGGGCAGCCATCTTGTGTGTTGGAGTGATAATCAATCCGCAAATTACTCTTTTATTAGATAGGATTCAGGCCTGGTACTTGGATGGGGGCTGGTTGGTTTGCCCTAAAGGGTGCCTGGGTCAGGGTAGGGATTATCTTGGGGCATGTGGCAGCCTGGGCGAGGGGCCTGTGGTGATTTGTAGGCTGGCCATATTCCCCAGCAACCCAAGCAGAGGCCCTGGTATCTGGGATTTATTTATTTTCTACAATTGAAACTTTGTAGCCTGGAGTGGAACTAAGCCACTTGCTTGCTCTGTGGCTACAGGCATTTCTGTTGGGATTTATTTATCTTCTATAATTGAAACTTTGTAGCCTTAAGCTGAGGTTAAGGCAGGCCAGGGCTGTGAAAAGCATGGCTTCCTCCATTGCCTGGATCAACCCTAGCCTCCTGTTCTCTCTAGCTCCATGGATGCTGCCATTTTTGTTGGGATTTATTTATATTCTATAATTGAGACTTTGTAGTGTTGAATGGAGGCTTAGGCTGGCCAGGGTGTAAGCAAAGCTTGGCTTTCTCCATTGCTGGGGAAACCCAAGCCTCCTCCTGCTCTCTCTGTGGCTGTGGCCATCATGGTTGGGGTTGATTTGCATATTTGATCCTGATTGGCTGGTGGGCATGGCTTGTTGGTGTACTGGAGGTATGGTCAATTTGTATATTACTCTTTTATTAGACAGGATAGTCTCTCCCTTGACTGTGATTTCTATTCCTGGCCTGCTACCTGAATGGCCTAAGAATCTCAGGTTACATTGACACAACAGTTGTTTGTACTTCAACTCTTTTGCATTTCAACGGGTTTGGTGATACATTATTTCACTTTCAGCAAATTCTCTTTAAAGATCCTATATAGAGAAATGGAGCCTTGGTTTTATGATCACTCATATGCCTCCCACCTTGTCCATTTCTAAGATGAGAAATACCACTCCTTACAAATTCACTAATATGTGTTCCATCTTTGCTTTCCTTGGACTTGTTTCCACGTTTACTCTATAAACACATACAGGACTACCTCCAAAGTGTCCCCAAATCATTTGTTCCACATTCCTCCAAGACACATGCATACACACACTTTTTCAAACATGTGCAGTTGAAAGGGTGCTGACTTCCAGTTGTAATATGGATAAGCCCTGATGGTTTAATGAACAGCATGGTGATTATACTTAATATTAGAGGCTGGGGCATGAAATTTGTTCAAGAAAAGGCCTTCCTTTCCCTGGCTGTGGAAACTAGCTTCCCTCTGGCACCTGGGAGCTGGGCTTTCCTTGCAGCCCCAGATTCATTTGGAAGGTCATCCAGAAGGACCTCTGGTCTAATTAGCACATTATGCTTTTATTATTATTGATTACTGTATCATATACATGAGAGATGGTGATAAAGAAAATATTAAATATTCTCACCACAAAAAATAAATGGGAATTATATGACATGATGGTAATGTTAGCTAATGCTAGGCTCTTAGTCATTTTGCATGATATAAGTTCATCAAATCAACATGTTCTACACCTTAAACATATACAATGTTATTTGTCAATTATATTTAGTAGAGCTGGGAAAAACATACACTGAGTGGACAGATTATTATGATCTCTGAATGCATAATAATCTAGTCACTATATATATATATATATATATATATATATATATATATATATATATGAAGCCCAGTGCAGAATTCATGTATGGGTGAGGTCTGGCCAGCCTGGCCAGAGGGAGGAGACATGAGCAGTTGGCCAGCCTGCCTGCTGGTTGAACTCCTGGTCGAGGGGACAATTTGCATATTAGCCTTTTATTATATAGGATATACACTGAGTGGCCAGATTATTATGTATTCAAGATCATAATAATCTGGCCACTCAATGTATGGCCAGATTATTATGATCTGATTATTATGATTATGATTATTATGATCTTAATATACAATTGAATTCAATTATTCATTTTCATGTCTTACTCTATGCACAGTTCTAAAGAGAATTTATGATTACAAAACAATGGCACTTCAGAGCTTTGGAGTGAAGAGGTTTAACTCCTGGTGAAGGTAGGATATGGAAAGTGTAATAGGGTATAGGATATAGGAAATCTTGGGATTGAGTCCTGGCTTTAAAATGCAACCACTTCCTATGTCAACTTGGAACTAATTTTGAAAATAAGAATCATAATACTTGTTCTATACGTTTTAGGTTGTTATCAGAGCAAATAAAACTAAGGGAATATATTGAAAAACAAACTTGTGTTCCAGTGTTATAGATGAATTGCTGCTTAAAATATCTAGATTACCTGAAAAATACTTGGCAATGCCCAGGGGTCACACCAGCATGGTTGCTGGTGGAAATAGGGTTCTTTTACGGAGTCATAAGAAAAACATTTCAGGACCCACACAATAGGAGAATGAGGTATAGTGGTAAGATTTATTGGGGCAAAAATAAAGGACTGTCCCCAGATGACTGGTGTCTCATCCATAAGCGGATGGTCCAGCTTTGTTCAGCTGTGGATGAAGTCCAGCCTCTGTGACCTCAGACCTGCCCTTATTCTCACCAAGCCCAGCGTGACCAGGCCCCAGCAGAACTTCTCTGTGTCTCATTTCTGAAGTTTCCATAGTTCAACTGAGTCTCTATTCCCCTCCTGCTAGCATAGTCTCTGTTCCTGGCTGCACACTAGTGGTCCACTCTTGTTCCACGCCCACGGGTCTGCTATAGAGAGGGAGCATTGGTAAAAAAGAGCAAATGCACAAATGACTGCATGCTGCTCAGAAAGGCCTTTGTGAAGGTTTGATTATATTACCTCTGGCTTGGGAAAGAGCAAGTTTTGTTTTTTTTCTTCAAACTAACCAATCTCTTTCCTAATCCTCCAGGGCTTGTGCTGGTCCTCCCCACATCCAATCCCTTTCCTGGACCTTCCAGGGGTTCTGCCCTTATCCACTCTGATTATTTTCTCATATTAAACTCCGCCCCTTTGTGTCACCATTTGACTCCTACAGGGCATGCCCAGAGTTCTGCTTTTTCATCCAGTTTCTACTGTGCATGCATTCACCTCCCCCTGAACCCTGTTGGCTTCCACTGGGCCCGTGCCTAGCAAAGATATTTCCCCTGCTATTTTCTTCTCCCCAGTAATACTAGCTAATGATCAGTAGCCATTCTCCCTGCCTGTTTCAGGAATTAGGTTCCCTTGAGGTAGGATGGGGAGCCTGTAAATGTTGTGGCTTCCTAGCAAATCAATGTCCAAGTCAGCTTCCTCAAGAATCAGGCTTAATGTCCAATTCCATTTACTCCCTTCCTTTACTAACTAGCTATCTATGAAAACACCTATGAGTCACATATCTGTGGATTTGGACTTTATGAACACTTATATGTTAGGTTGTGCCGCATCTTTATGAAAATTCTCCTTCCTTGATTCATTTTACAGAGAAATCAGAACATGTGAGAAGGGGTGATGGTCTCAAATGCAAAGTAGAGCAAGCAGAGTGGGTAGAGCAGAGGGAGATGCTGCTGTGGAAAGTGAGTAAAGTGGGAGTCGATATGGAAAGTGCTTTGCACGCCCCAGCTGTAAGTAAGGTACAGTGAAAGGAGCTGCAAGGAAATGAGGAGGAAGTTTTTTTTCTTCTTCTTCTTCTTCTTTTGAGTAATAGCCTAGTCTGGCAGTTTATAAGGGACTTTAAGACCCATTTGTTTTGACTAAGGTGTACATATTTCTAAATTTCTGCCCCTTTATAAACACATTTGTTCTAACCATATTGCAACAGATCTGCATTCCTAGCCAATTTCCTTGAATTCTTAATTTCTGTTAACAACTCTGGCAATTAACCAATTACTCCTTCCACTGAAGGGCTCGGGGAGGAAGGGACCAATGATTTATAGCAGCACAGCATCCTTGCTTGTTGAATTGAACTCAATTGCTGGAGTACTTCATTTAGAGAATAGATGGGCAGGTGAGTAGCCAACAGACTGAGGCCAGCCAGACTAGTGCTGCTGATAGGTGACAGGTTGGAAGTGGTGACTCCCGTGCTGTCTGTTTCTCACCTCCTCTCCCTGTACCCAGAGTTCATGGAAAACCTTATGCTGCCTATGTGGGTCAGCCAGCCAGTCTGGGGCTGACAGTTTTTAGAAGAGTGAAGTCACAGTGGTCTTGGAGGTGGTCTAGTCTCATAGTGCAGGATGCTGTATTATAATGCTCTAGCGAAAGGGCATTTTCAAATATTATCAGTAATGACTGTGGGAGCCAGCTCCTTCCACTGCTGGGCAACACTTTTGGAAATTGTCCCTTAAAATGAGAAAAACAGTTACTTTTCTGTAATTGTAGTCAACACTGATCCTACTTTTGTCTTATGAAACAATAATAATAAAAAACAAAATTCTGCTCTCTCTTATAGAAAATTCACTTCTAAAACTTGAGAACAGCTTCTGTGTCTCCATCCCCTTTCTTCACTGTAGTTCTTCTAATGCTTCTGGAACTTCTTTTTAAAATCTCTTTCCAGAGCCTTCTAAAGACACCCTTTTATTTTTCAAGGCTCTTGTTAAATTGCACCACCAAAATTTTAATGCAATTTTCCATATTGCATTTCTCATAAAGCATGTTCCTGCTGTTTCTAATTCCCTTATTATCTTTAGTCTCAGTAATCCATAGATTCTTGGGGAACTCTTCAATTAAAGCCAATAACATGACCAGGAACATTCTGATGACATTTGCTTGTTCTTACCTGAAATAACTTTGGCATCATCCTTTCTGTTTCAAGAACTATTTCTAGGGCCATGTGGCATGGCTTGAACTTTTGATGTGCTCTTTAAGAGAATCTAAATTTACTAAGTTCATAAAACTATAGACACTGGTAAAGACAATAACAGAGCCAGTGGAGTTGAGAATGGGGATCAGCCAGACAGAAGAAGGGAAAGGCTGCCTATAAATGCTGCAATAGCCCCTTTCTTTTAGGTAAGAAAACTCTTTGGTGGTAAATATTGAATCACCCCAGAAGGCAAGAATGACCAGATGCATAGACATGCCAGTGTGTACGTGATGTGAATCAAGTTGTGCAAAAATACCACTGGTTCTCAGATATTTGTTGTACCTCACCTACTAACAGAAAGCCTCATGTGGGTAACACTTTTTGCTTAAGGTCACCATAAAAATATAAATGTTCTCCTGAAGAATAAATTAGTAATCCATAATCAGCTAGTAACATCTTAGCTATATTTGACCAAATTAGGATTAGCCGGTCACCAAGTAGACCCCAGAGGGAGTTGTCCACAAATTAATGTATTTAAAGTGCATGAAAATAAAGAAGTTTGTAAAAAAAAAAAAGACAGTTTCAAGACATGATTGTAACAAGGGGATAAATAGGAAGACTAGAGATAAGGACTTGGTGGGTAATGAGCTGCCTGAGACAAGTATGGCACCTCTATGTAGTCTATGGAGCCCTTTGTAGATATGGATACTGAGAAATGAATGAATACAGGGAAGATGCTAAAAGGCAGCAAAAAAGGGAATATTAATAAATGCCACCAGTTGAAATGCTATGGAGAGAGACCCTGAGAAGGTATCTATAGAGCTTGAGCTCAGGAACTATGAATTGGCTGAATAGGTATGATGTGTAATTCTTTGATTTTTAATTATCATGTCCACCTCTGAGTGGACTTAAATGATTACAGAGCTATAAACTATAAGTGGAAATAGTGTTTGGATTTCTGGGTTTTTTTTAAACTTTCTATTCTATTTTCCTTAATTTCCCCCATTTTATTCCTGCCATTTTCCTGGCCACATTCCCAAAGAGAATTAGCAAATGGAAAGGATGAAGGGATCAGAAGGTAGATAAAAATGGGGGAAAAATGAAAGTGAGAATAATTTTCATATTCTTTCTGATTCTGAATTAGCAGAACTCTTTTGATTTCCAGTGACAGAAGACCAACATAAAGTAACTTAAGCATAAGAGTGTAGTGAGTCCCATAAATGAAAAGTGAAAAGGGGAGGGTAACCTCAGGGACACCTTCACCCTGAAACTTCAGGACTGCCATCTCTCTCCCTTTCTTTCTCTCCTCCCTTTCCCCTATTTCCTGTGTGTGTTTCTTTTTCTACTTATTATATTTATTGTTTTCTACCACATAGGGTCTTTCTCCTATTGTAGGCTTACATCTTCATAACTGTGTGATCCATGTGAAAAATAGTCCACCCCCCTCCCTTTTTTTTTAGTTTGGTTCTTGAAAAATATAAAACAGAGAATAGTTTTGATTTGGGTCATGTGCTTCTGCCCAGAACAATCAGTCAAGGTTAAAGTTGCTATAATTGGCTTATTTTGGATTCCATGTAACTGCCATGACCAAGCAACTGCTATCTGTTACCAGACAGGGAGATGAGGGGTGTTGCACAAACAAATAAAGAATCATAATAGACAGGAAGATTAGAAGAGTCATTAAATAGCAGTGTCCCTATATTCCTAATGATGGTAAAGATCTTGGTGGGTTTTTTACAATCTGCAAACTACTTACCCAATTTTGAAATGGATGGTATTACTCTGCCAAGACTGCCATAACAAAATAACAGCAATCATTTGCTCTCTCACAGTTTTGGAGGCTGGAAGTTCATGATTAAGGTGCTGGAAGGGTTGATTTCTCCCAAGGCTACTCTTCTTGGGTTACAAATGGCCTCCGTCCCACTGTGTCTTCACAAGATCTTTCCACAGTGCAGATACCCATGTCCCCCATTTGTTTCCCCCTACTCTCCTTATAAGTACACTAGTCATAGTGTCTCACATGACACAACCTCACTTAATTACCCCCTTATATGCCTTATTTTCAAATATAGTCACAGTAGTGGACCTCAATATAAGAATTTTGAAGATAATACAATTCAGTCTATAACCTGGACCAGTTGGAGAATGATGTTTGAGTTTAATTTTTCCCAAAATCTTAGAGGATAGGTATAAATCAGGAAGAGTGAATTCAATTAGAACAAATATATAGAATATTTTCAGTATAAGTATTGGGGAGATTAAGATCAGGTGGTTATGACACATAATGCCACTGAACAGATCTAGCAAACAGGCTAATGATAATGGACTAGTATGAGCTGGGCATTCTGTGTAACAGAAAGACTAATGTTAAATTTTCCTAAGGGTCTCCCAAAAGAGGGCATCCCTAGTCTTGGGAGAGGCAAGGGCTTCTATGCCAACTTAAGGAATAATTTTTTTCTGATTTTGTCTGATGTAGAAGCTGGCTGCATTTTTGGTGTTGCCATCATCTGAGGCCCAAGTTTTTTTATTTTATTTATTTCATTTTTATTTTTTTAAATATATTTTATTTATTTTTTTACAGAGCAGAAGGGAGAGGGATAGAAAGTCAGAAACATCGATGAGAGAGACATCGATCAGCTGCCTCTTGCACGCCCCCTACTGGGTATGTGCCCACAGCCAAGGTACATGCCCTTGCCGGAATCGAACCCGGGACCCTTCAGTCCGCAGTCCGACACTCTATCCACTGAGCCAAACCGGTCTCGGCCCAAGTTTTTTTTTAATGTATAGAAAAATATAATACTACTCTGCAAATGTGAATGGTAATAAACCCTATTGCTTGATAATTTCTATCAGAGGAAATAGTTACATATTCAAAATATCTATAGGTAGACAATTAAAATTATCATTGCTATTAAATGGCAGTTTATATACTCAAGCTCTTGTTTGAACTAAAGAGGATATCCAGTCTCTATACTGAGAGGATAATAATCTGGTAGGCCTCCTTATTTAATGAGGAGAAATGAGGTTTCGGGAGACAGAAATTAAAGCACTTTTAGAAGTCAACTATCTCTTGGGGATAATTGATATTATGTTCCACTGAGTGGAAGTTGTGTGTATGTGTGTGTTTGTTTAGTTGGTGTTCAGTTCATTTTTAATCCCTCTACCTATGTACACAGACTACATTTGGTGTGAGTGTGTGTGTGTGTGTGTGTGTGTGTGTGTGTGTGAGAGAGAGAGAGAGAGAGAGAGAGAGAGAGAGAGAGAGAGAACATGAGAAAAAATGAAATCAATTTACCACTAGCATTATTTATAAATTTATCTTTAATGAGATCATTAGAAAAGTAAGATAAACCTGGCAGCCAGGTTTGTGTTAAAAAGAAAAAAAGACTTTCTGATACACAAGGGAAATCCATGTATCATGTCCCTTGCAAATATAAGCATGGATGTTGCACATATGTCCCACATTAATTCTGAAGCAATTTCAGACCCAAATTTGTGTTAATGCTTTTAGCAAGTAATTGGTTGTCCATTCATTCATTAGCAGCATACATATTCTTGCAAAACCTCACCTTTCTCTTCAACAAAGTGGCATGTCTAAGAAGACAGAAGGGTTATAAAATATGTGAGGTAGGATGAGAAAACAAATCAAAGAGAGAAAGTTACATATTAGTTGTAGAACATTAGTCATAGAAGTGGGATTTAAAAAACACTTTGCTTCCTTTTACCTTTGCACACACAAAAAAGGTGAAATTGTGAATCAGAGCTGCATCAGTGGGCACTTTAGCATTTTATGATTCCAGTTTAGTATAATGTTTTCTCTCTTGGATATTATAATTTTTCTTCCATTTGTAAAGTGCTTTATAGTTTTCTAAGCAGTTTCACATAGAGTAGTTCATTTGTGGAACTAATAACATTTACATGGGATAACAATATTCTAATAAAATTCTGCAATTTGCATAATGAGTTTAACTTTTTATTAAAATGAATGTCACTTAGATAAGATTGAGGGAGGACCCATACTGGTCAACAGTCTTGAAGTAAGAGCTGACCATTCCTGATTTATAAGAGGAAAGGGTCCCTATGCTTTCTGGCTCCTTGATTCTCTCCCTTTATTTGGGGGCTGCCTGGCCTTTGTCTCTATTTTCAGTTAACACAGAGAGTAACTTAGGGCAGAGAAAGTGGGATTCAAAGGGCTTAAAAATTTCCTCTGTACCTACTAAGGTTACAAGAATTATACGTGTTTATTTTTTATTTGTTTGCATATAATTTGTAAAAAAATGCTAAAATTAAGATCCGGTGGCCACTTCTTAGGAACTGAAGAAGGATTGGAAATATTTATTCAGAGGTGAACAGAATTCTGAAGCTGTGTTTAGGATGAGCTAATTGCTATATGCCCTATTAAAATGCAGCTCTAGTTTTAGCATAGAGGGAATATACATTACAGTACCCACTGTTGAATCACTCTGTCTTTTCCTTCCTTATCTCTTCTCTGCTCAAACATTGATGGAGGCCTGATTTTCCACTTCCAGAGCTTCATACCCCTTTAAGGTATTTATGGTGAAAATGTGGAATCATCTAGAATGGGATAATTAGTTGGATAGTTATAAATTTTGAGGTATTCTTGGAAAAAGGAATTTGAGGGTCTGGGACAACAAAGAGGAAATGGGGGAGAAGGAGGTGAGGAATAAAATTACTTTGAGCAAATATGGTCATGAATAAAATGTTTTAATATTTTAATAGGAAGGCTAAATACACAAAGATAACCTATCCCCACTTCACATTTTCTTGAAGAGTTGTGACAGAGTCCTCATTTTCATTCTCATTCTTTCTCTCTTGTGAACACATTTCCTGCATTGTTGAATGTAGTAGTATGCCCAGTTAAAACCTGCATGACTCAGCCTCTCATTCAACTTTTTATCAGCTGACAGTTTTTGCCATATGGTTAGAGTTTCTGACCACAAGTTACTTTCGAGAATACAAGCTACACGCTAAAAGGTGGAGGGGGAAAAGATGGAAAGAATCTGAGATACTGATGCTCTGTTGAACATCTCTTGTGCACACCTATTATTCCAGCCACTGCTAAGTGAGGAGCTTTATTAAGTTCCTCTCCCTTGCTGATCCATAGAATATCTTATCATTTGCTTTTATGGGTCACTGGTAGGAACTTCTTTGACTCCTAAGGAAGTACACAAGGAGAGTTAAGACATCTTGGGACCACTGTGTACACTTACCAATGAAGAATGGGGAACAATGGAGCCATGCTTTACTCTTTTTCTCTGTCATAAGGTCCTAAGATGTATTTCATAAAAGCCTCTTCAACAGCCCATGCTCTGCTCCAATAGGTCATCCATGGTAGTAATAAAGCAACTTAGTATTGGCATTCCCCTCTCACATACACATATCCTGTAGTCCTCTTCTGCTTACAAATAAACTATTTATGAATTAACCTTTGCCTCAGAGTGTTCTTTCCATAGATTCTAGTCTTTGACAACTAAAATCATGAGTAATAAACCAGTCCTGGATTTCTGAACTTTTCCTTTTTTAACAAGAGAGTTGTCAGCTCAAGAGTTTCTATTTGGTTCTTTTTAAAAAAAATGTTATTTTAGAGTAGTTTTAGGTTAATGGCAAAATTGAGAAGGTAAAGAGATTTCCCACATATGCCCTGCCCTCGCCCGCTTGCACAGCCTTCTCCATTAACAGCATCCTCCACCAGAACGGTACATTTGTTACTGGTGATGTGCCCACATTGACACATCAGAACTGCCCATGGTTCATAGTTTACCTTAGAATTCATTTTTGTTGTTGTACATTCCATGGGTTTGGACAAATGTATAAAAACATGTACCTACCATTATAGTATCATGAGGAGTATTTTTTACTGCCTTATAAATTCTCCATGCTCTACTTAATCATTCTCCTTACTCCCACTCCTGCAACTCCTGACTTTTTATTATCCTTTTTTTTGCTTTTTCTAAAATGTCATGCAATTGGAAACAGAGAGTATGTAACCTTTCCAGATTGGCTTCTTTTACTTAGAATTACACATTTAAATTTCTTCCATGTCTTTTAATGGATTGATATATCATTTCTCTTAGCATTAAGTAATATTCCATTGTCTGGATGTACCACAGTTTTGAAAATTATGAATAAATCTGCTATACACATTTGTGTGCAGGTTTTTGTGTAGACTTCAGTTCTTTCTTATAATTTTTATTATTTAAATTATATTCTCTACTTAATGAGATACTATTTTTGTACTTTCCTTATATTCTTTAGACATAGTGGTCTTTGAACATATTTTATTTTATTTTATTTTTTTTTTAAAGAAAAAATACATATTATTTATTTACTAGTTATTATTATTATTTTTTTTTAATTATTTTTTATTGATTTTTTGCAGTATAATAGTAGTACCTGTTTTCCTTTCCCCCTCCCCCTTATCCTCCCCCCCAGCCTCCCCCACCCCCCAGCACATATCCCCAGCTTCCCCCCTCCCCGCCCCAGTGTCTTTCATTCATTGGTTATGTTCATATGCATGCATACAAGTCCTTCCGTTGATCTCCCCCCGCATCTGCCTCCCATCCACCCAAGCCTCCCCCTGTAGCTTGACAGCCTGTTCAAGGCCATCCTGCCTCTATATCAATCACTCTCCCCTGTTTCTTTTCTTCAAAAATATCTTGCCTCTGCATACTAGAAATAAATGTATAAGAACAAAAAGTGTTTCATTCTCGGTTTCAATGTCCAACTTTTCTGAGTCCCAGTTTCAGTGTCAAATAATTCATTATGTGTATAAGTCAGCAATGGTATCCAGATGGTGGACATATCGTGTCAATGCATGATCCATCCTCTCTGGTTTGGTCCTGGGCTGCCTGCAGACATGCACAGCTGCTGACTGCTAGTATGGCAAGGTGTCGTCAGTGTCCCCCATCTCTGGACCATCCTCATGGCTGGAACAGATCCATCAGTTCCTCACCGTCGCAGGAACCCCATGGTCTTGGAGTTGTTCTCTGAAAACACACAAACACATTCTCGACCAAAAGTTAACAAAGGGATCCTCTATGCAAAATAGACTTGGGATTCTTTTTAATTTTTGCCTAAATGATTTTCCTTTGGCTTATTTTGACACCATGTGTGTTTTTTCAGGGGTGTCCTGCTATTGTTTTTACAAATGGAATTTACTTTACTGGAGTAAGAATTTTCTAGATGTATTTTACTTACTCAATATTTTTTTTGTCCCTTTCATGATATTACCCCGCTGTCCCCTCCCCTTTTTTGATTAATGGGGACTTTTGGAAATTTTCTATTGCAGTCTTGATAATTTTAAATTTTAATTTTTGTACACAAAGTGACTGCTTTAGGTTCTTTGGATGTTAGGCAATTTTACAGAGAGATGAACTACTGATAGATTTTTCAGTTAATGTTTTAGGAAAAGCTTTTTGTCCATTACACTATAATTTTCTTGAGTATTCTCGTATTTCACTTGGCCAATTTAAATTAATCTGAAAACTTGATTACTATTTTCCTGTCAATTTTAATACTCAAGCAGAAATCTTAGTTTACCCTGTGAATACTAGTGGAAAGGAATATTTGCAATTTTGAGTAGGTCCCGAGCATTCCTGGTAATAGACTGAATTTAGATATAGAGCAGCTATTGCTGGCCGAGTCTCTGTCTGCCACCTGGGTCCCCGTATGAGTTGTGTGTGGGAGGCGAAGCAGCCGTGGGGGTAGGAGACCTCCCTTAGGAGGGTTGAGAATTCAAACCCCTGCAAGGTTTGTGGATGAGGGTCTGTGCCCCACCTCTGTTGACCTTTTAGTTCTCTCCTGTTGGCCCCTCTGCGACTGTGCCTGTCTTAGGTTGTTCCTTCCCTGAGGAATCTTACCCGTCTCTGGCTAACCAGCCATCCTCCGGGGCCAAACAGGGTGATGTGAAGTTCAGTTCTGTCTCCTTTGTAGTCTATGCCCCCCTGTGGCCTCCACGTCCAGTACCTGCCTTGGGGTCCCCTAGCCTGCTGGCGGGGTCCCGGTACTGATCACATATCTCGGGGGACCCAGGTTTCTTCTCCAGAGAGGGCCCAGCTCACACCATTGGTCGAGATACAGATCCATGGTGCCAGCTGCCCAAAGGCTTCAGCCACACCTCGAACCGAAAACTCTGGCATCAGCTGTGTGTATTTGGGTAGTAACAAGAAGGTCCCTCTTGGCAGAAAGGGCAAGAAGGGCCAATATAGAATGCTCGGATGCCTTCCCAGTGCCTTAATTCCTTCTGAAAGGGATTAATTTCTTTCCTATTCTTTTTTAAGTTGCTGTCCAACATTCAAAGAATTAGTTTGTAAGTTTATTTGGGATAATTGTATAATATGCTGTTGTCAAATATCAAATATTATAATGACATTAGAATAATATCATGTAAGGGTATTATGGTGTCATGGGAGGTTAAGCAGGGCCTAGCCTAAGGACTGGTCTCCATAGGATATGACAAGCTCTAGGCCATGTCAATTCAATGTCAGACTAGCTGCCATTTTTTTATAATTTTATATAAACTTTGTCAGGGATGTAAAAACACAAATCACTTACCTCAGTTCAAGAGTTCAAGTATATTGACTTTTCCACTTACTCTTGCCACCTGCCACTTACCCTGAGGTTTGACATTCTGATGGACTTTTCTCAGTCTCTGGATCTATTCTTGTTCATCAGTCTATGTCATTGATTGTATTCCTCAAATGAGTGAGATCATGTGATATTTGTCTTTCTCTGCCTGGCTAATTTCACTTAGCATAATGCTCTCCAAATCCATCCATGTTGTTACAAATGGTAGGAGCTCCTTCTTTTTTTCCGCGGCGTAGTATTCCATTGTGTAAATGTACCATAGTTTTTTGATCCACTCATCTGCTGATGGGCACTTCGGCTGTTTCCAAATCTTAGCTATGGTAAATTGTGCTGCTATGAACATAGGGGTACATATATCCTTTCTAATTCGCCTTTCTAATTTCTTGGGGTATATTCCTAGAAGTGGGATCACTGGGTCGAATGGGAGCTCCATTTTTAGTTTTTTGAGGAATCTCCATACTGTTCTCCACAGTGGCTGTACTAGTCTACAATCCCACCAGCAGTGCACAAGAGTTCCTTTTTCTCCGCATCCTCGCCAGCACTTGTCGTTTGTTGATTTGTTGATGTAAGCCATTCTGATAGGTGTGAGATGGTACCGCATAGTCGTTTTGATTTGCATCTCTCGGATAATTAGTGACTTTGAGCAAGTTTTCATGTGTCTCTGGGCCTTCCTTTTGTCTTCTTTCGTGAAGATTCTATTTAGGTCTGTTGCCCATTTTTTTATTGGATCATTTGTCCTCCTTTTATTGAGTTGGGTGAGTTGCCTGTAGATGCTTGAGATTAAACCTTTATCACTAATAACATTTGCAAATATGTTCTCCCATACAGTGGGTTTTCTTGTTGTTTTGTTGATGGTTTCTTTAGCTGTACAAAAGCTTTTGATTTTGATGTAGTCCCATTTGTTTATTTTCTCTTTAGCTTCCATTGCCCTCGGAGCGGTATCATCAAAGAAGTTCTTTTGGCATATGTCTGAGATTTTTCTTCCTGTAGATTCCTCTAATATTTTTATGGTTTCCTGTCTTACGTTTAAGTCCTGTATCCATTTTGAGTTTATTTTTGTGTATGGTGTAAGTTGGTGCTCTAGTTTCATTTTTTTGCATGTATCTGTCCAATTTTCCCAACACCATTTATTGAAGAGACTGTCTTGACTCCATTTTATGTTCCTGCCTCCTTTGTCAAATATTAATTGAGCATAGTGGATTGGGTTGATATCCGGATTCTCTATTCTATTCCATTGATCTATATGTCTGTTCTTGTGCCAGTACCAGGCTGTTTTAAGAACAGTAGCCTTGTAATACAGCTTGAAATCTGGTATGGAAATCCCACCGACTTTGTGCTTCTTTCTCAGGATTGCTGTGGCTATTCGGGGCCTTTTTTTGTTCCAGATGAATTTTTGGAGAGTTCTTTCTAGGTCTGTGAAATATGCCATTGGTATTTTAATGGGGAGTGCATTAAATTTATAGATTGCTTTGGGTAGTATGGACATTTTAATTATGTTGATTCTCCCAATCCATGAACATGGAATGTTCTTCCACCTGTTTACATCTTCCTCTATCTCTTTTTTCAGTGTCCTGTAGTTTTCCACAAATAGATCTTTTACCTCCTTAGTTAAGTTTATTCCTAGGTATCTTAATTTTTTTGGTGTGATGGTAAATGGGATTGCTTTTTTAGTCTCTCTTTCTGTAAGTTCACTATTAGTGTATAGAAATGCCATAGATTTCTTGGCATTAATTTTGTAGCCTGCTACATTGCTGAACTCATTTATTAAATCTACTAACTTTTTTATGGAGTCTTTCGGGTTTTTTATGTACAATATCATGTCATCTGCAAATAAGGATAGCTTAACTTCTTCTTTTCCAATTTGGATGCCTTTTATTTCTTCTTCTTGTCTAATTGCAATGGCTAATACTTCCAGTACTATGTTGAACAGGAGTGGTGAAAGTGGGCAACCCTGTCTTGTTCCTGTTCTTAGGGGAAATGGTTGTAGTTTTTGCCCATTGAGTATGATGTATGCTGTGGGTTGATCGTATATGGCTTTTATTATGTTGAGGTATGATCCTTCTATTCCTACCTTATTGAGAGTTTTTATTAAGAAAGGATGTTGGATTTTGTCAAATGCTTTTTCTGCATCAATTGATATGACTATGTGATTTTTATCTCTCAATTTGTTTATGTGATGTATCACATTTATTGATTTGCGGATATTGTACCATCCTTGCATTCCTGGGATAAATCCTACTTGGTCGTGGTGTATGATCTTTCTGATGTACTGCTGGATCCGATTTGCTAGAATTTTATTGAGGATTTTGGCATCTATATTCATGAGGGATATTGGCCTGTAATTCTCTTTCATTGTGTCGTCTTTATCTGGTTTTGGTATTAGGGTGATGCTAGCTTCATAGAAGGAGTTTGGAAGTTTTCCATCCTCTTGAATTTTCTGGAATAGTCTGAGGAGTATAGGTTTTAGTTCTTCCTTGAATGTTCGGTAAAACTCCCCTGTGAAGCCGTCTGGCCCTGGGCTTTTGTTTGCTGGAAGCTTTATGATGACTGCTTCAATTTCTTCCACAGTTATTGGTCTATTGAGTTGTTTAGATTCTTCTTGATTGAGTTTTGGGAGGTTATATTTTTCTAGAAACATATCCATTTCCTCCAGGTTGTCCAGTTTGTTGGAGTAGAGTTGTTCATAGTATTTTTTAACAATCCTTTGTATTTCAATGGGGTCTGTTGTTATTTCACCTCTTTCATTTCTGATTTTATTTATTAGGGTCCTCTCTCTTTGCTTCTTGGTGAGTCTGGCTAGAGGTTCATCAATCTTGTTTATCCTTTCAAAGAACCAGCTCTTGGTTTCGTTGATTTTCTGTATTGTTTCTTTGGTCTCTATGTCATTTATTTCTGCTCTGATCTTTACTATTTCCTTCCTTCTGCTTACACTGGGCTTTTCTTGTTGCTTTCTTTCTAACTCTTTGAGTTGTTGGGTTAGATAATTTATTGCCGCTGTTCCTAGTTTTTTGCAGTAGGATTGTAGAGCTATGAACTTCCCTCTCAGAACTGCTTTCACTGTGTCCCATAGATTTTGGATTGTTGTGCTATCATTGTCATTTGTTTCCATGATGTTTTCTATCTCTTCCTTAATCTCTCTAGTAACCCAGTCATAGTTTAATAGCATGCTGTTTAGTCTCCATGTGTTCGATTTCTTTGGATTGTTTCTATTGTAGTTGATTTCCAGCTTTATGCCACTGTGATCTGAGAATATACTTGATATGATTTCTATCTTCTTGAATTTGGAGAGACTTTGCCTATGACCTAATACATGGTCTATCTTTGAGAATGACCCATGGGCACTTGAAAAGAATGTATATTCTGTGGCTTTGGGGTGAAATGATCTGAAGATGTCAATTAATTCCATCTGGTCCAGTGAGTCATTGAGAATTGATGTTTCTTTACTGATTTTTTGTTTAGAGGATCTGTCCAATGGTGATAATGGGGTATTAAAGTCTCCTACTATGATTGTATTGCTGTCTATCTCTCCCTTGATGTCCTCTAGGAGTTTTTGTATATATTTGGGTGCTCCTGTATTGGGTGCATATATGTTTACAAGAGTTATTTCTTCTTGTTGAATTGCTCCCTTTAGTATTATGAAGTGGCCTTCTTTATCTCTTGTTATGTCCTTCACTTTGAGATCTAATTTGTCAGATATAAGTATGGCTACCCCAGCTTTTTTTTCATTTTCATTCGCCTGAATAACTTTTTTCCAACCTTTCATCCTCAGTCTGTGTGCGTCTTTTTTTCGGAGGTGGGTTTCTTGTAGACAGCAGATACATGGGTTGTGTTTTCTTATCCAGTCTATTACCCTATGTCTTTTGATTGGAGCATTTAACCCGTTTACATTTAAAGTTATTATTGATAGGTGCTTATATGTTGCCATTTTTGTTCTTTGCCCCTGTGATCCTTCTTCGCTTCCTATTTCTTTTTACAGCAGATCCTTTAGCATTTCTTGCATTGCTGGTTTGGTGGTGACGAATTCCCTTAGTCCTTTTTTATCTGTGAAGCTCCTGATTTGACCTTCAATTTTTATTGAGAGCCTTGCTGGGTACAGTATTCTAGGATTCAGACCCTTCCTTTGCATGACTTTGTAGATTTCATTCCACTGCCTTCTGGCCTGATAGGTTTCTGTTGAGAGATCACTTGTTAGTCTGATGGGTGTTCCTTTGTAGGTGACTTTTTGTCTCTCTCTGGCAGCTTTTAAGATTCTTACTTTGTCATTGGTGTTTGCCAATTTAATTATAATATGCCTTGGCGTAGGTCTTTTGGGGTTTATTTTGCTTGGGACTCTGTGAGCTTCTTGGATTTGTGTGGGTTTTTCCTTTCCTATACCAGGAAAGTTTTCTGTCATTATTTCTTCCAACAGGTTTTCTATTCCTTGCTCAGTTTCCTGTCCTTCTGGAAGCCCAATTATACGGATGTTGTTTTGTTTCATGTTGTCCCAAAGTTCTCTTAGGCTCTCCTCCTGCTTTTTAATTTTTTTTTCTAGTATCTGCTCTACTTGGTTATTTTTTCCTACCTGGTCTTCTAGCTCACTGATGCGATCCTCTGCTTCTTCTAGTCTACTCTTAATACTTTCTATTGAGTTCTTTACTTCAGCAATGTCACTTTTCATTTCTTCATGGCTCTTCATCATTTCTTCCTGGGTCTTCCTCATTTCCTCTTGGGTCTTACTCATATTATCAAATTTGTCTTCCATTCTTTTCAGCCACCTTATGACCATTTCTCTGAATTCTTTCTCTGACAGGTTGTTAACTTCCATTTCGTTTACCTCCTTTTCTGGCGAGCCTTGCTTTTCTTTCATATGTGGGCTATTTCTTTGTCTTCCCATGGTCTCTCTTCTCTGTGTATGTGGTTATGTAGTTCTCACTCTCCTGTGTTGATTTAAAGGCACAAAATACAACACAACCAGGTGCAACGCACCAGGCACTGAACCGGAATGTAGTCAAAGTAATTGTAATTCCAAATAAAGGTGACTGCCAGAGAAAGGCAAATTTGGTGATAGGTGGGAAAAAAGAAAGAGAACCTCCCCCAGACCCACACAGACACTCACACACCCACACTCACACAAAAAAGAAAGAGACCCCCCCAAACACATACACTCACAAAAAAGAAAGATAGGAATGCCAAAATGATAATGGGAAAAGGGGGAGAAGAAAAAAAGAAATAAAAGGAGTAAATTATAAATGTGGGGTGAAAACTCCTATAGGATAGCCCCTAATCCGAACCAAAACCTGCAACAAGTACTTGGAGATTGATACAAATTACATACAACTACTAATATCAAGAGAGGTGAGGGAACACAGAAGCAAAAATCTATCTCAAAAACAATGCAGATGAGGACAACAAAACAAGAAACAACACCAAAAATAAAAATAACCCCCCCTACAAGACAAACCAAAATAACAGAGTAAGCAAATCAATCTCATAAACCTGCTTAAAAAATCAATATAATCAACAGTCAAGTAAACAACAACAACAGGACAGGGCTAAAATCACTTTAAGATAGTGAAGTCAGAGAAGCTAGAGGTATATATGCACTTGGATTAGGTGGTTAGAGATTAGATATATCAGTGGGGTGAAATTTTAACAGGGGGTAAGGGGAAAGAATTAGGTAAATCTAAAGCGGGAAAAGTGTAAGGGAAACAAGGCACTAAATAGGGAAAGGTTAGCCAGAGAGTGGTGGTATAAAGGTGAAGTTGAGGTAGAGTAAAAGATACTAAAGTGTAGATGAAAATAGACTGTATTCCCAAGGTCGAAGAAAAGATATAATCAATTCCCTGTCACATAAGAGTCAATTTGTGATTTGGCCCCTGGGTGGCAGTGTTTCTAGATTGACTTCTGGGTCTATTGGTCCTCTCTATCCTGAACTAAACAATACTGCCTCTCTAATGGTGACTGCTGTTTTAGCAGCCAGAACCCTCCCAAAATCTTCCGGTCTTCCCCCCTCTGTCAGGTCCAAACTGATTGCGCTCCAGGGATCAACTCTGCCACCAGCTCCAAGGGCCCTCTCCCAAGTTCACCAGCTTCAACAGCCACAGATTCTATTTCAGGTGCAGCTCTCCAGGTTTTGAGTTCCGAGGTGCAGATCTCCCAGACTGCCAGCCCCCTCAGTTTCGCGCCCAAAGTACCCCCAGGGAAATCTGACCTTTCCGAGCTAGAGTTTAGCGCTCCCTGGGCTCTGCGCGCCTCCGCACCTGGGCGCCGGTGCTCCGGGAGCCCCAGAGGTCCCGCTGGTACCGCGAACGGCAGCTGTATGTTTTCCGGCTCCTCTCGTTCAAGATGTCCTGGTCCGCCTCCGCGCGCCTCCTCGCGCAGTTGGCTCAGGGAGAGAACCCAGCAGTACTGGGGCCTCTCAGGCTGGGGAGGCCAGCGCAGCAGTCCTCTGTCTTCTCCTGGAGCACAGCTGTCCCCCTAGTCTCCGACAAATGCTCCCTGCGCGACTCTCAGCTGCTCCCTCCCTCTACCCTGTGCGCAGATTCAGATCGAATCCCTCCGTTCCGCCGCCATTTTTTCCCCTCTTTGAACATATTTTAAATCACTTATTTAGAGTCCATCTACTATGTAGAATATCTAGGTTTCATGAGGAGAGTTTCTACCGACTGGCTGTTTTTTTTTTTTGTTTGTTTGTTTGTTTGTTTTTGTTTTTGTTTTTGTACATGGGCCATACTTCCCTGTTTCTTTGCATCCCTCATAATTATTTTTGTTGAAAATGAAATTTTCCCCCCAAAATATATTTAAATAATATAATGTAGTAACCCCGGATGGAATTCAGATTTTCCCTCGTCATCTCTAGGTTTTGTAGTGACCCCTGTTATTTTGGTAGCTATTTTTCATTTGTTTGTTTAAAACTTTCCCTGAATAATTCTGTGCTCTCCGGTTGTTTTTTTTGTTGTTGTTGTTTGTTTGTTTGTTTGTTTTTCATGTGTAGCCACTGAAATATCTACATGGTTAGTTTCTTAGCTAGCCAAGTATACAAATTATACTGAGAGCACCTTAAATTTCTTGGGCCAATAATATTCTGGAGAAACAGCTAGTTTTAGAGGATGAGCTCTGAGTATAGTGAAGTAAAGAAAAACATGCAAGTCAGGGTTCCCAGGGAACTTTCAGACAAGTAACACGAGGACAACTCTGTGTGGATGTAACTTTTGAAGAGGTCCAAATCTGCTCTGTTCATGCCAATGGCTGCTAGACTACTGGTTTGTATGCCAAATTGGGAGACCTTCGGTTTTCCAAGAATTCTGTGGGTCTGGCGAGAGAGTGACCGGCACATGACAAGTTATAATGCCACAAAGTTTCCTATTCTTACCACAACACAGCTATTTTTTCTTAAATAAACACTTCTTAGTTGCAAGGTTTTGGTGAATTGCTCAAGTTCTGATAAAAAAATTTCTTCAATTATTATTTTTTTTGCCAATGCTCTCACTATTCATATAGAAGAGTGGTGTTTTGGAGGTTCTTACTCTGTAATTCCTAATGCTGTTGCCTCCAGAATTCTGCCTTAATTTCAGAATGAAGGGGAAATCAAGATATTCTCAGAGGAAGGAAAACTAAGAGAATTTGCCACAGCCACACATTAGGCATTTCTACTCCTCTTGAGTTTTCTAAATTATTTTTGTCAGAATGTGATTTTCAATGCATGTAGAGAAAACATGTTCAACAACAATATGTGAATATAATGAATGTGGGAGAATACAGATATTTAAAGAGAGGTAATGCTTCTACACTTTATTCATGTGAGTAAAATGATGACAACATAAAGTATGTATAAATAATGTAACACTAAAAAGATATATAGGTTAAGTTCAAAATCACTGTATGTAAATCAAAATAGAATTACAAAAATGTGCAATCATTCCAGAAAAAGACAAGAAAAAGAAATTGGTGAAACATAAATCAAGGCAACAAATAGAAATACATACCAAAGAGAGTCATATTTAAGCCATATGTTGATAATTACTTTCAAAAAAAGTTTAGCCCCAGCTGGTTTGGCTCAGTGGATAGAGCATTCACCTGCAGACTGAAGGGTCCCTGATTTGATTTCTGTCAAGGGCACATGCCTGGGTTGCAGGCTCGATCCCTGGTGGGGGATGTGCAGGAACAGCCAATCAATGATTCTCTCTCATCATTGATGTTTTTATCTCTCTCTTCTCTCCCTTCATCTCTGAAATCAATAAAACTTTTTAAAAAAGGTTTAAATATACTAATTAAATGGTAAAGATTATCAGGGTAGATTTAGAAAATGACCTAGTCATATGATGTCTACAAGAAAATTACTTCAAATATAATAATATAGGCATATTGAAAGTAAAAGGATAGAAAAAGATATACCATGCAAATATTAATAAAAAGAAAACAGTTGTGGTTATACTAATACTATATAAAGTAGACTTTGGAGCAAATAAAATACCAGGAAGATTCTATACTGATTAATTAATCAGTACAAGAAGATATAGTAATCCTAAATATGCATGCTCTGAACAATAGAGCTGATAATATATGGGGTAAAAACTGACAGAACTGAAAGGAAAAGTAGACAAACTCACAATTACTAGTATAGTTGAAAATTTAAACTTCCCTCCTTCAGTCATTGATAAAACAACGAGATAGAAAAAACTGTAACATTATAGATGATTTCACAGAATTGATTTGACATTTACAGAACATTTCACCCAAAACAACAGAATACACTTACTTTTTAAGTGCTAATGGAACATGTACTATGATAGACCATGTCCTGGGCCATAAAACAAACCTTAACACATTTTAAAGAACTGAAACCATACAAATTGTGTTCTTTGACCACAGAGCAATTAAAGGAGTAATCAATAGCAGAATTATAATGGGCTAATCACCAAACTACTTGGAACCTGAACAACGCACTTCTAAATCATTCAAGGGTCAAGAAGGAAATCTCAAGGAGTATTAAAGAATTACACTGACCTGAATAAAAATGAAACATAACATATCCAAATTTATGACACTGAAGTAGCGCTGAGAGGTAAGTTTAAGCAGCAAATGAGTATGTTATAATATAAAAAGTCTCAACTCAATAATCGAAGCTTCCAACTCAAGAAAGAAGGAAAAATAAAAATAAACTGAACAAAAGAAGGAAGGAAATTAATTATTAAAGAAAAGAACAGAGATCAGATAAATTGAAAAGATTAAAACAATGGACATGGTCAAAACAAAGAGCTGATTCCTGGAAAAGATTAATGTAATTGATAATGTTTTAATAATGTTAACAAACAAAAAAGGCTGAAGACATAATTTACCAAACTAAGAATAAAATAGAATATATCCAAGTATCAGATTCTAAAAAGATAAGAAAATAATAATCTGAACAGTTCTCTATATAAATGTTGGACAACTTAGATGAGCTTAGATGATCTATTTTTCAAAAATGAAAAATTACTACAACACACTCATCATGCAACTGATAATTTGAATAGTTTTAGAACTATTGATAAACTTGAATTTTGTAAAGTAAAGTCTTCTGAAAAAAATATTGTAACAATGATGTATGTTACCAGGTGGGCACTAGAAATATTTAGGTGAACACTTTGTAAAGTATATGATTGTCTAACCCAGTGGTTCTCAACCTTTCTAATGCTGCGACCCTTTAAAACAGTTCCTCATGTTGTGGTGATCCCCAACCATAAAATTATTTTTGTTGCTACCTCATAACTGTAATTTTGCTACTGTTATGAATTGTAATGTAAATATATGTATTTTCTGATGGTCTTAGGCTCCACAGCTCTTAGGTTCTTAACCTACCACTGCTGTAGAGCCTAAGACCATCAGGAAAACATAGATATTTGCATTATAATTCATAACAGTAGCAAAATTACAGTTATGAAGTAGCAATGAAAATAATTTTATGGTTGGGGCCACCACAACATGAGATACTGTATTGAAGGGTCAGGGCATAAGAAAGGTTGAGAACCACTGGTAATCATTATGTTGTACACTTAGAACTAATACAAAACAATATTGACTGTAAACTGTATTTGAAAAAAACTAAAAGTTCTATAGGTGAAAAGTAAAATAAAACAAAATCTTCTGAAAAAGAATTCTCCAGGCCCAGATGGTTTCAATGAAGAAGTCTACTAAACTTTTAAAGAAGAATTAGAACAAATTCTACACAATATCTTGTGGGAAGTGAAAGAGAAGGAAACATTTCTCAACTCACTGTATGAAACTAGTCTTAACCTGATATCAAAACCATACACAGGTACTATGAAAAAATTTAAAATAGAGTTTATAAATGATATTGATAACTGTTTATTTGAAAATTTATATGTGAATATATAATATATGTATTATAATTTGGCAAGTATGATTAGGAAGAGTGATACTACATAAATATTTGAATTGTGATAGGAGATATAATTACAGATATGAAGGATCTTTAAATATAATAAGAGAATACCATTAGCATATTTAAGGCAAAACTTATTAATATATAGGGGTGGGAGAAAGTAGGTTAAATTACCGGTTATCATTAACTAAAAGATAAATCATGAGTAACGATATGAAATAATCTATACTAATAAAAGGGTAATATGCTAATTAGACCAGATCAGCTGGATGTCTTCTGGATGTTAACATCCTTCTGGATAAAACTGGGGCCCAGCCTGGAGGAAGCTGCCCCAGAGGCAGAGAAGCTGCCCACAGTCATGGTCCTAGGTACCTGTGGCCTGGGCCAGAAACAGGGAAGCCACCTGTGGTACCGGCTGCCTGCGGCCAGCCAGAGGAAGAGAAGCCCAGGTCCCAGATGCCTGAGGCCATCCAGAGAAAGGGAAGCCTGGGTCCTGGGTGCAGGCACTGAGGCAGAGGTGGTTAAGGGCAATCAGGCAGGCCAGGTGAGCAGTTAGGAGCCAGCAGTCCCAGATTGCAAGAGGGATGTCCTACTACCAGGTTAGACCCTATCTCACAGGGGTTGTCAGACATCCCCTGAGGGGTCCCAAATTGCAAGAGGGTATAGACTGGGCTTAGGGACCCCCCACCTTTGTACACAAATTTCATGCACTGGGTTTCTGGTCCTATATAATAAAACCCTAATAAGCAAATCGACTGAATGACAGAATGACTGGTTGCTAGGATGCACACCAACCACCAGGCAGCAGATGCTTAAGGCAGGAGCTTCCCCCTGTTCGTCAGTGCACTCCCACAGGGGGAGCGCTGCTCAGCCAGAAGCCAGGCTTACAGCTGGCAAGTGCAGCAGCAATGGCAGGAGCCTCTCCTGCCTCCACCCTTGGGGGATGTCCACCTGCTGGTTTAGGCCTGTGTCATGAATATCATACATTGGGCCTCTAGTAACAATAATAAGACAAATAATACAAATAAATAATACAATAATTAATAAATAAATTATAATATAAGAATATACTCTGTATTTCACATACTAACAACTGTATACCTACTTTTACCCACCACTGTATTAATATGAAAAATGTTATGAAGTATATAACTATATATATTTAAAATATATATTTGTACACAGATTATATATAAGTATATAATACATATATAAAAAGTATATAACATGCTTTAAATATATATTTACATATATATATACACAAAAAACGATTTAAGAAAAGTAAATGTTTTGACTAAATTAATAACAATAGAATGACATTAAAAGTTAGTCAACTCTGGATTTCCATTCCTGATAATAATGAATAGGTAATTTAAGTCAACTATCCTATTAAAAAACAACCCCTAAGCTGAACCGGTTTGGCTCAGTGGATAGAGCGTCGGCCTGTGGACTGAAAGGTCCCAGGTTCGATTCCAGTCAAGGGCCCGTACCTTGGCTGCGGGCACATCCCCAGTTGGAGGTGTGCAAGAGGCAGCTGATCGATGTTTCTGACTTTCTATCCCTCTCCCTTCCTCTCTGTGAAAAATCAATAAAACATATTTAAAAAAACAACCCCTAAAAAATGTAGATAAAATATTTTTGAATATAGTTGTAGACATTAGAGAGCTAATAAGACACTGAGAATTAATTAAAACAAAACATAAGAGAAGTCAGAAATACAGCTTTCAGGGCCACTTTTTTTTCAGTGTGTATGCTGAGACCTGATTCAGTGATCTGGACTGAGAAGAAAAGAATGGCCAATAACTAGAAACTAAAAGTAACTGTTTAAAACATTAATGCAGATACTGGAGTTGAACAATGTCATTACCGTGATTGAGAATGCAATACACAGATTTAATAGCATATTAGGTACCCAGTTCAAAAGAAAATGGGAAATTAGTACATAGATCAGATGGAAAATGCCATAAATATAGCATAGAGAAACAAACTGAAGAAAAATACAGAAGAGAGAATACAAAAAATAAAATGAGAGGCTCCATATACATGCTATGAAGTATCCAGAAGAAAAGTGGAATTTGAGAACAAAATGATATTTGAAGAAACAATTCCTAAAATATAAATACAAGTTATAAATGAATCCTTGTGAGTCCCAAGTAAAACAAATTGGAAGAAATTATACCTATCATTGTAAAACTACTGAAAATTAAGGACAAAGAATAAGATCTTAAAAGCAGTTGATCAAAATTTACTTTCAAAGGCATCACAATTTGACAGCAGACTTCACAAAAGAAGCAGTGGAAGCCAGAAAACATTGAAATGATTTCCTCAGTGCTGAAAAACAAAAAAGGTTAACTAGAATTTTAAAACTAGTTAAATTATTATTCTGAAAGAATGATATTTAAAAAAATAATCCTATATAATAAAAGCGAAACATGTAAATTTAACTGTACCTTCACTCTTGATTGGCTATGCTACCAGCCAATCAGGAGTGGGGGTGGGGCCAATTGGCACAAGCGCAGGGCCCCAGGGGTGGAGATGAAATGGGTGGCGGTGAGTGCCCAGCCCCCAGGTGCTGTGAGGGGAAGCGGTGGCAGCAGCAGCAGTGGTGGCGGGGGCAGGGAGTGCCTGGTCCCCAGGCACTGTGAGCAGAAGTGGCGGAGAGCGCCCAGCCCCCAGAAGCCAGGTGGTCTCAGGCAGCCAGGGCTGAGCTGAGCAGGGCGATGGCCGGGTGCCCAAGTCCTAAAGCCTCACTAGGCTGGGGGTGAATCATCAGTTGGACATCCCCTGAGGGCTCCCAGTATGTGAGAAGGGGCAGGTTGGATTGAGGGACCACCCACTGCTAGTGCACGAATTTCATGCACCGGGCCTCTAGTCTGATATAATAAAAGGTTAATATGCAAATCGACTGAACTGCAGAACGATCAGTCATATGACACACACTGACCACCAGGGGGCAGACACTCAATGCAGGAGCTGTCTCCTGGTGGTGGTCAGTGTGCTTCCGCAGGGAGAGTGCAGCTAAGCCAGAACCCAGGCTCATGGCTGGTGAGTGCAATGGCAGCGGTAGAAGCCTTTCTTGCCTCCGCGACAGTGCTAAGGATGTCTCACTGCTGGCTTAGGCCCACTCCCTAGGGTGAGCAGGCCTAACCCATCAGTCAGACATCCATCAAGGGCTCCCAAACTGCAAGAGGGCACAGGCCAGGCTGAGGGGTCCTACCTCTTACCCAGAATGCACAAATTTCGTACACTGAGCCTCTAATAAAATATAAAATTATCTATATCAGCAACACACAAAAAAGAAATTCCAAAAGGTATTTTTTAGAGGGAAATGTAATAATTCAATGTAAGAAGAAAGGAGAGAACAGCATTAAAACTTAGATATATGGCTACATCTAAATAAATATTGAATGTAAAAATTAAAATGAATAATACATTTTATTGTTTTACACATATACACAAATCAAAATATGTAACAATCACAGCTATTAAGATGAACATGGGAAATGGAGTTAAAGTGTCTTGAGACCCTTAAAATGCCAGGGAAAAAATTGAAGTACCTTTTTATCAGGTCTTTCTCCCTTCCTTCCTTTCTTCTTTTCTTTCTTTCTTCCTCATTGTTGCTAAAAAGCTTTACTGTTTCATTTGATCCTATGCTTAGGTAAGGGCTTCAGGATGGTTAAAAGAATGGCTAGTAGTTTCAGGAAGAGGCTCAGGTAAAAGCCATACACCAGGAGATGCAGAGGGGCCCCTCAAAAGCCTCTGGGTTCCAAAGGCTCCTGGTGGTGCTTGAGGGTGAGCCTTTTGAAAGGGATACTTGTCCAGCCAGCCTGGGCTGCCAGCCTTCGGAGGTGAGTCAAGTGTCGCCCATCTTCTTGATGAATTTCACCTCTTCACCCAGGAAGTAATTCTCCAGGAAGTCACAGAGATGAGGGTCTGTACTGGCAGAACTCAGGTCCTACAGCTCCAAAATGGCCTGGTTCAGGCTCCTCTCCAAGACCAGGGCAGCTTCCCTGGCATCCTGAGTTTTGCCCATTCATCTTGGGAAGGATTCAACACACCCTGAGAGAGAAAGCAGCCACCACGCTGGTTTTACAACTTTAAGAGCTGCTCCGTGCCCTTGTGCTTCTTCCCCGCCAACTCACAGAAATGGCCCACACCCTCTAGAACCACATCCTTATGGTAGAAGTAGAAGCCCAGGTGTAGGAGGCCCACAGATGAAGGTTGGCCAGGGGGTTGACCACAGCCTCCATCTCATGGAATAATTCTGATGAATTTGGGAGCTCATGGTTGTTCGGCAATGAGTTAAGGTAGGAAAAAACAAAACCGGTGTGTTGGCTGGTCTCAGAGGTGGTTCTGAAGGTGGTGACTGGATAATTCGCCAGAGAGTGGTCAGAGTCTGGAAATAGGAGCGTTCCTGGTTCTGTACCATCCAAACACCTCTGAAACAAGAGACAGATCTGGGACCTCTGAGGGCACTGCCTCAGCTTTTTTATATGTCAAGAATTTATGCTCCAATCTATAGTGCTGTCACTAAAAATAAATAATAAAAGTAAATTATGTCAAGGTGATAGAAGGGAAAAAGAAAAGTTTTTTTAAAAATTTAAATTAATTCAAAATTAGGCAAAAATGAGAACAATTCAAAGAAGAAGTTGGACACACATAGCAAATAGTATTCTATTTTAACATTCTTCTATAAATTAACAGATAAAACCCATCAGAGAATAAAACAGGAAGAAGATAGGATAGAGAATATTTGAACAGAACAATTAACAAACATGATTTGACTGATATAGAGAAAATTTCATCCAACATCTGCAGAATACAAATTCATATGAGGTGCACATGGAACATTAACCAAAATAGATTATCCATTGATTCACATAGAAAGTCTAAACAAATTTCAAAGGACTGTAGTCATGTTGAGTATGTCTCTGATCACAGAGCAAATTAAGCAAGAAAACAAGAACAAAAAGATAATGAGTACATTTCCATATGTTTGGATATTAAGAAGTATACTTCTAAATAGATTTTGAGTTAGAAAAGAAATTACAGATGAAATTAAAAAGTGTATGAGTGATTGAACAAACAAAAATGAGAGAGGGAAAAAAAACCTCATGGAAATGGACAACAGTGTGGTGATTGCTGCAGGGAGGAGTGGTCCCAGGAGGTGGAGGGAGTATAGGGGGATAAATGGTTCTGAAAGGAGACTTGACTTGAGGTGGTGAACACACAGTACAGATGATGTATTGTGGAATTGTGGACCTGAAACCTGTATACTTTTGTTAACCGGTGTCACCTCCATAAATTCAATAAAAAGGATAAAAAATGTGAGTGATGCCTAGCAGGCATGGCTCAGTGGTTGAGTATTGACTGATGAACCAAGAGGTCAGGTTCGATTCCAGTTTAGGGCACATGCCAGGATTGTAGGTTTGAGCAGGAGGGAACTGATCAATGATTCTCTCTCATCATTGATATCTCTATCTCCCTCTCCCTCCTTTCCTCTCTGAAATCAGTAAAAATATATTTAAAAATATGAAGGATAATGAAAATGCAACTTACAGATTGCAGCTAAGGAAATTTAGAGGAATAGTTCTATATTTAAGTGCATATAGAAGAAAATAAAATTTAAAAATAACCTGAACATCATCTATAGATATTAGGATAAGAAATGAGTATGAAACTTAAAAAAAAACAAGAGGAAGAAGAAAGAAAACTATAAACACAACAGAAATTAAAGAAACAGAAAATTATATTTTTTTGAAATGTTAATGATTGCTAATTTCAGTTTTTGAATAAAACTGTGGAGGGAAAGAAAAAGAGAATAATCAAAATCAGGAATATATAAAGGACATTGCTACAGCTCTTACAGAAAATATTGTGCTTATGAATAACTTAATGCTAGACATTTGAAAATATAATTAAATGAGCAATTTCTCTTAAAAAATGAGAATAAGAAGATATAGTAAAATTAACTGCATGTAACTGTTAAAATGACTTTTTCATTAAAAATCTACTACTGAAAATAGAATATACTCTATGGCCAGATGGTTTCATGAGTGAATCAGTTATTTAAGGAAAAAATCATAATGATCTTACACATCCTTCTCCTAAATATAGAAAACAAAACAAAATTAGGACCATTTCCAAATGAATTTATGTGGTGTGCAGAAGCTCTGTACTAAAATTGACAAAAATTACAGAGGTGAAGATGATATCATTATCATCATAAAAATATGAAAAAAACAGGTGAATTATTAGGATTAATATGTAGTCATAACAAACATTTAAGAAATACATATTTCCTGCCCTCTCTGGTTTGGCTCAATGCCTGGGTTGCAGGTTCAATACTCAGCAGGGGGCCTGCAGGGGCACCCAAACAATGATTCTCATCATTAATATTTCTATCTCTCTCTCCCTCTCTCTTCCTCTCTAAAATCAATGAAATATATTTTAAAAAAATACATATTTTCATATTCTATCCTCAAAAAATTAGAGGAAAATCAAATACATCACAAGATATTTCAATACATATAACAATTGTTTACAGCAATTGCAATGGAGCATTTAATTTGAGCATGTGTAGGGAAATGTGAATTATCTTCAGTTTTTGAATAAAACTGTTGAGGGAAAGAAAAAGAGAATAATCAAAATCAGGAATATATAAAGGACATTGCTACAGCTATTACACTATTAGTAATTTAAATGTGTATATACTTATTATATATTTATCAATTTGTCAGTGTCTATCAAAATTCTCACAGACTTTGACTTAGAAATTCCACTTTTCAGTATGCACTCTTGATCAAATGCTTGCAACAACACAAGGAAGCAGATCAAAGGATGTTCATTGTGGCACTTTTTTTGTAATTGAGTAAAATTGGGGGTAAAAGACACCAATACATTTCAATAATCAAATATTTATATGAATTAAATATTTCATATTATAGAAAACTATTCAGAAATATAAAAATGGTGAATTTACCAATACTGAAATACAATGATCTTTAAAATAATTATTAAGTGGTAAACCTAACTTATAAAACAGTATACTCTCTTATTTATGAAAAGCAAACCATTTCTATATATATTAAACACACATCTATGAATATGTACTTTATGTAATTGAATAGTACAAAGTCAGGAAGATATGCTTAAGTGAAAACAATTATAATAATTAGTTCTGTAGAGAGGAGTGTGGTTGGGGATATGTAAAGTGAGAATTTTAGTCTTTCAGTCAGTATAGCTTCATTTAAAAAAATCTCATAGAGGGTCTGATACAACCACAAATCCATATACCTTCACACATGAACAAATACCCTCTATGAGATTTATTTCCCAAGAATGCAAGTTTATACTTTTGTGTTTCTTAACAAATTATCTGTGGTATTAAATGATGAAATTCTAGCCAGAACTATCAATTATAGGAAAAGTCTAATGGGAAAAACTGAAGTGACAAAAGTAGTAAAGACTTGTAGTAACAGCAAAACACGAATCATGATGGGCATACCTTTCAGCTGACTTGAGCATTTGAGAACATTTAAAACATTAAGATTTATAGATTACTTTCAGAAAGATCCCCACTTAATATTTTGGTGCAAAACTGGCTTTGTATTCTACTTGATATTTATTTTAGAATTGGAGACCTGCACTGGAACATTCTATTCTCCACCTCACCTCTTCATTCCCCACTTCCCTTATTTTTCTGGTTACATGGAGAGGGTATTGACTTCTGTTCCAAGCATATGTCTCTCTTAGTGGGACTCCCCTTCTGAACCCTTGGGACCTTGAGAAACTAGTTTGTGTGCCAGCAATTCTGTATTTTTGGATGATGAAAATTGATTTTCCTCCTTTTAGCAGGTGCAGTCTCCGAGTGAGCCTCTTCCCTCATGACCTGCACAGATTATGCCATCAACAGCGGGAGAGGGGATGAGGAGGAGCATTTGGAACACTCAGCACCAAGGGGCCTGGCAAAGCGTTGCAGCGTCGCAGGTGCACTGGAGAGAAGGTAATGATAAAGTTAGTTTAGAACTGTTTTCTTTTCGGTGCTTCCTGGACAAGTTCGGTATATGTCTACATTTTCTGGGATAAACTGAATGGACAGAACTCCAAACAGAGCTTATTATGGTCTCTACAGTTCTAAATTGATCATTGATGTTAAACTTGAGTATTGGGAAGACTCTTCTTAAGGAAAAGAATAGTAAATATAAAAGAACTAAATGTGGCTTGAATATGTTTAATGCTACTATATATATTTTTAATATGAATGCTAAGTTTGAGCTTATAACTGTTTTGCAACTAGGAAAATCTAGCTATAGAGATAAGACTTTTTGGGTACATATTGGAAAAAGAGATTATGACTCGGGAAATAAATACAAAAGTAGATTTTTGTTCTTGCATAATGGATAGATATAGAAGTTTGAGTCTAGAGACAGGGTAACTCATTAGAAAGTTATCGCAAGTTCCTGCATCTAAGGTGTTACATAGCTGAACACCTGGTGGCTGTGGGAGCAGGGAGTGGATAAAAGCAGGCAGGAAAGCAGGAACCTTTCTGCAAAAGCTGAGAAACCTCAAGAGAAGAGCCTTCTAAGCTTCTTGGTATTTTTAGATATTTGTTTTAAAAACATAAGACTGGCATTTGGAGGTTAGTCTCAATTGCTGAGACATTGGGAAATGGGGAAAAAGGAATGTGGTTGAAGGGTAGGGTCCCCAGGCTGGTTTAAATGGAAATGTAGTCATTCAGGAGTGAGCACACAAGACAAGCATTCTGCCATGACAGTTATGAAACAGTTTCTCGGAGAAGCCACAACTAGGGAGGTGGACACTTAATACCATGGTTGCTTTAGGTCAATTTCCTTCTTCAAGTACTCAGCTGTTGCATGGGCTTATCCATACTAGTTTGTCTCCTTGCCAGAGAAGGTAAATGAGAATGAAGTAGAGAAGAAACACTTTTTAAATAACTGAGATAATTACATGATGTGGGGGGGATTTTAGAGAAGATAGTGGATTAAAGTCCAAGACAAAATTTTGGGAAAGTCACAAGAAAGTAAAATCAGAATCATGCACAGAAGACAAAATGCAGAGGATGTAGGAAGCACTTTAAGAGATGTCCCATTTTTAATTCACTTGGAACAGTTGTACTCATGAATATAAATCAGCATCAGTTTCTAATCTGAATTCAATAGGATAAGGGATGGTGCATGCCCAGGAGCAGGACCTATTATCTGGAAAAGTATTTAGGTTGTTAAAGTTATGCAAGGGATGATATATTGGTGATTTGACTAAGAGCTCTGAAGATAATTTTGAAAAAGAGAAGCAAAATTATCCAGCAAACCTTAAGGAAAAGATAGTAAAGGTGAGCACAGCAAATGGTTTTCCCAAAAGAATAGTGTATATGGTCTCCATTTTTTTCCTGTATGAATAATATGGTCTTTTATATGTTACTATAACAAGTGGCTGAGTATGGGTGATAAACCATTAAGTTAAAAACGTGATACAATGACTCCACACATAGTACATTGGGTCCGTAATTTGAGATTAGAATATAGAAATGCTAAAGCAAATTTGCCTGGCTAGAGCTTATATGAAAAGTCTTTTTTTTATATTAACTGATTCCTCAATGAATTATTGTGGGAATTGATGTACTGGGAAAGCAGTATGTGTGCACATATGTATTATATACATATATATAATAAGTAACATATTACATATAAGTATATATGAAGTTCATGTTTCAAAATCTGAAGTATGATTCCTATATCTGGATCTCACATTTTGAGGACATATTATAAAAACTAGTGGTCATTCAGAGAATCTCGAACCAATTGACAATAATTTAATGAAAGAAGTGGGATAATAAACCCAGAGAAGAAAGTTTCTCCATGTTTCATGTCTACCCTTCCAAATATTCAGACTATTCTGTTGAAGAAGGTCTAGCTCTCTTTATCATCCTGAAAGGCAAAACTTGAACCAACAGGCTAAATTGTGCATGTGGGTGGATTTTAGCTAAGCATAAGGCAAAGCTTCTTTAAACAGTACAACCTCCCCCACCTTGGAACAGCCTTCCTGTGAGGCAAGGGACTCTTAGTCAGTGGAAATAACCAAGCTGACTTTTGACAATTGCCAAAAG
Organism: Antrozous pallidus; assembly: GCA_027563665.1. Taxonomy (NCBI): domain Eukaryota; kingdom Metazoa; phylum Chordata; class Mammalia; order Chiroptera; family Vespertilionidae; genus Antrozous; species Antrozous pallidus. The sequence continues at coordinate 37,832,644 of CM050523.1, forward strand.
TACTGCAGGGGATTTGTCAGATAAAAGATTAGACTAGATTAGTCTTGAGGTTCCAACCAACTCCAGGATTTTATTACTTTATGAAAATAAATTAAGATATGACTAAGCAATTCTTCATATGTGGTTTACAGTACATCTATGAAAGTAAACTGTAGGAATATATTACCAAAAAAAAAAAAGATAGGATAATGGTATGCACTTCTAAATGAGAGATTCTGAAAGTTACCATGCTTGTTTAAGCAAACAAGATGATGGATAGCTATGCAATGGGTATAGGTATAGATATGGATAGAAATAGGAATTTATTACTTTAGATACTGATCTCATATGCTCCAAAATATCTAGATATTATAAGTCATCTTCCAGTGAGTAGTTCTGGAGGTGGCAATGGAGGAGTTAAACTTTTGTCCTCAAAACTCACAGGAATGTTTATCCACACAGAGCAGGCCTCCTTTCTTCCTTTTGGTGAGTTAAGTCCAACTCTGCTTTGTTTGACGCTCCCCTTTTGAGGAAAGCTTATCCCTGACCTTCTGCCAGAGAGACTGATGACAAGGACGGTTTGCACTAACCTTGACATTTGCCAGGGTAAATGGCTTTTTCCACAAGTAGTCGGCAAACAAGGAGAGCCAGTGAAGACCTAATGAATCTGCACCTGAGAGAAACTGAACAGCAATTGTGTTTTTAAAGAAGGAAAGAGTCCTTGGAAGGGGCAAGCCCATCTGGTGCTCAAAGGTTTAAGGGGAATTAACCCTTTTAGCCAATGCAGTTTTAAATAAATAAATAAAAACCACCCATGGTCTTAAAAATCTGCCAAGAGGGGTTGTTTTGATGTTTGACCTTCAGGTCCTTTCTGTCCTGAATGAACCCTTAGAGCCATTTTGTATAGCCCAGGAAAGACAGAGTGATGCTCCAGAATAACCAGGATGGCAAGGCACACTTTTTTCCAGCCACCACTGATGCCACTCAGCCCAAATCCTCCTCCACTGAGTTCAAAAGAAGTAAACTCTGACTCTTATTCTTTTTTTAAAAAGTGGTTCAACTCATCTAGCATATATGCTGATAAAAATTCACAAAAAGCAATACAAACTCATTCTCTAGGGCAGTGGTCGGCAAACTCATTAGTCAACAGAGCGGCAAACCATGGCTCGCAATCGCGAGCCACAGTTTGCGGACTACTGATGTAGGGGATAATTAGGGCAAGTTGTAAATGCCGTTGGACAGACTAAGAATTACAGTTCAGTGATGTTTTGTATCTAAAGCCCAACTCAGTATTCTGAACTCTGCCCTTATTTATCCAATATTGATCACCCTGTTTTCATTGTGTCTGTATATTCCAGTCTCGCCTATGTAAGTTTGTCCATAGTATACACCATGACTCTTCACCTGATTTACAAAAAAAATTACTAAGGTTAAGAGACAGTTTTATCTACCACAATATGTTCCTCAATTCTGAAATACTTAGCGTGAAATTGTATGCTGGCACCTTACAAGACCAACTATATTTTCCCAAACTTCCATCAATTTTTATTTGTCTAATTATCATGTAAAATCAGTGCCTGTTTTGTCATCCAGATGACTTTGTCCACTATAGCATAAGTTATTCTACATTTCAGTTGTTCTCTGTTATTTTTTATTGTTATATTATAACACACATAAAATGCATATATTTTAGGTGTATGATGTAGGTTACTTTGACAAAGTGACACATCCATGCAACCACCCACCCTGTGGAGAAATAGCATATTATCAATACACTATAAACTTCCTTAATACCTCCTTTCCAAAGTAACTCCTGTGTGTCTAGATTTTTTTCTTTTGCTTAGTGTTATGTTTTTGAAATTTATCCATGTAGTTGAGTATAGCTATTGTTCATTTTCAGTGCTATATAAAATTTCAATGTGCAAATATACTAATATTTATTTATCCAGTCTCCTGTTGACAAGTATTTGGGTGGTTGACATTTTTTATTTCCACTTTGTTAAGAATATTGCTGTTGTGTACAAATTTATATGTGCATGTATTTTTTTATTTTTCATTTCATTTTATTTTATTTTTAATATGTCTTTATTGTTTGAAGTATTGAGAGTGAAATTGCTGAATTATAGATAATGAATATGTTGGCCTTAATAGATATTACCAAATAATATTTTTAATGTATAAGAATTTCTCTTGCTCTATATCCTCTCAGCACTTGGCAGTGCAATATTTTTTTTTCCTTTTCCCTTCCTTGTCTTAATTTTTTTTTTCTGTTTTAACCTCTCAGGGGGAAGGGGAACATGGTTAATTTGTGATTTTAATTTCCATTTTCCTAATATGAACGGTATCAAGCATCTTTTCTGATGTTCATTGGCCTTTGGACATTCTCTTTATAAAGTGACTTCAAGTCTTGATCATTTTTGTTTTTCTTCCTGAGTTATTTGTCTTTTTGAAACCAGACAACCAATGGGTCTGGGCTTCCTCTTACTACTTGAGCCAATTCAGCAGAGACAGGGTTGAATCATACATGAGCATTTATTCCAATAATACTGGTAGAAGTAGGGATTACTGGCATGGGGAAGTATGCAGTGTGGGCTGGGGTGGGACCCCATTGTTTGGGCAACAGGTTGTTCATTTTTCCATGATAATAGGCAATTCTTTTTTTAAAAAAATATATATTTCATTGATTTTTTTTTTACAGAGAGAAAGGGAGAGGGATAGAAAGCCAGAAACATCAATGAGAGAGAAACACTGATCAGCTGCCTCTTGCACACCCCCTACTGGGGATGTGCCTACAACCAAGGTACATGCCCTTGCTGGAATTGAACTGGGACCCTTCAGTCAGCACACTGAGGCTCTATACACTGAGCCAAACTAGTTTTGGCATAATAGGCAATTTGAATGAGAATGGACCACATTCCAAGGTTGACTCACAGGTCCTAGATTCCAGGTGGGAATTGTGTGCATTTGTGTGTGTGGGGGGTGGGGGGGGAAGGTGAGTAGGGGAATTTACAACTTCCAACCAGGTTAGAATGTTATTTTTTAACCAGGACAAGGCAATCATAGTTAACAGAGCATGATCAATATTTCCCATAACCATAGCTGGTCCCCAAGATTCTATTTTTGTTCCTAACATTTTCATTATATGTTCTGGATACAATTCCGTTTTCAGATAAATATATTGCAAATATATTCCCTCTTGCAAGAAATATAAAAAATATTCATGTTTAATTCACCTTAATTTTTATCTTTGTTAAAGGTGGCAGAAATGTGATGTCATTCACTTTGAGATACCCTTCTTTTCCATGGCTGTTTCTAAGTTCTAGGAGACTTATTCAGTGTCATGGCCTCACTGTGAGCAGAAGAGGATGGGGGAAGGGGTTCTACCTACTGATGATATGTATTCATGAGGGCCAACACTGAGACATACTTTTTCCTTTGTGGTCACCTGTGGACACTCTACCCAAGCTGCAGCTAAAAGCACTTTTGCTTCTGTCTAACAAGTCTCCTTATCTCCTGCTGCTTTCTCTGCTACTTTTAGTTATAATGCTTCCTGGATATAATCAGCTCTTGAAGGGGTGACCTAGGCTTTGTCATTCTGGACACAGCATGCAGACATTTCCTTTTGGTGGTTTTCCCTTCCTTTAACCCATCCTGTATAAGGGAAACAAGTCACCAATGTGTTCAGATGCTGCAAACCTAGGCGTTTTGCTAATTCTCCAGAGCTTGACCCATAAAACAGGCATAAGACTTCACTTTCTTGGTGATTTACCAACTTCTATGAATAAGTCATTTCCTCAACCCAATCTGTAAGAGATGGACTGCCCTAGGGTGTGAGAAGTTTGTTCTTTTATCATTAAGTTTATTCCCAAATTGATAGTCTATACTGAGTCATTTTTATTGCCTCAGGGGTCTCGGCTTTTGATACTCAAAACCAGAAAAATAGTACCTATCTTTCTCTTTAGCTGTCATAGCTCTTCCCTGAGGCAGAAGCATAGAATGGTCTTGCTGCCACTTAAATAATGGAGGAAGTAGGGAAACTTAAAGGGATAGATAGATAGGTAAATAGATAGATAGATTTCTCATCGTTGTATTGTTTCATCTGTATATCTGTATTTACTTCTAACTCTACCATTCTAGGAATATTAAAAAAAAACACACAATAGTTCTTTTTGCTGTGTACTTACTCTACCAGATTACTATGCTGAGCATTTTCCACACATCAATCATTTTTAATGTCCACAATAATCCTATAAAATACTCTTATCTTTAATTCAAAAATAAGAAAACCAAGGCTTGGAAATGGTTAACTCTAAATCATGAAGTTAATAAGTGACAGAGCCAGTATTCTAGTCCAGGTGTTTATTACCTTAACATTCATGCTCTTAATCCCACTGAGCTACTTCTATTTAGGGATAAAGTCTTGTCATTCCATAACTCATATCAGAATATATTAAATTTTATTTAGCAGATGGGAAGCTATGAAAAAAAGCATCAAGGTATTAACATTAGATTTGACCCACACCATAACTTAGCCTGTGACAAGTAATGGACTTGACGCACACTCATTTGATCTTCACAGGAAAGTTTATTAATTTTATAGGTAAGAAACTGAGACACAGGAAGGATTAGAACCCAGAAAGTTGGTATCCAGAGTCATGTTCTTAACTATCTGTCTCCTGCACCAAAGGGACAGGAGGGAGGTGGGTACACCAAGGAAAAACCTGCCAAGTGGTAAACAAAGGTATACCTTCTTAAACTCCTCATGGGATCTTCATATTTTAGTTTCTGCTGCCTGAAGACTTAATGAGCAAAACTGTATCCAGTGAAGATGATAACATTTCATCTGCCTGTAGGTCACTTGGTTCTCAGCAGCGTGCTCTCTAGTTTGAGATTTGAGTATCTCCAGACAAACTCCACAATCCAGTGAAGGTCAGTCTAAATATCGGCCATGTAAACAGCACCTTAAGTATAAACACAAGGCTGATTTATAGTTCTCAGTTCATTCATTCTTTTTCATGACATGGCATAGCATGAATAACAAAGAAGGCAGAATCAGGGACCTGTCTGACTCTCGGAGCCTCGACTAATCCCCAAATAGTTTCCCTGGCTCTTTGCTCCCGTATCCCTCTGCAGCCCAAACACGTGTTTCCTAACTTTTCCATGTTTTGAGTATTGTCTTCCTTTATTTTTCTATTTTATTTTTTAAAATTAATTTTTAATATGTTTTTATTGATTTCAGGGAAGAAGGAAGGAGAGAGAAACAGAAACATCAATGATGTGAGAAAGTCATTGATCGGCTGCCTCCTGTACCCCCCACAATTGGGATTGAGACCACAACCTGGGCGTGTGCCCTGACCAGGATTCAAACCGTGATCTCCTAGTTCATAGGTCAATGTTCAACCACTGAGCCAGGCCAGCAGGGCAATTTTTTCATTTTATATGTTGAGGTTGAGGCATTTTATGTTTCTGTGTGTGTATGTGTGCATGTATGTGAAAATATATTTATCAAAACATGAATTCTTTGTTGCAATTTGCAAAATAAAGACATAATGAGTGGAAACATTTTTTGATATTCAGGGCATGGGCTTCAGGTTAATGAAAGCATGTTGCTCATGACAAATAGGCCATTACTTGGAACTCCATCCCTGCAACCATCTTTATTCACCCACGAGCAGCACCTGCATACTACAGTTCCTCTCAGAATCCACAGGAGATGGGCAGACATCATTGAGCCTTCTCTCTGATGTACTACTGTGATTGGACTCAGTCATAAACTGCCCTCACAATCTTTTGGACCATTTACTCCCTGGGAAAGATAGCAAGGAAGAAATCATCTTCTAATTCTGCTAGTAGCTCTCAGCTGGGCCCACTTATTGCACTTAATGGATTTAAATAGACCTTTGCAAACTTTATAATTATACCGATTTACTTGCTCCCTGCTTCCTTTTGTTGCTAAGTGAGTACTAATGCTACCGAGTTGCGGTAGGTGTCCCAGCATAGAAAATGTTCCTGGACGTTTGGCTCTGGTGATTTTACCTTTTAGTCAGGCAGCAGGTGTTACTATAGGGAATCGAATTCTTTCTGCCAGGAGCTTTCCGGTGGAGTCCAGTTCATCCTGGCTCCCTGGTGATTACACATACAGCCGAGTCTTAGTTTTCTGCATGGGGACTACTCATTTGGTGTTGTTTCTGGGGCTAATATCCATTCTCAGATGGGTGTCATTTGCTCCTGGCCCCTGATACTCAGGGACTGCCAAAGAATTCAACTACTGTCCTAGAGTAATCTGACCTTGTCCCCTGGTAACTACCCCATAATGCTCACTGTTTTGAAGTTACAATAAAAGGCTGTTTGCTTGCTGATATGCTTGTCAATATACCTCTGCCATGCATCACCTATATTGCTTATGTGGGAAGAGTATTTCCCCAAAGTTGAGACCTCTTTTCACCCTGGTTTCTGACACGGACTGGATGAATGGCTTGGAGCAAGTCGCTTCATCATTTTTGGATCTCATTTTTTTTAATCCTTACAATGACAGAGTTGATGTACTCCAGTGGCCACTAAGGATCTTTGCATCTCTGAAACTTCCCTTATGACATTCTGGAAATATCAAAAATCTTCCTTTCCACATTTTCTATCATATGCCTTTAAAACGTTGCCCAGTTAGCATATCACCCGACAGCTCATCAGAGGGATTGAGGAATGCTGAGGAATCAGTTGTATGATTTGGATGCCTAGCATGTGCCAAGAACACTGTGGGGTGCTCTGTACTCCCCCTGCCAAATTGAGCTGAGCTGAATGGGAGAAATTACCCTGCAAGCCTCCGTCTTTCTTCGTTCCATACAGTGAGCCTTGAATGTCCATTACATTTAGATCACACTAGAATTTTTCATCTATTTAAAGAAATGTATGCTTTCCATCCTCGAGCTCAGTATTTTGTTTCCACTTGAACTCATTTGCCTTTTCCCTGCAGATACTATATTTAGTCAGTTTGTGGAAACTAATTTTTGGTGTCACTGCACATTTGCTCAAGGTATTTATTTATTTTTAAACTACAGTAAGCTAATATTTGCCAGCAAAGTATCCTGTTTGAGGTTCACTGATGCAACTGGAGATGCTGGCAAGGGAATTCTGGTTCCGTTTGCCAGCTCCCTGGCGATGGCTCCGGATTCTAAATTGCACAGATTATCTCTCTGCTCTGAAATCTTAATACAAATAACTTTTCAATAATTAGCAAGGTTTTATCACAGGCATAAAGACATTGCAAAGTTATGAAAAACACTAATGTTGCTTTAATTGCCTTTAAGTTTCCTATGGGAGTTATATTTTCATAAGGGTACCCCTTATAATAGTCACAGTTGGGAGCACACATCTGAGTCCAGAGAGGAGTACCTTTTAATTTGCTTAACTCTTTCAAGCCCTTGTTTAATTTTTCTATATGTAAAGTTCTATCGGAGGACCCTAGTCATTCTTTTAAAAGACAGTAACTAGGGGTCCAGGGAATGCATTGGGGGAGTAACTAAGAAGAGCTAGGCGAAGGAAAGGTAAGGTTCAGCAGGAAGTGTCATCTTTCATTAGCAAAACTAGGATTAGGCATGGCATGTGGCATGCTTGCTTCAGAATACGGGTATAATTGTACTTCAGTATAAGTGCCATGAAACATGCAATTGAAGTTTTCTCTTCAAATCATTTTCTTTACCAACAACAGAGGTCTCTTAAAACTCTTGCTCCCACCCCAACCCCCACCGGCCACTCTGGAGAAAATGCATTGGAAATGCACAGAATAGTCAGGCAGGTATTGGGCATCTTTTTAGGTGTGAAATGGAAGGCCTCAACAACTTCCCTTTGGATCTCACATACAACTGCACCCTCCCCCTGCCCTCCTAAAAACAGTAGGGAGGACTAGTCAACTTTGGCCACAGAAGCTCACCGTGTTCCCACAAAGGTGGAGTCACCATCTCTCCTTTTCCGTAGACTCAGCATTGTCCACCCCTGACACTCATCTCTGGGACCCCGATTCTCATTTCGTCTCACTGTTGGGTCATGGGAAGTCAGCAAGAGTGAGAAATAAAGAAAAGCTCTCCTCACCTTTGACACTGCATTTCTAATTTCCAAATATACTTGCTGTGAGATTAACAATGGTTAACTAGGGATTGACCTTCACTGAGAAACATTCCTCCTAATTTATACCAAATTCCAGCGCAGAACTCTTCATTTAATCCAGATACAACTTGCTACAGATTACCCCAGGCTATGACCAGTGGCTTGGAGCCTCCGCTGCCCAACAGGTACATTGGTGGGTGGAAGAGAGTATTAAGCCCTCTTGAAACATATTTTGCCAGAGAAGGAAGCATATAAGTTCTAACTCTTAACATATTCTCCCATAAAAACTGGGTGATACTATTTATAGTACTGTGACTAACATCATGTCACAGCTACATTATTGTAGGATGCAGGAACTTCAATATTATGGGTTACATAGAATTTCCAAAAAAGAAAAAAGAATGCATTCCAAGTTCCAAAACCAATAAGTCATAAAGAAGTTAGAGAGCAACATATTTTTGTAATTTATTTGGGAACAAAATAAGCAGAAATACAAACAAAAACAATAGTCATGTTTCAAATATTCAATTGACACATATTTATAGGTTTTAAAAACAGCACTGAAACTTTGAATAAAGTTTTAAATACATATACATATGTCTCTGCCACTTTATTTGAGCTTTCAAATTTGAGTGGAGTTTTACGTAAGAGTGATTTAGCCACCTAATAAATAAAAGAAGATTAATTTAGGAAAGGCATAATTTGATATGTGTAAGAGTTCCATATAAGGAGTAAGGATACTTCAATTCTAGTTCTGTATCTGCATTATTTTCTGGTTTTGATCTTGAGCATGGCACTTGATCATTCTGGGTTCTTAATAACTTACCTAGCTAGAGATACAAGATTGAGCCCAGGATCTTTAAGGTAGATAGTAACACAAAGAAAGAAAACACTAGTAAATGTAACATTTGTAATACTAGTAAATGAATATATTTGAAAGATAGTATAAATGTATTTTTGTTTGTAACTTTTTTAGTCTCTAATGCAATTAAAATGAGTTGCTTTATAATTCATAAAGATATATTTTCTCTGATACATAGGAAAAAGGTTTTATATGCTATTGGTATTACGTTTTTATTGATCTGGATTAACTTAAATTAGAAGTTTAACAGTAAACCTTTAGGCAACAACTAAGAATATAATTTTTAAAATATAGTAAAAGTTGCATGAGGAAATTAAAATGTTATACTACAATATATTTATTTACTAAAAAGAAGGCAGTAATGGATGAACAAAGTAACAAAAAGATAAGGTATATAAAAAATATCAAAATGGCAGATACAAATTCTGCCTTATTAGCAATTACATTAAATATAAAACAATTTACATTTCAATTACATTAAAATACTTTAATCAGAGGAGAACAAAGATGGCGGCATAGGTAAAACACCTATCTTGCTGTCATACTCAACAATTTTAATACTACAACTTAATGAAAGAACAAACACCTTCCAGAATCACCAGAAAGCTCGCTGAGTGAAAATTCCACAAATAAAAGTGAAGATAAGACACTGTGACTCGGAGGAACGGCGGTGGACAGCGTTTAAAGATTCGCTCGGAGAGAGGTTTGGAGCGCGCACCAGCGGAGAGGGCGGGCGGCTGAGAACCAGCCAGTTTTCTCGAACGGGGAGACAAAGACGTCCCACTGGACTGATTCTCCAGCTCTGGGCGAAGTCCAGGGAACCCACTATCATACGGGGTGAAAACTGAACAGTGGGAGGGCACCCCGAAGCTTGGGCACTGCCAGGTCTCCGGCTTGTGGAGAAGTCAGCTTGCTCGAACAGCTCAGCTGCGTGACCACACAGAGAGCGCTCTGCGACTTGCTTTCTCATTCGGAAAACCATCAGACTGCTTTGTTTTGCGACCCTGGGTGAGACACTGGGTGTACAGAGTCATTTGGGGAGAGTCTGAATTCCCCTGCAGCCAGTGGAGCTTGGCAGCAGCTCTTTCTCAGAGGTGCTGGCAGCCATTGCCCCTGGCACAGAGTCCCTGGGGCCGCACAGGGTGGAGCTGACACTGTCTGCTTGGCCCGGAGACTCCGCCCACCCAACCTGAGCACAGCTGAGCTTCACAGACAATTGGCCTGGAGGTCAACCCTCCAAGTGCTAACAAAGATTAACCTGACCTTAACTTCAGCAAGACTGTGCAACCCATATCCACGTCAGGTAACTGGGGAGGTTGAGCTACTGTTCCTAGTAGGAAGTCTACCACACAAAGCTAATTGACCAACTCAAGGAAGCAGCCACCATGCAGAGACATGGAAAGAAATCAGATGTGAAAGAAATGGAGGAAAAAAAACGACTGGACATGGAATTCAAAACCACGGTTATAGGGCTTTTCAAGAGGCTCCAACAAAAGGTCGAGGCCTATAAGGAAATAGGCGAGACCGACAAGGAAATGAATGAGTCCTACAAGGAAATGAAGGAGACCTTCAAGGAAATGATCAAGACCAACTTGGAAATGTAGGAGACTCTCAAGGATATAAAGGAGACTCTCAATGACATGAAAAAGGACCAACCAGAAATTAAGCATACACTGACTGAAATAAAAAATATTATACAAAGACCTAAAAGTGCTCTGGAGCACCCCAAGAACCAAGTTAAAGAGTTGAAATACAAAGAGGGAAAATCCACTCAACTGAAAAAGCAAGAAACCAAAAAAATCCAAAAAATTGAAGATAGTGTAAGGGGCCTCTGGGACAACCTCAAGCATACCAACATCCGAATTATAGGGGTGCCAGAAAAAGAGAGAGACCAAGACAATGAAAACCTATTTGAAGAAATAGTGACCGAAAACTTCCCACATCTGGTGAAAGAAATTGACTTAGGAGTCCAAGAAGTGCACCGAACCCCAATACATAGGAACCCTAAGAGGACGACACCAAGGCACATCATAATTAAAATGCCAAGAGCAAAAGACAAAGAGAGAATATTAAAAGCAGCAAGAGAGAAACAGTTGGTTACCTATAAGGGTGCACCCATACGATTGTCAGCGGATTTCTCAACAGAAATGATGCAGGCCAGACGGGAGTGGCAAGAAATATTCAAAGTGATGAACAGCAAGAATCTACAACCAAGATTACTCTATCCAGCAAAGCTATCATTCAGAACTGAAGATAAGATGAAGTGCTTCGCAGATAAGAAAAAGCTAAAGGAGTTCATCACCGCCAAACCAATACTATATGAAATGCTGAAAGATATTCTTTAAGAAGAGGAAGAAGAAAAAGATAAAAGTGTAAATTAGGAACAACAAATACACATCTATCAACAAATGAATCTAAAATTCAAGTGAATTAAGAAGCTGATGAACAGGATAAACTGGTGAATGTAACAGAATCCCGGACATAGAGATGGAATGGACTGACAAGTCTTGGGGAGAAAGGGGGTGTGGGAAGTGCAGCAAGAGACTGGACAAAAATCATGCAAGTATGGGAGAGGACAGTGGAGGGGGGTGAGGGCAGAGGGTGGGATGGGTACCAGGTGAAGGGGAGCTATAGGGTGAAAAAAAAGGGAACAATGTAATTAATATACTGAACAATAAAGATTTTAAAAAAAGAAGAAGAAAAATACTTTAATCAAAAGGCAGAGATAGTCTGGCTAGTGTCACTCATTTGTTGAGTGTTGACCTATGATCCAGGAGATCGTGGTTTGATTCCCACTCAGGGAACATGCCCAGATTTCAGGCTTGATCCCCAGTGGGGGAACATGCAGGAGGCAGTCAATCAATAATTTTCTCTCATCATTGATGTTTCTATCGCTCTCTCCCTCTCCCTTTCTCTCTGAAATAAATAAAAATATATATTTTAAAAAGGGTAGAGATAGAGAAGTGGATGAAATGCATAATCTATATGCTGTCTGTAAGACAACAAAAGACATAGTAACTTTAAAGATATAAGTAGGTAGGAAAATAAAAGGTTGGAAAAAAATAAATTGTATAACCTGTAGCCAAAACAGAGCTGAAGTGAATATACTAACATAAGACAAAAATAGATTTTATAAAAAGTATTTTTACTAGTGACAAAGAAGGACACCTTACAATGATAAAAAGCTTAATTTATCAGGACCTCATAGCAATTATAAACATACAGGTATATAATTACAGAGACCCTGAATATATGAAACAAAAACTGAAAGAATAGAAAGGAGAAATAAACAAATTAACAATAATAATATTTGGAGATTTTGATATACTACTTCCAATCATTCTAATCATATAAAAGCCCAGCAACTGAATGGTGGAATTACCAGAATGACCAGTTGACAAATAGCTATCACACACATTGACCACCAGGGGGCGGCTGCTCAATGGAGGAACTGCCCCATGGTGGTCAGTGCATTCCACAGTGGGAGCACCACATTCCCCACCAGGATTCTAATATAGAATAAATAAGCAGAACATCAATAAGGGTAGAGAAGACTTAAACAATACTATAAACTATATAGACTTAATAGATATCTATAAAACATTCCATTCAACATCAGCAGAATACACATTCTTCTCAAGTACACATGAAACTTTCCCAGGGCAGATTGTATGGATAAGCCACAATACAGTAAAAGAACTAAATTCATGCAAAATATATATCTCACAATAATGAATTTAGCTGAGCAAAATTTGAGAAATTCACAGTTATGTGGAAATTAAACATTCTTATAAATAACCAGTAGATCAAAGAAGAAATAAAAAAAATTACAAAATACATTTAGATTAATGAAAATGAAAACACAACATGTATGGTATATAGCAAAAGCAGTGCTTCAAGGAAAATTTATAGCAGTAAAATACCTATATTAAAAATGAAGGAATATTTCAAATTAAAAATTTCATCTTATGCATAAAAATAAGAGTAAACTAAACCCAAAACAAGCAGAAGGAAGTAATATTTTACTTGAATTAAACAAAATAGAGAGTAAAAACTAATAAAGACAAATCAATGAAATTATAAGTTGATTCTTGGAAAAGATAAACAAAATTGACTAAACTTTAACTTACAAAGAAAATAAGAAGACTCAAATAGACTTACCAAGAAAATAAGAAGACTCAAATTGTTAAAATTAGAAATTAAAAGAGACATTTCTAGTGACTCTAAAGAATTAGAATATTATCAATGAATTATATGGACAACTGTATGCCAACACATTAGATAACCTAGATAAAATGAACACATTTCTAAAAAGAAAAAAAAAACTGACTTAAAAATGGACTTGTACAAGTAGAAATTGAATTAGTAATTTAATAAAGTCCTACTAAGAAAATTCCTGGCATGAATGTTTTATTGTTGAATTATATTAACATTTAAAGAAGTATTAATTTCAGTACTCCACAAATACTTTTTAAAAATAGAATTCATTTTATGACTTCATTCAATTAAGCCACTATTATCTTGATATAAAAACTAAGCAAAGACATCACATGAAAACTATAGACCAACATTTCACAAAAATATAGGTACAAAGATTCTCAATGAAATATTAGCAAATATAACACAACAATATATTTAAAAAGATTATGTATCATAGCCAAATTATATTTATCCATGGAATATAAAGTTCATCCAATATAAAAAAGGTCAATCAGTATATTACAAAGACCAAAAATCACCTTCTCATCTTAATAGACACATAAAAATTGGAACTTTTATACAGTGCTGGTGGGATTGTAAACTGGTGTGACTGATTTGGAGAACAGTTTTTGGAAGTTCCCCAAAATATTAAATAGAGAATTATTATATGATCCAGCAATTCCACACTTAGGTATATATCCAAGAGAAGTGAAATTATGTCTACACAAAAACTTGGACATGGATGATTTTAGTACCATTACTTTCAATATCCGAAATATGGAAACAACTCAGCTTTCCAATCAACTGATAAATGAATTGAAAATTGTGGTATATCCATGCAATGGAATATGATTCTGCAATAAAAAGAAACAAAGTATTGATACACACAACTAAATGGGTAAACTTTGAAAACATGATAAATGAAACTAGTGATAAAAGTCCACATATTATATGATTTTATGTATATGAAATAGATAAGACATATTGAAAGACACATAAGTAGATTAATGGTTGCCAGGGTCTGGCAGGAAGAGGAAATAGGGTGTGTTGGCTAATGAACTTTTAGGTATCTCATTTCCTCCTCTTTAAATGGGGGTAATGGTGGTATTTAACTCCTTGCTTTATTGTGGAGATTAATAAGGTAATATGTTTCGATCATGCTGCACATGATCTAGCCTTTGGCAACTGTCCAGTACATAGCTATGGTTGCTACTTTTCCAATTTCATTCCTCAATGTTCACATTATTACTTCCAGCTTAAAATGTACACTATTAAAAAATATTACTCCTACCTAAGAATAAATTTAAACTACTCGGCTACATGGAGGATATGTCTGTGCATTCAAAATATGGTAGAGAATTAAATTAATTAACTAGAGAAAATATTGCAACTTGTAATACTCAGATAACAAACATTATGTGTAGATCTTTTGTGCTTTTCTTGCATTTATAACAAAAAATAAAATTCTCTGCTATGCCTAGGAAATTTAAATACTCTTCTTTCTTAATCTCTAACCTCATTTTTATGACTCTCCTCATTCAATCTTTTGAGTCTCTGAGTGCATTTTTGTATCATGTAATCTTTGTTCATTCTCTACCCTCTATCCAGAATGCTTTTTCTTATATTTCTAGTGTATAGGCTCTTTCCCTTTATGTTACAGAATAAATGCCACCTCCTCACAGGGATCTCTTGGACCACTCTTATTATTCCTGTTGTTTATTCTTCCTCTCAACCCTTTACTTATAAGCACATATTACTACTTGAAATCATTCTATTTCTAGATCTTTTTTTGCCCATTTATCACATCTCACCCACTAGTGAGATGTGACACTCGGCATAGAGCTTCATGCTCTGCTCATATGCACCCCCCTTGCTCTCTGCACTTCCTCATCAAGGCTGTTCTGACCCTTACCCCGAGGTCTGAGCCCTCTGTAGACCCGCCCATAGTTAGTTACTCACAAATATTACAGTTTGTCATCATATAATCATGAGTTTGCTGAGTAATGTCTTCTCTCCCATTAAGCTGTATCCTTCCTATAGCCCTGCTCAGGGTCCATTTGCTTAATTCTATACTTTGGTATCTTCCATGTGGTATCTTCCAATACATAGGATGAAAATAATATGAGATTGATACTATTTGGCCACTTTTGACCTGCCAAAATGACAGTTGCACATGGCTCAATCTAGGTCCTCAGTACATGACTTTTTCTTCTGAAATTGTGCTAAGTTCTGCTTTCCTGTTGGAATTCTGGCAAAAACCCTTTCTCTGGTAGGTGTGGATCACCTTGTACTATAGAGGGCTGACTGAGTCATGCATAAACCCCAAAAACTCACCAACATCCAAACAACAGCTCCTTTCTACTCTTCCAAATGCCCGTATCTGCATACACTGCTCTCAATCTGCTTCAAAATCAGAAGCTAAAAAGGAAGGAAGGTCTGTGGAGTGTTCTGGGGGAAGAGTATCTTGCTATACCTGGCTGTAGAGGGTCACTGCTAGGGCAAGCTGTACTTTTCTGTGAGCTTTGTTATTGTGTCCACATCTCTTTGTTACTATTATAACGGTCAGTGGTATGAGAAAGCCAGGAAGCCTGGAGATTGTTAAGCACCAAATTCTGTTTAATATATATTTCAGATGGGCATATTTCTTGCATCTAAAAAAAGTCAAATGCCATAACAATCATTTTAATATTCCACATTTTCTTTTTGTGGACTGTGTTTGTTCTGTTACTCTGTTCACACATATTTCCTAACTCAGCCACCACTTGCTCCTCTCCCAGCTTTCTCTTCTGTCCACTTTTTACCCTTCTTGGCTAGAAGAGAGAGTCTTTGGTCCATAGAAAGTATCCTAAACTTTAAACAACCAGCTGTTCACATCAATAAGAAATTTTTCTTATTCATCCTCAGCTCTACCATGGGATCAACCTGTTGCCCTCTTGACCTCTCCTTGGGGTAGAATTAATAGTACACAGAATCTTCTATGATGTTTTATCTTGAAGGCTGGATCTGTGGTATATTTCTACTTGTCACCTCTTCTCTGTTGAGCCTGACTCAGTGTCAGTGCGATTTGAACCAGGGGCTATATCCCCTTCTGCCGCTATTATCAGGATCTGTTTGCAATGAAGAGGCCAGGAAAAGAGACTTTAAATGAGCAAAATGAATGAGGGAGGAAAAAAGCCAGAACATAAACAACAGAGATTTTGCTGTGGTTAAATGGGGGACTGTGATCAGATGGAAGCTGATTAATATTTTCAATGTTTATCAACGATGATTAGTGATGGGGTAATAGTCATGGATAAGTATCTTCAGCCTAGAATCCTGGCAGCCCTGTTCCAGACAACAAATATTCAGTATGATTACCAGCTTGATAAAATGTATTCCGTGGAAACCACTACAGGATTTAGGCAGTATTTCATCCTATCAGAAAACCAAACAAGGCAAGAATGTCACATATAAAAGAGATCTCCATTTGCCCTGTCCTGAGTTATACTTGCTTGATAATTCTGAGGATAATTTGAATATTATAAAATTCTGAGGATATTCAAATTACCCTCAGAATTTTATAATTTTAGGGGAAGAAGCTTGGAGACAGCACTTTCCAAAGCATACCTGTGAAATTCCTCAAACTGAACTCAAGTCTCACATTATTAAAGGATGATATGAGACCTTCTGGAACAGGGATGCATGAGTACTAACTGAATTCTATGGACAACTCTATGGCAACACATTAGATAATCTAGATAAAATGAAAAAAATTCTAAAAGGAAAAAACAACTGACTTAAAAATAGACTTGTACAAGTAGAAATTGTTAAGTAAACACTTTATTTATTTATTTTTGGCTTCCTAGCATCTGAAACCATTTCCTTTGGGGAATACCAACCTTATTTAACAAAGCATGTCTCCTTATATGCAAGCTAGAAATTCCAGATACTTCCTTTCTTAAGTGCCCTTGCAGCTAAGGAGAGTCTTCTACCTTAGGCATGTGACCTGGCCACTGGAACTCAGACATGCTGGCTCCAAACCTTGATTCTTTTTAAAATTATCTTTTTGTTGAAAGTATTACAGATTAACCCCCTTCCCCCGCAAAAAGACCCCTCCCAGGTTTTCACCACATTATTTTCTATGTCCTTGGGCTATGCATATATGCATATAAATTCTCAGGTTAATCTCTCCCGCTCCCTCTTTCCCTCTTCTGCTCTTCCCCACCTTCCCTCTGAAACTCCTCAGTCAGTTCCATGCTTCTATGTCTCTGGATCTATTTTGTTCACCAGTTTATTTTGTTCATTAGAGTCCATATATGAGTGAGATCATGTGATACGTCAGACCTTCATTTTGAAGCTAGTAACACATCTATGGAAAAACAAGGATCTTACTGATGCCATTCCCATGTGGCTGTCAACTGTCAGTAGCTACATGCGGTGTCCAGAAGCAGCAGTGGCTTTAGCAGTAGATGTCCATGTCCAGCTTGAGTGGCATTGACATTGTAAACTGGGGTCATTGCAGCCATGTGGCTGCAGCTATCATAACTCCATGGGACCACTCCTTCTGTGAGATTTGGAGAATTGTTTCTACCTGGGTAAGCTCCAAACCTGGTTTTATCAGATCACTTAAAGATTATGTGAGCTATGACATAACTTTTAATAAATTAACTAGAGTTGACTTCTGTTGCTTATAACTAACACCTTGACTGGTAAAGAGCCAAAAATAGACCCTGAAGTGATTTGGCTGTTGTGTTAATATTTTGTTGCTGCTTAACAAATTAACACAAATTTAGTGGCTGAAAAGAGGAAACATTTATTGTATCACACATTTCATGGGTCAGGAATCAGGGCACAGAAGAGCCAGATCCACTGCTCAGCATCTCAAAGAGCTGTAATCAGGCTGTTGGCTGAGTTGCAGCTCATCAGAGACTCAGCTGAGGAGATTTGCTCCCATGCTCCTCAGGTTGTTGTCAGAATTCATTTCCTTGCAGCTGTGAAATCCAGGGTGGCTTATTTCATCAAGTCCAGCAGAAGAGAGAGCCTCTAACGTTTAGGCATTGTTTTAAGCAACATACCTGATTTGGTCAGGCCCTCCCAGGATAATCTCCCATTTAAATTACTTAGAGTCAACTTATTAGGTACTTTAGTTAAATCAGTAAAACCCTCACATCTTTGCCATGCAAGGTCATTTAACCATGAGAGTGGCATTCCATCACCTTTGCCATATTCCATTGGTTATAAACAAGTGGCATGTCTTGTTCAAAGAGGGGTGTGAGTCATTAGGAGTCATCTTAGAATTCTACCTTCCACAGTTGTGCTCATACACATGCATCTTTGGGCAGCTGGACTTACCATTTCAGGTTGAGCTACATTGGTGATTCCTAATGAAATCCTTCTTGAGAAGTAGAGACACATCACTAAATCCTAGCTTGAAGCAGAATTTCCTTTTGCATCAATAGGTTGTCTTCTTAATAAGATGGTCCCAAGTTTTTGATAGGATGATACAATTTTGTTGCATGATTATAGATTGACTGGACCTCAGTTATGTTTGAATCATCAGAGAATAATTAACTTTAGGCTATAATTTCAGAGAATCTGTGGGTTATTCGTACATGGGAAGCTTAGCCTAAGATTTCCTGGTTGTTTCTAATAAGGGCCCTCCTCTACCCAGTAAAGTCCTCCCCAAAGGTGAAGCCCTCTTCCTTGAGCAGCCTATCAGGTTCTGTTCCATGCATTTCTTTATACTGGGACCTGCTCAAAGAATTGCCATTCTGATTGGATAAGGCTGAGGCAGTGCTGCTCAGAGAAGGACCCCAAGGGTTTTTTGGAAGTTAAGTCTTTCCCTCACCTCTACACCATCTTAACATCGTGAACATTTGGCTTCAGCATGAGACCTGGAGTGTGCACTGCCAAGCCCCTTCTCTCTTTTTCAATGAGAACCTTCACTTCTTCATGAGATGTAAGGGCAGGGAGAACTGGCCAGAAGCTTACTTTTGTTTAACTTTCTTTCTGGTGAACTCATATTGCCTATCTAAGGTCCCACACAATTAGAGCAAATTTGCATGTTCTTAGTTTTGCTCTCAGAAATAAGAGAGTATTTTTTAAGCAGGCTAGAAAATAGTAGTAGATAGCAGTTAAAGTTGTTTCTGACAGTGTGGTAGCAAGTATAAAACACTAGCTTAGATTGTCATAATCTTCTTGTGCCCGCCTCCAACAACTCTCTCCCACTCTTCTCCCACAACCTCATGTTTTTATTCTGTAGAATCATGGATTTGTTCTTCTCTTTTATTAAATTTAAGTTCTTAGTTTATTAATCCTCCCATGAAAATTCTGCACTCTCACCACAGATAAAGTGTCTGAAGAATCTTTTCTCCCTCTGTTGTCCTATCTCTATATCACTTTTGCATCACCAGCATTGGCCTTTGCAGCCTCTCTGACTTTCTTCATTGTGTTCCTTTTGCTATTTAGGTTCATTTGTGTGTGTGTGTGTGTGTGTGTGTGTGTGTGTGTGTGTGTGTGTGATCCAAGCAATAATTAATCATGCCAAAGCCAGTTGTTTTGCCACCACTAAAATGGGTTCTGAATCCAAATGCAAAGATAACATCTGGTGTGGTCTTATGCATTTTGGCTAGTTTTTTCCGAATTCCATCTTAGGTACTATTGCCTCCCCAGAGTGAAGGATATCGATGACCATTTGTTTTTGCTGACATAGTCTGTTGGTCATGAACTTCCTGGTTCAGGTAGTTACAGTGTGTGTCATTTATGATGGCCAATCCTCAAGCTGCCAGGAGGAAAAAGCTTACTTTTGTTTTCCTTTCTTTCTGGTGTTCTCTTCTTATGCCAAATGATCTTTTGGTAATTTGTCACATATTCCATTCGTATCGATTACATTTTTTATCATTGACTCCCTTCCACATCAAGATGTAACTACTGCTTATTTTGTGTATTTTCTTTATGGCTTTGTCACATTTGTTTATATCCATAATAAACTTTATAAATATGGATTCATAGCATATGTATTCATTGGTAACTTATTTCTTTCACCTAATGTTAGTTTTTAAAGATTCATGCATGCTGATACTTGTAGTCATATTTTATTCATTTTCATCATTATTTAGTATTTTGTTATATAGATATCTAAAAATTAATTAGCTCACTATGGACTGTATTATGGATATTTATTTTTTCTAATATTTTTTATTATTATGAACAAATCTATAAACACTTTGGAACATATATTTTGGTGTCTAAGAAGTTTTCAATGTAAGAGTAGAATGAAAGACTATGGAATTACACTGTTCAACTTTACCAGCTAATGCCATGCTTTTCCAAATATAGCTAGTCCATGTAATCTCTTTTCATAGGTTGGTTTATTTTGTTCTACACCTCCACCAATACTGGGCACTTTCCAATGTCACGACTTTACCCATTTAAAGTTTAATATATTTTGAATCAATTTATAAAATATTGTATAGAAAAAGAATAGTGCTTAAGATATTGACCTTACCACAAAGCTAAGATTAATAAGGATCCTAAGGATTCCCATTTTTTTAACAATGTATGAAATACCAATTTATGAAGTACCAATTTATGAAATACCAAATCATCCAGGCAATTTGATTTAATGTAATATTTTTGTCTGAGATATCTGATTAATGGGATTTGAATACACTCCAAGTCCAATTTTAATATATCCAGTTAATCATATAAGTTCTCAAAAAATACTTTTCATGGAGTAAACAGTTTTTGATGCTTTTCTTTCAAACAAAATTTTGTTGACTAAACTTTAAGACACATGTATATTGACAAAGCTATAATGGATAGCCAACAGTTTTGTTCAGTTGTTTCCTATTCCTTTCTCAGAGGTCTATGGAAGCAGCTTAAAGCAAATTCAAACAACAGTACTTTGAGAATAATTACCAGAAAAATGTTTATCAATAGGATAAGTAGACAGTTGTAAAACAAATTTTGGGTTGGTGCCTAATTCAGATAAGAGAGTGTGGAAATGACATAAAACTTCCAAGTAGCATAAAGTGATTTATTAAAATAAACCACCAGTATTCTTTCTTTTTTTTCCAGAAGGAGATTTACAGTGTCAACCAAAATAAGCTGCATTACTGTTTTCTAAAATTTTTATGAAAAATAAAGTTGAGTTCATGGCTCCCTCCTTCAATTTTGAATGATGTCTAAAAACAATTTGTATTTACTCTGTTTTTTTGCTTTGATGTTTTATATTCTTATCTATCTTTTGCACTGGGATATTAACACTGATTTTTCTGTTTCTCATATAAATACTACTAGTGGAAATACTTCCTCATTTAAACGTAGTGACTAAATGAAGTCATAATATCATTCATATTTTTCTTTGTATTCTACAGCCATGTAAATGTCAACCTTATACCTGAATAGTCCAAGAGGGTGATGATGGTGGTTAAAATCTCTGATAATTTTAGTATGCATTGAATACTATTGACCATTCTCAGAGTACTTCCATATACAAGTGAGGACACTGAGGTCAAGAGCGTATAAGTGATTTGCCAGATGCAAGAAGGCAATTTCTATTTTATAAAAAGCTTACAGACTAGAGCAATGTTAGTAAGAGCCAAGGCCAGAACAACACTCTTGTTCTCCTAAACCTTTCACTGAAACATGTCTTCTTGAGAGTCTAGGCCATTTTTGTGAAGCTGATGAATAGCATATATAGGCTGGTTCAATTTGATAAAAATTGTTACTCACTGGCTAAAGATTTTCACAATGAGGGGATGATTTTGGGGAAAAAGTTTACTGAAACTTTTAGGTAACAGTGTATTTTTTTCAGCTTAATCAGTTCTCTATTTCATTTTGCATGGGTAGAAATAGCCTGTGTCTACCAAAGACACAGAAATGGAATTATTAATTCAAATATAAACAGTTCTACTGTAGAAAAAATGACAATGTCCAGCCTTTACTAGGTAACAGATGCTGCTGGATAATGTGAGTTATAAGAATAAAACCTCAAGATTGTAGTACACTGGGATATATGCTAAAGTGTTAGGAACCATAAACAAGGGAATCATTGCTTTTGGAACTGGGTATCCAAATTTATTGCTGTGATATCATGTCATGATGGCCATCCTCTGAGACTTTAACAGAAATCAGTGTTTCTTTATAAAAACTCTTGATTTGAGCAGGGTGGCATATGTACCATGTACTTGTATATGACTTGTGATGGGGTGCAGTGGATGAGGGTGGGGCAGGAAAACTGGAGAAGCCAAACAAATAAAAAGGGGCTTAAAGAGGAAATCAAAGCTGAGTGTTACTTCATCTACCACCACTGTCTTCCTCTTCCTCCCTTTCTTCTTCTTCTTTCTTCTCTTCCATTCTCCTCTGCGAAGGCACAGGGTTTGAAATTTGATGCACCATCCTTACCAGCCATTGTCACACCAGATATGCTCCATTCATCGCTGTTCCTGTTGGCTTTTTAAACAAGGTTCGTGGCCCTGCTCTGTTTGTTGTCAAGAATGAATGGCTCGAAGTAGGAATGTTTCCCAGACGGGAGGTGAAGGGGTCAGTCTGGACCTCTGGACATTTGCAGTGCTTTACTTGCAGGCCTGTCACATGAAAGGGAGGGTGACTCCCAGCGCTCTGATGGTAGTTTATGTATATGCCTCTCAGATCATGAGATTGCCTGTCAGGTCATCTGCTGCGAAATCCATTATGAAAAACACCCAGAAACTGATGCCTGGCTTGAAATCCTTAGTTTACTAAATTGAAGAAATTATCTTTGGAAGGTTTTGTCACTTTTACACACACACACGCACGCACGCACACACACACACACACACACACACACACACACACTTACATATATAATTTTTATACAAAAGTAATATTTGCAATAATGCCTCATGCAAAGTGCTAGTTGAATGAATCTGTCTCTGAAACTTCAATTCCAGATTACCACATGGCAAGATCTGCTATTATAAATGAAAATACATCTTTAGAAAGTTCACAACAGTTTGAAGTAAATGAGCTATTGAAATGTAATAGAAAAATCTCCCCTTTACAGATTAGTCAAACAGTGATTCTGGTCCAATATGTAAACACAGTCTCACTTTATTGTCAGGGTAAAATGGTCCTTAATGTGCTATTCCAAGAGCAGGTTAGCATTACCTAAGTCTACAGATAATGATATGAATTATCTTTAAGAATTCTTTGCTGTGAGTATGGCACAGAATTCAAAAGCAAATAGAAAATCATTGCATTATTAAACTACTAGACTTTTTTTTTGATAAGTTGTGGGTTTTTTTTCTCATCTCTGCAAGCTCTGAACCATAATTTACTAGACGGTGGCTAAACAGTTCTTAGGGTACCTTTGAAAGTAAATTTTATCAAAAGAGACCTAAAAGAGTCACAACCTTGAGGTGACAAGATCAAATGAGAATAAGTTACTGTGCACTGTGCTGCTCATTGGGTAATAGGGGGGTACAGTCTTCTTTTTGTTTATTTATTGTCTCATTGGATAATTATTATTTTATGGGAGATTGGTATGAATGTGAGTTAGACTTTTTAGAATGAAGATTGTATTCATTTAGTTTGCCAAATGGCAAAAAATCATGCAAAGGAGGAAGTACTAAGACTTATAATATGGGAAGACCGAAGAAGAGAACCGTGAGAACCCTGGACAAATAAATCAGAACTTACTGTACTTGTGATTTTTACTTAGAGACCACCTACTAGTATCTACAGAATTTTATATTGAATGTTTTCATTCAGAAGCCCTTGACATAATGATTCAACTTCTGAAATGAGTAGAGTTTGGTGAGAGAGACAAAGAAGAAAGGTGTGAGCATGAGAAAGAAACCATGGTCCTTTTTATTGTGCCTATCCTGAAACAAATGCCCTTAGAGTGGACGAGATCATGGCTATTTAGTCAGATTCTAAGGCTGGTCATAGCACATGTCACCACTATACTTGTTTTTTTTTATTTTCATAAAATAGAAACCTCTGAGGTCAGTGGCTTCAGAGTTGTCTAGAAAACATGCATCAGATGGTATCAATGACCTCAAACCACCATGCTAGCTCTAAATTAGTAATGAGCAGAGCTGGAGGGATATATTATAGAAGTTATAAAACCATAAGAAGGTATTTAAATAGATAGATAAGACACATGCAAATCTTTTTATTGCCATGACAACCATCCTGATATAGGTTTTCCATATGTAGCAAGAAGGGCAGAGCAAAAGGCACTGGGAAAATAGCAAGAACCTGTAATGAAAATGAACCCTGACAGGGGATTAGTCCAGATCTTTATCGTTTATTAACTCTTAATAGAATCAAACTTCTGTAGTAATGCACTCCTCACTGTGTCAGAGAACCATTATTTTCAACCTTCAGCTATAGGGTTCTCAGCTGTGTGACTACATCCCAGGTTCCAAATCTTCACCAATGAGTCTGGTTGATGCAAGAAAAGAAAGAAGGAGAATGCCAGTGTGCTCCTTCACGCACATTCTTTGGTGCCCCAAAGAGCCTTTCAGAGGGGGTTCATCCAATACTCAAATGGATAATTCATGTGTGATATGAACCTAATGAATTCCTAGATAATCATATAATGAGGTAGTACATTCCATTTCAAAGCAGAGTGGTATCTGTTCATGTGCACATACTTTCAGGGAATAGAAAAAAAAATGCTGCTGCCTTCCTCTCTTTCTCCCTCTTCCTCGTTTTCCTTCCCTATTTCTTTGCTTTACTCCCTTCCTGTCTCTAGCTCTCAATTCTGTTCGTTTTTTCTCCTCGCCAAATTCATTTCTTTTAAGTGCCAAAGGAGTTTCAGGGCCAGCTGCAGGCACTGTGGACCCTGCTGTGGCCTGGGCAGGTCTGACTAGCAATGCTTTCTCCTGCCACAGATCTGCAGAATGAATTGAGTCCTGCCTGCCAGCCAACCCAGCCCGACCCGCTCCACCCTGAGCATCTCTTCAGAGGTGAAGGATGAGGGTGGGAGAACACAGTGTACTTCCGGCATGGTGTAACATTTTCCTCTGCAGACCACAGACATCCACAAAGCCCTTGCCTCTTTTGAAATATAAATGGCAATTCTACTTACTACTTTTAAGGCCAAGACTGGTACCGTCAGGGGCACCACAGAATCGTTAACACTCCTCAATTGGATTTTTGTTTGTTCAATCAGTGTAAGGATTCCTTTAGACACAAACTGGTGTTTCAGTATGCAAGGGAACATGGATGAAAGCAAGCTGGTTTATTAATTAAAGTGATAATAAATAATTCCACCAAAAAACTTCAATCTGTTTAGTTCAAGTCTTGGCTCAGTCATCCATGTTCTGAGGCTCTTTTAAAACGTGGGCTTGCTCTGTGCTCTTTCTAGCATGAAACCAAATCAAAGTCAGAAGGACCCTTTCCGATCACAAAGTAACTGAAATGTTGATTTGGAAGTACCCCTGACAAAATACACTCCTCGGGGTATTATTGAAAAATTCTGTTATATTCATTGGTTATACAATGGGGGGAAAATGAGACATATATACTACTATTTGTAATACTTTAAACAGTAAAAAATTAATTATATAAAAAATAAATAATAGAAGTTAATAATAAAAATATAATAAATAAATATGGAAAAGCACAAAGAAGAAATAAACTGTCCATTAATCTAAAAAAATAAACCAAAAAATAACTCTTTGAGTGGCAGGAGGCAGAGACAACAAATGGCTAAACAAGAAGCACCCCTCAGCAAAGCACAATTTAAAATCTTATTACCAGATTCCACCTGTCCTTCGGAAAACAGTCTAACTTTATAGAAACTGAAGACTAACCATAGCCCCGAAAACTGTTGATATTAACACTGTAGGGCATCCTGTGTACTGACATCTCAGTTCCTTATCCAGAGTACATGTTCTGTCTGACAAATTTTAAGGCTGTTGTTTTGCCTTCAAGATATTCAGATATTCCTTTTTTTAAAATATCTGGGGTTTTAATTAACAATCTTTCTGTGTATTTAAAGCAAAAGGAACTTGGTCTGCCCTGGACAATCCTGTGAGGCGGTTTTATTTATGAACACCATCCCTGTCATGTTAATTGTACCAGGTTTCTGATTAATCCTAAAAGAACACATTACCCAGTGGATTTGGAGGCCTTAAAGGGAATCTGCAGGGTGACTTTAATCTTTATATCTTTATATACTAGAGGGCACTTTACTGCACCTCTGCACTGCTCTCTCTACACAATCATTTTCTCCTTTAGAAATGTAGCCATTTGGATCAATAGTTACAGTACAATATATTGTACTTCTGATGGGGGCCCTCCTAGGACAGTTAAGAAGTGTGGTGATTCCACCAAATGCTTGGTTATACTCTAAAACCTATTTTTTAAAAGAAAGCACAACATATATAGAGCCAAATTTGTGGGCATTATAATGAAATGCTACTTACTCTACTTAACATATATTAAAATAAAATTAGGAAAAATGAAGTGCAAAAGAACATTTCGCAGCTTGAAAAATAGAGGCTTTTAATGGGACATCAGAGCAGTAGTAGCTAGAAGTAGATTTCTCTTGGAATTTGTGGCTGCTGCTACCAAACACTGAGATTTGGGGTTTGGCGTCTATTTCTAGCTGTTGTGATGACTGCACACTTCTAATATTGGAAAGAAAAGGGGGGAAAAATCCCCAAGAGGGCCACAGATGTTTTCAAAGTGCACTGAAGATGGAGCAAGCAAAGATGTAAAGAAATTATACTTCCCTTGTAGTGTTAACAAATGCAGGCTGCAAGTTGAATATTTTACTGTAAATTCTTTATCTATAAACAAACTGGGTTATCACAGCTGTTTATTGTACAGCTAGCCCTGGTCCTAACCTTTATGTCTTCATTGCTTATATACCATTCCCTTGTTTATGCGCCTGTACCATTCGGTGCCCTTGAACTTGGTCCCTCTGATCCCCGACCCCTGCATGCTTGCTCACTCACTCCACTCACGTCTGCAATCAGTGAATCTGAGACAGGCCCTGGCTGATAGCCGAGCTGCAGTAGGGCAATTAACACAGAACTAAAGTGTCATTCCTGGCAGGGTGGGGAGTGTGGCAGACCACAGATGACAGTTCTCAGTTCTGAAGCTGTGACATCCAGGCCAGACCTGAGATTATAGGGAACAAGACGGGGGAAAGGAAAGAGGGAGTGAAGGAAGGGGGGTTGTGTTTGAGGGGAGAGAGTTCCTCAAAGAAAAGAGCTGAGTGGCTTCTCTTTGAAGATGTGTTTATTCCCTGTATCAGATTCCAGCTGTCTGACCAGTTAATTGGATGAATATCTAGAGGAAAGCATTCTGTCCACTAAGTGAATTGGGGTAAATGGGCGTTTTTCTTTTTAAAAGGAGAAACTGCTTTTTCTTTAAAAAGAAAAGAAAAGAAAAGAAAAATAGAAATCACCAACTCTCAAACACCGTTCAAGAGTATTCTTGCCAGACTTAGAGCCTTTTCAGATTCTGCCTTAGGAACATGATATATTGGAATTAGCATCTTGTTTAGACTTAGATTTTTAAAAAAGGGAAAATATCATTCATTAAGTGCTGCCTCCCCAACCCTATTGCCCACTCACATTTTCCCCAGTAGCCACCTACCTGCTCCAACTCTGATATCTTAATAAAGTTGGTGTTGAATAGAAACAGAGCACCCAGGTGGCTGCCTGCTGAGAAGAAACTTCATTTTTACCCCTTTCCTCCAAATAGCTCTGGAGACCTACTGTGCAGTAAGAGAAGGCTGTCTCAGGCACCCCAAGTCTGAGGTCTAGAGGGCACCCCGGCCACCAGGGGGCATCATGGATCTTGAGCTTGGATGTCCAGATGTCAGCTTCTTGGGAGTTGAGCAAACCAATTTTGAAAGCAAAGCCAGCCTTTCTCAGATTTAAACATTCTCCCCTCCTTCATCTCACTTTAGGCCTTTGCCTGCTATTCTCAAATATTTTACTTTTTCATATGCTTGCTTCCCATTGTTGGGAAACCATGTTTAGTATAGCAGCTCTCACTTACTGTTTAATGGATATCAGGAATTCTATAGATTGTATCTTATTTATTTTCTAACAACAGCAAATGAGTGAAGAAATAAGACCATAAAGCATGGGTAAGTCTCCCCAAATTCCAGGTGAGAAAGCTGAGACTTAACACCATCAATTATCTAGATGTCCAAGGTCAAATGCCTAGAAAGGGTAGAACCAAATTTCAAGCTATGCGGATGTCAGAAAATATGTCTGAAGCATTGGACCGCTGTCTCAGCTCTGTTCTGTATTGGTTGTGAGAGCTTGGGGGCATTCCCTGAACCAAGTAGTATCTGTTGTATTTTTTACCTGTAGGATGGGATATGAACCCTGCCTGCCCCTCCCCCCAATAAGGTTATTGTGATGATTCAGTGAGTAGATGCTGTATATACAAAGTATGTTAGAGTAAGTCTCTAGCACATCCTGAGAATCCTGTTATGTTGTCTCATCACCATCATTATATTACCTACCTGATTATTTATAGTGAGTTAATAGCAGGTCAAGGAAGCCAGTGTGGTGATTTGCACAAAACAATTTGCAATCTGCAGAAGTAAGGAAGAAGAAATAGAAAAGACTTTGATTTTGGACACAAGATAATTTATTTGTGCATCATGTAATCCCCTCTAAATAAATGTAGGTGATCCAGCTATGTTATTAGTTTACATAAAGGATAGATTATTCAAAAGGACTTCCTAGGCTAACTTTTTCACATTAATGATTTGTTAGTAATGTAGCTGATAAGACTTTGTTCTTGCTATATCTCATACTATACAGGCTATCATGTGTTTGTGAAGTGAAGGCAGCCTTTTCGAAATCTGCCTTAGGAACATGATATATTGGAATTAGCATCTTGTCTAGGAAAATAAACTTCAAGTCCTGGATATATATATTTGATAGTGTGATGCTCCTATTAGCATTAAAATAGGTTTCAGAAATCATTTTAATGATGAGGTGATGGAAGAGTTAAGTGAGATAATGGTTTTCCATATGGGTCAGTGGTAGAGTCCAGCTACCATGTCTCCTGGTTCAGCACTTTGTCCTGCATCCCACACCACCACACCCCATATCACCTCTGTATTTTCCAATAATGTACAGAACTCAGGAAGTGACAGGTGTGCTCAGCAATTATTACAATATCAAGATTCATATCATGTGGCACTTACAAAGAAGAGAAAATCATTGTTAGTTACTGTTCTGCAGCAAAAATAGGTAAGAAATTGTGAAATTCAGATTTCAGCCTTGAAATCATTAGAGACATTTTCTTTGCAAAGTGGCATTGCTGGTAATCTGTCCCCAATGCACAGATTTGTATTTGTGTTTGTTATTGCCTTTGAAACATTCTGGATAGTTTAACTGAAGAGCATTGGAAGTGAACAAACCTTTACCTTATTTCCATGCTGTTGTCAATCCCACTCTTACTTTTGAATGTTTCTGCTCTAGTTCTGCCCTCTCAATATTTAACCACTGTTCTCATACTGTGTGGGAACTCTGTTTCCTTGAAAGAAGGTAGTTTTTGTTTGTTTGTTTGTTTGTTTGTTTTTTCAGAGAAAACATTTCTGTGACTAAATAAGTTTGGTGAATGATAAATGGTTTAGAGCCTTCATAGGGACTTATGACAACATTCTTTATATTAGAACTAGAGGCCCGGTGCATGAGATTTGTGCAGGGGAGTGGTTCCCTCAGCTTGGCCTGTGCCCTCCTGCAGTTTGGGACTCCTCAGGGATGTCCACCTGCCAGTTTAGGCCCAATCCCCCAGGGCCTAAACTAGCAGTCAGACATCCCTCTCACAGTCTGGGGCTCTCGCAGTTCGGAACCTCTGTGCAGCGGAAGTGGGAGAGGCTCCTGTTACCGCCCCTTTGCTTGCCAGCCATGAGCCTGGCTTCTGACTGAGTGGTGCTCCCGCTGTGGAAGTGCACTGACCACCAGGGGGCAGTTCCTGTGTTGAGTGTCTGCTTCCTGGTGGTCAGTGCACATCATAGCAACAGATTGTTTCACTGTCCTGTTGATTTGAATATTATGCTTTTATTATATAGGATTATAAAATGATCCAAAGGAATAATACTCTAATTTTGCTAGGCCTAGCTCTGCCTACACTTATTAACAAAGAATTATTTTCTGGAGTAACAGTATGTTAATCTTACAAAGTTGTTTGTCATGGGAAGGAATGTGTGGATCATGTAGGACTTAGAACAGGCACAACACTGCCCACATTCCATTAGCCAGAACTCAGTCTCATGGCCGCACCTGACCACAAGAGAGCCTGGAAATGTAACCTAGCTGGTGCCCACAAGCGAAAGGAACTGAATCTTAGGAACAGTGAATTTTTTTCCCCAAAATTGCCCATTGTTAACATCTTTTGGAATGAGTGTTCCACATCCAGAGACTGATCTGCCATATTCTTTCACCTACTTGAAGTAAGACTAGAGACACTCTAAATTTCTTCCAAGTCTGGAACCTACAGACGAGTATGTCTTTAAGGTAGGCTTGGAAGCAGAGTACACATTTCTGCTATAACTTGCTTAAGTAAAAGAAATGTTTTGATGGAACTTATTTCCCTTAAGTATACCATTGAAGAACCAATATTAAATCTTATTTCAGAAGTGGAAGGGAGGGAAGAGGCTGTTATGTGGCTTAGACATAGATTTTTCTGATGTTCTAGGTTAGCACAGGGATAGAGTTTAGACATTTGGAAGGAATGGTTGTGCAGGACCCATTTGGCAGTCCTCAGGACAGCGTTGGACCAGTAATAGTTCACATCCAATTAATGGTTCAATTGTCTGACAAATTTTGGAATTTTGATATCCCTTGCTTTTAGTTAAAAAAAGAGTACACACGGTTTGGCATTTAGGCAGGCAGGAAGCAGACTGGTATGCTGGTGTGAAAGTTCTGAAACCTGGCTTGCTTTTTCTCCAAGGCATGTGGTCAGGCATGCAGTCAACTATCAGCCCATAGGAGTAGATTGCAGGGGTGCTTGAGGGTAAAACCAGGGTTTTTCAGGAAAAGAAATAATATATTGAGTCTAGCATTGTGATGTCCACATATGTGATATCCCAAGCACTCCCAATCCTTCGTTTAGATCTATAAAATATAGTGAAGACAGTATTGTTAATCATTGTATTAACCACAATTGAACTTTAATACATGTGAAATTAATGATTTTGCAAAGAAAAATCAGGTCCCTACCGGCCTGATTCAAAACACATCTTGAAAAGTTTAACTCTGATCAGTTCATTATCATTTCATTTATTGAGTTAGAACATAACTTAGAAGTAATTTCCTAATTTTATAGGGGGGAGGCTTAAGCCCAAGAATTAAAAGTGGCCTGGCCCAAATTACATGTAATCTGTGGCAAAACTGATCAGAAACCTCTTATGTTTAATGGAGTCGCCCAATCTCTAGTTGCTCCATTATTTCAAAATATTTAAGTAATACATTTATATAGCTATTTATATAGTAAAGGTAAACTTACAGAACACCATACACTTACTTTATTTTTTTTCAAAATGATTTGAGGGTGTGATAGGTGCTGGATTTATAGTCAGTAATAACAAAAAGAAGCCAGGGGTGGCTGTGAGGAATAAATGAGTTAATAAGGTGTGCACTTAGAATAGGATTTGGCAAATAGTAAATGATCAGTAAGTGTTTGCTGCTGTTGCTGTCATTGTTGTTTTCTTGCCTGCATGGAGTTTCAGTGAAACGAGAAAACATTCCCCTATTTGGTTTCTTCTTTGTAAAACCTCATTCATTGTGCTTGTGGCTTCAGGAAATTCAACTTATTCCATGAGAACCCCTCACACAAGCCCCTCATTCTTTGTGGAGTTCATTCCTTTGTGACTCCAAGCCAGAGCTTGATTGTGAAATGTTTTTCTGGGAATATTTATAGTTAGCAGCTGATTTGGAGCAGACAAATGATTTAAGTTCTATAAGATGCTTATATTAATACTTTTATTGTGTTTTTTTTTCTTTTCTGAATTGAGTGAATTTGCAGTTGTAACATTTACTAATCTTTCCAGACGAGAGGAAGAGAGAAAGAGAGATAAGGTGGAGAGAGAGAATGCAGGAAGAATGGAGAAAGAGCATGAATAGGTAGGTAATGGTGCAAGTGTGAAATTTATAAATGCTAAAAAAATGCCACTGTTGGTGTTGCAGGGGCTATGAAAATGA
Organism: Antrozous pallidus; assembly: GCA_027563665.1. Taxonomy (NCBI): domain Eukaryota; kingdom Metazoa; phylum Chordata; class Mammalia; order Chiroptera; family Vespertilionidae; genus Antrozous; species Antrozous pallidus. Next base: position 37,864,945 of record CM050523.1, read on the forward strand.
GTGAGAGCAGATTCATCTTTTTCCTTAGAGGACTTTGCCATCTTCTAATGAGGATTAAAAAAAAGTCCGCAAAGATGACATGAAGTGGAGGTGGGAGAGGCATGAAGCTCTATAAAGGAAACAGAAGGGAAATCAGAGGAGACAGAGGCCACTTGCTTTTGAAATCATCAAAAGCAATGAATGACCACTAAACCAAAAAAGGAAGGTGTTTAACTCCTGATGAAGCAGCTCTCTCTCCCAAGGTTGCACAGGTTGTTTAGCACATGTTGTTCATTTATTTGTTAATAAAAATATCGGCTTCAACTTGCCTATTGTTATATCAGTATTTATTTGCTGATCACTGAAGGTGCACCCTATGCCTGAGGGAGTTTCTCTTCAAGTCTTTCAGGTAAGACATGTCAGCTATAACAAAGGTGTGAAGGGTGTAAACTCCAGGCAGTATTGTTATGAAATGTAAATCTGCAATGCTGAGTGACAAGGAAGGATTCAAAGGCATTGGGATCGAAGAAGACAGGATTTCAGCTTGAAAGAAGGGGCTTATTTTCTGGGTAGAGCACAGTCCTAGTGATGACTACAGTTGTTTCAAGCTTTGAAAATGTTTACAAGTAAACTTATGTTCTCAAACTTGGTGAATAAAACTGTTAAAAAAAATCCCCCGCTAAAATAGGAAGCAGCCTCAATACACTTCGTTTAAAACATACCATCAACTCTACCAGTCAGCACTGAGAGTCAGAAGGTTTTCATCCTCACTGCAATCATTGCAATCCATTACTTTATTCCAAATTATTGCACTTTAAAGTCACACAGAGAAATGGACTAAGGAGGGTTTTCATTTGATATCAAATATCTATTTCAAAGAACTAGGTCAAGTGACTTTGATCTTCAGCCAGTATTTTTTGGTTTGTTTTCTGTTCAATTAGCCTGTCTACATTCTTGTTAATCGGTGATTGATTATTTCAGCTATATTAAACTTCACCCTTGAAAAAAATAACATTTCACAGCCTTCTTAATTTCTTCCTATTGTGAGGACTATGTTGATACCATGAAAAACATAGTGGCCACACATTTCTAATTATCTGGGTATTTTGTACTATTAAAAACTTTTATTCATTCATTCATTCATTCATTCAAGTGTTATTGAATATTTATTATGTGCCTGATATTCCTAAATCTTGAAGATGAAAATATTGATAAAGACAGATACAGGTCATCTTTGCTACCCTTCCAGATTCACTTTCTGCTTGTTTTATATCATAAAGCCTGATCTTTATGAAAATTATTAATTATTAGCATGAGCTTTTGAGCTTATGCCAAAGGGATGCACTGGAAGGGAGAGTAAAGTTAGGGTGCTCTTTTTCTACCCCCCCCCGTCCCCACCACACACACACACACTCTGCAGTTTGCTTTGTGTGGCTATGTTCCACTCCTGAAGGGCAGACTTCTCTTAAGAGGTGCTACCCTTTGTGGGTTCTGAGACCTGCTCCTTCTTTGGGCACCTTTGGATCAAAGGTGTTAATACAACTGATGTTATTAGGCCCTTGATACTGCACTATTCTTCTTATGTTCCTCAACACAAATTTTCAATAGCCCTCCTTTTAAACTTTACTCCAGGGACTCTAACTGGTACACTATGGTTTCTATTCAAGGAATTAATACTGGTGGGCAAGAATAAATCCTGAATGAACACCTATTAATGCTCATAATAATAAAATTTGTAGGCCTCTCTGGATTCAGATTGTTTTTATCAGCAGTGGCCCAACTGATTATTCTATAAAAAGACCTTCTGACACTAACTCTTCTTCTGTTGCAAATATGCTCATAGATTTTTTTCATCATTTCTAGATACAAGGATATTGTCTGTCAAGCATCCCAGTAGGCTCTGCATGGTGACAAATACTCTGTAAATAAAACTGCCCTTTCTTTGTAGAATACCCAACAAAGAAATTACAAGGGTTTACAAGACTTGGAGCAGGCATGTCACTTAAAGCTATGTGTGTGTTCTGATCTCCAGCTCTGCTCCCAGCCTGTCTACATAAGACCCATTATAAAAATCCATTCACCATGTCACATCTTTTCCTGCCAGCATACTTGCACATCCACATATACTTAGAAAACAATTAAAAATTCACGTTGGCTTTTCTTTTCATATTCACAGTTGTTTCTCACTCTTTTGTTTCCTCTGCTGTAGACATGAACACGCTCATGCTTTCTGCATGGAAGTCTAACAATTTTCTTTGGATGGTTTTACTGTATAACTTAGATCCCCCCCCCCAGGTTTTCCTTTTATGTTTTTAAAAATATGAAGTCTTCCTAATGAAACATTCTAGGTGATTTCTTAATTCCATGTTTCCTGTTGACTACTAAGATGTTTAAATATATTACAGAGATGTATTATTTTTCACTTTATCCTTGATTTTTGCTTATTATAACCCAACATCCTATTTGTTTTTTAAAATCTTCTGTGTGTCAAGTCAACATACTCTTTAAGCTGTTGATGGCGATGTCTCAATTTCTTTCTTGAGAGGCTGTGGGTAATTCAGAAGCCATTAGTGTACTGTGTATGAGTAGTTTGAATTGCTTCTTCCACTGGGTCTTACCTTGAACTTGCTACACTCAATTCTATTCACCATTGTGGCATTGGATTACTTAACAGCCTTTGGTCTCTCTGATTTTCTTCCCACTTCTTATTCTTGACTACATCTATGTCTAGTATCTGAATAATTATGTGGTTTTTATAAATTTGCTGCCTTGCTATTTACCCCATTTTCCCGGTAGTTAATAAACTTACACAACACCTGTGCCCCACTCATGATTCAAAGGCCATCAACTAATTTCTGGCTGATAACATGATTTATCTCAGCATTCTCTCTTTTAACTAGTTTTCAATCCAATGCCACTAGAATTCAATGACCTTTTAGAAGATACCAAATAGTCAGTTAGACTGGTATTATTCAGTGAAAAGAAAAATAGTTAAAGCTATTATGAAGATGCAACCTATGTATTACCCTCAATTAGTATTCTACAGCCTCTTTTGAATCTCAGTCCATAGCCACCACTTTGTAAAAGGGAATATGAATTATTTTCCAATTATTTTTTCATTTTTAAAAAGAGACATTAAAAGAATTTAACAGGCAAGATGGTATGGGATATAACAATATTAAATGTAATTTTCCAATCTGTTGAGAATAATCAACCTACCCATTTATTGAATATTTAGACATGGAAATTTACATTGTAGTAGGTACTCAAGGACAGATGAAGTTTAAGACTTTATTTCTTCTGTTAGGGGGAACTAAAACAAAGATTTAATATGTGAACCTATAAAGAGGTATAGAAGCATACATGTAGCAAAATGACATGATTCTAAAAGGCAAATTATAAGCAATTATACATTTTATTATCAAATTAATGTTAGAAGTAATAAACATGAGGCTTCTTAAGGTGAAATCCTATTTGACTGGTTTCCTGGTGAAGTAGAAAGAGCATGAACTTTGGGCTCAGACTTTGGTTTGAATTTTCACTAACTTTCTGCTTAAGATCAAAGTGAAGGTGGCTCACAGATGATGCAATGATGACTTGTTGAAAGTCAAATGTTTGATTCTACCTGTTGTTTCTCTCATCCACTTTCTCTCACCCTTACCCACATCAGGAAAAAATAGCTGTACTTCCAGTGGCTCAAGTTAGGCACTTATTAATTATCCCTGATTCCTCCTTTGCTTCACAATCCTCACATCTAATGCTTCAGCAAATTGAAACAAGTCTACCTCTAACATGTATCTTTAAATTGAATCACTTTTTTTATCTTTTCTATGACATCACCCTAGCTTGGCCACAACATCTCTCATCTGGAATAGAGCTTTAGCTACCAACAAGTCTTCCTATTTCTATCCTCATCCCACACAGCTACCTTTCTTGTGACAGTAATTATAATTTTTTAAAAAATTCAAATTGTAAGAGGTTCATCTCTTGATTAAAATTATTTCTTAATGACTGCCACTTCTTATTTTTAAAAAATCTAAACTCAGACCTAAAGCCTCCCAAGTCCTCCAAGGGTCATCTTCTTTCCAACTCCCCAATTCCACCTGGGCCACTCTGCCCTCCGCCCTCTAGCCATACTGGTCTCACATCAAATCCTTTGATCGGCCAATCCCATTTCTGCTCATGATCTTTATTTTTATTTGACTTTGTCTAGAATATTCTTTATATTATTTCCTACTTTTCCTTAGGCCTTTGACTTCCTTAGAGAAGACTTCCTACCCACAGTATTTAGATTTCTTTTTTTTCTACCTTATTATTTTTCCAGTTTTCCTTATATTTCTTCATTATTTTTTATTATTTGCCTTTCTTCCCTATTTTGAATATTGATCTGCAGGAGGGCAGAGACATTTTCTTGTGCACTATTCTGTCCTTAGTGCCTTGTGTATGCTTGCTACAGGTTAGTTTACTGAATAACTAAAGAATAATCTCATAAAATTCTGATGGCTGTCACAATTTGCAGCTTAAATTAGCATCCCTCTTAACCTTTCTAAATAAAGTTAATTCTCTATGGCTCCCAAATTATTCTTATATCTTAATGGGAAGTTCTTTGCTTATGACAATAACCAATGAAGTCAGACTGAGAAAACACAATCTCTTTTTAAGCTTTCTGAAATGAGAAGTTTGGGTCAGGCTTAAAGTAAGTGATATTATATTGATAATATCAAATAAAGCACAGAGACAGTGATGAGAAAATTGCATTGTAGGAATATGGGCCTCCACCATTTCTTTGAGGTAAGATCTTAAGTTAACATTTACATTAAAATTGTTCCATGTGTGAGCTGAGATGATGTCATATGTCTTGGTAGAAAATATAAGAAAATTCTAAGAATGCTTTCTGATAGGTTTGCACAGTACTCTCCCAAAGAAGGGAAAGTGTGCAGTGTTGCTCCATTAGAAGAGAGAAGCCATAGGGGAAATGACTCCTCATGGGTCTGTGAAACCATATGCTGGTAGCTGAACTGCTAACATTTCATGCAATGCATTATCTGCCAAAACCACATTGTTTTAATTATTGACCATGGCTCTTATGTTCTCCTATGGAGTTCATCCAGAAATGGAAGAAGTTACTGAATTTCCCTTCTCTAAGTTAAAAAGATTTGTAAATCCCAGCTCAGTCCTCAAGACCTTGAATCTGCAATGAGACCTCATTCTCGTCCTCTTGGCGTTGTCCTGTCTGTAGCCTCTTTCAGAGGTTGGTTTTTTTTTTTCATTTAGTTTTGCAAGTCTCAGCAGCCTCACACTGCAAGGCGATGCCAAGGTAGACTGAGAGTGTGACCATAAAAATTACAAGGTGCAAACAAACACCGCAGGTTGTCTGTGTGCTTATCAGCAGCACCCAGAGACCATCACACACAATCTAATCAGCAAATCACCTACATGCACGTTATCCCATTGGCCACCTCAGGTGAAAATGAAACAGCTGTTTAATTTAGCTTTTATGAAAGAAACTCATATCCTGAATCTTTGATATCTTTATTACTAGTGCACTTTATTTATTTATATTGTGGTTATTAGATCTTCCTTGAGATCATTGTGTTGTTCTAGAATTGTATTTTCTAAGTGTATGATGTGCATATTGTAGTATGGACAATGATTTTAGGGATTACTTTGATGAATTTAAAATGATGTAATAGTAGCATATTTATTTTTAGGTGTATTAGGAAACATCTGTATGCCCCTGAAATTCCTGATATATTCTTTAGAACAAAATTAGGTAAGTAAATGGAAGTTGATTTAAAGTACCTTTATGATAGAATAAATAATATTATAAATAATACTCAGATCTGGACAAAAAATATGAACATGGTAAGTGACTACCTAAATTTGGGGAAGCATGGTAATATTCTCTAGTCAGAATCTCACTTGGTTTATGACAGGGATAAAATGGGTTCAGCAATTTCATTTTCATTTGGCAACTTGGTAAAAAAAAAGTTTTGCTTGAATGGAACCCCAAAATGAAAGTCTTTGCAACAAAAAAAAAAAGTGAAAGATGAGAGGGGGCAAAAAGAGAGAAGGAAGATGAGAGGGGGCAAAAAGAGAGAAGGAATAGGCAAGCATGATTTGAGGTTCTGGTTGTGACTGACACTTATGTGTCGCTCTGGTAAGGGGAGGAAATACAATTTTGGAACCTGGACTACTCAAAACCTTAAAACTTCCCAAGAAAAGAGCTTTGGTGGGTCTGAGACTATGCAATCGCCAGCCACAACTGAATGCTTTATTGCCGTCTGGAAGTGTTTATTTTCTGAACATAAATTCAGAGGACAGATTCAAGGCATGTCTAGAAATAAAGCATATCATCATGTGAGCTGAGCTGACAAGGACAATTTACTGTACCCTGCATTTGTTCTGGGCCAATCGGAGGAGAGCTGGCGATTAACATTCTAAAAACCCCTGCTGTTCAGTTCTGATTGTCCCTTCACTGAACTTTGGAATGGAGTGGATTAACCCCTTGAGGGATTCCAGTGCAGAGTCCAGAGCTCAAGAAGGGACACTTGTTCCATCCCAAGTGATATACTCAGTGTCAAGATGTTCCTGTAGTGACAGGCTGGCTGGTAATCCTGTGCCCCTGAGAGTCCTGGGAAGGAAGGGGCAGTCATGCACTAACTAAACGGTCTCCTACAGGCTTTTGCTGAGAAACTGAGGTTTGGGATTAAATTTCCATTTTATTCTGCGGTAAAGATGATCATGCTGATCATTTGAACAGGGGCTGCACATTGGAGAGGCAGGAGACTATATTAGTAGTGTTTAGTAGCATGAATTACAGACTCTGATAGAGCTGGATGTGAACAGCTACCCCTCTATTTATATATATAGGTAAGTTATTAATGTATCTGACCTTTAGTTTCTTATTTACAAAGCAGAGGATAATATCAATACCATAAGAAAGCTAGGAGAATTCAATGAGATAATGTGTGTGAATTGTCTGGCTCCATAAGTTCTGTGTCCCATAATTATTGTTACTTACTAAGTATTATTATTTTATTCACATACCAAGCAATAAGGAACTGAAGAGAACATTCTTGCTATTTTTCTAGAGACATAGATGTAGTTTGACACCATTTTTAGAAATCCTAATCTCAGCTATAGGTGGCAATGTTTAATCCATTAAAGAATGTACATCTTTTTTAAACCTTAAGGACATTAGACTGGAAAAAAAAAACTTTAAGTCTCAAAATATCTCAAAAGAGGAAATTGTAGAATAGTATTTAGAGGCAAATTCACACTTACATAGTTTACATCACCGTGACGTGCAGAATGTTAGAAAACAAGCCCAGAATTTTTATGTTAGAAAAAGAAATTGGCTAAGGTAGTTTGATATATTTGAGATTATGATTTAGGGTATGTTCATTTCCACTATAGAAATGGCAAAGAATTTAAAGTTTGAATGTGTTTATGATAAGGCATTTCCTGTCACTTCTGTTTTGGGTTCTCTTCCTCAGAACCATCCCTTCTGCTCCTTGTCCTAACAGGGAACAGACATCCCCCTTGTGGGGGATCACAAGGAAGCATTTATCTGAAAGAGCATAACTTACACTCTTGTATAATTTTGCTAAAAGATTCTAAGCAACTTATGGAGTTACTGGGTAGACAAGGATTTTAAAAATATGGGTTTTATCTTGCTTAACAGTAATGTTCTTAAACATTCATCTAACAGTAATGTTCTTAAACATTGAATTTTTGAAACAAACAAAAAACAGCAACACTCTACAAGTCTTTACTGTTTATTTCAATGGTTCTATGGACAGACATATTTATGTCATGTTGAATTGTGAGCTGAGCATATCAAAGGAGCAGAGTTTCCCTCCCTCCCTCCCTCCCTCCCTCCATCCATCCCTTCCTTCCTTCCTTCCTTCCTTCCTTCCTTCCTTCCTTCCTTCCTTCCTTCCTCACTCCCTTTCCCCCTCCCTTTCTTTGTATATCTTCTGAGTTTACCTTCTGTGAAGGTAAGCCTACATTTTAAAATAAACTATATTGATTATTCTTTATTTTCAATTTTGCCTCATCTTGAATCATTCAACATAAGGATCAAGGTAACCCACATGGGATTCCAATTACTAGTTTTGTAGTTTTTGCTAATATCGTTATCTATAACATCCAGGTTAGTGATTTATTTCTCAACTATCTATATAATGTACTAAAGGTATTATTAGAAATATACAAAATGGGGGAATTAAAAAACTGGTTAATGGCACATACCATTTCTTTCACAGATGACTTCATTTATTATTGCTGTTTAATAGTTAATGCTCTTGTTTTTAAGATATTAACAATTTAGTGTTTGTTCTGCTCAATCCACTTTCATAATGAAAAGCTCAGTGTGTTCTATGGGCCTTCTATCACATCCACACTAATTGTGATGAAATGCTCAGTTAAATGCACCAATAAACATTTAAAAATTGAGTATAAGGAATGCAGGGAAAGTACTTTGGCTTTTATTGATATGCTGAACAACAGTGGTTGTAAATAGAACTAATGCATTTGGTATTTTTTTTCTTTTCTAGATGTGATTTAAAAATTGTGGTGCCTGGAATAACCTCATTTGGTTGTTCAAACTCTAGGTAGAGTGTCTGTGTCTATGTGTCAAACCTTCTGGACTTTCTTTTTTTTCTCTTTTTCGGTAAAAATCAATTTACTAGTAATATATTTAACTTTGTGACCAAAGTTCAGTCAGATTAATATAAAGATTTTCCTAAAATCTGGTTCTCTGGTGACCTCTTAACACCACTCCTCCTCACTCCTGTATGTTTTTCTCATTTTTTTAAGTCTCCTTTTTTATGTTCCTGAGTCAGTTATGTTTTTCTGAATGAATCTCAGGACTGAGGGCCACTGGGCATCTTTCAGTTTTATGTAATGTCAAAATTACAGGCTTAGTTTTGAGTCTTGGAGCTGTGGCATGCTTTATTTCCTGTGTTTAGAACTTATTTTTAGTTCTTTTGCAGGTTTTTCATGGCATCCCTATCCTTTCCATTAGAATGTTCCTACTTGGAATTTTAGTGGCAGCTTTACAGCTGGAGAAGTCATTCTGTCCAGACCATAGTTTTTGGATGCCCAAGGCTCTTCAGGACTTGAAGGTCTGCTTGTCTGGCCTTTGTCTGCTACCACCACCTCTACCCCCACACCAGACCACACCAGACTACTCATCTGCTCTCTCAAGTCTCTGCCTTTGTCCTGGATCTCCACAACTGTCCTTTTCTTTCTTTAAGTGGCTCAGAAGATATCACTTATCATATCCTTTTCTGATACTCAGGGTCTTCAGGTTTCCTTAATCACTGAGATCAGAGATTTCCAGGTGCTATCACACCACACCTGTTGACTTGACTGCTTTTTCAGTCTAAATAGCAAGCCCTTGAAGGAGAGATCCTGTCTTTCTTTGAGCTTGTAACCCAGTGCTCAGCAGAGTGCTTGGAAATGGCAGGATGCACTTTTTTTGTTGAGTGAATGTATGAATACACTATAATGAATGTATGGATACACTATAATTCCACACCTCCAAAATACTAGATTATAAAAGTCCATGGAATTGACTGTCCTAGAAATTATTGTGGTTTTTTTTTTCTTCTCTTTTCCTGGGACAGAAAAAAATTAAGCTAATGACAATTTTCTGGTACCTATTAAGCTTTTCAGTAGTATTAGGTATAAAAAGAAAAGTGATGGGAGACATTTTCTTTAGGAAGCTTGACTTTCTAAAATATATTACTTGACAACGCTATTCATGCTGTTAAAACAGCACTATTTCCTGAATGCTTGGTGATTGCTGAACCATTGTTCAGGAATTGACTGAGTGGCTAAGACAGAGTGAGAGTCTTTTGATTAGAGGTGAAATGAAAGCCAGAAGAGACCCAAAATGGTAGTTCCTACTCGGTTTCTGTAAGTCCAATAGTTTCCCTTAATTTAGGGCCATTGACAATAAAAGTAGTATCAGTTCAGGCCCCTCCCTGAAGTTTGTAAACCTTCCCCTCCTTTTTTCTCTGTACACACATGAACACTTTCTATTTTCTCTTGCCCGCTAGGAAGTCCTACACATGAAATTTTGGGAATTTTTTAATGTTATAGTAATGTAGTACGGCTATCCCAGCTTTCTATCAGATGTGGCAGGCAGCCAAAAACTAGAATCATTGTTTGCAAACTCTAAATATAGAGTCAAGATTTATATGAAGAAAACAGATATGTCTTGTTATAAAACCATGAATAAGCATTGGCACAAACATAATAGTTTATTCTTCCTTGATATCGCTTATTTTAAATCTCTATCTATCTTTTACTGAGATGCTGTAGAAAGACACATTACAGAAACATTTGCTTCAGCGCAAAGTACCGGAGGGTCGGTTGCTCTTTTCTTCATGCAGTTAAGACTTCATTATTTCTAGGAGGTGATGAGGGAAATAAGAGCCTAAAGGGAATATAGTCTCTGAATTTCAGGTAGCCCAAGGGATGTTATGATTCATAATACATCATATTCATCTCTAGGTCACTGTTGATGTGGTTTGCTTTTTTTTTTTTCTTTTTTTTTTTCTGAATTTGCTCTAACTTTGCATAAAAGGTTTCCTTAGTCTTGAGACTTCTCTGGCCTTTGGTTTGCAAGATTTCGCATGCGCCAAGGAAAGCAGCTTCCCCCATGTCCCATCTGTGCTCCTTTCCATTTCCTTCCCACCCTGGCCTCTCTCTTCTGATTTCCATCCCCTTTAATCATTTCTGCCTGGTCCACAACAAATGGGCAGCAGGGGGGAGAAAAGACTTTCAGAAAGAGTTAAAAAGGATGGGTGAAATTCCTACAATGTACACCATATGGCCTGACATTTTCCAGATTAGGTAAACATTTCTATTGGGGATAAATAGTCCTGAACATTGATGTTAAGAAATTGCATGAGACAAGGGCACATTCAGCATAGTAATGCTATGGAGTAATGTTTGCTCAGTAAAAGAAATATGAAAACTCAAGGCAAGTGGTGGGGGTGGGGGCCTTGATACAGTCCAACTTTTGAAAGAAGGGGTTAAAAATCATGAGTCTGTGGCCAAAATAAATACTGTCTCCTCTAACTTGAACATTAGTAATTATTTTCAAATGCCTATGCACATATACAAAGACATACACTTGCAAGAAATTCCCAACAGTCCATCATCAAATCTCTCTAAAAGATTAAATTTTGTCAAAATCCATTTCTGCATGGCCCACACTTGCAGAGACGCTGGCAATGGCTGGCAAATGGATCCTAGGTGGTTTGTCACCGGTGTGTGTGTCGGTATTGGGTGTAGCCTGATCTGCTCCATGGTGAACAGCCCCAAAGCCATAGATTTCATTTGATCTTTGCAAAGGCTAACATCTGTCTGCTGTCATTTTAGTAAGATTGATGACAGGCAAGAAAGAGGAGAGGGGAGGGAGTTGAGGGAGCAGAGACCAGGAGAAGGAGCTCTGGGCGGCCCCAGTGGCGATGGCTGAGGCTGCCAGGGGTCACTGCTGCAAACTCTCTAGCCTATGAGGGCCGTGGTGGGAAACAGCCAGGCCCCACACTGGCAGTAATTGCACTTGGTTGTTACAGCTGATAGCTGGAACTCCAAGACACAAAGGCGGCATTTTGCACCTTATATATCTTAATAGATTACTCACATTGCAAGCAGCACCAAGCTAAATGTTATGACAGCCATAAGAATGTAGTTTGCTGTTATCTTAATGTAGCTGGGCAGCACAGGGTAGAGCCATCAAAAAATATTATATTTTTTTAAAGTTTCCAAAAGAAACTAACTGATACAGACATGGAGCTATTTTTACACGTAGTTTTGAATTTTGGCAAATGCCTTTCAAAGCATAATTTTAAATATATACACACATATTTCACATATGCATATGGATATGCATGCATGCACCCTTGTATATGCATTTGCTCCATATCGTTTTTTCTTTCACTAAAATTGTTACATGATCACCACAAATGCAAAATTCCCTCAAGATTCTTTTTAAAGGAATGATCTTATATTTGAAGTTTGTCTAGAAAATAGTAAGCATTATTTTTGAAGATATAAATGGCTCACTGGGGGATTTGGCATGAATGAGTGAACGAGTGAATGAACAAATGAATGAATGGTAACCTAGATCTTCTGTTAACAACATGGTTTAAATATATTATATGCATCCAGTTTTTCTAGGTACACACACCTGGCAGAAAGAGGCATCTAGGGACCTATGATGCAAATGGAACTTGATAGAGTTAAGCACCCCACAGAACAAGGGGAGGCCAGGAGTAGCAACAATACCTATATCTGTGCCTTTGCTTGTTTTTGTACTCGTGTGGTTGGTGTTAGATTTGAACTTGCTGAAGCAGTGGGTTCAGCTAGTTTTAGACTAGTTTGGGCCTTTATCAGCAGGAGGCAGATTCCATTAATAGAATTTAATTCTGACACACAGAACACTTTCCAAATTTAGTTGGAAAGTTAAACAACTTTGTTTTATTCAGTAAGAGCCCTCAGGGCCTTAGGATTCCTTGTGACATCATGGTGATGACATGATAGAGTGGCTGAGTTTTTCCCTGACAATTTGTGTAAATTTCAGGACATCCAACATAGCTGTTCTACAAATGAGAAAATGGGTATTCGAAAATATCAATCTCTGATTGCCGTGCCAGAATTCTCTTTAATTAGGCAAATAAAGTTGTGTTTTGAATGTGTTTCTATAGAACTGGAGCAGCAGTGAAGGGGAGAATGACTGTTTAAACATCAGAAAAGAGTGAACACACAAATGAGTCTAGGTGCTATTTCCACAATATCAAAAATTGTTTAAAATTTGTAAAACACCAGTATGTTGTAATAATTTAGGTGATTGATGTACTAGTATATGGTGTCAAATCATTTTTAATACAGTTTGGTTCACTGAGTTGTACTATTTTTTGGGGGGAATTTTAAAAACATGTAAATGTGTTTATGGAAGTTCATTATGTTTTAGAGGAGGGTGGGGAGACCTTCATATAAAAATGACTTCTTCCTTCCTGAAGAATGCCAAAATTAGGAAATCTAGCTATCACAGAGCACAAAGGGTTAGTTAGTCTGCCTCTCTGGCTTTTTTGTAGGTGTGTTCTCAAGTTCTCAGTGATTGATTCTGCTGGATGAATTAGGGAAGATATATTCCTTTGAGGATGGATGAGTCTATGGCTGAAATTGAGAATTTATGTTGAAATTTTGCTTAATAAGGTCATGTTTAGTTTTTTTAAATATCTTCACCAGCCTAATATATAATTTATATAACAGTCTTAGCCAGGGTCCATGTATATTTAACAAGATAAAGCAAGCAAGTCTAATTTAGGGATTCTGAGATTTGAAATTTGGGCAAGTTAAGGGGATCAGTCCTAAATGGTGTGGCATAGAGGTCCTAGCGACTGGGGAAGCCTGAGGGAGAAGAGGAGCATACAATAACCAGAACCCTTAGGAGCTACAGTTGTTTGTAGTAGGTTGAAAGATGGTCTCCTCAATAGATACACCCACCCAAAACCTTTGAGTGTGACCTGACTTAGAAAAATTCTTGGCAAATGTAATTAAGTTAAACACTTCTAGGTGATATCACCCTAGATTTTACAGGTGGGCCCCAAATCCAATGGTAAATGTCCTTCTAAGAAGAGAAGAAACAGTGGGCAGAAGAGAAGGAGGCTATGGGAAGAGGTTGGTCTTTTACTCAGCCAAAGGCCAAGGAATGCCTAGAGCCACCAAACGCTGGAAGAATAAAATAAAAATAAAAAATTCCCCCTAGAGCTTTTAGAGGGTGCATGGCCCTGCTGACACCTTGATTGGAATTCTGGCCTCCAGAGCTGTGAGAGAATAAATTTTTGCGGTAAGCCTTCCAGTTTATGATAACCTGTTATGGCCGCTCTAGGAAACTAATACACCATTGGGCAGGGGCTTCCAGATAGGAGCCACTGCCCTCACAGCTCATGAGGAGGAAGCAGGAAAGCAGGGACAACATAACACATAGCCTGCCCTCCTCCCACACTCTAAGCTCCCAGTGGGTGCCACCAATTGGCCCAACTGCATATGAAACTAAGTTGAAGGGGGCTCCTGGGGGTTGGTCCAAGGAGGCCAGGCTTTGGAATACGGGACAGAAGAGTGGATTTTGGAGGGGAAACAGAGACTATTGGGTACAACAGTGATGCAGGATGTATTCCCTTATAACTCAGTTTTCCAAAAGTCAAAATTTTATGTCTCACTACTCCTTGGAAGGCTCAAGAGGTAAACTCAAACTTCCAGTTATCGTGGATTTGGGGTTGGGGGTGAGGGTAATAATGAATGTTGCAAATTTGTTTAGAGTTGAAATTAATACAGTTAGGCATGTGTTTTAAAGGACTGGGAGAAAAAATATATAGCTACTGAAAATATGTAGGGAATTCCAAGCTAATATGGAAATTAAGAAAATATCCACAAAATGAATTTTTGACTTATTCTGCTATTTCTTCCCATGCTTCCTTATATTCTGCTTTTGGTCAATTATTCATGATTTTTGTAAATTTAGATTTCTAAATTATCTAGTCAAGTGGGGATTTGAACTTGTGGTGCGAATCTCAAACTTCTTATAATTAGGTAGTGGGAAGTGAGAGGCTTTGCAACTTTTACCATCTCAATTACTATTTACCCTGCATTTTGAAACATCAAGCTCATTGCGGAACAAACCTTCCCTCTTTCCAATTCTGCATGAAAACTTGGAATCCTGAAGTGGAATGAACTTTCATCAAGGGGGACACTATAGAAAATAATTCTATAAAAATAACACATAATAATACTATAAAAATAACACATTATGCCCTCAATTTTAATTGTTTCTCTGGCAAGTGCTTATTAAAAATATGCTTCCTAGCTAGAATGTGATGTACAATGTCTAAATTAGCACCAACTATACATTTTATATACTTATTTGCCATTTTATATGTCAGTTTCATGGTAGCTCATAATGAAAGTTCCTGTGTCCAGGTGCTCCTTCACAGGAAACTTTTAAGCAATAGTCACCAGTTTCCCCTGTTGGAAGTTTCATAAGAAATATTAAAAGGAGCAGCAGCATCTTTTCCTGGACCTTCATCTCAGTGGGATGTTCCCTGAAGCAATGCATTGTTCCAGCACTGGTCTTTCTATTAAAATTAAACTATTGATTTTAAAAATTCCCCCTTGCAGGAGTTAATGAGACACTCTCTTACTTTTTTTATTCTATCGGTGTAGTGAAAAATCCATGAGCTTTGGAATTAGACAGACCTGGAATTGCATTATGATGTTGCCACAAACTGCAGATGGAACTTGCTTTTTTTTTTCTTTCTAAATCTCAGAATTTTTTCATGTAAAATAGCTGATTACATGGGATTGCTGCAAGGATTAAAGAAAAATATGTAAGGAATGTTACTCCATTCATTGGAATTCTCAGGAGATATATAGTGACTAAATAAATGACCTTTAGATTTCTATGAAAGTAGGAAATACAACAAAATGAGATAGAGGAACTGAAGTGCTTTGAATAGTTGTCTTTGATTTCATCATCTTGGGTTGTGTGGCATTCCCCTACCTCCCTCTTCCTTTTTTTCTCCCTCATCTTTTCCTCCACACCTTTGTCTAAATCCATAATTTATCCCCCCTCCCTCGTTGTGGTTATTTTCTACCCATTCTTTACCCTCCTCTGGCTGTTTTGTGCCCAAGAGAGAGCCCAGCAGGAGGTTTTGGCCAAGTTCAGTCTCCCCATTTCCCTGCCCAAATTAAACGCAAGCTCTGACTTGGCAGACCAGGTTCATTTTCTTCAGCTCCCCGGGACCTGTGTGGTATAAGGAGCTGGTCTGTTGCTAATTAGAATCAGTGACCCTGGCCTGATTCCAAGATTTAGAAAAAGACAGAGCGACCCAACCTAGCATTGCCTGGTAGCTGATACCATTACTTTTCTTCTGGCTCCCTTTTCTTCCTGAACCCAATTAATCCATTTGTCCACTCCCTTGAAGTCCATCTCATCAACTGTCTGCTAGATGGCACAGAACACACAGTTTCAAGCTTTGCAGTTTGCTCCTGTTGGTTACAATAGCAATGCTTACAGTGTGATGGATAAAAAGGTGAAGGATGTGTAGCTTAAAGTCAGGCATTGAGCTACAGCCAGATGAAAATATTTGTCTGAATCCCTGCTTTGAACAAGTGACACAGTTTCTGTCTCTGTCAAGAGCTTTTCTCAGGTAAATTGTTCAATCTTATTAAACCATCACTTCTGGTGGGGGCAAATTGTCACATGCAAGACATTTATATTAATCCAGATATATCTGGCTGTTTATAATACTGTCATAACAGTCACTCCCTGAAAGAAATGTCTCTTCTAGGATCTCCCCAAAACATAGAAGAAACTGGTGATGAAAAATTTACTTTATAAAAGTAAGGGATTAGTTTAGAAAGCAAAAGAGCAGGACACATATATCCTAGTGACACAGGAAACTATGATCTGGATATTATGGGTTATCACAGTTTTAATCCTATTTAGGGCAAGATAGTATGCTCAAGTTGCAGGTGCTATAAATGTTACAAAGTTTGTTTTCTGTTCTCTCTTGTAACTGAATTTAAGGAGAAAAGCTTCCGTCAAGAAAATGACCTTCCTTCCATGGGTTGAATATCATCAGAGTCAGTATCTGTTACCAACAAGGGTGTTCGCATTGTAAGATTAGTAAAACCTTGTTCTTTCCCAGGGGCAGAAGACATTTACATGGTCTAGAGAAGTCCAAAACAAATAAAACTGATAAATGTGAATGAGGACGAAATACGAAATACCAAACACCTATATCCAGTTTACAAATGATGTTCCAGAATGCAAAGAGATGGGGCAATATGAAAATGAAGGTTAGCTTGCTTTTTCTATTGAGACAAACATTACAAATATTTTGCAATATCTAGTAGCCCATTTATATTTACTGCTGCTTTAGAGTTTGTTCTCTGTGCAGAAAAGTTTAGAATTGCACTGAAAGTGGAAATTGGCAAGGATGTGAAGGAGAGGTGTTCTAGAATGTGGTATGAGTGGAAATTAAAACTATGATGTTTGGCTGTGTGTGTATTTCATCAAAACAAGGAAAGTATTTTAATAGCAACACACAGGAGATTCAATGACAAGGAAACTCACCTTGTAACACAATGCTATTTAAAGTTATAAGTGTAATTTCCTCATATCTAACTCCCTTTTGCCCACATATTCCTAGTTTTGAAGACAGTCCTAGGACATAATAGATACTTATACTTGTTGAATAAATGATTGAAGGAGTAAATTAATAATAATATTCCAGGAATTGGTGGCATGTTTTACAAGTGTTATTTTATTTGACCTCCTGGCTGCCATAGCACTTCTCTCACAGCTCTGGAGGCCAGAGGTCTAAAATCTAAATGTCCATTTACAAATGTACATTTATAAATGTCCATACAAAGGAATAATATTCCTTTGTGTGTGTGTATGTATGTATATATATATATATATATATATATATATATATATATATCAGATTTTCTTGAGACAGCATGATGGGACCTGGAGAGTATCAAGTGAAATAAGCCAGTTAGAGAAAGACAAGTATCATATGATCTTACCTAAATATGCTCTTAAGTTTGCTATTCCCTCTTTTGAAACAGGAACTCAGACCTAAGCAATATGCTCAAAATTGTGATTTAAAAAAAATCACTCTCTCTCTCTCTCTCTCTCTCTCTCTCTCTCTCTCTCTCTCACACACACACACACACACACACACACACACACACACACAGACACACACACAACCTATTACAGGTCCCACAAAATCCAAACTATTTATTTTTATGATAATAGGACTTGGAATAATTTCTTTTTTTGCAACAGATCTTATATCCTCCTCCTTTAGTTTTTGTATTTTGGAAAAAAACTATCTTGTTTTGTAAGGGAAGTTTTATAGAGGAAAGGCCAAAGAATTAAATACCAAAGGATATGTTTAATAACTAAAACACTTTCTCTTCCATGCACTATTCATTGCCATGCACCATGTGCCTGGCACAGTACTAGGTAATTGGTTGCATTGGTGAATAAGACAGAAACTAGTTCAGATGTTGATGAGGGAAAATCTTGAGGAATCAGATAAGCAAGAGAATAATAATGGCTAATGTTTCTCGAGTATGACATGCTAGATACCAGTCTAAGTGTTTACCAGGTGCTAATTTATTTAATTTTCACAAAGAAAGGTAAGAAATGGAGATGCATGATTGGGAAGCAACTAACCCAGGGACAGGGGCCACTGAAGATGCATTCAAGGCCAAGTCTATAGCAGTTAACTAGACCCCAAAATGTTCAGCAGCACCTTCCTGGCAGAGGCACCAGAAGAGCAACATTGCAATGGCCAAGAAAATAATATATGTTTTGGACTAAAATTACTTAAATGTGACTAAGTCTCAAGTAACAAAGGGTTTGGGATGAGATATGAAGCTAGAGAGGTAAGCAGAAGTTGTTTGAGTCTCAAAGGGTAATGAAACCCTTTGACTAATGGGAATTTTTAAGAGAATTTTGTTTTTTCCACCCCCCTTCACAAGTGTTCAGGTGACCCCTCTGTGTGTGTAGTACACAGCAGCATCCACGGGCTCTGGAAGGCTGAGGGAGCAGGTTCATCACATCCTCTTCTCTTTCCTTGTCATCACTGGTGTTGCTACTGCCATTGATTTCTCTACAGGGTAAAAAACAGACATGACTCAGCAAATTCTAGTCCAACTCTAGCTCATTTCAGTGCTGGTTGAATGAGCCCACTAAACCACTACTGGTTTATTCTCTCATCTCTACATCTTTGTTCTTCTCTCACCAACTTTATTATAATATACACAAGGTTGAAAATTAGATTGTACTTTTTATTTGTAATTCAACATATTGTAGGTTTTCTAAAAATACCTATTAGTTTGTTGGTCATCATGCACCTAGAAAAGTTGATAATGAATTGCATGTTACTTTCTAATATATTTAAATAACTATTCTAGCATTTTATCTAGTAAAATTGTTTTCATATTTAAAGATTTAATCTTTACTTAAAATCATTTGCCTAAAATATAAGCATTTAATTGAACACATGTAAGGCACTCAAAAATTGCATTCCAAGTTGAAAAATAGATTGTAGAATTTAGGGAGTAACTAATGAGGTATGTTGCTTCCAAATTATCACAAATATATATATTTTTTCTTTGAATGAATAGACATTAAATGAACAATGTTAATTTATTTATTTTAATGCCATTAATATTAGTTTGTGGAGATAGAAGTTTACATGAACCACTTCTCTGCTAGCAATTGTTACACCTTTTGAATCTCAAAGGCAATCTTTATAAAATGGTAATGAGATGCAAATGTTTCATGTTCTGCTTTATGTTTCAAATAACACATGCTTTCAGAAATCTGTTACTTCACAGATCAAAACAATCTAAGACTATCGGTTCTGGAAAAGGGCACTTGAAGTCATTTGGGGTGCCCCATTGCGCAAATGAGCTTCAGGTTCACATGAAAGAGCTTATCAGAAAAGCCTTATGTGCCCCAAACTGGGGAATGTAAGACCTTTACCTTATAGATCTGGTGTTTTTTATCTTAGATTTCCAGAATGAGGAGATGTAATAAAAGAAAAATAATATTAAGAAGTAAATGTCTTTAGATCATCCAGTATCTCAATTGGGAAAAGAGAGAAGGATGTGCAGTTTTCTAGGTTAAGTTTTCTGAGTTGCAGAGACCAATTTTTTAAAATATTTGTTTCATTTTCTAAAGAAAAAGGTAGAGAAAAGTATCCTCAACATTGTTAAGTAGGAGCGATAGTGAAAGCAAGAAGGTGCTTTCTGAATGGATTGCTGTTATATAACTGTACATTTGCAAATGTTTCTAGTAGGTAAATAATAGTAATACAGATTACAACACCAGGCTCTGGAATTTAGTTTCATCAACCACAAACAAGCCTAGAGGAGAATGAAATTAGCTAATGTAAAGTTAAAATATTTAAAAAATAAATCTATTTTTGCCAGGCCAGTGTGGCTCAGTGGTTGAGCATGGACCTATCAACCAGGAGGTCATAGTTCAATTCCAAGTAGGGGTACATGCCCAAGTTGTGGGCTTGATTCCAAGTAAGGGGTGTGTAGGAGACAGCCAATCGATGATTCTCTCATGTCACTGATGTTTCTCTCTCTTTCTCCCTCTCCTTTCCTCTCTGAAATTATATATATATATATATATATATATATATATGTATCTATATATATCTATATCTATATATATCTATATATCTACAGGTATATATATCTATATCTATATCTATCTACTATATCTGTATATATTTGTGAGGCATATATTGAAGATCCACAAATGTAATCTGCCTTGCAAAGATGGAAACGTACAATTAGTAAGGGGTCCAGAGGTTGTGGTCTACTTTTTACCTATGTAGTAGAATCCCTGAAATGTTCTAGAAGGAACAGGACCTGTGAAAGAGGAAATGAGTGGTCAGAATCGGCTCTCTCACACTTGCCAAGTGCACATCCTCTGGTAGAGACCCACGGTCACTCTTTCAGATGCTGTTTTCAAAACCCTCACAAAAGACTGTACAGTGAGTATATGTATTCATGATGTGCATATCATATGCTTAGCTCAAGGATATTTGAATTATGCATTGAGATGTATTCCTAAATAAGTATTCAGCATCTGTAAACAGCTGAGAAAGGAAGAAAAATCATATGTGGCTTGATTTTCTTTCTTAAAAAAAGTCCCAACTCCTAAAGCAGAGCAGTGCCGGTGAGTTGGTGTTAATGTCCCATTACACACAGAGGCCTACTCACATGTTTTCACATACACACAATCTCACACACACCATAAACAACCATGTGACATTGGTGTGCACTGATAGTTTTTACTTTGCAATTCACTTTTCAAATCAAAGGGGAACTTAGTTCTGGCTTACAGGCTTTCTCAATTTGTGTGGCTCTCTAGACCTCCACAAAGATGTCTGAGAAAGATTCAAAAGATTCTCCAAGAACAAACCCAAGATCAAAAGTTTTTCACTGGGGAATTATTGGTTGGATGTGTATGTGTGTGTGTGTGTGTGTGTGTGTGTGTGTGTGTGTGTGTGTGTGTGTACATATACATTGAAGTATGGATAACTTTGTTTTTTGTTTGTTTTTCAGGCAAATAAGGTAGTTTTCTTTATTTTTCATTCTTTATTATTGAAAGTATTATATATGTTCCCCTTTTCCCCCATTAACCTCCTCTTGCACCCCTTCTGCCATAGGTCTTCAACACCCTATTGTCTGTGACCATGGATTATGCATATATGGAAACAATCCAAGTGCAAATCAGTATATGAGTGGATAAAAAAATGTGGTACATTTATGTCATGGCATATTATGCATCAGTGAAAAAGAAGAATATCTTACCCTTTGATACAGCATGGAGGGACCTGAAGAGTATTATGCTAAGTCAAATGAATCAGTCAGTGAAAGACAAGTATCACATGATTGCACTCATATGTGGAGTCTAAGTAACAAAATAAACTGGTGAACAGAGTGGACCCAGAGTCTTAAAGCTTGGAACAAAGTGTGGAATCTCAAAGGGAAGGTGGGGGAGGGTGAGTGGGCGGAGGGAATCAATCAAAGACCTTGTATGCATATATGCATAACCCATGGATAACTTTGCATTATCTCTTTTTTACTTATTGGGCCTATCCTGGATGACATACTGCAGGGAGAACACAGAGTCACATTGGGGCTTAATCGAAGGAACAACAATAGCCTGTAATTATTGGAATTGAGAGTCTAGATCAGTGGTCGGCAAACTCATTAGTCAACAGAGCGGCAAACTATGATTCGAGAGCCGCAGTTTGCCGACCACTGTCCTAGGTGATCTCTGTTTTCTCTCCTAGGTGATCTCTGTTTTCTCTGACCTGGCAATCAAAGGTCTTACAGGTGCTGCCTGACTTGGGGCTTCTGGCTTGGTCTGGGCTATTGGGCCATTGATCTCTGAGAGGCTACCACATCGTACTACTAACTGCTGCCTAAGGAATAGGAAGGTATATTAACTAGTGTTTAACTTTGGCCCCACAAGATAGAGATATATACTAGAGGTAAAGGTAGTATAGATAGATGTAGAAGTAGAGATAGATAATTATAGTGGGAAATTAAGTGTGCATATTGATTTCTTAGACTTTTAAATTTTCTTCTTTTGCTAGCATATTCTACGTACTGAAGGATTGTCACCTCAAAACAATCTTAGGGAGTAGAAGATAACTTTTGCGATCTGACAGGCTCGTGGTCTCCTTAGTGTTTATCCAATCATTCACCAACAAATATTCATTGAGCACCTATCACACTGTGCAAAGCACTGTCCAAATGATACTTGTTGAATGCAAACTCATGGGACTGCTAACTATTTGAGAACAAGGACTATATCTGAATCATATATGTACCCAATATAAAGTCTAAAACATAGTAGACAACTGGTAAATGTTTCTTTTTAAAACTATATTTTTATTGATTTTTTACAGAGAGGAAGGGAGTGGGATAGAAAGCTAGAATCATTGATCAGAGAGAAACATCAATCAGCTACCTCCTCCACACCTCCTACTGGGGATGTGCCCACAATCAAGGTACATGCCCCTGACTGGAATCAAACCTGGGACCTCTTAGACAGCAGACGGGCACTCTATCCACTGAGCCAAACTAGTTAGGACTGGTAAATGTCTCTTGAATAGATCAATACCCAATTGTTCCTTCTCTCTCCCATTGGCAATTGATTTAAGAGGATTACTTTTATTTATTTATTTATTTATTTATTTATTTATTGCTTTTTTAAACCCTTTTTTATTTATCCCAATTAATT
The DNA here is from genome assembly GCA_027563665.1 of Antrozous pallidus. Classification (NCBI taxonomy): domain Eukaryota; kingdom Metazoa; phylum Chordata; class Mammalia; order Chiroptera; family Vespertilionidae; genus Antrozous; species Antrozous pallidus. Next base: position 37,887,806 of record CM050523.1, read on the forward strand.
TGTAAAAGAAATTCTGTTGTGCTAAATTAAATCAATTAATTAGATTAAGTTGCTGTACTAGATAAATTGTTCTATAGATGTCCTTTGCAATGGGACTTTGTACCTTCTGTCATCAGGAGAAGGGATCTGTTACTTTACTTCTCTGGAGAGTTAAATTGGTTTTGTGATTGCTTTAGGCCCGTAGATGTGGTATAAATGACAGTGTAGGTGTGTCTATTCTGAGATTAAGCCTCAAGAAGACTTGTGTTCTCTGTCTTGGGCTTCTGCCCCATGAGTATATTTCCTGACTAGACTAGCAGAAGAAGATAGACAACATAGACCGGGGCCAGGTCATTCAAACCAATCTGTGCAAATCAATCAGTTCCCCAGCTGACCCTCCCACCCACTGCAGGGGTATGACCAAAGCTATCCAAATAAGCATAGCTACCTAACAAAAACATAGACTTATAGCAAAAATATATACCTTTTATTGTATGTCACTGAGCTGCTGTAGTTATTTGTTATGCTGCATTATTATGACGAGAGATAACTAGCACTGACATCTTCAAGTTGACTTCCTGCCTGACTTTCTCTTTTCAGTATCTAGTAATACACTTTTCCAAGATCTGCTCTCCGCTCTCAAGAATATTTCTGGTTTCAGTGACTCACAATAAATTTTGATGCAATAGATTATTTATTTGCAAGGTATTAATATTTTAAGCATATATTATTCAAAATGCAGCCTTAGAAATACCACTTTTAAACCAATTTATTCTGTTTGTTGACCAGGGAAAGGAGAAATGGCAATAGAAAGAATAGGAGCTGCAGATTGCAATGTGGACAGCCCAAACTCAAAGACTTACCCTAAGACATGGTAGCAAATCTTTATTCTGTCTAGGAGTAAGTAAGGTTGTGTTCATAGTCCTTCCCTTCTTGGATCCTTTAATCTAAAAATATCAGCAGTGGCTCAATAAAACAGAAGAGATGATAAAGTCAACTATATAAAAGTGGACCTGTTCAGAAAACGATTTACATTTAGTCAAGCCCCCAAAATGTACTAAGAAATTGTTTTAAACTTTCAGACTAAAATAAATTGATCAGTAAGATGCCCTGTTGAGCTTTCTCAAGAGAAGAGCTCATTCATATCCAAATTGGTGAAATTGGTCCATGTGAAAACACAGCAGAAGTGCAGTGGATGGTCTTTATTAGTAAAAACACATAAACATAATGTTGAAATGTGAAGATAAATATGAAGACAATTTGTAGAAAGAAGCCAAAACTTAATTTTGTGAGTAGAGGATTATCTAGCATTACAGGGAAGAAACATGTGGGAGAAAATAGCAAGAACTACTTGTTTCATAATCTGGAAAGTCTTCCCAGATGAGTTGGAAATGTCTACGTTTTTGAAGCAAGGATTACAGGTTCCAGCTAGAGTGGTTCTATGGGGTTTTAAAGAGTTTTGGTCATCTGTGTGTTCCATTAATGCTTAACTGAGAAAATCATTTCAACACTTCAAGAATCTCAGATCTTACTGTGGCAACTCATACTGAACAAATCTTTGCACTTTGTCTTCATTTTTTTTCATAACATCGGTGATCATTTATGGAGCATCCACAACATGTATTAAGCATCAGAGTTGATATGGATTTTACAGGATAGAGAAGACAGGTTAGTGTCCATAAAAAAAGTTGGGCTGTAGGAGTCCTTTCATTCATTTAGTTCAATGACTTAATTAATCAACCAATCCATCCATCAGTCCATATCCAGCAGGTTGAAACATCAGAACCCTACAGTTTCTTCAGCTTCTCTGGGCCTTAGACAGGAGCTGGAACTTTTACATAGAAGATACCAGGCAGTTATTTGTTGACTTAATTCAAGTGTACCTCATATTTTGACAGACTGATAGACAGTTTCCTGGGATTATTGCTAAGAAATCAGGAAGAAGAAAGGCATTTGGAAAAGGGTTTTTCTCTTCCTGTGGTATCTGGACCACTCTTCATAACTGATCTTCAGCTAAGAAAAACAACAGACGAGAGACCCTTTTCGGTTGCATGAATCCAAAGAAAGATTCAACATAGCCTTTGCATTTCTCAAGTTTTATGTGTTTATCCTTGCGGTGTTTAATGTGTATATATAAGTCTTAGCAAAAGTAGCTGAGAGAAGTGTTTTGGTCACTGGTTATATTTGGTCTAGATTTTTATAAGCCTTGATTTTGTCTACTATATTTTTTGCATCTCAAACATATTTAGTCACCAAATCTTTTGTCCCAATTTATTTTAATTGGGTAAACATATGTCTGGTAGGTTTTGCCCCATCAGGTGCTCAGCCCAACCAAATATGTGATTTACAGAACACTAATGAGCTCTCCTCTAGAGCATATGCAGCTTCATGCCCCTCACTGGTCTCCCTCTCCCACGCTCCAACCCTGCTGACACCCCAAAGAGCAAGAGTGATGCTTTGAGATATTCTTTGCCAAGGAGAGATCTTTGAGATCAAATTGGGTAACAATAGGCAAACAGGTCACTTTTACCATCCAACGTATAATGAATGAACCGTGTGTATTGGACTAGATGAAGAAAGTCCCACAACACAACTTGGTATTGCTCAGACACGGTCAATTTTGGGTCAACTTTTATAGCAAATATTCAGCGTCCTACCCAGATTGCCTCAATGCTCATCATTCTGTGCATGCTGAAAGCTTTCTTCTGTAAGCACCCCACTCTGCCTGAATACTTTCTCTGGCTGTTGGAGCATGTCCAGCCTTCATATGGGATATGCAAGAGTTCTGTGAGCCAATATCTGAGTGCACTCTTGGCCAGTGACTGACAGAAGTTGGTGGATAAATGCATCAGCTTTTTGGCCTTCAGGTGGGATAGCTCTGCAGGTTCCACACTGTCATCCAGTGGTCTCCAGCAGGATTGAGCTCCAGTTGAGCACAGTTGTAAATGACTTATAAACACACTCTTGGCTCCCTTCCTTTTCCTACCTCCTTCCTCACTCCACTCCTAGGTATTTGTGGAATCACTCATTTGACTAAATCCTTATATCAGGTTTTTGTTCCAGGGAAATCCAACCCATACAACTGTTAGTAGGAATTCTGCATTTGGAGAGAGACTATCTCAGACAAAGCCTAGCATAATTCAAAAAGGGTATTGATGTTAATTGTCTTTTTCCTTTCCCATTAGCTTTTTCCATTTCTGAATTATAGAACACTACTATGAAGGCTTAAAAATACAATATTTGAATTTTAATATTAAATTTCAAAAGATATTTTAAAATATATGCCTTCCCTCCCGCCTTCCCTCTCTCCCTTCCTCCCTCCCTCCCTCCCTCTCTCCCTCCCTCCCTTCCTCCCTCCCTCCCTTCCTCCCTCCCTCCCTCTATCCCTCCCTTTCTTTCTTCCTTCCTTCCTTCCTTTTTAATATTTAGTGTCTGGTTTATAGCCACTAGAATGAGCGTCATACATCCTTGAGATGACCTCAGTATCATCCTCATTGACCTAGAAAGCCATTTTTTCCCCCTGATGACAAGCTAGGATCATGCCTCATAATGACTTCTGCATGATTGTCTTGTTAGGAAAAGGGCTAAGGTGGGATCATCTTTAATGACAGTGAAAACACTTCATAAAACCTGACTCCTCAGTTTTACAGGCATGAGTCTGGAATTTTAGCAGATGTAGACTTACTAAATCAGTCAGTCAAAAATTATATCAGTTGAAGTGCAATGTTCCTGGCAGTCCAAAAATCCTGTGCTTGTAGGTGATTTGGAGGGCATTTCGTTAACTCTTTAATTGGTCGTTTCGATGCTAGAGGCAGTAGCTAATTGCCTGTAGGTCACTGTAGTCCTGGAGCTTTGGTAAACGTATATTGTCATATGTCACATTTTCATATGGTTCCTTTTGCACAGGTTGGTAGAAATGATTGCTGCGTAATTAAAATTAAGACAAGGTGGGGAAAGTGATTCAATTAAAGCCCTGAAGACATTGCACAAATTATCTGATATACCAATAAATAATGAATAGTTATAACTACTTTTATCTTTTGCCTCCTTGTTCTTCAATCTTCCGTAAATCCCAGAATGCCAGAGCTCTTTCCAAGTTTGTCGTGGGTGGACAACTGGTGCCAGGCACAAAAGCACAAGTAGCTCAATGTTAAAGTACACATATGTAGAAACTTTGCGGATGGGGACTTAAACTGAAACTAACCAGAAGAGAAATTTAAGAAGTCTCTCCATAGCCCGATATTTTGAAAACATCTGTAATGTTTCAGTCTGCAGGGAGCAGGTATTATATACCATAGTGAGTGATGACAGTGAAAATAAATGAGATATGTCATACTCAAAACATCCCAGGTTTTGCATCATTTATTTTACAAATCTCAAAAGGTTCTCAGGAAGCATTAAGATGGAAGCAAGAATGAGAACTTTGTGATGCCATAGCTAACAACAATTTTAATTACATAATATTGATATAACACCTGAATGCCTATCTTGCTAAGATAAAATAAAGTAAGATAATTCTTGTTTTCTAATTTAGAAAATTAAGGCTAAGGGTTCTTATCTCCTAAATTCTATGTTGGGAAAGGAAACTGTTCTCATTCAGTCTAGAGTTTATCCACATACAAAGAAGAAGCAGCCTTTGGTCTAGTATGAAATGCTACTTGGTGATAAGCTTTTTTGTGGTCTTCAGGATCTTTATTTGAAATTAAAATCCTCCTGGGAATGTGTCAGAAAACTAACAACCTCTACCCATGTATAATTGCTATCGTTTATTAACACTAGTTTTTGGGAGTTTCACAAATACTATTATCTGATGTTTACAATAACCTTGCAAAGAATCACTATCATTTCATTTTAGAGTTGAGGAAACTGAGCTCATGAAAGTTAACAAATTTTGCCAGTGTCATCTATCTATACTAGTATATGGCAAAGAAGATATTCTCATGTGTAGTCTTTCTGTTGATTACAAACTATTGTGAAACTATGTGGCTTAAAACAGAATGCATTTTATTGCTTTTCATGATTCTGTGGTGGACTGGGTTCAGCTGAGCTGCTCTTGCTCTGGATGAAAGTGGCTGAATCTGTAGTCACCTCAACTTGTGACTAGATAGCATGTCTCATACACATGTCTGGGACCTTGGGCATGGGGTGGGGATGAGGGGGAGTTGGGTAGATTTGAGAATGGCTAGAGCTTTATCTCTCCATGTAGCTGGGAGACCTCTCCCTCTCCACATTGCCTTTCCATGGGGACCTCTCTGGCAGGGTAGCTGGATCACTTTCATGGCATATCAAGGATCCCCCAAAATACAAAAGTAGCCTGATGGGCCTTCTTAAGGCTTAGACCTGAAACTGGTATGGTGTTACTTCCACCATCTTCTGTTGGCTAAACTGAATCACAGGAAGCCCAGCTCTATTGTGGATGGAGGGGTCTTGAATACCTGAAACCATAATTTATTGGGGATCATCTTTAGAGATTGTCTGCTACACGTATGATTCCGAAGCAGGCAGCATTTTTACTAAACATCTTTCTTTTTTCCTCATCATTACTTCTGATCACATTTACATTGATCACAGTATTTGGAAGAAAGTAGGTGATTAATCAATGATTTTTTAAATGAACTGTTGTTGAAAATTTAGAAGATTATACTACCATGGAATGGTTGTAGGTACATGTTTATAAGATAATTTCTCAAGAAATGAGTTTGGGTAGACCTGCACTAAGTATTCCATTGATGGCTAGATATGAGCCAGGAAAAGATAAATCATTCTTTTGTGCTCTGGAATGTCAATAGCAACAACAATAACAATATTCTAAGCCTGTCTAAGAACTCCACTTGAATTAATTAATTTAATTCTTTTAAAAATTCAGTGAAATATTCAGTATTATTTTTCTATTTATGATAAGGAAACTGAGGCACATAAAGTGTTATACCCAAGGTCACACTCAAAATAGTGTGTGTAACTTCCTGGTCAGGAATGTTGAACCAAGACAATGTTTTAATTTGAGGAGTTTAACAGACTCATCCTGAAGATCAGAAAACCAAATAGAACTTGTAGATAATATGTCCAGGAGTCTGGGAGGGAAGAAAAAGCTATTTTTTTAGTTATAGCAACAATTCCCATACAAAGTATTCTTATCTAAGAAGGAGCACTTTCTTATACTCAGTAATTAAGCCCCATTCTCCCTTTGTGGCATCCTTGAAATAAAAAAACATACATGCTGAAAATGTGACTTTTTAAGTTATCTATATTTTCTGTCATCATTTTATTTCATGTTTTTAGTAAAGTTTGTTAGAGACTGAAGCCGTCTCTGTCGTGCTAAGAATAAATATCCAGACATTTTCTCTTCTCTCCGGTCAGGGAGAAAGGACAGCCAAGAACCCTAGTGATAGAGGAGAGGTGGGACCATTAAGAATATGTGTGATAAAACCCTAGAGGGGAAACAAAAAGTGTATGGAAACCCATGGGAGATTTTTCTTTCTCAATTCCTTTTTTTTTTTTTTTTGCAGGAACAATTTGAGAGGGCAGATGTATGTTGTGTTTTCAAAATTGAGGCAGTTTCACACTATATTAATACAGTGACTAACATAATAGTGTCCCTTATATAAATAGGCTGTGTCTTTGAAAAGAGGAGGGACTAGGGCCTCATCATTTTCAGGCCACTTCTGATATAGGAGATACTGAAATGAAGGAAGCAGAAAAGGTACACGTGGAGGGTGTGTTTCAGAGAACCTTTATCAACTTCATGATTTTTCCTATATCTAGTTGAATTCATCTAATCTTAGCATTGATTTTTCCCATATATATGAAGGGAGGGAAAATACAGTAACATTTATACCTATGGCATATGCCCTTTTGAAAATTGGGAAGACTGAATGAGATGGGATGCTTAATAATCCTAGTATTGAGATTTTTTTTTGAGATGATTCCTGAGAGAAAAAGGAAGGTATCTGGGGCTTGGTTAGAAAGCCAAGGACATTTTGTATTCAGGAAGAAACAGCCATGAAAGTGAAGAATTGGAAAAATGAAAAAAGTGGCCCACTAAAAATGATGAAAATATAAATGTATTAATATGTGAAGGTTGGCTTCTCTGTTCTTTCAGCCAACAGCTGGGTATCACCATAAGCTAACCCAAAAGAGCTCGTTCACGAGTGGCATTCTCAGGAAAGAAAGGACATACCTTTATGTCCTTCCACTACTGCCAGGAGCACAGGTTAATCCCTAGCATGTTACCTGAGGCCATCCTCACCTGAATTTTGCCTCATTGATTTCAGAAATTGGATGCCCACATTGTCTTTCATTATAAGAGCTGTGGTGAGCACGACAAATGATTTATGGACAATTATGTAAGTTGAGAGTTATAGAAATACTATAGGCTCAGTGCACAAAATTTGTGTACTCAGTGTGTGTGGGAGGCTTCTCTCAGCCTGGTCTGTGCCCTCTGATGGGGAGTGGGCCCAAGCCGTCAGTCGGATATCCTTAGCTCTGCTGCAGAGGATGGAGAGAGCTCCTGCCACAGCCCCTTTGCTCGCCATCTGCGAACCTGGATGCTGGCTGAGGGGCACTCCCCCTGTGGGAGCACACTGACCACCAGGGGGCAGCTCCTTCATTGAGTGTCTGCCCCTTGGTGGTTAGTGCACAGCATGGTGACCGGTCATTCTGCTGTTTGGTAGATTTGTATATTAGCCTCTTATTATAGAGGATAGAAATTAGAAATGGAAACTGAAATTTTGGTACATATAAAACACCCTAAAGGATACCAGTTTCACATTATTTAAAGGATATCATAGATACTATTTTAAAAAATGGATTGCTCAAAAAAAAGCAGTGAATCATATAATCAATCATAAATCTTTACCTTAAAAAGTACTGTGACTCTTTCACCAAAAATAAATATTTCATTGAAAAGAAATTTACTTCAGTCAAAAACATTTATAGAGAAGCTGCTATAGACCAAGCCAAATTTTAGAGTCAGTTACACAAGCCTTTATAAAAGCATGCATATTTTTCAAGTTCTATCCCCCAAATTTTTATTGTTTTTTCTTTCCTTTCTTATGTCAAAAAATCAGAGCCAGGGCATCTGTTTGAAGTTGATTCTTTTATTACTGATTGCAACAATAGAAAAAGCAATCTAGCTATAAATGTCTGACTAAAGTGAGTCTCCTACATATTGAGATGTCCCTCAAAGTACTAAAGGTGTATGGACAAGGGACAATTTAATTTTTTTCTCACAGCTTTGGCACTGAAACTAAGTTATGGGTATGAGGAAATTAAGTGATGAGGAAATCTCAAATATTTTGATTCAGTGGGTAAAAGTCTCTAGTGATATATTTCAATATATCTAAACCATATAAGGACAAATCAAAAACTAATACTTTTATTTTGGCTACTCTATTCTGAGCTGTCTAATATTCAAATATGGTAATCTATCTAAGTTTGGTGAGATTTGGAGGGTGGGTGCAGCAGCATAACACTGAGCAACAGAAGTATCTCTACTTGCTATAATAAAAGCTAATAGACATTGTGAAAGACAGCCAATCAAGTAACCCAGCAATGGATAGGAAAATTTTCTTGCAGAACATTCTATACTCTGGGAGCCATATTACATGCAGTTGGAGGAAAGACAGTGCAAATTTGTCCAGGAGTTTTTCTGGACAAACAGAAAAGCATGAGTGTTAATGAATGGGAAATTTTGATAATCTTTCTTCTTTGCTTTTAGTGCTGTGGTATTTTTAAAAGAGACCTAGAGCCAAATACAATGTAAATTCTTGAATTCTAACTGGTGCTTGGAATTTGCACTCTTGGACTCAAGCTCTCAACCTATTTTTTAGACTGAAAATTTATTATTCTCAATTATAATGTGATTTTATACTTTTTGAAATCAATTTTTTTGTTTTCAGATTTAGGGACATGATTTTTTCTTTAAAAAAGTTCATGAAAAATAATAAATAGTCATGATCTTAAAATTATATCAATACAGGTTAGATAGTCATTTCCATTTACTCAACTAGACAGTATAGCCCCATTAGACTTGATGCTCTGTATATGTAGGAGATTATATAAATTACTAGAGGTCCGGCGCACGAAATTTGTGCATGGGAGGTGGCAGGTATCCCTCAGCCCAACCTGCACCCTCTCCAATCTGGGACCCCGCAAGGGATGTCTGACTGCCTGTTTAGGCCCGATCCTACCAGGCACTTGGACAGACTTCACAATCCAGGACTGCTGGCTCCAAACTGCTCACCTGCCTGCCTCCCTGATTGCCCCTCACTGCTTCTGCCTGCCAGCCTGATCACCTCCTAACCACTCCTCTGCAAGCCTTATTGATGTCTAACTGCTCTCTGGCCAGCCTACATGCCCCCAACTTTCTCCTCTGCTGGCCTCGTCACCCCTAACTGCCCTCCCCTACAGGCTTGATTGCCCCCAACTGCCATCCCTTGCAGACCTGGTCCCTCCCAACTCGCCTCCCCTGCTGGCCTGATCACCCACAACCTCCCTCCCTTGCAGGCTTGGAACCTCCCAATGGCCCTCCCCTGATGGCCATCTTGTGGTGGCTATCTTGTGTCCATTTGGGGGCAGGATCTTTGACCATATGGGGGCAGCCCTCTTTTTTGTTGGAGTGATGGTCAATCTGCTTATTACTCTTTTATTAGATAGGATAGAGGCCTGGTATATGGGTGGGGGCCAGCTGGTTTTCCATGAAGGGTGTCCTAGACAAGGTTGAGGGTTCCCTTGGGGCATGAGGTGTCCTGGGTGACGGGCCTTTGGTGGTTTGCAGGCCAGCCAAACACCCCAGCAACTCAAGTCGAGGCCCTGGGATCTGGGATTAATTTATGTTCTACAATTGAAACTTTGTAGTCCAGAGAGGAGCCAAGCCTTCTGCTTGCTCCATGGTGACAGCCATTTCGGTTTGGGTTTATTTAAATTCTATAATTTAAACTTTGTAACCTAGAGTAGAGTCCTAGGCACTAGGGCTACAGAAGCTTGGCTTCCTCCATCGCCAGGGCAACCCTAGCCTCTGCTCTCTCCAGCTCGGTGGCTTCCGCCATTTCTTTTGGGATTATGTATCTTCTAAAATTGAAACTTTGTAGCATTGAGTGGAGGCCTAGGCTGGCAAGGGCAGGCGAAAAGCTTGGCTTCTTCCATTGCCAGGGAAACCCAAGCCTCTCTCCTGCTCTCAGTGCCACAGCCATCTTGGTTGGGGTTTATTTGCTTCTGATTGGCTGTGGGCGTGGCTTGTGGGCGTGGCTTGTGGGTATAGTGAAGGTGCGGTCAATTTGCATATTACTCTTTTATTAGATAGGATTTACCAAAAGTTTAATATGGATCTTGGAGTCATTCCACACTTTTTTTTGAATTTCTGTTTTTAAGATTACATACATTTCCTTATAAATTAAGATGTTATAAAATTATGATAAATGTTGAATTCTGTTTTCTGACTCCTTTGTGTAGTTTTCTGAGTTGAATATCATAGCTCTAGATTTAAATGATCTTTGACTCTGAATGTTTATCATTAGACTTTAGGTCAGGAAAGCCTTTAAAATCATGTTAATTAATTATTATTTTTTTTTTGCAGGAAAGTAAAAATACTTATGCTAGCGTAAGTTTTGCTATTGGTTGATTTAGTAACATGTCCTTAAAATTTGAATTTTTGAGTCTTAAGACCAGAGGCAGAAAAGGATCTCATACTATCAATATTATATTATAATGGGGAAAACAGAAGATAAATTAACAAATAAATAATTTTAGTTATTGATGAGTGCTACAAAGAAAACTAATTGGTCAATGAGATCAAAAGTGGTAAGGCTCTTTTAGAGAGAATGGCAAATTAAGTTTTATTTTCTACATTTGAGCTTAGAAGAAGTCAGCTACATGAAAATCTGCAAAAGTTAGTTTCAGAAAGAGGGGACAGAAAGGTTGCTCTAAGTCATTATTGAGAAAATTTTCTATGATATTAACAAAAAGTCTTGAAGTAGACATTGGAGAGGGGAGTGGTCAAAAAACTTCTCAACGAAACGATGGTTGAACTAAAATATGAACAATAAATGGAAGAAAAGAGAATAAATTGTATGACTCAGCTCAGTGAAGAATGGGATGACAGTGAAAGACACTAATGAATTACTATCCAAAATCCATTCCCAACTCCCTTCTCTCGTGACTCTTTTAACTTGAGAGGAGAACAACCCAAAACTTATTTGCTCACCTTTCTTTCTTGTAGAAAAGTCATGCAACTAATTTTTGGCCTAAGGGACAAAAAAGAAAGTTTTTTTCAGGGACTTCCCAGAAAACTTTGTGTTCCTATTTAAAAAATAAACAGTCTAGGCTGTGGTGCCTAACCCACCTGCTGCCTTTCATTCATTCATTCATTCAAAAATATTAATCAAGGGTTTACTATGTGACAAGAATTTTCTAAGCAGTGGAATTATGGAAGTGAACAAAATAAAGACTTGCCTTTAAAGAGATCATATTGTGGTGGAGAAGATGACAATAAAAAGACAGAAACATTCACATACAACCTATATGAAAGTTAAGTGTCATGAAAGAGACAGAAGAGTGGATTTACACAGGCAGTTGGAAGCTGTCTCTAATAAGACAAAAATTAAAGAAAGACCAAAAGGAATTAAAAGAATAAAATATTTGGTTAGCTAACTGTTACCCTGTTAATCACTGTCTCAAACACCTTTAGTGTTAAAGCATTGCTACTGATTTTTTCAATAAATACTCCTGGGGAAAAGTTGTTTACACAGGGTAAGTGCTGAGTCAGGTCAAGTAAGACAAGTCTTACAAGTTGGGTTTCCAGATAACTTTCAAACAGTTTAAAGAATAATAATTAGCTGAGAATGAAGCTTTTGAAGAATTTCATCTCTGTTCTCCCTCATCAGTGGTTTTCAGGGCACTGGCTTGCCCATGATTGTGAACTTATTTTTCAAAGCTACAGAAGAGTTATGAAGAGGTGGGTAGGAATTAGGCAAATGAAAACACCATAAAATATGCCATCATTGTTTTCTCAAAATAACTTAGCTTTTAGTTAAGTTCCCGAATACTGAAAAGTTGATTTTGATTAATCTTTGAATTGCTTTTGTGTGGGAGGGGACTTTTGGATGCCTCCCCCACCACCACCATTTCCACTGATATCAACTCCCAATTGATTTATAACAAAGGTGCAAAAGCATTTTAATAGAGAAAATATAATTCTTTTAACAAATGGTGCTGAATACATTAGATATCTATCCTCAAAAAGGAAAATAAATGTTGACCTAAATCTCTTGTGTTGTGCAAACATTAACTTAAAAATATTTCATGGACTTAAAATATATAAGAATAAAACTTTTAAAATATACATTTTTTATTGACTTAGAGAGAGGGGAAGGAAGAAGGAGAGAGAAAAAACATTGGTCACTTGTCTCCAAGACTAAAACTTTTTTTTAAGTGGAAGAAAATCTTTGGGATTTTGGACTTGGCGAAATATCCTTTATACTTGATATCAAAAGCACCATCTACAAAAGGAATAATATATAAACTGGATTTCATAAAAATTAAAAAACATTTGCTCTGGAAAATACCATGTTAAGAAAATGAAACCAAACAGTACAGACTGGAAGAAAATATAAAACCACATATCTAACACATGGGGTAGCATGAATGTATACAGAACTTTAAAATTTTAACAGTGAAACAATAATCCAATGAGGAAATGGGCAAAAGACATTTAGAGATATTTTACAGAAGAGGATATGAAGATGGCAAATAAGCACATGAGAAGATGTACAACATTAATAACCATTTTGGAGATATAAATTAAAAATTAAGATACATAGTGATACCCCAAAATGTAATATCACTGTCACTTATCCAAACAGCTATAATAAAAAAAATTATGACAACTCCAAGAAAGCAAAGCAACTGGATTACTCATATATTGCTGGTAGAAATGTAAAATGGTGCAGCCACTTTGAATAACAATTTGGTAGTTTCTTGAAAACCTAAACATGCAACTACCAATCCACCTAGAAATTGCCCTCCTAGGCATTTATCTCAGAGAAATTAAAACCTATATTCAAACAAAAAACCTATAAATAAATGTTTATAGTCATTTGATTACTAACAGACTAAACCTGGAAACAACCCAAATGTTCAATAGGTGAACGGTTAAATAAATTGTAGCATGCCTGTGCTTTGGAATGTTGCATAGTAATAAAAAAGGTACACACTATTTAAACACTGGATAACTCGAATGAATCTTCAGAGAAATATTACTAGAAAAGTCATTCCCAAAATATTATATACTGTATGACTTAACTTATATATCATTCTTGAAATGACACAGTTGTAGAAATGGAGATTAATAGTAGCCAGGGGCTAAGGGTGTTGTGTGCAAATGAGTGAGGCTCTAAAAGGGCAACATGAGGAATCCTGTGGTGATGGAAATGTTCTGAATCTTAACTCTATAGGTTTGAAGACTCTGCAATACAATAACAGCTTTGCAAGATATTACCACTGGGGAATATGTGGCAAAGGGTACATGGGATCTATCTATATTACTTCATATGTGAAGCTACTATTATGTGAATCTGTAGCTATCTCAAAATAAATTCTTAAATATAGGAAAGAAGCCATCATAAGAAATGTGTTGGAACAACTTCATATTTATAAAGATATAAATAGAACTTAAACCCTTATCTCATCTACACACAAACATTAAATTGAGATACATAATGGTTCTAAATGTAAAAGTTAAGATTGTAAGGGTTCAAAAAGCCAAGAGGAGAATATGTTCATGATCTTAAGATAGCCAAATGATATTTAAACAGGACAAAACAAACAGTAAGAGGAAAAAGTTATAAGTTGGATTTATTAAAATTAAAACCTTTCTGTAAATCAATATATAGACAATTAAGAAAATAAAACACAAGCCACTAACTTGGAGCAAGATCCCCAATATATATACCTCAAAGAGGACCTCATTCAGAATATGTAAAAATTCCTATAATTAAACAATAAAAGAAACCACCTATTTTAAAAAATGGGTCAGTAAGTTGGACCTTTACAAAGAAAATGCACAAGTGGTTAAACAGGTAAAATGTTGCTCAAATATCCTTAGTTACTCATCAGAAAAATATGAATGAAAACTACAATAACCTATAATTTTACATCTTTGAGAATGAAGGTTTCATAATAAATACTGTGCCTATGCTAAGTTGGTGAAGATTTAGAGCAACTGGAATGCTCATACTTTGGTGATGAAAACATAAAATGGTGAAACCACTTTGAAAACTTGTTTGGCAGGTTTTTTTAAAGTTAAATATATATATTACTTTATGACTCACTAATTTTACCTTCAGGTATTTACCCAAGAGAACTGTAAGAATATTCACATCAGCCTCAATTATAATGGCCAAAACCAGTGGAAACAACCCTATCAATAGGAGAATTAGATAAATTATGAATAGACACCCATCACCTGCAATAGAATATTTACCTGAGAATACAAATAAACATATTATTGATACGACAAAATAAATGCATCACTAAAACATTATGTTGAGCAAAAGAAGTTAAATTTAGAAAAATACATGACATATTACATGCTAATGAGATCAGGAACAGGTAAAACTAAGATAGCTGACAGAAATAAGAAAGTCCTCCTTAGGAATCTGGGGAAGTGACCAGGAAGGGATGGAAGGAGACCATCTGTGATGATGAAAATGCTCTATGTGTTGTTTTGGATGATAGTTGTATGAGTTTATAAAATTGTCAAAATTCATGGACTGAAGAGTTAAGATCTTTGCCTTTTATTATATAAAAATTATACATTAATAAAAATCAAAGTTTAAAAATAAGTAAACATTTGGCAAACTTTCTCTAATAGCATAAAAATAATGTTAGTTTAGTCCTACAATTACCAATTTAAAAAAATTGCATGCTAAAAATGTCCATTGGATGGGCTTTCACTTTTACCTTCTAGACCAGTGGTCAGCAAACTGCGGCCTGTGAGCCACATGAAGCTCTTTGGCCCCTTGAGTGTAGCCCTTCCCCTTAATATCACGTGTGGGCACACACGTACAGTGTGATTGAAACTTCGTGGCCCATGCCCAAAAGTCGGTTTTCGGCTCTCAAAAGAAATTTCAATCGTCGTACTGTTGATATTTGGCTCTGTTGACCACTGTTCTAGACCATTAATCTAAAATATAAATATTTTATCTTCTCATTATTTCTCTTCTTTAATCCTCCAAAGATTCAGTTAGTTGACAGGAACATACAAGGTGAAGAGCTGCTGGGAGAGAGAAACAACTTTAAATAAGAGTGAAAAAAAGATCTCAGAAGTATTCTCCCCTTTTCTTTAAAAGTGTCCAAACAGATTTTCTTTCAATTTGTGAAAAGAAGGAAGTGTCTTTTCAGCTAAATCTTATTAAGGCACCAAAGTATTGTGTAGCCAGATGAAAAGCTAGCAATCAAAGGGTTCATAACAGCTATGTTGAAAAGTCTCTCTCCAGGGCTCAACGTGGAAAGGGAAAGGTGGTGGAGACCCGCCTCTGCATCGGACCCCTCACTAGTCCTCACTCCTCTAGCCTCCAGCCCCACCCACAGCTCAGATGTACCTGAGAATAAGGTGAAGGATTTGACTTTTAGGGGGAGTCCAGTTCATCTCAATTCATAACCTCTAACTGAAGATAAAATTAGGAACTAAGATGCTTTTTTAACTCTAGTGGTAGTTGGGTAGGTTTGAAAATTACATTCACTTTATATTGTTAGCTGGCCAGTGTAATACTTTTCTATTCATTGCATTCCACAATTGCAAGGTAACATATACTTTGGAACCGGCTTTTCTCTTGCATTCATACTTCTTCCATAAATATAATTAAGCACCTACTATGAACCAGCCACTGAGCTAGCAGCCAGTTTGTTTGTTTTTTAATTGTAAATATTGTTCGATCTTTTTTTTATTTTTTTAATATATTTATTTTTTGCAGTATACCTTAGATTTAATAGTAGTACATATGTTTTCCTTTTTCCCCTCCATTGTCTTCCCTCCAGCCTCCCCACCCCCCAGCACATGTCCCCACCTGCCCCCCACCCCACCCCAGTGTCTGCATCTACTGATTATGCTCATAATCATGTATACAAGACCTTCAGTTGATCTCCCACAGCACCCTCCCCCCACCCTCCCCAGCCTTCCCCCTGTAGCTTGATAGCCTGTTCAATGTCTCCCTGCCTCTATATCAATCGCTCTCCCCTGTTTCTTTTCTTCAAAAATATCTTGCATCTGCATACTAGAAATAAATGTATAAGAACAAAAAATGTTTGAGTCTCAGATTCAATGTCCAACTGTTCTGAGTCCCAGTTTCAATGTCAAATAGTTCTTTGTGTGTACATGTCAGCAATGGTATCCAGATGGTGGGCACATGGTGGCAATGCAAGATCCGTCCTCTCTGATTTGGTCCTGGGCCACCTGCAGCAACGCACAGCTGCCGACTGCTAGCATGGCAAGGTGTCGTCACTGTCCCCCATCTCTGGACCGTCCTCGTTAGTAGCCAGTTTTTACTCTAGAGGATGAACTGGGCACATGGGGAGGAGATTATGACTGGAACACGCTAGAGGTCACCTTGATGGATGGTGAGGACTTCAATCTGAAACACATAAGATAACAATTAATTGTATGAAGTTTTTAATGCAATTAAAATATCGGCAGGAAATCCCTGTTATGATGACACTTTGAGATCATATTCATGATGTTTAAACAAACACTTTTATTTAGTGTAACACCTTTCACAAGTCCTATGTATTAATCCCTGGGTAGGTAACTTGACTGCCCAATGTATTGAAAGGTAGGTTTTAATAGAGTGTTTTGGGAGGTTTTGCCATCTTTCTTCTTGGATTTGATGGAAGGCTTCTACTTTTTATACTAAAAGTACTTATTCCTGTGCTAGAAGCATATGTGACCCATAATTGGATCTATATAAAATGGTTCCTAAACTTCATGCTTATTGCAAATTAAGTTATATATATAGACTTGTTTTCAGGGATGGAGAGGATTCTGTTTACATAGCCTCTCATTGTTCTCTAGGGAGAACAATAACTAGATGCAGCAACTCATCTTGGGACCAGGATGATGGGAATTAAGGGGATGATACCCCACCCCACCCCACTCTGAGCTTCTCTAAAGGGGGTGGACTCTACCTGAGGGAAATAAAACAGACCACCCACACTTGCAAAAGGTGGAGTAGCTGGTTAGAGAACAGAATTTATTTTGATTCTGGTATTGTGCAGTGTCACCTGAATCTTTTGTCTTTCACTCTAAATGCCTAGGAACTTTGTTACAAACTTGAGTGGGATGGTTGTCAAGAGCCAGTTAAATGAAGATTTTTATCTGTAAGAATCTGAGAGCCCCCGTACCTCTGTTTGTGGTTTACTAACAGAATATAGCTACGGCTCACGAGCCAAGGTTTGCTGCTCTGTTGACTAATGAGTTTGCCGACCACTGGGCTAGGGGACATGTATTCTTACTTCATTGTGATGCCTATTTGAGTAAATAGAGGAGTTTCCCAAGATTAATAAGCTTATTAGAGCCGCCAAACAAAACACCTGAGAAATGAGGACATTGTGTATAGCCTTGCAAAGGGATGTCAGCAAAGAGAACAGAACACCTTTTGGAGGAATCTTTGGAAAAGTTCAAGACAAGCATTCTAAGCGATGAGCAGAATGGCTATTGCTAAAGAGCACTTCTGAGAAAACTCAGCTGCCCCTTGATTCAATCATGTGGATTTGGGTTCCAGAAATGTCACTAATTTTGTTATTGTGATTGAGGCTGGTGAGGTCTTGGAAAGGGGAGTTGTACTTGCAGTTAGGAGTCCCTACAGCCAGCTTGTACCCACATTGTACTTGCTTGCTGTCCTCTTCTGGTTTCCCTATTCTAAATAGCAAGTCTCACTAGAGGCCTTTCATACTAAATTGGGCAAGGTACTTAGTATCTGGATCTCTGTGCTTCTCTTTCTTCAAACCTATAGAGTGGAAGATATCATTCTATGCACTTTCTGTTTTTGTTGCTTTTGTTGTTATAGTTTTAATTTAGAGTCTAAAGAGCCCAGAGATGGGGAGGGGTAGGGAAGAGAAAAAAGTACAGAAAAAAAGGGGAGGAGGGAGAGAATGATAGATGGGGGAAGGAGGAGAGACAGAAAGAATTCCTTATAAAGGAGTTCCTGAAATCACATTAGTGAAGACTGAAAAAGAGATGATACATTATATATTAGACTAGAGGCCCATTGTATGAAATTCATATATGGTGGGGGGGTTGTCCCTCCACACAGGGGGCAGAATCTTTGACCACATGGGGGCAGCCATTTTGTATGTTGAAGTGATGGTCAATCTGCATATTACTCTTTTATTAGATAGGTTAGAGGCCTGGTACATGGATGGGGGCTAGCTGGTTTTCCTTGAAGGGTATCCCAGATCAGGGTGGGGGTTTCTTTGGGGTGGAGGATGGCCTGGGTGAGGGGCCTGTGGTGGTTTGTAGGCTGGCCATGCCCCCTGGTGACCCAAGCGGAGGCTCTGGAATCTGGGATTTATTTATGTTCTACAATTGAAACTTTGTAGCCTGGAGCAGAGCCAAACCTTCTGCTCACTCCCTGGTGGCAGCCATTTCTATTGGGTTTATTTACCTTCAATGATTGAAACTTTGTAGCCATAAGTGGAGGCCTAAGCCTACCAGGGCTACAGAAGCTTGGTTTCCTCCATGGCTGGGGCAACCCTAGCCTCTGCTCTCTCCAGCTCTCTGGCTATCAACATTTCTGTTGGGATTATGTATCTTCTATAACTGAAACTTTGTAGCATTGAGTGGAGGCATAGGCTGGCCAGGGTGTATAGAAAGTTTGGCTTCCTCCATTGCCAGAGAAACTAAGCCTTTCTCCTGCTCTCAGTGGTGGCAGCCATCTTGGTTGGGGTTTATTTACATATTTGCTCCTGATTGGCTCATGGACATGGTTGGGGGCATGGTTTGTGGATTAGGAAATGTGTGGTCAATTTGCATATTACTTTTTTGTTATATAGGATATACTATGCAAAATATTAGCATTATTCAGTTATTTGTGGAAGTAATCTATATTGGTTTTGTTATAAACTGAATTGTGTTCCCCCAAATTTATATAGTGAAGCCCTAAATCCTAGTACCTCAAAATATAACCATATTTAGAGATAGGTTCTCTTCAGAGAACTGATTGAATAAAAATGAGCCCAATAGGGCTAGATGCTGATCCAATATGACTTGTGTCTTTATCAGAAGAAGACAAGACACCAGGAATGCACACATGCATATGAAAGGCTATATGAAGACATGCAGGAAGATACCTGCCCCAGGAAAGTCACATAACATCAACTTCCTTTTTTATGCATTTATATGCTTCCATACTTATGTTCAATGATTAAATGTTATACTAATAATTATATTATAACTAGAGGCCTGGTGCATGAAATTTGTGCACTGGGGAGGAGGTAATGTCCCTCAGCTTAGCCAGCACCCTCTCAAATCTGGGACCCCTCAAGGGATATTCAATTGGCTGTTTAGGCACGATCTCAGTAGAATTGGGCCTTAATGGGCAGTCGAACATTGCTGTCACAATCCAGGACTGCTGGCTCCCAACTGCTTGCCTGCCTTCCTGATTGCCCCTAACTACTTCTGTCTGTCAGCCTGATCACCCCATAACCACTCCCCTGCCAGCCTGATTGATGCCTAACTGCTCCTTGGCCAGCCTGATTGCCCCTAACTTCCCTCCCCTGCAAGCCTTGTCACCCCTAACTGCTCTCCCCTGCAGGTCTGGGTCCTCCCAACTGTCCTTTCCTGCAGGCCCAGTCACCCCCAACTTCCCTCCTCTGCCAGCCTGGTCACCCCTAACTGACCTCCCCTGCAGGCTTGATCACCACCAATTGCCCTCCCTTGCAGGCCTGGTTCCTACCAACTGCCCTCCCCTGCTGGCCTCATCCCTCCCAACTGCTCTCTCCTACTGGCCATCTTGTGGTGGCCATCTTGGGTCCACATGGGGGTAGCCTTCTTGTGTGTTGGAATGATGGCCAATTTGTGTATCACTCTTTTATTAGATAGAATAGAGGCCTGGTTCACAGGTGGGGGCCAGCTGGTTTGCCCTGAAGGATGTGCTGGATCAGGGTGGGGGTTTCCTTGGGGTGTGGGGTGGCCTGGGTGAAGGACCTGTAGTGGTTTGCAGGCCGGCCACACACCCCGGCAACTCAAGTGGAGGCCCTGGTATCCGGGATTTATTTATCTTCTATAATTGAAACTTTGTAGCCTTGAGTGGAGTCCAGGGCCCACCAGAGTGTGAGGGTAAGTTTGGCTTCCTCATTGTCATGGAAACCCAAGCCTCCTGCTCGCTCCATGGCCGCAGCCATCTTGGTTTGGCTAGTTTGAATACTCACTCTTGATTGGGTGGTGTGTGTGGCTTGTGGGTGTAGTGGAGGTACAGTCAATTTGCATATTACTCTTTTATTAGATAAGGATTACTGAAGTGCAAATAAAAAACAAAAAAAGGTAAAAGAATTCACCATCCTTCTATCTTTTACTCAACTAAGAGAACTAGCTAGTTTTACATGTTGACTTCCAAAGGTCTAATTCTACATATAAAATTTTGGTGATAGCCCTTACTGGTTTGGCTCAGTGGATAGAGTGTCAGCTTGCTGACTGAATGGTCCCGGATTTAATACTGGTCAAGGGCATGTACCTTGGTTGAGGACTCAATTACCAGGAGGGAGTGTGCAGGAGGCAGTTGATCGATGTTTTTTTCTCATTGATGTTTCTAACTCTCTATTCCTCTCTGTAAAGTCAATAAAACATATTTAAGAAAAATTAGTGATATACTAAAAAGTAAGCTCCATACGAAATTTTAAAATTGGAATACATGATTATTCAGTAGTTAGAGCAATTCTTACCTTTGTTGTTTTTATGGGTTTTTTGAGAGGAGTTGTTTTTATTGTTGTTACATTAAATAGAAAAAAAACTAATTAAGAGGAAGAAAAAATGAAAAAGGACAAGAAACTTCAGTGTAGAAAAAGAAAATCTGTAAGTTCTAAGCACAGAAAAAAATATAGTTACATTTCTCATATGTGGTCAATATTGAGTATTCTTGACTTATACCACCTCCCTTATTGACCCACTCTAAGTGAAAAATAAACATTGTTTGATTTTGAGATGTCACTGCAGAATAAGCATCACCGTCCTGATGGATCTACTGTACTTCTTGAGAATGGCTTGAATGTAGAGCTAAGAGACTACATTCTTCAAAGAAATGGAACAATTCTACCTCCTGGGGTTTAGGAGTTGCTTCATGGAAGGGTGACACTGTAAATGGACATTGATAAGTGGACAGGACCTAGAGACAGGGAGATTGGATCAAGATTATCCCGCTTATGCCTGATGTGAGGGAAAGCAGAGCAAGTGCACAGAGGCAGAAAAGTGTGAGACATTTTGAGAAAGAATGAGTAATTTTTTTTTTAGCTGGAGCAGAAATATATGAGATTAGTTAGCAATTAATTTGGCAAGACTTGTGTGCCAACTATTTTCTCATTCTTTCAAAGGTACATGGATGTTATAATAAGCTCACTACCAATGGGCATTATAGACTTTTCCCAGCTTCACAGCTACTAGCTCCTAAACTAATAGTTTGAAATTTATAAATGAACCTGCTACATCTAAGATTCTTTTATTGAGTGATGCTATTTTCCTTTTGTTAATAATGTGACTGTGTGGCTGGTGCCTAAATTCAGAGTGCCAGAATTACATCATAAAACAATGCCCAAATACATGTAGGTCTTTCATCCATGAATCTCAAAGTGCTTTGCAAACAATAATTAATTAAGGTTTAAAATTAATTGGATATATTAATGTTCACTCTATAGAACAGGCTTTGCCGTTTCATTGATTTGTATGTGCTAACAAGCTTTGCCCAAGTCTCTTTCTTCCTTCCTTCCCCACCCCCACTTTGTATGTAAATACGTATAAAGGGGAAAGACTTGTGGTATTTGGAACAGTGGAGTTTGATTTGAATTTGGACTTTTCAGCTGCCCATGTGTTTTTTAAATGCCAGCCCTGTCACCGTGAGGACTGATTCTGTGGGGTCACTTCTAACTTTCTCGATGTGACACCAGGGAGCTGTGCCAGGAGCTGAGTCTGAGCTCCGCTGTTTTCCTTTTCCTGCCAGGTTTTTAACATCTTGCTATTGCCTTGACCTAGATTCATATGGAAATGATGATGCCAATGTCTGGACAGGATACGGACAGTGTGTGATTGTGTGGTTTCAATGCTTATAAAATAGGACCCGAGTGTCTGAAAGGGGGAAAAATGCTGACAAATCAGATCTTTCCATTCTAGAGGTTGTTTTGAATAAATGCACCTAAGGATCAGAATTATGTTTTCTTTTAAAAAGTAGGTGAGAAAATAAATAAATTACAAGTGAGTATTCTATTATACATGGGAAGTGGAAATTGGAGCACCCGTCTGGAAGGATTGGGTTTCTTTAATTTCTTCTTTTTGTTTTAAACATACTAGCTTCCAGCAATAGATCAGGATTTGGGATTTGTTTGTATTTACAATTGGTGTCTTAAAAGATTCATTATGAAATGTGTTGCTGTTTCCAAGGAGGAAGCTGAGGCCCAAGCTGGTGCGTCCTGGCTGGGCAAAAGGAGACTCCCCCCATCTGCATTCTGTTAGGGAGAACACTGACCCTGTGTGTCGAGGAGCAGGCTGGGGGTGGTATTGCTTACACATGTGTCTGGGAGCTGAGCTGGGCCTCAGCTCGTGAAGGTTTCCTTCTTTCAGGGTCAGACACCGGCCAGCGCAGATTTAGCCATCTTGGCCCTGATGTACTCCACATGGCTCACATTCCCAGTCCAGTTACCCACGCTGGGGCTGAGCTGCCAAGTCCTAGCTCGCTCCTTCCTGTTCTCCAAGCTGCTCAGTCCTGCACACAGAGAGCACAGCTCATTTCCCAATGTTCACACCCCTTTGGTGGGGAGTTTTCTTGGATTGTTAGTTCCACGGAAGCAACAGAAGCAAAATTTGGGGGATCTAGTTGTTTGCTGAAATCTGCCACCAGTCACTGGCATTAAAATAAGGACTCCTTTAGCCAAGGTGAATGTAAAGGCAGGCAGGTTGAAAAAAAATTTTTAAAAAGTTTTTATGAAACTTGTCTTTTCTTTGGGGAGCCAAAAGCATTTTCCTTGTGGAACCAAATGTTAAATTATTTTCTGCAGACCACAGCATTCTTTTTTGTCACTTCTACCCATCAAACATCCTTCTCAGCTCAAGATTATTGGGCTTCTGGGCTCTACAATTCCCCTACCTAACTGCTTTTGCTCACAGGAGACCTTCCAGTAGAGGAGGTCTCACTGCCTTCTCATTCCTGTCTGGCTGTGCAAATTTTAACCATTCTTCAAGCTCCCATTTCTGTTCTCATTCCTTACTGAAGTTTACCTGTCCACCCAGCCCTGGGCTGTCTTCCGCCTGTGAACTCACAGCATGATTGTCTGAACTGTTTCACAATTAATCATGTATACCATTGACTTGTGACATCTTCCATATCACATCATTATTAAATTCATATGGTTTAATTTTTCAGGTGCCAAAACAGCTTTTAATACTGTCTGTGGCAGGGGCCAAATGTTATATGATCTTTGAGTTTCCCTGGGTGCATATCAGAGTTGGGAGTACATTGTGTCAGGGAGTATTTTTTGACTTAAAGGACTTGAGCAAGAGAAGTGAAATATTTAAATATGAGAAAGTCTCTGATGTTATTTTTGTATAATAAATGTGTGTATACATTTGTTTGTACATATTACAGTTGTCTTTGTATGTAATATTTAGAAAACGAATTAATTAGAGAGAAGAAAAATTTGTTGGAAGAGTACTTGATTATTGTATTCTGGAGTATCTTGAGAAAATAAAAGTCAGCTAGCTTTATGACATATTTTAAGTAGAAACTGAACAGTCTTCAGTCACACAGACAGTCATATTTCTCCTTCAGTGTCTCAGTATGTTTCTCTCTGCATATTTGATTTTCATTCTCTTGGTAGGTAAACTTTCTATGTTGCTATTGGAGGGGACATCCCCACAGTTGGAGAATTTATGTTTCCTCATTTCTAGTCACATCCAATGACTGACTAGCTATCAATCAGTTCCAATTCAAAATTCCAGGGAGAGAATCTGATTGGTTCATTTGTATCAGATGACTATTCCAGATCTACTTGACTGTAGCTAAGGGACAGGTTACACAAAAAAATATAGTATAGGAGCCCATCCTTGTGGAAGGGAGCCAATTCAAAAGTAAGATAAATTATCATAAACTACTCAGACTCCCCCAAATTTTATCAATTGCAAATCTTAAATTTAGCCCTTTCCCAATTTTGACATTAGTCAATAAAAATCACCATTCACTCAGGTCTCTGTGGTTAGAAACCTGGACCATATGCCTAACTATCATCTCTCTATCTTGTTCTCAAATTCTCTTCCCTGTCCTCTCAGTGCCTTAACCCAAGTCCTCACTGTTTGTTACCCATATGAGTATAATAGACTTTAAATTGTTTTCTAAGCCTCAACTCCTTCCCCTCACTCTTCAGTACACTCCATATAAAGATACTTTTTAGAGCACAACTTGAAAAAGATAGATTTCCTGTATTAGAATACAAAGGTGTTTTTTTTTTTTACCATTACTTAGATTTATTCTTTCCATATTACTTAGCTAATATTTGTTGACCACCTACTATGAACTATATACTGCTTGAGGAGATAGAAATGAAAAGAATATTCAGACACAATAGGTTCTAGGCCCTATGGGACATTCAGGGAAAGCAGCCTAAATAAAATAAACTAATTTTAGATAACAGTAGTCAAAATGAAAAAAAATAAATAGGTTGCTATGAGATATAATATGTAGGAAAATGAGGCTATTTTAGCTGAAGTTATCATAAATATATCTTTGAATGATGTTTGGATTTCAAAAAAAATCAGAATAGAAGAAGAAGCCATTCTTATGAAGATGAAGAAAAGAACTCCAAGCAGGGGAAAGAGAAGATCCATATGCTCTAAGACATAAAACAAATATATTTGTTTCAGAAACAGAAAGATGGTCAGTGTGCCTGGAGCACAGAGAGTTAGGAAGGGGGCAGGGTAACACAAGATGAGGTCAGGCAGGTCTAGGAACCAGGCCATGGAGGGCTTAGAAGTCATTGGAACTTGCGCTCTTCTGTGTCCAATGGGGATCCTATATAATAAAAGAGTAATATGCAAATCAACCAAATGGTGGAATGACCATTCCCTATGACACTCACTGACCACCAGAAGCTGGGCCCATAGCTGGTTAGTGCAGAGGCGGTGGTGGGAGCCTCTCCCATCTTTGAGGCAGGGCTAATGATCCCTCGGGGGATGTTGCCTGCTGGCTTAGGCCCATTCCCTGCGGGGTTCCAGAGTGTGAGAGAGTGCAAGCCAGGCTGAGGGACCCCCCCATACCCCTAGTGCATGAACATCATGCAATAGGCCTCTAGTCAAGTATATACAGAGAGGAGGAGTATTAAGAAAGGAGTTACTTTGAACATTACCTATGGCTGGTGTAGAAATAGTACAGTGGTGAAAGCCAGCCAAGCAGACCAGTTAGAAGATGACTCAGCAAAATATGATGGTATAAGCCACACTGTGGGGCACTGGAAGTAGGCCTAATAGGACTTGGTGGAGAAAATGTGAGGGAGGTAAACTTTGTAGGAAAACTTTGTAGTACCATTTCCTATAACAACAATGACAAGGGGAAGAACAGGCTTGTGTGTGGTGGAGGGGGGGGGGGTGAGAATCAAGTATGTAAATTTAAATATACGCAATACAAGTCCAAGAAAATCAATCAATTGGGAAGCTGGATGTGTGAGTCAAAGGAGAAACTTGAACTTCAGAATATTATTTTGGGAATAATCAGCAGAGAGATGGCATTTAAAGCTCTAGTACTGAATGATATCATCAAAATAGAGAGTGAAGAGAGGGAATAGAACTGTAAATAGGGGCTCCAGGCATGCAAACACTTATATGTTGGATAGAAGACCAGTCATCAAGGAGATGAATAGGTCAACCTAAGGTTTCTGTCAACCTAAAAATTCATTTAGCTCATGGTCTTGAACGATGTACATTGCCACTATTTTCTTGAAAAGATGAATCATTTTAGCTTCTTTATCCTTAAAAATGCAGAAAATTGAAATTTGCAGGGAAATTTATGTTTTCAGAACAAGTATATTATAAAGCTGGTATCCCCAGTGGAAAGTCTCCCAACCACTCCCCAGGACAGTCTGAGTAAAAAAATGATTATGTATTTAATGTCCACTGAGCACCCTGGAGAGAAAAAAAGCATGCTATAATTGCAAAGTATTATTTTTACCATTATTAATACATGAATCATTCATTAGGAAAAAGGAACTAGGAATCAGAAAGTTGGGAGATAATAGGCTGTATTTATAATGTTGCACAGAAGGAATTGCCCACATAAATCCCCTCCCACTAGGAAGTGTAGCCAGATTCACACATGCTGCAAAAACAAACCCTTAGCCATATCTCTGGAGAGTTGGGTATTTGTAGCCAGGTGAACCAATGCCTGCCCATATCTTTATCTCGCCCCCTCAACCCTCGCCCTTCATCTTTCTGGATATGCAGGACTTTTGCATGAAAGTTCCTAGGTGGAAGTAACCTTCTTGAGTAGGATCTCTTAGAAAGATAACACTTTTCTCATAGAGGTGAATGTTTTTAAATTGAACATTTTAGATAGAAAAGAATAAATGAATTCATGAAAGTTAGAAGGGATTTTAAGAATACCAAGCATAAGCATCAAAATCCTGGATTATCTGCAAGGATACCTGCCACCTAGAGCCTGAATGTTTTGTCATGGAGCAAAGAAAACAAATAAAACACAAATCTGAACATGTGCATTTAGATAAATCTTTGGAAACACAAAACATCAAAAGACCCTGAACTTGATTTGCAGGCCTTTATTGACTAAAGTATTTAGAATAAATAAAACCAAATTGAAGTAAACTATTTTTATCCATATCGTATCTAATAAAAGAGTAACATGCAAATGTGACTGTACCTGGGCTTCTGATTGGCTATGCTACCAGCCAATCAGGAGAAGTGGGCATGGCCAGCAGGATGGGATGCGAGGCTGGCAAGGCATGTGGGGGTGTGGCCGAGGTGCAGAGTGTGCTCCCCAGGTTGAGGCCCTGAGGAGGGTGGGACTGCTGCGGGAGGCCAGCCTGGGGCTATGGGGCATGCTGTCTGTGAGGTGTGCTGTCAGAAAGGTGCCCGCCTGCTGGGTTAACGCAGGACCCCCCAGTTCTGGATGCATTTATCTGCTTCTTCATTCTCCATGACCTCATGCCATTGTCAGTGGCAGTGTGTGCGAGTCTAGTAAGGTCACCCTTTCCCCAAGCAACACACACACTCTGTAGCTCCCCGCCTCCTCAGGCCAGGATCAGAGCCGGTAGCCTTCTAACCAGTTGCTCTGGCTTCTGGAGATGCTGAGGAAGGCGCGCCCTCAGTGGGGCTGCAGCATCTCCAGTTTCTCAGCTCATGCCCTCTCCCCAGGAGGCTGGGGAGAACATATATGCCAAAGTTCTTTAAGCCACAGCAGTCAGACTAGTGGGACTCAGCCAGGCAGACACATAGAGGGGCTGGGGCCCTTTCTGGCCCTGAGGTTAGGCAGCATGCCCTGTGGTCCTGGGTGCCTGTGGGTATCTGTGGCTGTGGCCGGCCTGAGTGAAGTTGGCCCATATCCTGGGTGGCTATAGCTGGCCAGAGGGAGGGAAGCCTGGATCCCAGGTGTGGGGCAAGGCAGAGGCAGTTAGGAGCAATCAGGCCAGCAGGGGAGCATTTTGGGGTGATCAGGCAGGTAGGCAGAGGTGATTAGAGGTCACATATCCCCAAAGGGGTCCCTGATTGGAGCAGGTGCAGGCTGGGCTGAGGGAACTCCCCCTCCCCCCCGCTCCCGTGCACAAATTTTGTGCACCAGGCCACGAGTTTTTTATAAAGGTGAATAATTTGCTTCCTTCTGGGTTTCAAGGACCAAAAGCAAAAATGGCCCTTTTAAAGAAAAGTTCACAATAAACATCTTCCAACAGGACGTTAAGCTTAAAGGGGATAAATTAAGACTGAAATGGGCAACAAGGAAGATTATAAAAAAGAAGTTTGACTGTTTTCTTCTTAAGTAAGAAATAAGAGAGAAAAAGGGAACTGATAGCAATGTGTGTACATCTGTGAGGAGAGAGAGACAGGCAGAGAGAGAGAGAGAGAGAGAGAGAGAGAGAGAGAGAGAGAGGTAGAGAGAGAGAGGAATATTAAGTACTGAATATCTGATGGAACATTTGAATGATAGACTTCTCTTCATAACGAGAAGGAATTGGAAGTGGTGATTATAGTTAGATGATTGTATTCAAATTTCACATAGCAGTACAACAGGATTCACAATACTCTTGAATACATGTAATTCCATAATAAAATAATGTTGGCTAGTTCTTCCTGATTATGAAGCTCAATTTATTGTTGTGTCCTCTTATTCATCCAGGCGTTCTTCATCTCTCCACCATACACTGACTAGCAATTGGAAGGTCTACAAAATTGGTAATCAAGAGGAGTAAGTGGCTATTAAGCAATAATTCTTTCCTTTAAAATCAATTGATAAGCCACATGTGAAATCAATCTTATTTTTGACCAAAAATATTAGTCCCAGCTTAACTACCCATATTCTTCAGATTTTTAGATAAATGATTTTGCCTATACCAGGAATCAAATTCATTCTAAAAAGAAAAAAAGTGTCACAGTTGATAATGTTTAAATAAACATATGAAAGATAAATCAAAAGGCATATTCCAAAATAGGGGCTTAAAAGGATTGCTATTATGAAAGTAGGAATAAAATTTATCTAAAATGTAGATTTTAATAGAGATGATTTTATTGTTGATTTTTTTGTTATTCTGTTTTAATAAATTCAGACCTCTCATTTTTATGACATCTGATATGAACTTCCCCTGGAACAAAACCACATTTAATCTAAGGCAGATTTACTCATTTTGTGAAGAAACACTGTGCTATTTTTATTCTGTCTATATTTTCCCAGCTAAATTTATTCTTGACTGATGTATTGATCAACTTGGTATCAGATCCTATAGTTCTGCCCAACATACTGTTCTCTTGGACATTAGGATTACCTCTGGAATCTTGAGCTGGTCAACATGTGTTTCTAAAACTGACTTTTTAACTCTTTGAACACAGATTAAAATATCTAAAATATCTATGTGATTTTGTTTGTATCTGCTGGTATGGCCTCAGAAGCTCTGTGTAATTACACTCTCTTCTTCCAAGATGAGGTAGGTCACACATAGTCCACCCTAAATCACACCACTCTCACTGATGTGATGAACATCACACAGAAAAAGTGACAGCTGGAGCTTGAAACATAATTTGGGTCAATCCTTACAGATTAGGAAAACATTTTGGTACCCGAAGCTTATGCACAATGCCAAATTGTTAAATGAATAAAAAAATAAACAAATAAGTGCAAGTTGACTGGGCCCACAACTCTTGACTCTAGTGACCTCATTCATAGTACTATGCATTCATTAACTGAAATGAGGCCCACAAATAACCCTTTCCCTGTGAAAGAAATCCAACCTTAAAGGATTATAGTGAATATTTTAACAGAGGATAAAGTATAACTGTTTGTTCTATAAGAAGTTACCCAACCTGCTTCTTTTTCTAGCCTCTCATCTCAGATTTTGTTGGGGGATAAAACTGGGGGTGGGGGGGAGCCATTTTGGAGGTCCTTTCTTTGTCTGTGTTATATATTTCCTATTCTATGGGACTTTTATGACCTATAAATTCTTGATTGCTAAATATCTTCCAGATTTCCTAACTGATAATTTACTTGTCTAGGACCCCCCTCCCAGCCCCCAGTGGATTTCCTCAAACTGATGTAGATTTGTTTTTATATTTCTTCTGTCATTTGGATGGGATCTGAGGAGGGATGATTTGTTCATTCAGCCATCTTGATTCAGAATTGATAACCTTTATCAGGGCAGGCACAGAGGGACAGAACTCATGCCTTAGATCCTTTAAAAAGCAATTTTGAGAGACATTTAGCAAGTTGAGAAGACTAGCAACCTGACCTACATTCTTTCAGTTTATTGATTTACAAAATCCTAGTCTTTCTTTACTTTCATATTTTCTGTGCTTCAGTTCTTTATGAAGAAATAAAATAGCAAAAAGAGGAAAAATTCATTAATTGTATCAACCTTTATTTTTAATTCTACAAGCATCATAAACATGGTAAGAGTATGAGATAAATGCTTTGTGTTCCAACTTGGGATTCCCATCAATTCCATTTTTTTAATCAAGAAGAATATTCTTGAGAACTACATATGCTTCTCAGCAGGTGTATATTGTTTGCTTGTGCTTTAATTAGAATTATGTGTACTGAGAGGGAGAAGATGTCTGTATGCTCAAGGAAGTATTTTTACCTATTAGTTCTATAGGGTACACAGCAAAAACTTATGCTTTCCTCTAACTGAGGATTTTTATGTATTGTTATATTATTAAAATGAGATGTAGTATGCCTGATTATCATAAAAATGGTTGTTTAATAAGTAAAACTAATAAACAAAATGGATATAATTTCTACTCTGAAAGATGAAAACATGAGACAAGATGTTATTCATTTTAGTCTCAGTAATTGGTAGTGATGATGATGGTGATGTATGCCTGTATGTGTGCACATGTGTGTATTTAGCTGCTAAGCATTTTCTCACTAAAATTCAAAGTGAAGATACCTGGAAGGGTATCTGAAGGAGCATTGGATTGTAGGAATTAGCAAGATCTGCTGGAATAGAAAGAAGGAGAAGGAGAGAGAAGGATGAGTGGTATTAAAGGAGGAATTGTGAAATGGATTCTGTGTGTTTTTTATGCACTAAAGGCCATGGACTAGACACATTTCCTTGATACTCTTTCTCAGTACCCGGTGCCCTTCTGTTGCATCTGATCAGAAATCCCCTCACTTCCCCAATGCTTCCTCGGAGATATCACTCCATGATCCTGTCTTTCTTCTTCTCTATCCACATTAATATGTTCAAATAGTTTTTGCTTTCTTCAAGACCTACCTGAAATTTCCTCTCCTCTCCATAGTATTTCCTCTGATTATTCCTTTTGCCACCTCTCTCTGATTTACCTCAGCATTTATAGAAGGGTAGTAGTGGCAAGAAGTAGCAGCGTTATCTAACTTTGTATAATGTTTTAAAACTTACATTGTGCTTTTACATTTTTAATCTCATTGAATTTGAGGAAGGTATTATAAGCCCATTTTATGATAAGGACGTAGAAAGTGAGAAGTTAAAAGGAATGTTCAAGGTCATTGAATTATTTATTTAACAACAGAGCTGTGAAAGGAAGGTTATAACACTCTAGGGTTCATTGAAAACTAAAATTCATGCCAGGATGCCTTTAAGACTATATAGTGAAAAAGTGCTTTGGACTTTGGTCCTTATCTAAGCTCTGAAACTTAACAGTTGTGTGACTTTGAACAAATCATTAGTCCACTTTCACCTTTGTTTTTCTGTCCCAGGTATTGCCAGTGCTTGTCATGAAAGAAAATGAGATGTAAGGACAAAGTTATCAGTTAAAAGTAGAGCTCTGTAAAAATATTATGCGGATAGGACTGTTGTGTTTTACAATTCAGTTACCATTTACATAGAATGGAATGCTCCAGGGCAGTTCTGCAATTCCTGGGCTTTGCAAATTATTTGTTGTTATTTAAATTTGTGAAAGGAGAAAATGAAAATTAGAGATGGCCACAGAATAAATTGTTTGAAGTTAACACTTAGATAGTGGGACAAAGTCCTGATTATCTATTGCTGTTATCCATTATCGTGTGGCTTAAAGCAACACTTTATTATTATCTTCTGGTTCTGAGGTTGAGGGACCAATCCCTGATGTTCTCTCTTGGGGTCCTCCATTTGGTTTCAGTCAGAAAGCAGCTGAGGCTGGGGTAATCTGAAGGCTTCTTCACTCAGCACCTGCATGCTGAGGTGACTGGAACAGCTTAGGACTGATTTGTCACTGTTCTCCCTAAATAACCTCTACACATGGAGAGCTTGGGTTTAATTACAAATTGCAGTCTAGGACAGTTAGACTTCTTACTTGGAGGCTGGCTTTCTCCAGAGTAAGAGTTCCAAAAAGCTGAGAAGAAAACTAAGAAGCTTTTATGATCTAGAGTTGGAGTCCCATTATAATATTTTTGCAGCCTCTATTAGTCAGGTAATAATGGCAGCCCAGAGTCAAGGAGAGAGGAGGAGTAGGCTGTATTCCTCAATGAAAGAATGGCATGTATGACAGGGAGGGAAATAACTGAATATTGTCCTCTGGGAGACAAGCTAACAGTAAGCTCTGTGTTCTGTTCTCTAATCTGTTGGCTGACCAAAGTCTCAAAGCTTACCACTGCCAATGTCCTACCTGTCACATACATTGTAGACAACACCACATTTATCACTATCTCTTGCCCATGTGTCACACACACACACACACACACACACACACACACACACACACACACACACAGTGTCAGATTCATTGTCTGCTAATCAACATGTTGCATTTAAATACCTCTCCACTCACCTGAATTTTTGTGTTTAGATTGAGTTTATCGTTATTAAAGATAACAGTTTAGATTTTAACTACATATAGAAATCTGTCATCTGTTCCTTGGCCATACTTGCCCCCATTAGGCTAGCAGTCATGACAGCCTATGTGTGTTTCATCACAAGTGGATCCAGAAAAAAGAGTTTGGGCAGGAGAGAGAGAGAGAGAGAGAGAGAGAGAGAGAGAGAGAGAGAGAGAGAGAGAGAGAGAGAGAGAGAGAGAAGTATGAATATACTGGGGTAGTGGTATGCAAAGAACAGTAGTAATATTTTTATACAGAAAAATACATTTTAGGATTCTAAGCCTATAACTCTCTCCTAGGTCAATGTTAACTTCTTCCTGACTTTAGATTGGCAGAAAAATTGCCTCATGGGTTTTACCTCAATAGGCTGCACTAAAATTATTTTAGACTTTGCCTAATTGCTTTAAGTATATTTTTGTACATCTAATTTTTATAATGAAAGAAGTGGGATGCAGTTTTATTGTAACTACTAATGGCAATGACGCTAAGCTAAGAGTA
This sequence comes from Antrozous pallidus, assembly GCA_027563665.1. Lineage (NCBI taxonomy): Eukaryota > Metazoa > Chordata > Mammalia > Chiroptera > Vespertilionidae > Antrozous > Antrozous pallidus. Next base: position 37,921,006 of record CM050523.1, read on the forward strand.
CAGGCTGCTTCTGTATTACGTGTTGGCGAAAGTGCAGTGACAGCTATGAAGCTGCCAGGCGTATCCTGCCAAGAAAATGTACATAAGGAAAGTATATGGAACAACTGTTAGAGAAGCCATAAGAATTCCCCATGTCGCATTAATCTGGTGTTAAAACGATTTTAATTGTGCACACACACCCACAGACCTCCATGGGTTAACTGCACACAATGTAATGAATTCAATAATGATGAGTTAAAAAAGGTCTAATTAGCAAGTAACCACTTTATTATGAAAGAAAATGGTAATGAATTTAATAGCTCAAAATCATTAACAATATTTAGTTTGCTGATACTTGTTCTCTATTATCCTCATTAATATGAACATTTAATATGTTTTAAAATGGATTTGTAATACTTTCTGTGCCATGAGGTTACACTGACAGAAAGAGTGTAATTATTCTGCTAATTGTTATCACTGTATGTTTGTGCTCCGAATAGAAGTATATTTAGGTGTTAATACAAAAAAAGTAATTAAGGAAGGAAAGATTTAAAACCTAATTAAACAAAAACTAAAAAAAATCTTAGTCTACTATAAGTAAAGAAATCCGAATGCTTTGGAAAGTATTTTTTCCTATTGTTGTGAATTTCTTGAAGAAGAGAATAAAATTATGTAAAAGAAAACTGGAATAAAGAGAAAAAATAGTTCAAGATTCACATTCTGCAAAGTAAAGTTAGAATTTTTCAGCATGCTCGACTGCAATGAAATACAATCTGTGATAATAGCTGAAAACTTGTGTCTCACACACAGGGCAGTTAGTAGCTTGAACTTATCACTTGAACTTATCCTAAATCTTCCCTCTGTTTCAGTTGTCCCCTCACTTGAACTTAATCCTAAATCTCCCCTCTGTCTCAGTTGTCCCCTACGAATCCTCACATATACTTGAGTTCATTTCCCACTGAGTCTTATTTTTTTCTGAAACTCAATTTATTTTTTCTTCTTAGAGTACCCTTTAGTCACCAGAGCATCAAAGGTAAAAACAGTTTCAGTCACAAATCTTTATAGATGGAAAATATCACAGCATAAAGAAGACACATATTGTTTGAACACCATCTAACACTGTCAAAGGCAAAGAGAAAGAGGGAAAAAGCAACCAACCAACCAATAGTTTCTTCCCAACAAAGAGTTTGAAAAAAAAATTTTTTTTTACAGTGTAAAATTTTTATATTTAGAACTGGGCAGCTGGACTCAGTTTAGATGATTCCAATTTTATTGGCAACATCCAAAGCATCATAGTCAGGAACCAGTCAAACATATACCTTCTTCTCACCATCAGGCCTGATCAAGGTGTTGACCTTGGCCACATCAATGTCATCGAGTTTCTTCACAGCCTGTTTAATCTGGTGCTTGTTAGCCTTGACATCCACAATGAACACAAGTGTATTATTGTCTCCTATCTTCTTCATGGCTGACTCGGTAGTCAGGGGGAACTTGATGATGGCATAGTGGTCAAGCTTGTTTCTCCTGGGTGCGCTCTTGCGAGGATATTTAGGCTGCCTCCGGAGCCTCAGTGTCTTTGGCCGTCTGAAGGTGGGTGACGTGTGGATCTTCTTTTTTTTGTGGCTGTGGACGCCTTTCAACACCGCTTTCTTTGCCTTCAAAGCCTTTGCTTTGGCTTCGGCTTTGGGAGGGGCAGGGGCTTCCTTCTTAGCTTTCAGCACCATCTTCGTAAAAAGGGTTTTTTTTTTTCAGTTTGAAATTTTTTGTTAAGAGATCAGCCCAATATACCACTCCAGAGTTGGTGTCATATCACCTTCCTATTTTGCCCTGCATAAGAACAAAAGATTGATAGTCTATTCTGAGAATGGGTTGAGTATGAGCTGCAACATAATTTACATAGTTTGAATTTTTCCCTGTAATAATTCAGTATAAGTTAAGAATTTCTTCTAAGAAGATAGTTAAGACGAACAATGAAGATCTGCCTTAAAAATGCTAAGTCTCTATTCCCTTTATCTGGATCAATCATTCTTTCTACTTTTTCTATCCTGTTCCCTGCCCTTACCATATACACAGAATGCTCTCGCTCCCACCTCTCCTCTAGCATCCTCGGTTTTGGGTGTCAGGCCAATATTCCCAAAATCAAAGTTTGCTATCAGCACTCTGCATGAAACAGACAAAGTGAGAGATTTGCAAGGACCTTTCTGCACTCTACATGGAAAATACATAGAGAGAATTTTGAATCACAGAATCAATCCATTAATATATAGCTCTATTTTGAAAGCATTGTCTTAACTTGAATGTGTCAAACACAATGTTAGAAACAGAGGGGCTCCAGTCCATATTGGCTCCATTATTTTTCCTTCTAATCCCTCTGTTAATACTGTACTATATTTTGTACACTTCTCGGGTAAATTGTTAGCTCTTGTTCTTGCTTTCAAGGAGTATAGTTGTCCAATGTGGATAATTTAGCCATTAAAAAAAGCAAATTGTAATCTATAATTGAATTCATCAGTTACCCTTCAGGCAAGCTCTGCTCCTGAATGCTGCCATACAGACATCTATACAAAATATACAAAGCCAAGCATACTGAAAATTTGGTAGTAGATGTTAAAATGGATTATTTTCTATGTCCTAGGATTAAAAATGTCCAGGTTATCTGACCGCCTTAAGGAATAAATCTCTATAAACAGTTTTTAATCATCCAGGCCAAGAAATAATGATATCCAGCCAGTTTGCATCAATGTAGATAAACATAATAGACAGTATATGACTAAAGTGACAAAAATATCATGCAAGTGATAGTGGTGTTGTCATTCTATGGATTGACAGATAAAGTTTTCCATAATGACATGAACATTAGAGACAATTTGCCAGCATAGTCTTCCACTATTCTTTAATTCTTATACATAATTGTGTATAATACATATTATGTATATATTATCTTTTATTCTTAAAAAGGTAGAATTATGTCTACTATTTCGTAATCTGATTTCCTACATTAAAGTAGGTCTCGTACATAGTTTAATAAAAAGAATTATATTTCATTAATTTTACTGGTTGTATAATATCATATCAAGCCTGTATGACTGTGACAGCTTTTTATTACTAGATATTAGGTCTCTCCTTTGTCCTCATCTGGGAGGAGGATTCATTTTTGTATATTGCCTGATTTATTCCTCAGTATAAAATCCCTCAAGTAAAATACACCCAAAGATATACCCAACAAATGCTAAAACATATTGTCAAATGGCCCTCCAAAAATATTAAGCTAGTATATGCTAGTATACTTCCACCAACCATTTTGAATAAGAGTGACTGTTTCTTCATATTTCTGTTGACATTGGACAAAGTTTATCTTCTTTTTTCCCCAAACTAAAAATCTAATATATCATTATTCTTCTCTGGATTTACACTTTTGCTGGAATAATCATTTTTTTGTTTGTTTGTTTAGCTCATTTCTCTCCCAGTCTTGCTTTTTTTTTTTAAAGAATAAACACTTTTAAAACTAATTTTCTTTCGCCCTAACTGGTTTGGCTCAGTGAATAACATGTGAGCCTATGGACTGAAAGATACCAGGTTCAATTCCAATCCAGGGCATGTACTTTGGCTGCCAGCACATCTGCATTAGGAGGTGTGCAGGAAACAGCTGACTGTGTTGCTCTCTCATTGATGTTTCTAACTCTCTATCCCTCTCTCTTCCTCTGTAAAAACTCAATAAAATGTATTTTAATATAAAACTAATTTTTTTCTAAGTACCACTTTCTTGGATATCATAGATTTTTATGATAATAAAACTATTGTCTTTAATTATAATTATTTTGTAATTCTGATTATGATGACTTTTTTGTTATTTAGGAAAGTGTCTTGGCATTCTCACATAGTTTCCAAACATGTGCTGCTCTTTATTCTTTTAACATTATGATTCTAAGTTTTTGAATTTACCAGATGCATTATTCTTTATAGAACATATTTTTTGAAATATCTTGAGGGATTTTTATGCATTACAAACTTTTAGTATTTTTTTTTGTGTTCAGTTTTCTTCTTCTGTCTCAAAGGATGTTAATTACTAGGTAGCATTCCTTTTTTTTAAAGTTTTCAATATCTAGATTGTCTTTGTTTTCTCTAACTTTATGGGAGGGGTATTTTGTTTATTTCTTCTGATCTCTTGTATTCATGCTTAAAGCTTTCATCAAACACTTATGATTGATCTTTAACTACCCATTCATTTTAACAAAGAAATCCTAAAAAGTTGATAGAAAACCATGGTTTTCACTCTAGATTAAAAAGTGACAAACTTGTAATAGTATTCAAGCACCACAAAATGTTATTGTATATAGATCTTTACTCACAAGACACTCACTTTTTCCATAAAAATCTTTCAAGCAGGTGAAGGGGGATAAGGCTGTGTCATTATTCTGAATAATTGTATACTTTATGTAGCTTATCCAGTATTTTTATATTGGGAAGAGTTATTCCACTTTATATTTGTTCGTCATATTTCTTGCAATTTTTACTACTTATTTTAACTTGTATTTCTTGGATCATTAGGGCAACTGAACACACTTTCATGTTTCTGTCAAATTTTTGGATGAATTATTATTCCTGTACATATTTTTTCTTGTCATTTTCATCTTTTTCTTTGACATGTAAGAACAGTTTATGTCTTAAGATTACTAGCCTGTGTATATACTGATACTTTCTTTCAATTTAATTTTCATTCATAACTATACTATGGTATATTTTTAAGTAAATATATGTTATACTTTTATTTTTTCAAACCTATTAGTGTGATTTTTTTGTAGTTTATGACCTTGCATTATGTTAAAAAGGGTCTTCTTCATATCATATAAATGAAAATGCCTTTTTATATATTCTTCTATAAATTTTATTCTTTCATTTTTAATATATATATTTTCTTTTTTTCATTGAATTATCTAATATTATTGTTTTTCTCCCCCAGCATTACTAATTGTATCAGCCAAATTAACTAAATTAATTAAATAATCCATCCTTTACCCAGTGATTTGTAAAGCTACTTTTAGTTCACCCTAAATTGACATGAATTTCATTGTTCTTATTCTGTTCCTGGTCTAATATCACAGCTTTATTTATTGTAGTTTTATAATACATTTTATATCCTCCCTCTTTTCCAACATAATTTTTCTCTTCTTTTCTATTTTTCTGCCAGATGAAATTTTTAAAAAATTGCTAACTCAGGTTTGATTTGAAATGTACTGTATTTAAAGGCAAATTAGATAATTGATGTTTCAACAGGACTCACAATATAACATAGTTCTAAGTTTTTTATGTCATCATGCCCTTATTATTAGCTTCTTAGTATATTAAATAATTTATTAAAGAAAGAAGATTGTTGGGATTACAGAATGTCTAATTTATTAGGCTCATAAAATAAGCTGATATTATGGAAATAAAATATGCCAAATATCAAACCCAACTTAAAAGACTAATTTTCACACATTAAAGATGTTAGGCACATGTATAAACCTTATAAATCCTTAAATGGGTATATTCCTCTTCAGATAGCAATATAATTAACCACCTCCATTTGTTTATTCCTCTTCTCATCACCATAACAACCCACAACTTATAATGAGCTGCAGAGAGCATTACCAGGAGAGATGGGAGCCAGCAACATGTGCCCCTTATTTGCAGTTGCTTTTCCTCAGGGGAGTACTCTTCTATTTTTTGGCTTACCCTTAAGAATTTTTGGTATAGTCTAATGTGCAGATCCACCTAGTTAGATCTTGAAAATTTTCATTTGAATCATAAGCTGAGTCAAAGCTGTGTATCATAAACACAGACTTCTAGGTATAATAATTCTCCTAATTTATTGTCAATAAATAAAATACCAAATCTACCAAGATGTTTCTTTTTTTCCTTTTTTAATGGACTCTTTTTAAGATTAGTTTTAGGTTCATAGCAAAATTATAAGAAAGGTACATATATTTCTCATGTATTTCACACATGCAGGGCCTCTCCCGTGATCAACATCTCCCAACACAGTGGTACATTTGTTGTAATTGATCATCCAAAGTCAATAGTTGACATTAGGCTTCAGTTTTGGTGTTGTACATCCTTTGGGTTTTGACAAATGGATGAATGCAGGAATCCACACTTATAAATATCATATAGAGTAGTTTCATTATCCTAAAAAATCCATTGTGCTTTGTTCAGATAGACCTTTCTTGATAAATATTGAGCAGATTTTCAGTTCCAACTCTGATATATTTCAATCACATAACAAGAAAGTGAAATATTTTGAATTGTAAAAGGGAAATCAGTTATCAATTAGGAGCCTCTTAACTATAACAAGTATGCATTCGTTCAGATACTACCAAGGAGCAAAGGTAGAGAGGAATTCTTGGCAAAGACAGAAGAGGAAATGCCTGCTGTAAGAATCAGGCTCTGAGGTGAATACCATTTATATTCCCCTCAATTCCTTCTGTGAATCCACCGCTGTAAGCTTCTGCAGACACTCTCCAGAATACTTTCAGGTACACTAGCTATAGAATCCTACTCAGGGTTTCCTAAAATGAATATAAAACTGATCAGACCTATTCTGCTGTCTACTGACAAGCATAACCCACAGCTTGTCTCAGGCTATGTATGCAAAGCTTAGGACTCTGGCTTGCCAAAGTTCTTTTATTTCTGATATTTTATTGAAATTCCCTCTTCACCAAATTCTTTTTAAGGAAAGTGTTTAGATGGAGTTTTTGTTGTTGTTGTTCTTCGCTTTCTTTCTTTTTCAGCAGAGCTGTTGCATAACACAATTGGTTTTGCATCCTTTATAGGAAAGCAGGCCACCTTCCTTCATAAAGGGTGAGGGCACTGGTGTGCCTTCCAATCACTTGATTCTATTGTTCTAAGCAGTCCTTTCAGTGTTTTTGGCAGGCTCGGGGTTTCTGTGCAACCATGGCCTTATTTTATTATTGTTTGGAGGGGAGTGCAGTGTGATTATCCATTCTTCCTTCAGGCAGAGCAAGCCATCTGGAATGTTTATTAAGCCCGCCGGCTGATCAGGAGGCTAGAACTCTGGTGATATACATGAGCACGGGTTGTTCTACATCATCACAGCTTTGTTCCTCTGATGATGTAGCATGCAGAGAGGGCCCCGCTAATGGATTTAGAGCACTTCACAGTAGAGGTGCCATGGGCTGAATGGCAGAAGAGATATTTTTGGTCTCTGGGTAATTGACTGAAAGGTGGTAGGAAAATGTTTAATGTAAAGCAAGAAGGCTTCAAAACTTTTAAATGTTTAATTTGGGGTGGTAGAAGGGCAGGTGATCAGCAAGAGGTTTGAGGAGCGGCCTTTGAAGCCCAAATCTTTGCTATGAGTTCATGCCCTCCTAAGCCTGTCTGTCGCTCTGTGTAAAAAGATCAGTCGAGCTTGTCCAGAAATAAAATGCTACTATTCTAATTTTAAAATATAGGCATTTCCCAGCCTACACTAAGCAGTACTTATAATTCTTTCCTTTTATTAGTGTCACGGCAAAGAAAGAGAAACATTCTTCCTTTGCTATAAATTTTGGTCTGTAATTGTTGAACATATTTTTTGCAGGAAGGCAAACTTTGTCTTCTCATGCTTTTGCTGTTTGTAAAATGGGTGTTTGTGGAGCTGGAGGGAATAATTTATAATGAGGGTTTGGTTTTTTTTTTCAATTTAATTTGAATTTTACACTGAGTCAACTTTTCAGTCAATTATAGAACTATGATTAGTTACCAGTCACTTAAATAAGCACCTTTTAAAAATAGACCTATAAAAATGATACAGAGACTGATCACAAATGTGAGCAAATCTTATGCAGGGCCACCCGAACCATAAAAAGAGGAAAGAAAAAATGGCTGAGCAAATAAAACCTGTGTTTGGCTAAATCACAAGATATGTTAGTTACTCAACTTATAGAATAATTCTGCCCTGGGCCAGCTTATGTCAGTGCACAGGATATGCTATCAATAGAGCCTTTTAGTAAATCCTTGATAAGTAATTTACCTTTATATGGATATGGATATATCAGGTTGAGAAGCTGTGTATAAATTTTCTTGTCTGATTTTATAGTTTGTGTCTATTAATCTAGATATATGTATATATATATATATATTTAAAGTTTGACATATCTACAGAGATATGGTTATATATTGCATATGTATGTGTGTATGTAACTATATATACACATAAACTTAGATAAAATATGTATATATATATTCGTATTTATAGCCCTATATTTTTCTTCACAGTCAATTCAGAGATATCTGATCCACTTTACCAGAAGTCAGGGCCATACTAATATTATTGAAGATACATATATCTCTATATCAGTTATCTGTTGTCACAATCATGATGCATAAACACTACCACTCCCCAAATTATGTGGCTTAATACAAGCAGTCATTTATTATCCCTCATGAGGTCATGGTTCACTGGGCAGCTCTGGACTTAGTAGGGCTCACTCATGCATCTGAGTTCAGCTGCAGGTCAACTAGGTAGCTTTGTAGTATTAGCTGATTCTGTTGCTTGTCTGGGTTCTTGGGTGAGAAAATGTGGCTGACTTTCCCTGCCCCTCATGGTCTTTCCTCCTCCAGTAAGTGAGGCTGGGCTTATTCTTAGAGTAAGCGAGAAAGATAGCGGGGCTTTCTGAGGCTTAGGTTCTGAATTGATGCTGTCACTCCTGCCATATTCTATTGGTCAAATTAAATGACAAAGCTAACACCAATTCAAGGGCTGGGGAATATACAGCACTGCATCATGGGAAGAGCTGCAAAGTCACATTACGAAGGGGATGGAGATAAGAGAGATAGACATAGCACATGTCTCAATTCAGCTCACAGTTTTGTGGAAAGTCAAGATGAGAATGCTTGCTTTTGATTCTGTCACCGTGTCTAACACATTTTGCTCTATGTCTCTTAAAATTAAACAATGACATACAAATGTTTGTTCTTGAACCCCAATAAACCATCTGCAAGTTGTACATATCAATGTCCTCAAAACAAGATTATCTTTATGTAACTATTAACCATAATTTTGGTCTTATGTGTACCTGCCAAAAAACAAAAAGTCACTATTTAAAATTATTTTGAATGTTGTGCCTAGAAAGTCATGAAAATGTCATAAGTTCAGTTCTCTTCTTAAAACTTTCTTAAACTAATTAAGCTTCTACTTAAAACTCTAATGAATAATATTTTGGTTTTACTTATAACATCTCTCTGCCCCAGTGTTCTCATCTAAGCCTTCTTACCCTAAAACTTCATTATCATATATAATAAAAGCCTAATATGGAAATTGACCAAACAGCAGAATTATTGGTCTCTATGACATGCACTGACCACCAGGGGGAAGACACTCAATGCAAGAGCTGCCCCCAGTGATCAGTGTGCTCCCACAGGAGGAGCGCCCCTAAGCTACAAGTCGGACTGATGGCTAAGGAAGTCAGACTGCAGCTTAGGCCTACTCCCAGTCAGTCAGATATCCCCCAAGGGCTCCCAGATTGCTTAAAGTGCACAGACCGGGCTGAGGGAACCTTCCCCCACACCATCCCTCCTGCTCTCCCAGTGCATGAATATTGTGCATCAGGCCTCTAGTTTTTCTATAAAATGGAGTCACTTGTCTATCTAAAGCTCTCTTCTAAGCCTCTCTAACTGTGCCCATCAATCTTTCTTCTCTATTAGTATGTAGAAGAGTGTTGATTACTAATATTAGACATGTAAAAAGAAGGAAATAAACAACCTCACAGTGGGTTGTAAACTACTGACATTTGGTTTAATTTGTGTCTTTATATTTGAATTGACAGAAGCTCACCAATTATCCAATTAACATCTAAACCTGTCTATCTGTTTCATACTCTGTGGTGAAGCTCAGCCAACTTTCAGTTTATTTGGACTAGAAAAACTGTTTTAATTTTGTTTCATTTTCTGGAGAAGTGCTCACATGGCTGACCTACTCCTTGCTTTTCTGAACCTCTTGTTCTTGCCTTCATTTTCTTGTGTGTAGTATGGGTCAAAGAGTTATTGAGTGCTTTGACATTCATGTACTAAGCCAAGTGCACAAGAGTTCTATGGCTTATGAAAATTAGGATGAATTCATATGCCTTTTTTATCCAATGATATACGTACATAGAAAAGATTGCTGAAAATAATGGGACTTTAGATTATATTATATTAGATAGATAGATAGATAAAGATATACAAACAGACTTGGGTAAAGGTCCATGTGGAGGCTAGATCACAGATAGAAATGTTGGGATCCATGAAATCCTGCATCATAGCAATGGTAAAGTTTAATAATACCCAGGAGGCCCAGTAACAGAGCTTGGGCCAGAAATTAATCATGGTCCTGGTTATAACCTGGTGGTGGTTATCAGGAATGCACTGCTCCTGCTACTCTGGTGGCCTGAGAGCACTGTGAGAAGGAGGTTAGAATTTTCCAATGGGAAAAACTCCAACATTAAAGGTAAGATATTTGAGGCATCAATCAACTTTGCTGTGGCATCCTGCTTTTCCAATCCAAATAAGCCTACAGGGAGAGCCCCGTTTGCTTCTGACTCTGGAGGTGTTAAGATGCAAGTCCCTGGTCTGTCAGGTTCTGCTGACTTCAAGGTAAGCACACCTGAGTGCCAGACGCACTGGCACCATGCCATGGCTCTGGCTCTTACTCCATTGGCAAGACAGTGGGGTGGTTTCTACCTCAGCCAGCACCTCAGCTGTGATATAAATGAAGGAAATATGAACATGATATCTCAGGTCAATTCTGAGTTTACATTCTGTGGAGTCTCTGCTGAGATCATTGTAGCAGAGATGGAAAGTTAGGGCAGATCAGTGGACATAGGAAAGCCTCCAAGGTTGGGAAATATTTGGGGAAGAGGAGTTCTGTAAGTCTAGTCTTTCTGCAAAAAACAGTTTGGATATTGAGGCATCAAGCCTTGAGTAGTGTGTCCCAGCTGATTTGGCTCAGTGAATAGAGCATCGGCCTGAGGACCAAGGGGTTTGATTCTCCTCAAGGGCACATACTTTTGTTGCAGGTTCCTTCCCCATCTGGGGCCCTGGTCTGACTCATGCGGGAGGCAACCAATAGATGTGTTTCTCTCACATTGGATGTTTCTCTCTGTCTTTCTCTCTCTCTTCCACTCTCCCTAAAAATCAATGGAATGTCCTTCACAAAGGAATGATTTTCAGCATTTGCTTGCTGTCTTCCAAAACATGAAGGGTTTGATGAATTACTAACATCTCCACAGTGGGCAAGTAAGAACTGGAGGAGAAGTATGTGATGGGAAAGAAGTCCCAAGATACTGAGCCTTAGTTCACTTGAGATCCATTTCTTTATAGATTAATTCAGGACATATTACACTGACATTTTGGCTTCTAAGGGTCCAGAATTAAAAGAGAAATATTATTTCCCAATTAACTAGGATCCCTTGTAATTTTGTATATCTCCATTAAAAAGCAAGAAGTAGGTTCTACTTTTTAAAAGGTGAGTCTATATAGGCTAGATGTTGAAGATGGTTGAAGCACTAGGGTCTTACATCCTATCCCACAGAGAGGAAGTCAAGCATTAGTATCATTATCATCTCTGGTCTTCAATCCCCTTCATTTGTATCCTCCTCATCAATACTTCCTAAGCATGTATGGTATATATGTGTGAAGCTGCACTGGAAAATTAGGAAGGACTGGCTTATCTTTTAGAAGTAGGTAATGGTTTCCCTACTAATATTAGGTTTCCTCTGCTAATCCTTACAGGTAAGAAAGATTTGGTGGAGTAGCCCATGTTTATTTTAATGGCTGATGGATACACAATATGATGTGAACTTGCTTAGGGTGATGGGGCTTCTACTTTTTGGTTAGTTTAACCCCAGGTGTGCATTCCTCTATCTATAGGACTTAACCCAGATCACATTTCTACGTAAAGATGACTGTTAAGCAACTTTTAATCTACATTAATAAACCACATAACAAGAGAGTTGGGTAGAGAGACTTTTTTTTTTACCCAAGAAGGAAGTTTGGGAGTATAAAATATTGATTTGTTGGATATCATAATAATTGCTTATGTACTATCCTGCAGTTGACAAATCTATTTCTTTAAAATAAATAAACACATAAAATATTTAAAGAAGCAGAGCTCAGAAAAGAGAATTATCTGGATTGAATTTCATCTAAGAGAAGCATGCTAGGGTATAGTAGTAGCTCTACCCTATGGAGGCAATTCTAAGACAAGCAATGTAGTTGAGTAAACTGACCAAAGTATTCTAGTATGAATTTTATGTTATTTTAAGTTTCCAAAAGCCATAAATTCTAAACAGGATTGAGGGTGTGCTTTATTGTTGGGTCATTCTAACTTCTCAGGGAGCAAATTGCTGAGTGTTCCTGAGAATCAAATTTCAGTGATGAGGTAACTTCTGTTAAGAAATGGAACGGTGGTCAAGGTGGAGAATGCAAGGCTGACTCTCTGAATGGATGTTGACAGCATCAGCACCCTGCCTCCTCTTCAGCCCAACCATGAAACTGCAGAGATAATAAACAAACAATAAATAAATAAAATTATTTATAGTTTCTTTACAGGCAAATCAAATCCAAAAAATAGAGATCTCTGAATAAATTTTGTAGGCATAAATAGACCTCCTGGGGAGCAGCCTATATTTGCTCTCACTATTGAATTCAATCTGCTGTGAAAAATTTTCACTGTCTCCAAGTCATCATGAAAACAGTCTCTGCTAATTGAGACATTCCCAAACAATTAAGATAGCCAGATGCGTCTGTTATTTGTAATTACCTGAACACGCATTTCTTTCTTTGAGAATAGTTCAATTTTTTAGCCTTTTAAACTACTCCAGATAATGAAAATGAAGATTACTATGTGTGCATTTTTCACTCAGCCTAATTTTGACATAGAATTACCTCATTCCAAAACTAAGCAGCAAAACTGAAAACATGTGTGCCGAAAGAACTTTTTTCATTTTGCCTTGCACCAAAATAATGCCTTCTCTCTCAATATGAATCACATCTCTGACAATTTCTAAGACTGAAGTTGATGCAGATTTAAATGTAAAAGATGGAACCTAATGGTTAACGAAAAATAAACAATTTATAATTACCACTCATGACCTGCCACATTTAATCTTTTAGATTCATGGTAGGTCTGCAACAGAGTTTACAGTTCTAGGCATATAAATATAGCAGGCTTTCCTTCCATAAATGGTAACTACCTGTGTTAACTAATACTCTTTCTACTGTTACCGATACTTCTATCCCTTCTAATCCTGATAATAATATAGTCTCTCCAAATGAATATATTAATTAGTGATTTGGGATTTTCTAGTACATTTTGGTTTTTTAAAAATATATTTTTATTGATTTCAGAGAGGAAGGGAGAATTAGAGGGAAAGATATATAGAAGCATCAATGATGAGAGAGAATCATTAATTGGTTGTCGCCTGCAAGCCCCCCACTGGTAATCACATAACCACTGAACCACATGGGCCTGCCTAGAACATTTTGCTATTGATTTGTCTAATTGAATGGAAAACTGATCAGAATAATTCACCACTTTAATCCAATAATAACCATACTGAATTTTCACATTTCCAACTATGAAAACCATTGTAAAATTTCTGGATTCAATTTAAATTCTACTTCTGTCTTCTCTTAACTTTATAGCATTGGACTTCACTATGTTTTTACATATTAATTTTAGGTCTCTTTTACTTTTTTACTAAATTGCCTTGAGCAATTATTTACCTTGCCTTATAATTTAAATTTTTGTATACCTAATCTAAAGTCAAAGCCTGCCCTATTCTTGTTTTTATTTTTTAACTACATGGCAGGTACTCAATAAATATTTGATTTGCTTTTATTTCAGAAGGCCTTGTCCCTTTCATATACATTCATTCCCTCCAGCAAATAAATTCCAACCACGCATAACTTATTTCCAATCCTTATTCTGCTACATAGTGATTATATGACTTAGACAAGTCATTTAGACTATTGAAATACATTTTTTTATTTTTTATAATTTATTTTATTACAATTGTATATGTATAATAGGCATCCTGTCAATGTTAAATTTTACTACTATAACCTTCATCCATTAAAAAAATCTTACATAGTATTTGAATAAAGAAAACTTTTAGAGAAAAGAAAACTTATTATAAGCTCTCCTTTTTGTCTTAAATTTTGAAAAATTACATTTTACCTAAGTATGTGCAAACACATAACTTATATATTATTTAAAAAATCGAAACAGCTCTAACTGGTTTGGCTCAGTGGATAAAGTGTTGGCCTGTAGACTGAAAGATCCTGGGTTCAATTCCGGTCCAGGGCATGTACCTTGGTTCCAGGCACATCCCAAATAGAAGGTGTGCAGGAGGCAGCTGATCGATATTTCTCTCTCATCAATATTTCTATCCCTCTCCCTACCTCTCTGAAAAAATCAATATGATATAATTAAAAAATCAAAACAAAGCTTTACATTGTGTATGTTTAACTAATTAAACAAGGAGGCCTTTAGACTGAAGTGTCTATATTGCAGTGGTGACCTACTAAGCAAACCAAAACCTAAGTCTGGAAATGCCTCAAGGTTACAGAATCAAAATATTAAGGATAACCCATCACAAACAGCCAACTAGCCTTTAAGCTAGAGCCTATTAAATTATATCCTTTCTTTTCTCTTGCACCTGCTTTATATATCTTTGCCCTGGCTCCTGTCAGTGGAGTGCTCATAACGACTTCCAGTTTGGCAGGATTAGATTTGAATGGATAAATGCTAAATTAACACTTAAATTTTTTGACATGCATAAGTTTATCTTTTTAACATATACAACAAATAAAAATAAGTAGACAAAACTATTCAAAATGATTCAATATGGCAAATGACACTGTTGTTTTGCTGAACTACAAGATCTATGTGGGTGTAATTGTAACAAAAATATATACCCATTTAATTCACCTTCTGTCAACTTATGTATTTGTAATGTTGTGTTGTGTGCCATTCCTTAAATCATTCTCATCACTTCAGTCATTTTTTCTTTTTTAAAAATAATTAATTCAGACCACAATCCATTGTTTTAATGGACCCATTTATTTAGCAGTCCATCCAAAATGAATACTAATAGATAACTTCAGAATAGAATTTAATGGGAAATTCTTCATTGTTTGTTACTGTATAGTCTTTATAAATTATTACAAGGTGTGATGTACAAATATGGGTCTGTGCAGACTATCTATGAGCAACGTGAATTACTCTGTCTGCAAACATTTCTTTGGGTTCAATATGCCCTGCGATGATTTAATTATTCAACCAGAATTCTCTATTTCAATAACTGTACAATTTTTGGCAGTTTCTACCAGGAGCTGTGATGTCATACTGTGTATTTGACACAAAAACTCCATTTCTATATTAAGCCTATCTCTGTTCTTTTCTCATTAGCCTGTGACAATTAATGTAGAACATTATTCCACCACACTGTCATTTTCATGATGTCAAAATATGCTAGATTTATAAAATATATTATGAAGCTGAAATCCTAGACTGTGAAAATATCTTTCAATTGTAGATGATCACTGTAAAATACAAGTTTTGTCTTTATAATTAGTAAAAGAATCTAACACGAGTACAGTAGCAGACACATGAAGAGTGCTGTCTCATTAACATCAGGACATGATCACCTAAAGCCTATGAGAAATGCTCTAACTATAGGTGGTTATTGGTTGCCAGTATGACAGTGAACTCACATATAAACCTAAGCACTGTACTCATGTGGCAGTACTTGGTTAGAAGGTAGTCTGTCAGGTGATTCAGAATATATTCTAGTCTTCCATATTTAAAAATTTATGGTCAGGAGGAAAACATAAAATTAAAAACAGAAAACTCATCACTGTAGACCTCACTGACTTTTTACAATGTTGCCATAGAGTGTCATGGATGAGTAGACAGCAAAAGGACACATAGGTTACCAAGAGTTGTTCATTGGAGAGTAAACAAGAAGCTTAAATGTTGAGTTTTTCCCATTCTATGGTTGCTTTCCCTTTTGAGATCTTTATTTTATTACTAGTATCCCTCTACCAGTAGCTTGCTGCGGCCTTCCAGTAGCTCTCTGCCCACTGCACCACCCTCCTGCAGTTCCCTCCCTCACATAGCTTGCTGCCCTGTCCCCTCCTATAGCTCTCGAGGGCCCACTTGTAGCTTGCTCTTCCCCCCCCCACCCCCCGGCTGATCTGTGATCTGGTCGTTACATGGTCAGTCGTTACACTTATGGTATAATGACCATTTGCATATTATGTCTTTATTATATAGGATGGCCAAGGCAGACATTTGGTTATATCTGCTTTAAAAAACTATCTACATTAAGATCATTATAGTCATGGCCTCTGATCTAAGGCAGCAGGGTATTGATTGGGCTTTTGTCTGTGTTCCAATGTTGAGTACAAACTACTTCAGGAGAAGCTTGACTCTGACTAGAGAGGATCCTGTGAACTGCTTCAATGGGAAGGAAAGATGGCATTTAGTTCTTTCCTTCCTATTGGCAGAGCATCCTTTTCAGAGAATGTCAACCTGGCATCAGCTCGGTTGGCTGGTGGGCCTTCCACTTCTGCACAAACCCGAAGCACAGAAGAGCGACACATTGTGTAAGTGTCAGGGGGCACAAGCGTGAGCTCTCTGCCTATCTGTATGTATCAGCATTTTAGGGGAAGAATGAAATATCTGTAGAGGAATTGCTGAGAGTCATGCAATCTATTCAGTCCTTAAGCTAAACTGTTTTCAACCCTTCCCTTCCTCACCCCACCTGAAAGACAGTGCTCACCTACATATCACACTCCCATGGGTATTAGTAAATGCAGATTTTGATGAAACCAATAAAGTAAACACAACTATTATAGTAAAATAAAGCATTGCAGTAATAATTCATAATCTTTATGTCTCTATAAAAGGTGTACCAAATGGTACCTGGTATTATGTATATGCTACAGAAAAGGAATATGAAGCTCAGAGGGCCTAAGTAACAATTGTAGGGGTAGATGCCTGATTTAGTGCGGCCTACTATGTTGCTCTGTCTGCTGTCTCTCATCATTTCAGGCCTTTCATAAAGGGACTTATCAAAGGAGACTGTAGCATCAATTTAGAGCAGGAATTAAACAAGAAAAATAGCTGGGCTGTATCTCTACAAGAGATGGACATGCGTTTGATTACTTCTTACCTATTTTTTTTATACATTTAAGGGAAAACCTTGGATACACTCTGGACGCAGACTGATTCTATCATACTAGGGAAGGCTGAAAAAAGATGCAAACATATGAAAAAAACAATTACAAAATAGTTGGATTATTATTTGAAAAAACAGGCTTGTACACTGTGCATATAAACACATCTTGAATATATATATGGGATTCAAGAAAAGCCACTAAAGGGTTACTTGTTATTATTAATTGTAGCTGGCTTGTCACCCCCTTTTATAATTTTTCTATAGTAATTATACAATGCCAGGCATTATTCTATGTCATTTGTATATATTAACTCAATCCTTTAACCACCTTGTGAGTAGAAACTGTCATTATATTTTTTTAAAGATAGGGAAACCGAGGCACTGAGTATTTATGTAACTTACTCAGGGTCACAGGGATATTAAAGGGTGGAGTGTGGGTTCAAACCCAGACAGTCAATCTCTAAATAAATGTTTACCACAATTACACTCTGCTGTGTCCTTCTCTCTCCTCTGGCCTATGGCCATCTCCAGATTCATTCTGAGGTTGGCCTTGGGCAGACCAGTCTCTGGGGTGGTGATAGCAAAGAAGAGAGATTACTTCTTCCACTCTCCCCTTTTCCACTGGGAGAATTAGGGAATCATGCCAGCCCATCTCCTCCAATTTTAGAAGACCCTGTAGAAACAGAGAGGTCTTCCCAGTGCCCTTGATATAATTCCATAGAAAAGCTGGAATTCATATAACACTGAAGCACAGGACAAAGACAGCAATGATAACAACAAGACAGAGCACTCAGTGCCTGCTCTATGGTCGTCACTAGGATCAGCCCATATCCTCTCAACAGCCCTCTAAGGCTGATAGTATTGTTACTCTCATTGCATAAATATCTATATAAAGGGCAATAAGCTTGTAAAACAGAGAGTCCTGCTCCAGAGCCCATTACCATTGCAATAGAATAGGGAAATTTTTTATAGTTTGCATTGGAAATTTAGATGTAAATGGGTGACATTAAGAATCAGATCTTGATATGGATAGTTTTTTCTAGATAATACCAGTGGAATAGGTACAACCTAAGCTACTGATACTTTGACCAATGGTATCTTGTATATTTGCGTATAAAGTAGGTATTTCTTAAATTGAAACATAATATTGATAAAACAGCAAGGGAGCAGAGCATGGCATAGAATCTGTTCCCTCCTTTATGCACGGGGACCTGCAAAGTATAAACAGCCAATCTTCAGCATCACTGTGCTGGCTTCAAAAATAGAGCATGAACAGGAAGCCCTGGGCCTCTCTTCTGACCCAAAATATTTCTGGACAAGGAGAAACTTGAAACAACAAGGGATAGGTAGCAGAAAGGACAGGTGGTGGCTCAGCCCCCAGGGCTGGTAAGAGTAAAGAAAGGAGGGACCTTTCCCCAGGGCTTACCTGGCAGGAGTGTCTTAGTCTCATAAGAGTTTCTACTTTTACATGCCTGGTTCTTTTTCTCTGCCAGGATCTTCCCCACTCCTCTGTATCTCCTTCCCCAGGCTATAGGATCCCACCTGGATGCTGAAGATTGGGAACCTGGAGAGTCCTGACTCAATTCACTGCAGTGGTTGGGGCTGTGGCTTGGACTTGTGTCCTGGACATTCCCGAACACAATTTTTACTATAGAGACACCAAGACACCTGGTACTACACTCTAGGTATCCACACCCAGGCTTTTGTGGCTAAGACCTAAACTCTCAACCTCGTTTATAAACTCTTAACCTCATTTTCTCCACAATAACATGCATTCATTATTCTAAATAACTTCCATCAAGATAATATTTGGAGGACAACCTGTTCATAATTTGGGGACTCAAAACCTGGTAAATAATCTCTGCATCCTTTATGCCTTGTGATCTGTTTTATTGTCACCTGAGTGTGGTGATGTTTAATCTCTCTCACTATACCAGAGAAAGCTCGAACAAAGGGCTCGTCCTTGTATCCTGAGACTAATCTTTCACAGGGGTCTCTGCAAAGCAAAACATAAGGCTGCACTCCACTTTTCCTATTTTTTTCTCTCTCTTTGAGAGTTGCAAAACAATCTGATAAAACAGAGTATACAATATGTGTTTGAGGCTGAGTGTAAAGTTTACCATAATGTTTATTATATATGCAGTATCTACAACTGGAATTGGCTTCTCTAAACAACAGCTGTGATGGAGGAGACAGCTGTTTTGGAGCAGACATGATTTTGGCCTGGGAGTCAAGGAATCCAGGATGAGTTTCAGATCTACCCCTTGTTTCATTAGAAGAGCTATTGGACTGTTCTGATGGTTGTCTTCATCTTCTATAAAATGGGAATAATTCTGCCCCTGCAGGATTAAATCATATGTCTATGTGTCTATCTATAAAACAATATTTTATAAAATACTAAGAGCTCTTAAGATTATTTTTATATTTTATTGATTTTTTTACAGAGAGGAAGGAAGAGAGATAGAGAGTTAGAAATATCGATGAGAGAGAAACATCGATCAGCTGCCTTCTACACACCCCTTACTGGAGATGTGCCCTCAACCAAGGTATGTGCCTTTGACTGGAATCAAACCTGGCACCTTTCGTATACAGGCTGACGCTCTATCCACTGAGCCAAACCGGTTTCGGCAAGAGCTCTTAAGATTGTTAAGTGAAGTTGGATAGTTTTAAACTAGAATGGTTTGGGTGAAATGAAACTATTTCTATTTAATGTTATTTTTAAAATATGTTTTTATCAATTTCACAGAGGAAGAGGAAGAGAGAGAGAGAGAGAGATAGAAACATCAATGATGAGAGAGAATCATCTATTGGCTGCCTCCTTCATGCCCCCTACTAGGGACTGAGTCCACAACTGGGGCATGTGTCCTGACTGAAATCGTACCATGGCCTCCTGGTTTATGACTTGTCGTCGCTCAACCACTAAGACACACTGGTCAGGCAAAACTATTTCCTTAGTTAAAAATATAAATGCCTTAGAGGCCTGATGCACAAATTCGTCCATGGATGGGATCCCTTGGCCTGGCTGGCTACTGGATCATAGTCATCTTGTCCAGTCTGGGGGTAGGGACCACAGGAGGTTGGCCAGCTGTGGGAGGTTGGCTGTGGGAGTACACTGACCACCAGGGGGCAGCTCCTGCATTGAGCATCTGCCCCCTGGTGGTCATTGTGCATCATAGTGACCAATGGACCAGTCATTCTGTCAACCAGTCATAACAATCGTTTAGACTTTTATATGTATACTAGAGGCCCAGTGCATGAAATTCATGCACGGTGTGTCTGTGTGTGTGTGTGTGTGTGTGTGTGTGTGTGTGTGTGTGTGTCCCTCAGCCCAGCCTGCACCCTCTCCAATCGGGGACCCATTGAGGGATGTCTGACTTCCCAGTTGGGTCAGGCCTAAACGGGCAGTCAGACATTTCTCTCACAATCCAGGACTGTGGGCTCCCAACTGCTCACCTGCCTGCTTGCCTGATTGCCCCTAACCACTTCTGCCTACTGCCTGATCACCCCATAACCACTTTCCTAACAGCCTATTGCCCCCAGTTCCCTCCTCTGCTAGCCTGGTTGCCCCCAACTGCCCCCTCTCCAGCCTGGTTGCCCTTAACTGCCCTCCCCTGAACACCTAATTGCCCCCACTGCCCTCCCCTGCAGGCCTGGTTGCCCCCAACTGCCCTTCCCTGCAGGCCTGGTCTACCATAACTGCCCTCCCCTTCCAGCCATCTTGTGGAAGCCATCTTTGACCACATGGGGGCGGCCACCTTGTGTTTTGGAGAGATATTCAACTTGCGTATTACTCTTTTATTAGATAAGACTAGAGGCCTCATGCATGAAATTTGTGCAAGAGTAGGCCTTCCTTCCCCCAGCTACTGGCACTGGCTTCTCTCTTGCACTTGGGACCCGGGCTTTCCCCAGGCTGCCAGCAGGCACCCAAGGCCCGGGCTTCTCTCACAGTACCAGCTTCATCTAGAAGGTCCTCTGGAAGGACATCTGATCTAATTAGCATATTTATTATATAGGATATATTATATAGGATATATATATTTGGCACCTCTTCTGTCATATTTTTCGTACCTTATCCACACACATGCAGCCTCTCTCTTACTTTCTCAAATTCACAGAAAGTGAAGATGCATAAGTGAAAGTAAAGCATTGCAAAATTTTGGCACAGTTTGGAAGAAAATACAAATAATGCATAAAAAGTTGCATAGCAATGAAATTGCATCATAGGATACCAAGAGAACATCTGTTCCTCAAAAATACACCCAGAGTGCAGGGTTCAGTTTGAGGCATCTCCTTTCAGAACAAATGAACAACAATGCGAGGAACTCCAGGCTAGAGCAATATGATGATTAAGCCCATAGAAGAATTCAGTTATCTGGGTGGATTAAAGAAAATGGATAATTCATTGAAGCCATTGCCAAGATGGGGAATAATTATAGTCCACAAAAATTTCAAAGGTAGAAGAGCAAAGGGAGGAAAGGAACTATTTAACTTAATCCAGAAGATGATGCATTGCAGTAGGCATCAATGAGAGAAGAGGAAATTTTGTGTAATGATTTTTGGTAATTACTCAGATTCCAATGATTTAAGTAAGGGCAGGGGCTCTGCAGAGCTATGATGTACAAAGATCCATGAAAAAGTCTTCACTAAAACGTCCCTACCCTTAATGCTCTGTGGAGTCCTCTGTCTCAGAACCTCCCTGGACACAGGGTCAGTGCACTTGATTGTTCAGATGCCTATTTGTTAAATTGTATACTAGTATATTAAGATGCTTATAGCTCAGAGCCAGCATCTGGATTATAGGAAATACTCATTCACTTAACAAATATCACTGAATACTTATTAGAAACCATGCAGTGCTAGGCATTTCATTGACAGAGTGGAGCAAAAGTAGGTTTACAGTTGTTTGTATGGAAAATAATACAGCAATCTATAATAATAGAAATATAATATGCTAATTAGATCAGATGGCCTAAAAACCTTCCAGATGAAGCCAGGGTTGTGTGGGCCAAGGCAAGCCCCCACGGCTGCTAGGGCCAAGCCTCCTACATGAATTTTATGCATTGGGCCTCTAGTTAATAAATAATGATATAAGAATAAACTCTGTGTTTTGCATACTCACAACTGTAGACCTACTTTCGCCCTGCTCTGTATGTCATGACATACACTATTTTGATTGTTGTGTTTGTGCTGGTTCCACTAATTAAATATTATATGTGGCCTTTTTCATATTTATCTTCAATAGCCAAGTTATATAGTAAGCTCCATGAGAGTCATGACAGGGATAGATTATGGATTTTTCCATGAGAGCGGGCATCCCCATCCTCTGACTATATAATACTGAATGCATTTCCTTTGGCCTGGGGACAACTGGCAAGATGTATGATACTAGTATGAAGTTATTCTTAGTGCCCCATAGCATTATCAATCCCTAGACTTCTTTTAGCCTTACAAACATGTCGTGAAATAATATTCAGTTAAAAATGTAAATGCATGCCCTAGCTGGTTTGGCTCAGTGGATAGAGCATTGGCCTGTGGACTGAAGGGTCCAGGGTTTGATTCTGGTCAAGAGCATGTACCTTGGTTGCAGGCACATCCCCAGTAGGGGTGTGCAGGAGGCAGCTGGTTGATGTTTCTCTCTCATCAATGTTTCTAACTCTCTATCCCTCTTCCTTCTTCTCTATAAAAGATTAATAAAGTATATATTTTTTTAAATGTAAATGCATTTTTTTCTAGGATAAATAATCAAATCCTCAAGGGGCAAACAGTGTCAATATCAAATGTGTATGATTGAAACAATCCCAGGGCTGTTCAGGTAGAGACATCCTATATAATAAAAGCTTAATATGCTAAGTGTTCAGTTGTCTGTTCAACCAATCAAAATGTAATATGCTAATGCCACTCAATCGCTCACTATGATATGCACTGACCAGCAGGGGAAAGATAGTTGTCCGGTCAGCCAGTTGCTATGATGCGCACTTTTCACCAGGGGACAGACGCTCTGAGCAGTAGGTTAGCTTGCTGCTAGGGTCTGTCTGATCCCTCCTTGGCTAGCCAACCTCCCGTGTCCTTCCCCAACCCTGATTATGCAGCAGTGGGGTCTCTTGGCCTGGCCTGTGCCCTCTCACAATTTGGGACCCCTCAGGGGATGTTGGAGAGCTGATTTCAGCCTGATCCTGCAGGCCATACTGAGGGAGCCCACTGGTGCACAAATTCATGCACTGGGCCTCTAGTATCTAAATAGTGGAAGACAGACTTGTTAGCAGACCGACATCAAGAGAGTTAGTGAAATACTGATGGCATTCTAAGTAAGAAGGGGAAATGATGATAGATTTCTCTTGTCCTCCTCCTCCTCTTCTTTTATGTGCATAAGATTTCTTTATTTCTAACAGTTGATCAACTGTAAACATCTAGAATATGGTAAGTACCGAAACGGACACACCATTAATTCTGTCTTTTTGTCTAGAAAAGTCAGCTAAAGAGAAGTTATTTTATTAGTACTTCCAGCTCTATGCCAAATATCCACACATGTCCTCTACAGTGTGTGCTTTAAATTACTTACTGAAATGGATATTTGTCTTTACAAAGAAATAATGGTTTCCTCGTGTTTCTCAGTAACAGGAAAAATTTCTATCCTTACTGGGGTAAGATTAAAAAGCTAATCAGCATTGCGGTCTCTCGGAGTCTGCAGATGTGCTCTCCTCAAATCCACAGTGGATTTGGATTACCTGGCAATATTTGAATGGCCCCTTCTGTTCTTCTTGTACGTTTATTTAACACTTTGCTCAGATTTGTTTTTAAGTGATTCTGACAGCTCCTAACTAAGCAACAACATGCTCTGGCTAGCTGTTTGGCCAAATATTTTAATGATTTAAAAATAAGCTTTTATTCACTTTGCTTTTAATGTAGAAATGTCTTCAGATGGAAGAAGATCCAAATTAAGAGCAAAGAGATGTCTATTGTGAAGGTTGGGTCAAATTTTTGTAGCGAGCTTTAGTCTGCCAGCAGGTTAATTTAGCATAATCAGCCCCCCATTCCCAATTACAGAGAGTACCTTTGATTTGTTTAGGGACCCATTTACATATATTTGAAAAATGAATTATTTGGGAAAAGCAGAGCCCACGTCAAGTTATCTTTTCAATATGTAAGTGCTCATCTTCCTGCTTGCCACATAGTAGGCATGTAAAAATAAATTGGTGAATGAAGTTGTTTTCCTCACTACACTGTATGTGACTTGAGGTTACATACAAAGACCTGGCTGTGTTTGACCCATGTGGGCTGGCATTGTGGTAGGTCCTCAACCAAGACTCCCTGAATGATTGTAGGACCGACCTGTTTCTCATTCCACTCTATGCCAAGCCATGGGAGGAGGAGTAAACAGAGTTAACAAGAGATGAAAAGAAGGATTGCTGAGCCACAGTGAGGGGTTAGAGAACAGGAATTTGTGGCAAAGCTAATCAGCATGTTTTCAAAAATAGCTCTAACAAATCTTGGCAGCCTGGGAGACTCAGAGTGAGAAGGAGAAGGGGGAGGGGAAGCAGATGGTGGGGGAGGGAGCTCCTGGGGTAGGGTTTTGCCAAGCGGTGGATGGAATCCCTGTCTCCTTGTTCCTTCTCTCATATATACCTTTTGGTGAAATGGCTTCTCTTAGAATAAATCTAAGAATGGTAGGGAGACTCCAGAGCTGGACAAACTCACATAGAACATTCAAAATGACCAGAAGTGTTTACTATGGTTATTGGCCCAAAACAAGCCTTCATCTGTCTTCTCTGTAGGTTTGAGGGTTTCTGTCTCCTGTGATGCATCTCCTCCCCACCTCGCTCTTCCTCGTTCTCACATGTAGCATCACTATATAATTTTATCATTGAAAATAAGACAATTTTTAGAGGAGGTGGCGGGGAGGAGCTATTAATGATTACACACAGGGCTGTATTATAATTTTTGTGGTCTCTAGGTGCCTTTG
Source organism: Antrozous pallidus (assembly GCA_027563665.1). NCBI lineage: Eukaryota > Metazoa > Chordata > Mammalia > Chiroptera > Vespertilionidae > Antrozous > Antrozous pallidus. The sequence goes on from CM050523.1 coordinate 37,946,149, forward strand.
TCTCCAGAGGCCCCTTCCTACTGACAAAAGCAAAACAAAACAAAACAACAACAACAACATTAAAATTTATATTTTATGACTCTGATGGTATAAAGGTGAAAATAATCCAGGCTGGATTCAGAATAAGAGTCTTCTTTAATTTTCTAAGAAATTACAATTAAAATAACCCTGTGCCCTAGGTGGACCCTAGCACTCTGTGGAGAAACCAGCTCTGTTTACACCAGGATTATAGACCTAAAGTGGGTCCATCCTAGGTCTGATCACTCTATGGGTCAAAGAATTATGCTAATAAAGGCTGCGCTCAGCAGGGGTCCGGCTTCCCTGGGGCTTGCTTCAGACCCATTCAGAAGGTAATGAGTCCAAACTCATCAAGATGTATATATTAAATGTGTGCAGTTTTAAAATGTCAATTATCCCTCAATAAAGCTAACAAAAAGTATTGAATTACCTGAACTATTATATTCACATTATTGGAGTGGGAAAAAATGATGTGGGAGATAGCAAGTAAGTAGATCCAGTGGTTAAGACTGAATGTGGGGGTGTGGTGGGTGGAAGGAAGAGGCAGAGTCTAGGGGGTTTGCTGAAAATCTGTTGAAACAGCCACAGGTGGGGTATGAGGCTTGCTGAAGACCTAGCTATTCTCCTTTTTCTACAGTGAGTCTTCATTAGAGTGAAGACAAAGTGCTGGCCTGCGGTTTCATTGGGTGAGGATCTGGTTAAACATCAAGCTGTTCATAATTATAATTCTTATTCAGAAACCAAGAGCAAGGGGTTTCATTTCTCTATAATGAAAGGTGGTGACTTTAGCAGGGAACTCTTGTCCTGCGATACATCTGTAATAAGACCAACCTAGTCACTCTCTTAACATCTAAACTTGTTAAGTCTGGCTAGTTTGGCTAGCTCTCTTCTATTTTTCATTCATTTTTCATGAGCATGTAGCTTATTTTTCTCACTAATTTGACTATATGCGTCTGGTGAATTGAAACTGTGTCAGTCTTAGCTTTGACAGTTATTAGATCTAACTGGAAGTGATCTCAAGAGTCCAAGTCTCTTACTTTTTAGCTGGGAAATGTAACAGCTCATTGGTGGGAAAGCCATGCTTTGAACTCAAATCTGTTATTTTCCAGGTAAATTTTTTATTCTAAAATTTTATGTCACCTTTAAAGGTCTTTTCATAGCCTTGGTAATATCATCTAATTACCATTCTTCCCACTCTTTTTTTTTTTTAAATGTAGCTTGATTGCTACTATATTGCATTTTTCTTCTTAATTTTTTAAATATATTTTATTGATTTTTCACAGAGAGGAAGGGAGAGGGATAAAAGTCAGAAACTGATGAGAGAGAAACATCAATCAACTGTCTCTTGTACATCCCCCACTGGGGATGTGCCCGCAGTCAAGGTACATGCCCTTGACCAGAATCGAACTGGGAACCTTTCAGTCCGCAGGCCAATGCTCCAACCACTTAGCCAAACCGGTTTTGGCTCTTCTTAATTTTTTGTGCATCAGCTCAATAATTTGAGTATCGTCATTGATGTCTAAAATCATACCTCTATAAAATTTTCTCAATCCCTTTAATTCATAATGGACTCTATATTCATGCATATCTGTCACCCTATATTTTACCCTTCAAACTCATCTTTTCTTTAAACCAACCTCACTTTAATAATGCATATTTAAGAGCTTCTCTCGCCTATTATGGCAACCTTATCTACTAGCCTTCTATCTTCTACATCAGTTTTTCACCTTTATCAAAGCCTCTGTATCCTCAGCTTCATCTCAGTTATCCTATTTCCTCTAACTCCAACTTCAGAAGCCTTCCCCAGGTCCTAAGACTCCATCTCAGTTACTTCCAATTGCTTCTTTGTAACACCTGAGAGTCGCCTCTTATAGTGTGCTACATCATGCCAAATCCCCCAAATGGGTACCCTTCCCATTTGTAGGCTACTCATTTATTCCCCAGCTGCCAGGCTTTGCCAGGTACATTTATGAGAAAGTTGCCATTGGATCTGCTAAACTTTTATTCTCACTTTTAGGCATCTTATTTCTTCAGGTTCCCAGTTTCTAATGCCACTCTGAACTGTATATCCATTTTCTCTCAGAAAAAAAAACCCACATGTTTTAACATTTTCCTGCATTTTTATGCTTCATTTTCAATCATGCCATCCTCATGCTGAACAGATGACCTTCTTTCCTACTTTACTGAAAAAGCAAGGGCCATCTGGTGCAACCTCCATAGTCTTTCCTCCTCTCCATCTGTCACCATGCTTCACTCTCTGAAACTTTCCCTGGTCTCTTCATCTTCCTTTCTCTTCCCTCCTGTTTCCATCTCTTTTCCAAAAGAAACCCTAGGTTTTAAAAAATAATAACTGCTGGGAATCAAGCACTGAGCTAGACTTGTTATGTACTACATGCAGAGACTTCTCAGTGACATTTAAAAGTGGCTATCTCAGGCACCCCACCGGGAAATAGACTTTCGAGTTACTAACTACACCAAACACCACCCAAGTACCATGAGGCTCTTGATCTCATGCTGTTTGGTTTTACCAGGATCTTCAAGAAACAACTCTTCTTTCTTTGGCACCTTTGGTCTTTTTCTTTAATTGTATTTACTAACATAAAAATATACAAACACATTTACTTTTCTAAAAATAAAATGATTTCATCTTGTTTGACAATGAACATGCCACCTAGGTATTATTCATTTTGCCCACTAAATTGATTTAAAAAAATTCACTCACTGCTTATGTTTACTAACATTGCTATCCATTAATTCACAGAAAATTATCTCCCATGTTCAAATCCTGTTGGTCAAGTTAAATGGAATTTTCTGGATTTTCTTTAACCTTCTCTGCACTATTTAAAACTATATTCAATTGGCTCTTACTCCTTGGTATACTCATCTTCCTTGGCTTTTATAAATAGTCCAATTTTATCCTCCTTTCAATGTTCCTTCTCTGACTCTACTGTTTTCTAACTCTGAAGAGTAACTATTTCTCAAAGTTCTATCCTTCTCTTCTTCTCCTCTTTTAGTACAATCTTCCCATGACATGATGGCCTTCACACCCTCATCATTAGCAGCTATTTCTAGACTAATAAGTGGCAAAACTATAACTCCCTTCACCTTTTTCATATGAAACACAGCTTTACACTTGCAAATAATGTCAACCAGACATTTATATTTGATTATAACATTGGATTCCCAGTAAAATTTGCAGTCTACTATAAAATATAGTTTATTAGACTTTCCCTAAACATTTGCTTTTTTTCTTGTCTTTTTTCTTTCTGTCCTCTTTTTTCCCAACTCAAGGATCATGGACCTGCCTTTGAATTCTGTCCTCTTTTATAAGCCTCACAACTAAACTGTGGCCAGATTTCTATGGACTATAACATTCATGATATCTGATAGCAATGATCACCTTCCTGCTTGCCCCATACATCCTTCATCCTAAAATTTGCTCCTTTGCTGAGAGCTATTTCAAAGCTATTTTCAAATAAGTTCTGGTTCAAATTTCAGTCCTAGGTTATCTTACAGCAGACTTATTTTCTCAAAGGTTCCTAAAAAGTGAGCTTTTATATAGGCAAAAATAACTTTTTAAACCTAATTATTGCTATATGTTTACAAGTTTTAAAAGTAATAGGACCCAATCAATTGACTATAATTTATATAAAATAAAATGCACCGATTTGTAGCAAGCAGTTTGATGAGTTTGGCTATATCCATACATAGGTGTAACTAAGATACAGGACACCCTCATCACCTCAGTAAGCTTCCTCATGCTGATTTGCAGTCAATGCCTGTCCTCATGCCACCCAGCCAATCTGGTCCCGAGGCATCCAATAGTCTGCGACGAGTTACTATAGCTTATTTTCTTCCTATCCCAGAATTTCAGATAAAAGGAATCCACAGCATGCAATGCTTTTGTTTCTGGTTTCTATCATGTAGCATAGTGGTGTAGACTATATCAATAGTCAATTTTTGTTGCTGCATAGTACTTCCTTATATGGATATACAAGAAAACAGTTTATACATTCAACTGTGACTGACATTCAGACTGTTTTCAGTTACTTAAAAAAAAAAATATATATATATATATATATATATATATATATATTATTGATTTTTTACAGAGAAGAAGGGAGAGGGATAGAGTTAAAAACTTTGATGAGAGAGAAACATCCATCAGCTCTCTCCTGCATACCTGCCACTGGGGATGTGCCTGCAACCAAGATACATGCCCCTGAATGGAATTGAACCTGGGACCCTTCAGTCTGCAGGCCGACGCTCTATCCATTGAGCCAAACCAGTTAGGGCCTCTTTTCAGTTTTGAAGTATTATGAAGAAAGTTGCTTTCTGTAGAAATACAAAATATCTTAGGTAAGCAATTAAGTAAGAATTTTTTGATAATTTAATGTAATTATTGATATAATCAGGTTTATGACTAAGACTACTAGTTTTTTTGGTTGTATTTTGTCCCATCTGTATATTGTTACTCTTTTCTTGCCTTCTTTTCTTTCTTATGACTATATCTTCAGTATTCAATTTTCTTTTTTCTTTGGTATAAATGTGTCCCTGGTTTTTATTGATTGATTTATTGATTGATTGACTTATATTAGTGGATGGTTCTGGGGTTTACAATATACATTTGTAATTTGCCACAATCTACATACAAATAATATTACATCCATTTAAGTATAATAATAAAAAAACTATGACAGCAGTATGTTTCTATTCTCCCTGTACTATTCTTGTCTTATTGTCATAAAGTTTACCTCTATATATTTATAAAAATATTTTTGCTTTATACAATAAATTATGTTTTAAATTAATAACAAATGTGGAAAAATATGTTTACCTTTACATTTTCATTTCCAATTTTATTTTTTGTGTAGGTTTGAATTTTTATCTAGTATTATTTTTCTTCTGCCTGAAGAACTTTTTTTAAAATGCCTGTACTGCAAATTTGTTAGATATTAATCTTAATTTTTTTGACTGAAAAATCTTTTTTATTGAATCTTTATTATTAAAGGCTAGAGGCTCAGTGCACGAAATTCAGCTCAGCCTGCACCCTCTCCATTCTGGGATCCCTCAAAAGATGTCCAACTGCCCATTTAGGCCTCATCCCAATAAGTTCGGGCCTAAACGGGGAGTCAGACATCACTCTCACAATCCAGGACTGCTGGCTCCCAACTGCTTGCCTGCCTGCCTTTCTGATTGTCCCATACAAATTCTTCCTGCCAAATTGATCACCCCCTAACTGCTCCCCTGCCAGCCTGATTGCCCCTAACTGCTCTCCCCTGCTGCCTGGTCACCCCAAACTGCCTGCCCCTAAAGGCCTGGTCACCCCTAACTGCCCTCCCCTGCAGGCTTGGTCCCCCCTAACTGTCCTTACCTGCAGGCCTGGTCCCCCCCCCATCTGCCCTTCCCTGCAAGCCAGGTCGCCCCAACTTCCTTCCTCTGCTGGCCTTGTCACCCCAAATTGCTTTCCCCTGCAGACTTGACTGCCCCCAACTGCCCTGCCTTGCAGGCCTGATCCCTCCAAACTGCTGTATCATTCTGCTGGACATCTTGTGTTGGCCATCTTGTGTCCACATGGGGGAGGAACTTTGACCACATGGGGACAGCCATTTTGTGTGTTAGAGTGATGGTCAATTTGCATATTACTCTTTTATTAGATAGGATAGAGGCCTGGTGCATGGGTGGGGGCCAGCTGGTTTGCCCTGATCAGGTTGGGGATTCCCTTGGGGCATGGGGCAGCCAGGGAGAGGAGCCTGTGGTGATTTTCAGGCCAGGCACATCCCCTGGCAACCCAAGCGGAGGCCCTGGTATCTGAGATTTATTTATGTTCTATAATTGAAACTTTGTATCCTTGAGCAGAGGCCCGGGCAGACCAGGGTAGGTAGAAGCTTGGCTTTCTCAATGCCAGGGGCATTCTAAGACTCCTGCTCTCTACACATCCATGCCTGCTGTTATTTTTGTTGGGATTTATTTATTTTCTATAATTGAAACTTTGTAGCCTTGAGCGGAGGCCAGGGCAAGCCAGGCTGGGTGGGAAGCTTGGCTTCCTCCATCACCAGGGGCAATCCAAGTCTCCTGCTCTCTCCAGCTCTGTGGCTGCTGCCACATTTGTTGGAATTTTCTTTTATAATTGAAACTTTGTAGCCTTAAGTAGAGGCCAGGGCCAGCCTGGGTAAGTGGGAAGCTTGGTTTCCTCCATTGCTGGAGGCAACCCAAGCTTCCTGTTTGCTCCAGCTCTGTGGCCACCGCCATATTTGTTGGGTTAATTTGCATACCCTTCCTGATTGGCTGGTGGGTGTGGCTTGTGGGTGTAGCAGAGGAATAGTCAATTTGCATTTTATCTTTTATTAGGTAGGATAATGAAATATGATATTATGTATGAAAAATTGTTTTATTCTTATTTTTATTTTTATTCTCCTAATGATAATCTTATCACCCTTTTAATGCTGTAATATCTTTGATTACCACCATCTGATTGTCGTAGGACTTTCTAATTTTTTATATTTTGACTTTATTATTCAGGCTCTATGAGTTTTTATTTATTCACTCTAAATCTTTCAGTCCATAGTCAATTCAGTTATTCTCTATGCAAAAGGAAACTGTGCACAAATACAATTATCTAGATCAAGTGCCAAACACATTTTTAGATATAAATGGAAACTATAGTTTGATTTGAATTACTTGGATACTTATAATAATCATTTAGCTTTCATATAGATGTGAATTTTTGGCTAAATGATGTTAAGTTATTCCTGCATCGTCTTGCAAGTCTGGGACTCCTTGGGGGCTGTCCAACTGATGGCAGGGAGTGGGCCTAAGTTTGCAGTCAAATATTCCTCTGGTAGCCTGCGAGCCCTCAGGAGATGTTTAACTAATGGTGGGGAGTGGGCCTAAACCCTTAGTTGGGCATCCTTGCCACTGCTGCGGAGATGGGAGAGGCTCCTGTCACTGCTGCAGCGCTGGCCAGCCATGAGCCAGCTTCTGGCTGAGCTCTCCCTGTGGAAGCACACTGACTACCAGGAGGCAGCTCTTGCATTGAGCATCTGTCCCCTGATGTCAGTGCGCATCATAGCAACCGGCTGTTCTGCCATTAGGATCAATTGCATATTATCCTTTTATTATGTAAGATAATGTGGTCTGGGCATTGTGCTTAAGGTTTTTGAACACATAATCTTTTTAATCTTCCAAAAAAAAGGGAAGCAGTAGTTGCTATTTTATCCCTGTTTCTTACCTAAAGCAATCAAGACTTCGTGATGTTAATCAGTCTGTCCCAAATCACACTCACAGTCCTGGTTGCACATTATAATCAAGTGGAGGGTTTTTAATAAATTACCACAATGCTCAGTCCTTAGACCATTTAACTTAGGATCTCCCTGGGATATCATAAACATCAATATTTTAAAATATCTTTTCAGGTGATCCAACAGTGAAGCCAGGTTTGAGAATCACTACCCTTGAGCCTTTTATTCTTTAGAAGAGTTTGTAAAAGACAGTTGCTACCCATTCTGAGCTTACAAGTCATTTGGATAGACATACACAGATAAATCAATACATAACTAGTAGAAAGGAACCAGGAGGTTAAAAAGCAAACACTGAACTACATAGCACACTATAAGAGCAGAATTTGAGAGAATGAAACTCAATTATAATTCATAAGTGTAAAAAGAGTTTGAATATAATGAACAACCAAATGCTTTCTCTCTTACTGCACAGGAGATGCTTTTAAATTGCAGACAAGATCATATCTTTTCTAAGAAAAAGTTTCAACGTTCAGTTGGATTGAGGAGCCTAGATTGTCTTGAAGACTCTTAGCATAGGTCAGTTTTTAAATGATTCCACTCAAAGGCAGGTCGGTGGACTGAGTGACCCTCACGGCCTCTCTCAGACTTGGAATTTCGCGACATGCATTGGAATGCAGACAGCTCATCACTGTGATAAAAATGAAACAGTCATTGTGTCTTGCTAACTCAGACTGCTTGCCTCTTTAGCCATTTCCACAAACCCTAAGCCATCAAAAAACATTTCAGTTCTAGTTTCCAAGAGCAACATTCTGAACAACAATATCTGAGAATTACAACTCACTTTTACCAAATACTCATCATGGCAGTACTATCTGTTTAAGCATTCAACATTATTACAAGTTTGCACCCCTTCAGAATAAATAAGTTTAATCAAGGAGGCTGAGTAGTCAATGACTCATAGACAGGTTTTAAGTGAATGGTGGGGACCCATACATGGGGAATGTATCCAATCCAGGGGAGTGATGAAGAAGTCCAAGGTTGTGTTACTGTGGATAAAGAACAATGAGCACCGTGGGCACATTGAACGTAGCTGGTAAAAGAGGAGGGCTTCACAATGCTCTTTCATTTTGACTAGCATTGCCTCTTCATTAGGGTATGAAGCCTAATCCATGCCACACTACCTCACTCTCACTGCTGCCCACTCCCCTGTGAGAGCTGGCCACCTAGTGCCAACTATGCTAAGACTATACAGGAAGGGCAGCAATGACTGCTGAAGAAGGGCGTGGGAGGCAGAATATGAGAAATATGTATAGGAAATGACTGTAGAAACATCTGATCAAAATGTAAAATCTGACATTTATCTGTTTGCAGTGCTGCTGGAAGGTGGTCTTGCTAGCCACAGATGGGCCAGGAAGCAGTGGTTTTTCTATTAAGGGTAAATAAAATGAGGGTAAAATTGTAAGTTGAGGAATTTTTCTGTTGCTAGAAGGCAAATTACTACATGCAGTAGTACAAAAGAACAGGGGTAAACAATACAATATGCTGTGAATTGCGAATGCATGTGTGGTAATGTCATGAATATATTAACTCTCTTCATTGTCGAGACAAGTGACAGAGGCTGCCTGAAATTCAGAGAGAAGCCGGCTGTCACTCTGCAGCTCAGACACTTGGAGTCACATCTCCCCTAATATCAAAGTCTATTCTGTTTACATTTGACATGGTGAGTAAGGGGTGGTGGGTTGCTTTTATATGAAGAAAATGAATGAAGGCATGAATGAATGAAGGAGTGAGCAAGTAGATGGAGTCCCTACCTGGTCCATCCTGAAGCCATCAGTCTTCCCTGTTTGCATGAAAACAAATCATCCCTGACAGGAGCACATTTCGATGAATTTTTTAATATTTCTGGCAATGAGTTATATTTATTTATTTTAACTATGTCAACATACTGCACATTTCTGAGTCTGGTTCCCAGTGGTGTTTAATAAAAGAAACCTGCAGAGCACTACAGTGTCAGCATCGAGGAGGGAGAAGATTCCGTATGAACAAATGGAGAGAGGGGAACCGGAGGATGCCAGTGAGGGTTGGTGACAGGTTAACATTAGTGCTGGTTAGGCCGAAGGGTCTGACTATCTGGCTGTTTCTCCATCCTTTTGCGGAACTGAGGTAGGAAGGTAAATACCTCATTGTGCTTCATAGCAGGATCCGGAGAAATGTTCTCAGAGTGAGGGAGGGAAAAAGCCGGAGGCAGATTATTAGGTTGGAATTAAAATGCAGAAGAGATTCATTAAATTGTTGACCCTCCTCCCCACTCCAAAAAAAAATCAGGTTGCCATCTTAAATTGACAGCATTAGAGAGGAATTATGTGCGTTGATTAATAAGTGAATGTTTTTACCATTTTGATTGTGGCACCTGCTAGTTATGTCGACACTGAAGAGGCTCTCAAACTACAGTGTTTCCAATAATAAAGGTACCATCAGCTGCAAGTTGTGCACAAGTGTCAGTGCAGGGACACATCATTTTCTTATACAGTTGTGATGTTTAAAAATATTGCCACAATTCCTCTTTCCAGTTTCCTCTGCACCCTCCCCCCAGCTCTTACCTGTGTATTGTCCCCCAAAGCACATCATTTACTCATATCAGTAAAGCAACAGAAATTTAGGGTCAAATCAGAAAATGCCAAAGAGAGTGGGTTCCAGAGCAAGACTAACATGCGTCTTACCATTTAGAGCCACATGATATGAAGTGATTTCTAAACATGTGTTATTCTTTTCATGTTCCAAGAAAAATGGCAATTTTATCCAATTTGGGTGTATGCCAAAGGTGCCATTTCACCAAATGTAGCTACGGCCATAAAAAAAGGAAGCTTCAGAGTAGATTAACTGGCATTGCTGTACTATAATGGTGCTTTAAATGAGCAATTTGAGACAATTAACCTGGAACAGGCACTTTTGAATGCTATATCCCTTTAACAGTTTGGTTCTTCAAACAAGAACAGAGAAAATGAAAACTGGCTCCTTCCCATAGTAGAATCTTCCATATAACTTTGTGAATCTGCATATGATCCATAAGGAGCATGTAATGGGAAATCTAAACTATGTAATTTGGAGATGTAATACTCCATCAACCAAATAAAATCATTAAAAAAATTAATGGGTATTTATGTGGCTGACTTAAGATAAAAATGTTCTCCATCTTTTGGTGATACTTAATAGCTGTTCCCCTGGATATAAAATGCATATTTTTCATCTATGTACTTATTATTTACTGTAAAGTATGGGAGGGAAAAGATCATTTGGAATTATATGGAATTATTAAAGTATTAAAATGCTTTCACACACTATCTGGATATACTGTTCTCTCATTATATTTAAAAATAGCTAGGCAGAGGAGAACAAAAATAAAATGAATTTTTACTAATAAAATAAAAGAAGGAGATTTAAGAATGCACTTAGTTATCTAATTTCAAACCACATAACTATTTGTGGCGTGCCTACTATGTGCACAAAATTGAGTGAGATGATGTGGAGCAGATTAATTATAGCTATCATCATTATGAATGCGCTGTCTGGAAAGGTCAGTCTAGAGATGGTATACACGATGGAGTAGAGTCAGAGTGATAAAAGGCTTTTACAGTGATTGAAGGGCCCCTGATGTATTGCGGGGGCGAGCCAAGCTAAAGAGAACTATCCTAGGGAAAACTACTATTTAAAAATCATTGCTGGGAGATTTGGAATTCTTAATAGAAACTCCAGGAAGCCTGAGGCATCTTTGTAATATGGAAATGGGAGAAAAGAAAATACCAATTTCTGCCTGGGAATTGACCTTCTCTTAATGATGTGTGACCCTTACTTCAGTTCCTTCAGGTTTAAGCCCCCACCAGAAACACAGCGAGGTCTCTTCCCTGTATAGTCTGAAAGGTTGGTGCTCAAGGAAGCAAGCACAACATAGAAGGATGACTTATCAAATGGAAACAACAACAAAACCCCAAACCCTCAAGCATTATGTATTCTATGAGAAGTAAACCACAGTCATCTAAATGTCAAAATTTTTCCACCTTACTCAATCCAGCATTTTTTTTTTCTCAGCCCTTATTTCGCTTGACAATCTTGCAGCTTTTCACATAGCTGATCTCCCTCTTTAGAACTTTCTGTCCTTGGCTTCCTGAATATTACTCTCTCCTACCATTATTGATTGACACCTCTTAGCTTCCTGGTGGATTTTTCTCTTCTCAATCTCTAAAGTTCGGAGTGCTGCAGCTCACAGCCTTACCCTCTCCTCTGTCTTCACACATTCCCTAAGCCATCACATTCAGTTCCATTTCATTATTGCATATGCCATATTATTGACACCTTGATTTCACACCTCTAACCTCCGTCTCCCTTGAACCTTGGATTCATAAGCCCAAGTGTCCCTGAGTATCTCCCTCTGAATGTCTCACATTGAATATGACCAAACTGAACTAAACCCAAACTATTCTTCTAGTCTTGGTTAGTAAATACCAATCCCTGTTCTCAGTTATTCAGGAGGATAGTCTCAGAGTCAGTTTTTCTCCTTGCAGAGTTTCATTTTTCTTCTTCTAAATTAGACAAATGTGCTGATTTGGAAAGCCCCGATGATTCTGTGCATAATCTGAAATATCACATCCACCTTACAGATAATGTTTTCTCTCTTCTCAATAACGGGTTGCCTAACCCATCCATGCATTTGAAAAATAGCTGTTGGGTGTGGCACCCGTGGTGAATTCAGACCCAGCTGGATTAGACACATGGCTTGGTTTCATGGCGCTTACAATTACATACCCGAAGAAAAAAATGTATACCCTGCTATTCTAAGAGCTGGCAAGAAAATTCATGAGTTCTCTGACTAATTCAATCAAATATCTGAAAAGATAACATTACAAAGATAATGGTCGGTCTCCACTCCTTATCCTATCATATTTCGAAACATATATTCCCCAAGGGCCCATCTTCAGATCTCTAATTCAAGGGGAGAAAAGAAGGGACAGAGAAAAGGTTGATGCTCTAAATGTTTATTCTAGATGAGCAAAGAGAGTGTGGTCGCATTTATTTTTCAGAATGACTATTGAGGTCAGTGAGGCTGAATGTTTTTTTTTTTCTGTTCTCCTAGGATGCGTATGAAGACTTTTCTCTCTAAGCTTCTACATTCTCTCAACATTCACTAAGTGCTTATTTGTTAGAGATACAATAGGCATTAAGACAGAGTTTAGAAGTCTAATCAAGGGTGAAAACAAAGGAAAGAAATTGTACAATACCAGGGCTCAGAGGCACTGAGTGAAGAAAATGGGGGACACAGTTGTTGATGGTGTGGACTGTGCCACCTGGTGGGCACAAGGCAGGTCTGTAAAGAAAATGTGTGTCCTCCATTCTCCACAATGGGAAAGCAGGGACAAAGGCAAGAAGGTGTGAAGCAGCAGGGCCTATTCATGGAACTGCAGTTCTGAGTTTGAAAGTCAACTGTGAGGAAGACATGTTCAGAGGTGAGATGAGAACTAGATCACAGCCATTGGGTGTGCCAAGCAAGGACTTGGCCTTTATCCTGTACAAATGGAGAGGGCAGTGACAGCCTTACCGAAAAGGTAATGTAATTAGGTGGGGATGTGTGTAGATCACAGTGACAGTTGTGTGCAGGTGGACTGAACATCATTGGGAGGGGGCACGTCCTCCTTATATTGTGACTGGGCATCACCAATCCTGGAACTAAGTGTTTACAGTTTTAACATATGTAATAGACCTTAGTCTTTGCCTACTTGCTTTGGGCCTTTAAATGTTTTTACATTATTAGTTTGCTCATGAGATGTAAAATCCATGGTCATTTATGATTCGATTTGACCACGTTACTTAATATGACTGCTTTGATTGATTCACCTATTAAATGAAGAAAATAAGAGATTACCTCTCATAAAATTTTTGGGAGGACTAAGTTTTTACACGTAGCAGGTTTGGCCAGGGTATGCATACAATTCCCAATTAAATATAGGTTATTATTACCTAAACAATGATACTAATAAATAAGCCCACATTTTACTCTGTCCAGGGCTAAGAACATGCCTGTTTTTATGTGTTTCAGGCCACTAAGTATCTGAGTACTATAACAGATTATATATCATTTTAAGAAAAAAAAAAGCATTATTAGCATTGCTAAATGCCGATGCTAACTCTCAGTCCTGAGCTGGAAAGAAAGTTCCCAATTGAAATTTTACAATATAATATTGTTCATGTCAAAGTCTGACTCTGAATCGGTCCAATCATACCAGTAGATGAAATGTTTGGTCAGGAGTTATGGAGACTGGACATACGCAAGGGCAGGCATGACCCTGGTGTCCTTGAGGTATATACCCTCTTCCTAACATTTTGCCTTTGCTTTCTTCTTCCAGCGTTTGTAGAGCTCATTCTGAAGTATACTTTCCACTGAAAAAACAATACTGGCTGCCCTATTTTAAATACTTTTCATAACAATTCCTATACCACATGCTTTATATCTAGTCCTTTAAACCTCATTACAATCCAGTGGTTATAGTTATATTGTTGTTATTATACCCATTTCACAGATAAGGACACTGAGGCAGACAGTGATTTAGTGACTTCCTTAAAATAGTGCTGAACATATAAATAAGCTGCTGAAAAATAATATTATTCACCTTATGGGTTAACGGATTGAAGAATAGTTATCTTTTATTTTTACATGGAGAGACTAAGTGGCATCTTACAAAATCCCACTTAGTTAAAAAGATAGCATACTTTGAAAATACTAGAGTGTAGCCAAATATCAAAATTAGAGGTGTTAACATGCTAAGTGGAACCACCCCTTAACCTATTGATTACTAAAACAGAAGAAAACAGCACCTTTTCAAGTTTTTTCTTTTTCTTCTTTGTCTTCCAGAGTAATTGGATTCAAAATCACATCTGTAGCATTAAACCAGTGTTTTCAACCTTTTTTTCCCCTCCCAATTGTTTAACTTCCATCTACATCTCTGGCATAAATTTAAGCCTTTATTTGTGACTATTCAGATAAGCACTTTGCCTCTGACGGCATTGTTCAGGGCCCGGCATCATTGTTACAGCTGTAATTGTAACAATCGAGACACAGTTCTTTGTAATTAGAAAGTCAAGATGGTATTCAGCAGTATGGTGGTGCAGGCTTCCATTTGTTAGGCTATTAGAAAAAAATGTTTACAGAGAAAACAGTGTCATTGTTTAGTACTCTTAATTGACCATCTGCCTGGTAAAGAAATGTCCAAAGAAGGATAAATAAGACCATAGTACACTTATTTATTTCTTTTCTTTGTGCAGGGAGGAAATTAGGAAAAGAAACAGCAGAGGCAAACTAGAAAAGACATTGCTAAATCAGGCTGCCAGTGAAATTATGGCATGCATACATTTCTATTCTCTTATTTAAGTGTCAAGACAAAGACCTATGGCCTCCTCACAGTTTGTTTAAGAAAAAAATGTTTCATATTGCCCTTGGAGTCCTGGGGCAACATGGTTCCCACCTTCATGTCCCCCTTTCTCCCAGGTAACCCTCCGTGCATGGCTGCTCTGCCTTAAACTCCCTGCCTTGTTCCCAGATGCATAGTTTTTACAGATAAATGCTCCTCCACTGAACTTTTGCTATTATGTCCTCCCTGCTCCCTTCATTCTACAGAAATCTTACCCATTCCTTCAAGGTCTAAGTCAGTTATTTCTCCCTTACCCCAAACCCTATTATCTCTTTCTCACCATCTGAGAAGACAAAAATCTCTCCCTCCTCTGAACTCCTATAGCACTTATTTTTCCATTCACTTGGCAATGAAAGGTAACCTGTCTGGTGATGTTCTTCTGTTGCTGGAACTGTTATTCAAATTCAGCACTGCCATTTGCATCCTCATATGCTTCTATTTTGACTCTCCCTTTAGATTGTAAAGTTCTTTTCCTAGAATCATGCTCATTCTTCTTTGAATTTCCCCCAAAATGCCCATCATTTTTTTTCTGTTCTGTTTATTTTGTTTTATTTGATTAAAAAAAAAGGGATAGCTCTTGGGATCCTGTGAAATGTCTGTCACTCATCTTTTGACAAAGCCAAAGAAATTCAGGTTGATTTGACGCTCCAGACATGTCAATTCTCTTCTATAAACATCCTGGGTACCTATGTGCCCTCACTTTCTACCAAGCAGTGGGGATGCAGGGAAAAAGCAGGTGTAGTCCCTTGTGTCAAGGAGCCCACTTCCAGGAAATAATTGCTGGTGGAGTCATGCATCAGGGTGAAAGAGATTCAGGGAAACACAGAAAATGCATGAAAATTTGAAGGGAAGCTACCTGTAAAGTGATTTCGATTCTCAGTGTTGATTTTGACAAGGCCTTTGTAGTCACCAAAATCCCAGGTTCACACTTGATGGGCCTGTTCTTTTGTTGTGTCCATTGGCATACATCTGAGAGAAAAGGCTGCATCTGCTGTTCTTGCCAGAAAGGAAAACAATATGTGGCACCCAGGACAGAGCTGATCCCAGCTTTTGTAATTTGGGTCCTGTTTTGTGTCCAAAAAGCAAGGAGCAGCTGGTCTTGAGGAGATTATCGGCTGCGCTATATGGATGTCCTTCTGCCCAAGGTCTGAATTGAGTTTCCTCCCAAGATGATGAGTGACCAGGCTTATGCTCTGGGACCTGTCTCTTCCAGGACCACAGATGGAAGCCCCCATTACAGCCACACACAGATTCACCACAATATGGAAACTCTTCAAGCAGGAAATAGAACAGATACACAAAATATGACCTGACCCAATACCAGGGAGCTTTTTCCTGCCTCCATTGTGAATGGATAACTCTATGTGTTATGTCTTCTCTGTAGTTTTCTGTAGAGCACAGGGTCTAGTTCACTGTCAGATGGTCTTTGAGACTCAGGCCAACTTCTTTTGTGATACCTTCTCTGACCTAGTCTCTTATCAACTCAATTGCTCTTGAAAGAAGCATTGTATACACTTTATACATTTTAAAACATTTCTTAGATAATGTTTTTCACCACTGACTAGCTGTAATTGAACCAACTACACCTTGAGTGTAAATTACTATTAAAAATAGGTTTTGATTTTCTGTTGTATCATAGTCTCAAGCTGTTATGCTCTCCTGGAATGCCTTACCCAGCATGTCCTCATAGCTGACTCCCTTTATTTAGAGTAGATTTCTGTTTAAGTTTTGCCTTATCCTGGAGCTCTTTCCAACCTCCCTGTGGAGAGTAATCCTTGCCCCAAATCTAAGCACATCCTCTATACTATATCCTGCTTAATTGTTTTTTCATTGCCATTCACATTATCGTAACTCTTAAATTGTTTCCCCTTTTTAGATTTAAGGTAATAAGAGCTGGGGATTTGTTTTTCTCTCCCATTGGTGTATTTCCAGAGCATTTTGTAGGTGCTCAATAAAGATTCCAATAGTTAACTTGTTTTTAAAGATTCTTGGCTAGTGCACTTACAGTTATTGCATAGAGCACAGAGTGCTATAGATTACCTGAGCCTTGGATCCCAGGGGGATCATTTAGCCACCATGGGACCATAGCAGCTATATTCCTCTCTCTAAGCATGCTTCCCAGACTTTGAAATAAATAATAGCATCCATGTCTTTAGCATGTTCATGAGGACATGATGAGCGAGGTTCAGGAAAGCCTGTGTCTCCCACAGCATGCTTTCCTTCCCTTCTCTTTGCTCTGTTTGGTCCCTTTCATCTTCTAATTTTTTCTGCCATCATTCTTCCTTTTTCTTTCCCTTGTTCATTTTTTCTTCTTTCATCACTTCTTTTTCTGCATCTCTTTTATCCCTCTGTACTAGGTATGGAAAAAAGCAAACATAACACACCGAGGTTTTTCCTTCTGCATGTGCCTAAGTAGTTCTCAAAGCATTACAATCTCTCTCTCTCTCTCTCTCTCTCTCTCTCTCTCTCTCTCTCTCTCTCTATATATATATATATATATATATATATATATATATATATATATATATATGTTTTTCAGCTGAAAATTTTCACAATCCCTTAACTCTTCTCAGCTATCTAAGATCCACAAAGAAGAATCATCCTTTTAGGCATTCTTAGGTAAAGTTGTTCTCCTATTCATCTTTTTATGTGTGTCAAGACCATGTAATCTAAAGGGATACATGAAACACCAGAACCTACACATGGATTTCAGGTAGAGGTTATCATTCTTTGGTCACAAGAGAAATTTAACATAGAGGTTTTCAGTCTTGTAATCTTAGCCTAGAGAGAAGCCCTTACTGTATTGGACTCTGAAAAGGCATTATTTTTTATATTTTATGGTTAGAAACAAAAACAAAGTTAGACAATAGATTGGCACACGCTGAAATATAGTGGTAGAACCCATAATCCTTAGCATAATGCCTGGACAGTAGCAGATACTGGCTATAATTATAATTTATATTAAACTCAGCTACCCTGTCATAATCAAATAGAAAGGGTTTGTCAGCCTCATGAAACAAGAGGAACAGTAACAGATCATTTAAGAGCAGTATTATGACTTACAGACATCTTAGTGATGGCTGCAGAATCTCTAAGGATTGTCTATGATCCAGGCAGGAAGAGAAGTAAAGTAGAAAGGTAGAGCTGGCCGATTTCTGCTTATAACACATGGACCAGATCCTGTGGGTATCTGGACAGATCCCTCACTGCATTCAGCACCTGCTCAATGTCCAATCACCCATAACCCTTCTCTGATCTAAAAGAAGCCACCTTTGTCCCTTTCACCCTGTGCCATGGTTTTATTTTTGGCTTCAAAGCCTTCATTACCTTATGAAATATTGTATATTGTTTGGAAACACCGGTCTTCCCCCATTAGAATGCCAAGTATCTGTGACAGGACCTAAGTCACTGTTATTCACCTCTGATTTTAGCACCGATATTTGCGATTAACTTTAGGAGGTGCCCCCACACATGTATTCATTGAATAAATGAATTCACATAGAACAATCACCTTAAATGGATTACATTCTAATATGAAAGATGGACACTCTACCCACCTAATGAAGGCTAATGCTTCTTAGTTATTCTGGCCCCAAAAAACTTGGTTCCCCAACAGGCCCTGCCCCTCTTGACCTCTATCTCACCTCCTCCCATAGTTAAGCCAGATTGGATTTTCTTCAGTACTATCGGCATTTTCATGGGATAGTCTCAAGAAGCTGTTCCGACTTACACAAAAGAGTGTCTAAACATGGCAAAAGGCTCTTTCTATCTTCGCTCTGTGATGGCATAAGATCTTTATTAGGTCAGTGCCTCAAAGGAACCACAAGCTTCTTAGGGAGGTAATCTGTCCAGCTCATCCTGTCACTCTTCAACTCAGTGCCACTCAGCAATGCTGTGCTCTGCCTGTCGTATTATTATCCTGGTGCAGTAAAGTAGCCGCCTCCTGCCATTTTCAGTTCATTTGGAGTTGGTTTAACATCTCCACTTGGGTAGGTTTGGTAATTGCATCTGAAAACCCACTAAGGGCTAATCATTCAAATAGTTACCCAGTGTGTTTTGTGCAGGGGAGGAAAACTTGCCCCATCTTTCCTTCCAGGTTCTTTGGTGGCCTAATAATTAAATTGACATCAAACAGATTAAGAGGAGAAAAGCAAATTTCATTTCATATGTACAGGAGCCCCACAAAGACATGGCAACATGAGAAGCTCTCAAATAGTTAGGTGATTGAGACTTATATATGCTGTCCTGAGCTCAGGAGAAGGGGGTTGGGTCTGGAACTTAAAAGGGGAGAAAGATGATTCCTGGGAAGATGGGCAGAGCAAATGTCTGGCCAATGAATGTTTTTGTGCCATTTCTGATGTAGAAAAGCGCTCCCCCTGGCACAGGCTCTATACCTAAATTCTATTAGACAGGTCAGGGAGACGTAAGAAGCTCTTCTTGAGTCTGTTGTGCCTTGATTGTCTTTAGCTCGAAATAACCCTCATGCTGAAGTGATGCATCTGGGGCGGCCTGCATTGAACCCCGTCGTGTTTATGCGAGTTAGTGGCAAACCAAACTACATTTTGTTTTCAAATAGTGACAGAAGCCAAAAAACTTGATATTCAACCACCACCAACTAAATCTTATTGGCATCATTTGGGAAAGTTTGTAAGATTTATATACTTGTGTAGTCAAAAGCACATTCACACAATGAGATTCTCACCCTCCCCCAAATATCTTTTATCTTCAACGGATCTTGTTTTAAAGGTACCTGCCCATTTATTGTGGATGACAGACTAATAAAATGAAGTCATTTTAATAAACGCTGTATCAGAATATCCCATCTTCTAATGTGGCAATGTGAAATTTCACCACTGGAGGAAACATTTAACATTCTGACTATTTTAATACTTTTAATAAATATTTGCAATTCCTATGATAAAGCATCCCAGTAGAAAATGCATTTCCTCTGAAATTTATGTGGCTGCTGGCAGGTGGCCATTTTCTAATTTTCTGTCTCACTTACATACATTTGTTACAGATTTCTAACTATCCCTTTTCACTCTTTGGCTGACTATGAGCATGCTGTTTCTTCTGAGTAGGAGTTGGTGGTTAAAATTGAGGATGGTAAACAAGAGCTTTTTGGTTTGAAAATTGGTGAGTTCAGGCTTGTAGTTCCTTTGATTCAAGTGTTCAGATCAATATGGGGCTTAAGAAGCCTTCCTCCTGGGTACCTTGAAACAGTGAAAGGTTGGTGGCAGGCATGATGGTAGGACGGGAGTGAGGATTAGGTCATTTTTTAAAAATTTATTAAGCTTTGGGTTTACTTATGGAATACATCAGAATCTAGGAAATACTTGTTAGAGTAATAAGGTTTAGAGAGATAGTAATATCCAGTTTAAGTAAACCATATTTTGAAAACCATAATGGGGCAGGGAAATGTTTAATACAATTCTGTTATAAATCTTTTTGAAGAAGAAAAAATAACTTTAAAGTGTGTCATTACCCCTTAATGTTTATTTCCAATCTTTGTTGGACATCTTCATATAAAATGCCTGGGAACACCTCAAACTCAAACATTTTAAAACAAAGTTTACTATGCCTGCTACTTCTATTCTCTACAGTCTGCCATATGCAAAATTTAATCCCTTATCTGTATGCTGGATCTCACTTAAAGTTATTGCCCTTCTCTAATCAAACAAAATAAAAATATGAGTCTTTTTCAGGCTTTTTCTCTATAGGTTATCCCAAGTTCTTCTTATTCTACCTACTCAATGTCTCTTTACTCATTTCCTCCTTCAATTCCTGTGGTTGCCCTACCTATCTGAAGAATTCATTATTGCTAATGAACACTTTATTTTAGGAATTATTGAATCATTGCATTATCTCATTGAAACTTTTCAGCAGTCCTAGAGTCAGGTGATAACAATGTCATACCCACTTTACAGGCAAAGGAAAAGGCAGAAACTTTCAGTGACTTGCCCAAAGAAACTCAGACAGAAAGGAGGTCTTAGTGCTGAGATTTGAACCTTATAGTCTGATACCAGAAATGAAGCTCTTAACCACTAGACTCCTCATTTTGCTGTAAAAACTTCATAGTTGTCCTCCCTGTTTGCTTTATCTTGTCTCTCCTCTTCCTTCTTCACATTTCTGACACAGACTGCTTATCAAAATATGGGTTCATGTCAAAACCACTGATTGTGTCCTTATGCCCATTATTTATTCATTCATTCATTCTCTATTCCTTCCTTCCATTTACTTGACAAATATTTGTAGACCACAGATTATGTACTAAGCACAGTTTAGATATTGGGGCTACTGTTAAAATAAAAATCATCCCAAATTCTTGCCCAATGGCTGATAAGAAAGGAAATTGTGTTACAATGTAAGTCTAGGTAGTGATAAGTACTATAAAGAAAGATAAAGGAAAGCAAACTATAGTGAGGGAGAGGATTTGCGTTTTAGACTAGATGATTAGGAAAAGCATCTGAAATGAGTAGCATTTAAGTGGAGATCCATATAATAGGAAGAAAGATGCATTGCAGGCCATGGGGGAGAGTAGTCATGAAAAAGGGAAACACAGGTGCACGGTGCTTGAACCTGGGCTCTCCTGAGCCTGTTCATAGCAGCTGGGAAGCCAGAATGACTGAAGCCAGGAATGAGTGTTGAGACAAGAGAAACTTAAGAGACATGGAGGTGGGGTCCTATAGATTATGCTAGTTTCTTTGGCATAATATTCTTTTTCCATTCACTCATGACGTATGTTTCCAATGTCTTTGAAGAAATGGCAACTTGTCAGGATGCACACTACCTGCGTCTTCAAATTAGAGCACACACTTTATCATCTATCTTTTTTACTCAATCCATATTAAAGGTTCTCTTCTCTGACTTCTGAAATGTTGCCATCCTTTAAAGCCTATTTCCAACACTGCAGCCTGAGTTCATTCTTCTTGTATGTCAAACCCTATTTTATCTCCCTTTTTAGGGAGGAAAAAGAAGGGGACTGACTCATTGTGAAAGAACTCCAAGTCAGACTGCCTGTGACCAAATCCCACTGTATACAGTACTTTGTTGGCCAGGGTTCTCCAGGTCACCCGAGGACATCTTTCCAAACCTCAGTCTGGTGTTGACATTTTAAAAATACAGCATTAGAGTAACAATCTCATAGGTTTTTCAAAAAAATAATCGAGAGTATCCTTGTACATAATATGAAGCCAATAAATTTTAACTTTAAATTATTTTAAAGGACTTCTGAGATCTCAGGACCCTTTTCTTATTAAGCTAAAAAATACGCTCTAGTATTATGCTTCTTGGGATAGACTTTAAGCATCTTATCCAATTTATTTGTCAAAAACTCTTTTTAGAGCCTCTCCATGGAGTAGGTGTTAATAAAATGGGTCAAATTATTTATTATCCAAAACAAAAATCTATGTACTTCATCTAAAACATTTGAGATACACATTAGTAAACGATTTTGTAACATCCAAAATCAAATATTTTCTCTTTATTTATAGTGGAATTAGGATAAAGGGCTTAGGAAATATAGCAACACATTGAGAGTAACTTTGTGATCTTGGGGCAAAGACAAGTTTTGAAAAAAACACACAAGCATCAAACTTGAATTGATGAATGAGATTGCATTAAAATGTAAAACTTTGGTCCATCAAAAGCTAATGAAATGACAAGATATAAACTATAAGAATGCATTTGTAACATATTTAATCAGCAAAGATTTTGCATCTAAAATGCACATAGAATATCTACTAAAAGATTTTTAAACTTACTACAAACCAACAGAATAAAATGGAAAATTATATACAAAATAGAGATTTTACAGAAAGTGGGATGCCAATTCTGAATTAACAAATGAATAAAGTTATCAAACTTCTTTCTACTCAATGAAATAATGTTAAAGTCCCTGATAAGATAATATATATTGCTCACTAGATTGGTAAAAAGGTAAGTTGTTTGACAATAACTACTGGCGATAAGAATGTGGACCTGTGGGAATACATAGACAAAGTCTGGTGGGAGTGAAACTTGATTCAATCATGTTGGGATATACTTTTGTGCCAGTTTCTGAATTTGAACATTTGCATGCCTTATGGGCTAGCAGTTTCACTTCTATTTATGTGATTTAGAGAAATGCTTGCTCATGAGCCTCAAGAGATATGTACAAGAATATTCATAGAAGCACTGAGTAGAAGCATAAAAACCTTAGAGCAACCCCAGTGTACTTCTATAGGAAAATATATATTATAGACTAGATTACATTTTCCTCAAATCTGTATTTGAGGCTTTAATTATCAATATGTCTATACATGGTGATAGGGTAAACAAGGTCATAAGTGGGACTCTCATCCACTTGACTGATGTTCTTAGAAGAAGAGATATGTGGACTATGCTTGCACAGACAAAGCCCATGTGAGAACACAGTGAGATGAGAGCTGCCTGTAAATCAGGAGTAAACTTCTCACCAGGCATCAACCCTACCAGCACCTTGATCTTGGACTTCCAGCCTTCAGAACTGTGAAGAAATAAATTTCTGTTGTGTAAGTGCCCCAGTCTGTAGTATTTTGTTATGGCAGCTGCACCAGACTAGTACAATACATAAGCCATTTGTAATGTATAAGCACATGGAACATTATACAGCAATAAAAATGAATGAACAATCTATAGAGTTGATGCAATTCCCATTAAAATACTAACAGCATATTTCACAGATCTAGAGCACACACTTTAAAAATTCATGTGAGTAGCCACAGCAATCCTGAGAAAGAAGAACAAAGTTGGAAATATCACAGTACCAGATATCAAGCTATATTACACTGTTCTCAAAACTGCCTGATACTGGCATAAGAACAGACATATAGACCAACAGAACATAATAGAGAACCCAGAAATTGACCCAAGCCATTATGCTCAATTAATATTTGGCAAAGGATGCAAGGGAATATACAATAGAATCAAGATAGTCTCTTCAATAAATTGTATTGGGAAAATTAAACCATACACAAAATAAACTCAAAATGGATAAAGGATTTCAATGTAAGATGGGAAACCATAAAAATATTAGAAGAATCCATAGGCAGCAAAATATCAGACATATGTTGTAGCAATATCTTT
Organism: Antrozous pallidus; assembly: GCA_027563665.1. NCBI lineage: Eukaryota > Metazoa > Chordata > Mammalia > Chiroptera > Vespertilionidae > Antrozous > Antrozous pallidus. The sequence continues at coordinate 37,969,970 of CM050523.1, forward strand.
ACCAATACAGCTCATAGGGCAATGGAAACCAAGGAGAAAATAACCAAATGAGACTACATCAAAATAAAAAGCTTGTGCATAGCAAGAGAAACCGTCAACTAAATAACAAGAAAGTCCACTCCATGGGAAAAATATTTACCAATGTTATCTCTGATAAGGGTTTAATCTCCAATATTTACAGGAAACTCATACAACTTAACAAAAGGAAGATAAATAATCCAATAAAAAAAATGGGCAAAGGGCCTAAATAGACACTTTTCAAAAGAGGACATACAGAGGCTGAGAGACATGAAGACATGCTCAAAGTCACTAATCATCTGAGAGATGCAAATCAAAATGACAACGAGGTACCATCTCACACTTGTCAGAATGGCTATCATCAACAAATCAACAAATAACAAGTGCTAGAGAAGGCAGTGGCAGTGGTGGGAGCCTCTTCTGCCTCCACGGCAGCTCTAAGGATGTCTAACTACCTTGGGAAGCATGCCTAAGGCATCAGTCAGACATCCCCTGAGGGTTCCCAGACTGTAAGAGGGTGCAAGCCAGGCTGAGGGACCCTCCCCACCCAGTTCACAAATTTCATCCACCAGGCCTCTAATTTTCAGATAATATGATAATGTTTTAAGTATCCAATCTATACTAATAAAAGGATAATATCCTAATTAGACTGGGAGACCTTCTAGACGTCTTTTTTGGACAAAGCCATGGTGACAGGGCTGAGGCAGAGGTGGTTAGGGGTGATCAGGCCAGGAGGGGGGGCAGTTGGGAGTGAGCAGGCTGGCAGGGGTGTTCAGTTGGAAGTGAACAGGCAGGCAGCGGGGGGCAGTTGGGGGCGAGAAGGCTGGTGGGGGTGAGCTAGTTGATGGCAAGCAGACCGTCATGCAGAGTGGTTAGGGGCGATCAGGCAGGCAGGCAGGTGAGTGGTTAGGAGCCAATGGTCCTGGATTGCAAGAGGGATGTTCAACTGTCAGTTGAGGTCCAATCCCACAGACTGCTGAACAGTTAGAACTCAGTGGTCCCAGATTTCCAGAGGGCACAGGCCAGGCTGAAGGACACCTGCCTCCCCCCTTCCACCCTTCCCTGTGCACAAATTTTGTGTACTGGGCCACTAGTATTACATAAAAGGGAATAATAACTGTTTTTAAAGTGCTTTTCTTTCATATGCAGCTATATAGCCTTCAACTTTTATTTTAATTGAAATGTCTTTTTCTTACTTTCTTTAACATCCTTTGCCTTTTTTTTTTACATATAAGTTGGTTTTTTATAAACTTTAAAGTTATGGAAATAGCAAGTTTCATTATTTTTGTTATTAAAAATATACTACTAATATAATAGGTGTGTGAGAGTATAGTATTCAGAATCAATTCCAGTGTAAAATTAATTCTCAGTTACTTGCAATATTTAATTTGTGTATGCAAAGTACCCTAGTCACCAAAAAGATAATTTACTTTGCTCTGAAATCTCTCAGTCTACATATTAATGTCATATTTTCTTCCAGATCCACATACTCATTGGTATTATCTCTGTGAACTTAGAGGAGTTGTAATATCAATAAGTTTGTCAACATCATTATATCTAGTCTCTTGGGCAGAATTTGTTTATATTATCCCAATTCTGTAACTGTATGTCCAAATGCAACAACTACCTTCCAATGCTTGATGAATTCTTTCTTTTTTGCTAGTCACATTCACCATTGAAGGTTAAGTGTAAAATCTTAGCTACTTTAATATACTTTTGCTAAAATCTCTTGCAATTTAGGGAGCATATTTTCCAATCTTTAATTGATAATTTAAAAATTAATTCTAAAAGTAGGTGTTAATAGCCCTATATTCCTCATGTAGTTCTGGGACCACAGCACACACACAGACCAAGTACAGTATCCATTTCTAATGTTTAATGTGATGTATACCTTGATAATCAGAGGGGATGTTGATGGTATGGGTTGTGATATTCTCCCCCACTAAAACATTGCATTTTTGTGAGATTTTATTGCCGCTTGTTCTATCCTAAAATCCTCAAAACTCTCAGTTTTACCACATGGAGTGTCTTGTGACAACCACAGTCACAACTGGCTCTCATCAAAAAAGCAGAGTGAGTTGCTCAATTATTATTTTCTGTCTTTTTATTATCAAAATACATTAAATGTAAAACATTCTTTTATCATTGATAATTCAGAGTGACACCCATCAACACCACCACTATCAGCTAGCATAGTTTGACAATTGGAAAATAGGTTTCTTTTTACAAATGTCCATGTTATTATTACCTGGCTATGACCAGGATCACTGAAAAACTGATGGAATGTTCATACCACTGGAGCAGTCATAATAAAAAGGTTTGCTTCTGCAGGTGATATCAAAACCAAAGCTGCATTAATTTTTCTTTTAAAATAGAGTTTCCTCTCTTCTCTCATTCAGCCAAGTTCATGTTCCTTCAGAAGCTAAATCTGTACATCCCAAAGGCATGAATACGAAAGCAGACTTCCCTGTTCCCTAATTATCATTGGCAGAATTAGTATCATGAAAAGAAAATCCCAGCAAAATCAATATATATAACTAGGAAAACAGGAAAGAACATGGCATTTAAGAAGTCATCTATTGTCATGGCCCACCCATAGGAGCGCAGGGATGGAAGCCTGTGCCCTCTGCTAGTGACTGGCTGGCTGGCGAGATAGAATAAGATACTATCAGATTTTCTAATTGTCCTAGTGGTGGTCTTATTGTAAAGAGCCCTAGAGAGTGGAGGAATGCTGTTAATGGTACTTTACCGTTTGTTGTATTTATGCCCAAAGAACCACCACTCTTATTCTCAGATTTAAAGATCTTGAGGTTTGGAGTTACTAAGTCTAGGCTTCCTGTGGCCTTCCATCAATCCCATTGTGTACATTGGATTAAGAGCAATTGGGGTTGATCCTTCCCTGAACTTTGACCACCATCACTTTGGGAGTTCCCTCAGGCCTTTGTGTTCTAGTGGTAATGAGTCTTTTCATTTAACTTTCTACTTTTCTTGGTGGGCTGGAATCCATAAATATAAATGGATGGGCTGCTGGTCATTTCAGGAACAGGAATTCAATCCTCAGGAGGCTCTGATAAAATGTACACGGGACAGAGCCCTGTGCTTACATCTTACGTTTATCTGAAACTCTGTGAGTTACAACCTGGTAATGTCTGTTTCTCATGTGTTATCAGATCTATAATGATAACAAAACCATGCTAATTCATTCTGATTTTTTTGTGTGTGTGTGATACTGAAGCTGAAAACACTCTCCAGTCAACCTCTTACATCAAAGTGCTTCTTTCCTATTGTGCCACTTAAAAACAAAACTGTATTCCCCTCTTCGGCACACTTGAATCTTTCCATTTCTATTACAATCCTTCATTAATTTGACTACCTCATTGCTTTTTAGCTTTGAAGAAGGGGAGCACTAGAAAACACTTGAATTCACGGTCAGCTCTGGCAGCGTGGGTCTGCTCTTCCAAATATTTCAACTATTTCCTCCCTGCTGGCTTACTATCGTGTTTGAGTTCCTGTGCAGAGCAGATACGAATCGTGCCCTCCCATGTTAGGCATCATAAATATCTTTCAAATAATAGATTATTCACCTGATCTTATGCATTCATGTGCACTTAAGAAATTCTCAGTGGGAAGAGAAAAAATGCATTTTGATTTGAGGCATTCCCAGGTTTTATAGAGGTGCTAAATTATATCCCTGGAATGCTGGAGGAACTTCTGCTCCCATTATCAAATGCTATCTTATTCTCTTCCCCCTCCTCAACCTCAAAAGAGACATCTGAAAGGGTACCCCATCTAGTAAATAGCAAGATCCCCCCTCTCTATAGCCTCATGTTTGCAACTTGAAATAAATGTATGTGGGCATCATGGATTACCAGGGTCTGTGGAAAGTAAGGGAATTTCATTACTTTAAATCTGGAGGGAAATGAGAACCTCTGAACAAAGCAGCCATCCCATTTTAACTGTGCTCTGAATGGTTAAAAATGTGTCCTTATATTGAACATATATATCTTCTTGGGTCAAATTTCTTAGTGTTAATCTAGACCTGTCAGTTTTATCTCTTTTTAGAGCATGTTTCCCCCAAAGTTGACTATGGTTATCAGAATCATTTGAAATCTCTGCATCATTAGAATAAGTTTTTCTTCTGTAATGTGCATTCTGGAAGCCTTCCAGTCCTGCTCAATCATTCTCATTGTGTGTAACGACTGGGACGCTCTCACAGCAGAATGACTTTAAATGTTGTCTTTGGTTAGTTTCTCCTGAAAGCAACCTGAGCCCAGTCTTGGTGAACATAGTTTATTTGGGAGGTGATTCTAGGAAGATCCAGTGAAGAAGAGTGGAGGGAGAAAAGCACAGAGTGTGTGTTAATGAGTTGATTCCCATTGTGGGCTGTGGTGCTCCATTGTATGAGGGACCCTCTAAGAAACTGTGTGGACCCACCTCAGGATCATTTCATCACCGGTTGGTATGGGTGGGGGTGGGTCTGATATGTGTTTCCACTGACAATCACCCCTCACTGGGAGAGGACTGTGGGGTAGCAAACGTGGGGGGGGGGGGTCGTTGGAGGGAGGAGGCATGAATACCCAGCACTTCCTCTTTGTGTCTTATTGTGGAATCCTCATATAGGTGCTGGGAAAGCACTTTGGCAGTTGAGGAAAGACCTAGGTGTTTGAGGTGGACAGCTGCGAGTCTGCTGGGAACTGCACGGGGGAGTTCTGGTGGGCTGAGGGAAATGGGCAGGACATCTGGAAGGGCTGCCACTGAGGGCAACCTGGCCATAAAAGTATGTGAACCTGGCATTGTATAGAGTCACAGGGATGTGGAAACAGTAGAGTTTTAAATCCTGCCTGAAAGCACTGCAATTTAAAAAATATATTAGTAATAATTTAGAGGCTACGTCGGCCAAATAAAATATGTTGGACAGTTTATAGCCCTTGCCACAATGAGCAGTTGAGACAGTGCCAAATTGGAAGGCACATCCTATCCAAAGGATGCTGCCATTCCTCAACTTCAGTCCATTGTTACCTTTTAAGATTATGGGCCAAACTCTGTTAGGTCTTTTGATTCTTTCCATGAGAATCCAGAAATCCAGACTTGATGAGAAATTTCTTGACTTTTAAATACTATGAACTATATTTGTTTGAGCCTAATAAAGTACATCTTGAGGGTGTCTGCCTCCCATTTCTAAGTCTCTGCTCAACAACATCAGCACAGGGGGGCATGGGAACTCAGGACCTCCAAAGTATACAAAGTGACTTCATTGGGCATTTCTGGGCAAACTGATTTTGCAAATGCATGCTCATTTAAGAGAAATAAAGTTTCTGGTATGGAAATGAAGGAAATTAAAGAGATGAAATAAAAACAGAAGTTGGCCAGTGGCATCGTTAGATAAACTTCATTTCCATTGAGTGGATCTCAGGCTTTTTGGTGGGAGGTGCTCTAAAGTAAGTAAAGAGCTTTTTGCCCTTGTAACTATAACCTAGATTAAAGCAGCATTGCTTTGCATCAGGAAAATTTAAGGTAGAGCTTTGATCTTTTTTCTATTAAAATAAAGTAATGCTTTAGTCTGACCTCAAGGAAATAGTCTTAATTAGGACCCTTAAATGAAATAATTGACCTTGGCATTGCCTTCAACTCAGGGCACAGAGCTATTATCAAAATGACTTATTGAGAATTAAGACATGCTGCGATAGAACTATTTATTTAATAATTTTACATTTTCAAGTTTTTAGCTCCCGGACACTTAAACTGCAAGGCCACGAACCAGCTTTGCGGTGGCCAAAATGTTGTATGGGAATGAAATCTATGTTGAGATATGCATTGATAAAGGATATTGTCTTTGTTTAAACACTAGTATTGTTGACATTTTGGACCTGCTTCATTTTCCCATCAACCATCTTAATAATTTTTTTTGATTGTGAGGCATCTCTTCTATGTGTTGGTAGGTATCATTTTAAACATTGGCACAAATATTGGAACAGAAAAGTGCAGAAAAAGCACTGACTATAAAGCCAGAGTTTTCATTTCTGGTATTCACTTTGTCACTATCCAGTGGGGCCTGGGAAATTTTTTATATATCACCTTTATATTTTTTACAGCTTTATTATCTCATACAGTTAATATAATTATTGTCTAACTTTTTCTTTGTCTTATTTTCTTCTTTACCTAAAAGTCAAACTGTGATCAATTCTTCTTACCAAGGAAAACTCTGGGCACTATGTTAAGATGAAAAAAATATGTCTAGGTAGTTCCCAAGATCTTCTTTCTGGTTCTTTTTTCTCTTCTATGAGCTATTTCTTCTCTCCATATTTCTTTACTCTCACTCACAAGACACTTGATAACACCAATAGATTATTACTCTCTCAACAAATTGGATTCTCACTCAAAATCTCCAATCATCCATTTACCCTATAGTGAGAAAAAGCTGATTACTCTCCTTTGCTGGATTTGTACTTATTTCTGGCTAATAAAAAAAGTTAAGAATTTACTCTGTTAGTATAGAAATTCAAGAAATAAGTATCCATGTGCCAGAGGTTTTAGGATATTAGCAACAAGTGATATCTACTTTCCCTCAAGACTTTCAGAAGGAAATAGTGTAGGTATAGTACGGACACCGAAGGTTCAACCTTGTATGGGCTATAAAGACAGACTATTGGAGGGCCAAGAAAAGAGCTCAGGTTTTCTGTGCATTTCCAACTACAGACAACGAACATTTGTTTGATTACTGCCTAGTAGGCAAGGTGCTGGGGGCAGAGAATTGAATGGAACAGTGTCTGCTCTTTAGGAATTCAAAGGCTGGTAGAGGAGATAAATGAAAGCATAGATTTATAGGGCAGTGTAATATTTGCCCTGTTAGGCCCAGGCAGGTCCTGGTTAGATGGTGTTTGGCACAGGCCAACAGACCCCACTGTGTTCTCAACCTTTTCAGACAGTATCTGTCCACAGCAATACAATCAGACCACATAATATGTGTTTCCCCATCCTTGTCTCCTAATAAATAACCTTTTTGCTTCACTCTCACTTTCTTGTCCTTGCTGTCAAGCCATTGCTCTTGTTCTTGTATCCTACCTCCCAACACAAACCACAGTCCTTATCTCTGGTTTGGCCCTGGAAGTAGTTCCTGGGCTCTCCTTTATTCCTCAGATAGCTGAAGGCATTTTCTGCCTGCTCTGTTAGTCCTAAGTTTCATTTCGGTTCACCTGAGAGATGGTGCCATCTGCTCAAATAAGAAAGGTTTGGAAAGCCTCTGAGAACCCAGAAGAGAAACTGTTTAACAGAAATTATAGAGTTAATAACATCTTTATCAAAGAGGCCCATTTTGTCTGGTCTTGAAGAGTAAGCTAGAGTTTGACAGGTGAGAGGAGGAAGGTATTTAGATTGAGGGTTGATGTACACAAAAGCTAGAAGGCATGACAAATAAGGTGTGTTTGGAGACATATGAGAGTCTTTATGAAGAAGTCATCCACACCTTTTCTTCTTTATAGATATACTTTATAAGAGAGGATCATTGCTACCCAACCAAAAAGGACAAGGTTGATCTTTTATATACAACTAGTGGCCCAGTGCACGAAATTCATGCATGGGGTGTGGGAATGAAGGGGGTGTGTCCCTTAGCCTGGCCTGAATCCTCTCTAATCTGGGACCCCTGTGGGATCAGGCCTAAACTGGCAGTCTGACAACCCCCTCACAATCCGAGACTACTAGCTCCTAACTGCTCACCTGCCTGCTTGATCTCCCCTAACAACTCTGTCTACTGGCCTGCTTGTCCCCAACAGTACCCCCCTGCCAGCCTGATCACCCCCAACTGCCTTTCCCTCCTGGCCTGATCACCCATAACTGCCTCTGTCTTGGCCCCACCACCATGGCTTTGTCCGGAAGGACATCTGGAATGTCTCATGGTCTAATTAGCATATTACCCTTTTATTAATATAGATGTGTATATGGGAATGACAAATATGGCCTTGTGAAAGAGAAAATTTCAACAAGGACTCTACTATTGGCCCAATTTCATCTCATTGCTTATAACTTTATACCTTCTTGGTCCCAGAACACTCCCCCTCTTTCTCTCATCATCCTCCCACAATTCCTTACTCTCTCACCACCAAACCATCTCCTCTCATTTTGTCCTGAGATCCTGAGAATTTTTTCCTTTAACAATAGGTAGGGCCCATCTTTCTGATTTTAACTTCTTCCCATTGGGAGGTAGAGCTTTATCCTGACAAACTGTTTGGAATTACTGGGGGGAATATTAATAGAATTTGGATGTGAGTCCTACAGCAGTGAAGAGAACACCTGAGAAGTTGGAAAGCTTTCATGGGAGATTAGAGGCGGCTGGGAGGAAATGTGCGAGGTGGTGGCAAGCTCCCCGCGCGGGTATTTCACTATCCAGGGATCTCTAATTACTCATACAGTACATGAACAGTATGATATGTCCTTACAATTGCGGATGTCTTTTCAAAGATAATCTTTAATAGTTTATTTGACAACCTGTAAAATTATAGAAAATTATTAGTCTTGGGAATTACAAAAATCCCTGTAGTATAGTCAAACAATAAAATTATAATTACCTGTGGGTAATTGAAATTTAACTGTTTTTTTATTGTATATTACACATCAATAGCAACATAAGTTCAAGAGGTTTTTTTCTTCTTTCCTTTTTTCTTGCAAAACCTGAGAAAATGGACAGCACTGTTGGGGGCTTGTGAGTTCCTGTCACAGTACTGAGCTTGAACAATTTCGATTAAAGCCCCATATTTGAGACTGTCATTAGACCTGCATTAAATTACATATCTAGAGTGTTAAAAAAAATAAAGAGTACAGTAGCTTTTTCTCAGCTACCTAAGGTAAGTAGTTAAGGCCTTGATTATCTTTAAAGATCTTTTTTTCTCCTCCACTAAAAGTCATTGTTTCTTTCATTAAACATAAAACACATTTAAGAACACTAAGCTGTGAAGACAGGAATATTAGGATGGCATATTCCAAAGTACCTTTGTTCTATATTCATTGCTCTGGGTTGACTTTTTCGTTGTATAATGTGATTTTATTATTTAGCTCTTATTCAGCTGCACTGAATAGGACTGGCATTACCTGGTACCTTTAATTCCTTTGGCTTTGGATAAAGTAGGTACTTACTTGCCTTCTTCTATTCCTCATCAACCTCCCCTTCCACCACTACCACATTTTTTAAGTCACATAGCATTTTCTTTAAAAAATTATTTAAATATATTTGTATTTAATGGCAGAAAAAGATAAATTCTGTGTGATTTACTTATATGTGAAATCTAATAAAAACAACAAACAAACAAACATAACAAAACAAAATAAGCATTTTCAAACCAAAGCCAGGTGCTAGCATTTCAGTCTCTTCCCATCACGTCTCTTGGAGGATTGGCCTTTAGCATAGCATTTCCAGGCTTCATCCTTTGGTTTCCTTCATTCTTTTGTTTAAAGGAACCTTCTGGTTCTTGGATTTTCACAGCTGAATAGGGGTTTAACTGATTGGAAGGAAAGAAATAAATCTGTACATGGGAAATGAAGTCATAGGTAGCAGGGCTGGGACCTTTGTAGAAATTGTCCCCATCTATTGCTGTCCTTCTTACCCAGCTCCACTTTCCCACCTTCTCTCAGAGTCCTGGCATTTCCATCTGTAAACTTGATAGCTTCTTCAAGGCCTTCAGGGAACTGAGGGCACTAACAATAGCCCCTTGAAGCTTTTATCCAGAAGTAGCCACTACAGGCCAAGTCATCTGATCTAGTTCCTTCTCTGTGGTTTGGAAGGTAACGGGGATTTAAATCTACTTTTCTTTAACCAGCAGCTGATTTTCACCTCTTTCTTTGGGTAGAAAGAAAATGAGGTCTAAAAATGTGGAAGGTTCCAGAATAATACTAGAAATTAGCCAGGAAGCTAGTGCTATCCTTTCTTCTATAAGTAGTTTAAAGGGTTCAATGTGGGAGGGCAAGAGATCTTCATATTTGTGGTCACCACTGGGAAGTCCATGACACATGAGGTAGAAGAAGGAGGGGCTACCTCATTCAGACCTGTGTCTTAATTTTATAAGTGAACCAAGAAAAAAAGGACAAAATATGAAGTTGAGGCACAATAATATCATCTCATTTATTCTCATGTCCTTCATAAATTCATTCACACACGTGATGCCAGACACTGAAAAGAACACACACATAGCCAGGCGCGCGCATGTGCGTGCACGCGCAAACACACACACACACACACACACACACACACACACACACACACACAATCTTTTAAATAAGATATCATCAAGATTTCCCACTTAATGGCTTTAAGTCATAACTTCATGAATCTTAAGAACCAATGTGAAAAGCAAATGTATAGAACGTATTTCTTTTGGGAAAAGTTAGTCCCCTTAGAATTACTTCATATAATGATTTAATGAGGCTCCTTAAAACCCAAATCTTATTTTCCATCCAAAGTTTGGTTAGGAAGTATGTGCACTACCCTAAACATTAAATGCATGTTATAAAATGATAAGAAGATAATGTATTATCAATTACCCTCATGCAGATGGAAGTTCAAGGTGGATATTGTCCCTCTACAGATTGAGCTAAATTTAAACTCAGTAGTTTGAAAGCCCATGAAGTCATGATTTTTGTGAAATATCAGTCTGGTGTGAACTTTTTAAACAGGAACCAGCTCATACCTGGAGTACTCATTAATCATATTTATTTTCCCTCTCCAGTAATTTCCAGGAGAATAGGCACTTTGTCATGGTCATCATTTTAATTTTCACAATCATCCATAGCTTTCAGACTTAAAATACAGTCAAACCAGCCCTGGTTGGTGTAGTTCTGCTGCTTGAACATCATCCCATGCACTGAGTGGTTGCAGTTTGATTTTCTGTCAGCTCACATGCCTGGGAGGCAACTGATCAATGTTTTTCTCTCATCGATGTTTCTCTCTCCGTCTCTTTCAAAATCAATAAATATTTTTAAAAAGAAATCAAACCCTCTATATCCGGCCCCTGCCTACTTCTCTAACCTTATCTCCTACACTCTTTCCATTTTCCTCTAGCCCCTGAGTCCCTGGGAATTCATTAATGTACCAGCTTTCGCATACTTTGCATTTTTCCCCAATTCAGTTATCTTCTCACCTCCTCAGGAAGATCTTCTTGACTACTCTTCTAAAATGTGCACTCCTCCAAACACAGCATTCTGTTTATGGTTAGTCTCTGTTTTTCTTTATAGTATATATCACCATATAGAAAGAGTTTTTGTGTGATAATAACTCAGTAACAGTCTTCGAATAGTTAGTATTTTGGCAAAGGAAGAGCATCCCAGGATGGGAATTGAATAGAGATCAAAGTGAATTATACACCAGGGGAAACAGATACAGAAGGAGAGATTTGTATAGATAGAAATAGCTAGTCATTGATTAATTATTTTGACTTTTGTATAGAGATGTGCCATTTCTGATTTCTAAAATGGAATTAGATGATCTATGCAGTTAAGACTCTGCATTAGGGCCAGTTGGCATGGCTCAGTGATTGAACATTGACTTATGAACCAGGAGATCATGGCTTCCTTCTGGATCAGTCCAAATGCCCTGGTTACAGACTCGATCCCTAGTGTGGGTGTATAGGAGGAAGCTGATCAATGATTCTCTCTCATCATTGGTGTTTCTATCCCTCTCTCCATCTCCCTCTTTGAAATCAATGCAAATATTTTTTTTAAAAAAACTCTACATTAGGTCCAACAGTTCAGCATTACATGGGGAAAATACATGTAGAAATTATCAAATCCATAATAAGGTAAAACCTGATATCCACCAATTTAATCACTATTAAAAGCCTTATAAACTACATTCTGTTAAATAAAAGACTAATATCTCATACCTATGCCCAGCTTATAACTCAATCGTTATAAGTTTCTTCATATTCAGCTGACTCTTTAAAAAGTCAATGGTTTATGAAATTATCCAAATACCTGAATCCTTCCCTAGTCAGAAAAAAATCATTAAATGCAAAATATTTTAAATTACATGCACTCCATAATTCTCCAGGCTCCCCCCACAACCAAGTGAAAGTTATAGTTTCAAGATAAGAAATATATGTAAGGCTTAGTAAATTTGGGGTGAAAGGCTCTATGATTTTGACACAATACCTAAAATTTAATCCAAGTTGTTGAAAGGTGAGACTTAAAAATATCTGAATGCTATTTTTCTCACACCATTCCATAAATTTGTGCATTTCTCTTTTTACTTGCAGAGGAGTGAAAGTGGAAGCCTTTTCCTCAGCAGACCCCTCACCTATGGAGTCCTGGGAGGGGTACTTCTAAGATGATACTCTAAAAACTCATTTCTTTCCTGAAGACCCTTCGGAGTCCTTAATATGCTCAAGATTCAGGCCTCACAGGTACATTGTGGTCTGAAGGCCAAGGGTCATGTGAAGACCCAATGGATCTCTAAGTGTGGGCAGTGTCTTTTGTTCAATTCAGCTGAAGGCTCTTTGAATCTTATCTTTTAGGAGATTTGAAGTGTAGAAATCAAGAAAAAGCTCCATTCTCTGACCTTCTAGAAGATTCCCATTTCTTGCAGTCTACTTTAAAATAGGTATCCTATTCTAACACCCCCAGGTCATTTGGGAACCTCTACAAGGGCTTCACAGTGTTTATTATGTAGAGGTCAATGTCTGTCCCTCAGTGTCCACATCCTATGAGTAACAAGTTCTTCTTAACTCAGGGTTACCAAGGGAATGGATTTCTTTCAAGTCTGGAGGAGACCTCGCACTGCTAAGTTTCATAAGCTTGTGAAGTCTTCCTGACTGAAACCACAGGCCTAGTTGACAGTCCAACATCCCTTCCAGCTCTATGAGTCCAGGTTTTAGCTCAGGCCCAAATAATTCTTGTAGTGAAAAAGTGAAACTTCTGTTCTAGCTAATTCAGTCTTCAGCACATTTGCTACTGTTTTTTAGAAGCCAGAGGCGATTTACAAGGGAACTTGCAAAGCCATTTTGCCTGAACAAATTCTCCATCTGGTGATTCACTGAACATTATCTCATATTTCTTAAAGAAAGAAACAAGGAATGGACTTAGAAGGCCTCATGTTGAGGTTTACCTGCCAAGACATCTTATTCTGCTGACTTTCCAGGCCTATTTGTAAATTTACACTTAAAAACACTTTTTTTTGTATAATTTCCCATTATTCCTTTGCTTCGAGCTGTCAGGTCAGTGAAGCTGAAAGTTGGGGACCATGTGCACATAAATACTAAAATAGCTGAAATTCAGGGAGAATTTTGTAAAAAGCCTCTATTTTTATGGGACTCACAAATGAATTTTGAGTAACTTTTTAGTCAGTAGATCTGTGGTGCTTAAGAACAATGCTGCGGCATTTCATATTGCCTCCTGTAGAAAAAAAATAATATGCACAGATCCTTTTCATGCAAATGGAAAAACAGGACCTGTTAGTGTGTATGATCATACATAGATTCTGCTATTCTGTCTGGGATACTCTCAATTCCCCCAAACATTTACTACTGTAACCCTAACCTTTGCTTTTTCTCCTCTTGTTTGCTGGGGTATTCTTGGCAAATTCTTGCCCATTCGCTTGCAGAGTTTGATATGGCCCTGTTGGTTTCTGTGTTTTTCCTGACATAAGTCAAATGAGCCTTCCCATCTAACCTGTCCTCACTTATTGACCGCATCACTTATTTTACCCTTTCTACCCTCAGAGATATTATCTCCCCAATAAGTTGGTTTGATTTTGAAGCAGTTTGTGCCTATGATAGGAAACTGTTCCTGGATCCTGCTCCTTCCACAACACTGCTTTTTTAAGGCCACAGACTAGTTCTCATTATTTCTTTGCTTTTCCATTATTTAATCCATAATTCTCTTGCTGTGAACTTCATTGCTATTTGACTTTGAATACTGTGCCCATTTTATAGGCCTCCTATGATGTGAATGCTGGAGGACAGAATCTGGGCCAGATAAATGTAGAAAGAGGTTCAGGGGAAAAAAAAAAGATGAACTGTCATGGCCAAGAAAAGTATCAAAGTTTACAAGACATGGGGAAATGAGAACAGTAAATGTAATCTTACATAAGGAAACAAACCAAGATGGAACTGAATTCATTCACTTCTATACACACACTTTCATTTATCAGCTTAACACTTGTCTCTAATACTCTACCTCCTAGTTGTTTCTTTTACAAGATTGCTCAAGATTTCTTCTCTTTGTGCAGGAATCCTAGACCTACACAATCATCATTAAACACAGATGTGTCCCTAACTGATTTGGCTCAGTGTATAAAGCATCAGCCTGCAGACTGAAGGGTCCCAGGTTCAATTCCAGTCAAGGGCGTGTACCTTGCTTGCAGGCACATCCCCAGTAAAGGGTGTGCAGGAGGTGGCTCATCAATGTTTCTCTTTTATTGATGTTTCTAACTCTCTATCCTTCCCCCTTCCTTTCTGTAAAAAATCAATAAAATATATGGAAAGAAAGCAACAAAGATGTGAAAGCATTTTCTGAACCAATGACAATTGTCTCTCTTTTAACTAGTGCCTGGTTTTACAAATCTGAGGCTTGAAAAATGTGAGGCTTTCTCCTAGTCTAACATATATCATTCATCCATTCATTTATTCAATCAATCAATCACTTAAGTGAAATTTACTGTGCAAGAACCAAATATGTGTCAACCATTGTTCTGGCACTGCAGAAATGGCAGTCAATAAAATAAAGATCCTGCTTTCATACAACTTATTTATGAGAGAAGTAGGTTGAAAAGATACATACCTTTTCTTTCATGTGTTGTAAGTTCTATGAAAAAAAATATGATGGGTAAATTCACAGAAATTAATGGGGAAAGAAGTTGCGGTATCAAGTAGAGTGGCAAGAAAAGGCTCCACCACTAAGGTGTCATATGATTGAATACTGTGTGGGCATGAGCCTATGGATATATAGAAGAAGAGCCTTAGATAGTTGGAACAGGAAATCCACACAGAATCGCTCTTGGTATATTCAGGAAATAGCAAAATTTGGAGTCATCTGGTAGGCCTATCTCTTATGAACACCCATTGACTTTTTAAACTAACCCCAAATTAATACCCACTTTATTGTGATAATCTATTTAGTACTTATCTTTCCCTATAGGCTGCACATAACATGAAACAGGTAATATAAATGCTTGGTTTACCCCAACTTCATAGTGCTTACTCAATATGGTACATCGGAGGTGCACCATAAATAGTAATCAAATGAATGAGTGGATGTCTGAATAAACTGCCCTATAAAATGAGATAATGCACATAAATCTTTTAGCTCAGTACCAGACATATAGAACACATTTAATGGATTTCAGAGACAATATATTGCTACTGATGTGAGTAATGATGATACAACCCAGGAGATGAACTTCTTGAAGATGGAGAGACTGCTCCTGGTCTATTGGTAGAACTATGTAGCAAGAAGGTCACTTTAACTGTTTCTTGTTGAAATATATCCATTTAGTGTGCACCCTGTGTAACCTCAATGATAGCTGCAGCTGCATAAAATGCATCTGTAATTATATTAACATATAATAACATTTAACTATATAGTGAATAACAAGAAGGCATAACTATTCAACTCTTAATTTCCTATTTCCTTCCAAACAAAGAGCAATGTATTCAAAGTGGAAACAATTAAATGATGTCAAGTGAAGATTATCATCTAAGTGAGAGATTAGTAAAGAACTATAGCTACTTGAAGTGACTCTCACTCTTCTGGCCTAGGTATAAAATTATAGATGTTATTGCAAAGACCCAATCCTTATTTGAAAAATCACATACAATAGAGAAAGTCTCAAGTTTAAAATAAGAGAGGAGTATGTATCACCAAAACTGAAGAGAGATTGCATTATCATTGAGCCATGAAATATTCTAGGTTTGACAGTAAGAGAATCAACTAGTGATGATTAAATTGCAGATACGTGGACTGTTATGGTTGGTAAAGTTTGTTAAGTTTATGTCACAAAACTCCTTTAATTCTTCATTTTCTAGATAAGGGAACATAGGGTATTTGGTTGAAATGTCTCTCCCAAACTCATACCTTCAATGGCAGAGTTAAGAGTTGAAGCTAGATCTCAGGTTCAAAGTAGGTGTTCCTTCAATTAATTTTCATTGCCTCTTAACAGGTCTCCTTTACTTTCATTCTTACTCTTCTCTAATCCAGTCTATGCATAGTGTCAAAGAGATCTTTTAATTCTAATATGTAGGCAGTTTTACTAGTAATCTCTCTAGTAGTTTCTCTTTGCAATTCAAATTCAAATTCTTTATAATGGTCTACAGTACTTCTCTAACATATAATGATGCATGGCACACAGTAGGCACTTTTTTTTCTCTGAATAGTATTATAGAATTGGGCAATCAAGATAAATCTGCAGAAACAACTTGATTTAAATAAAATATCCAACATATTCCTCTAAAATTAGTGTATATGATGAAATCCATGCCGGATAAAAGTTTGTAAACTAAATTCAACAATCTAATCCAAATAATTTATTTTATCTTCCATTGTCCATTGGCTAACAGTTTGTTCCTTGCCTGGCCAACCTGGTTTACCAGTGATTTTAATGACAACATGGAAAGAAAGCTTATGAAATTTGAAAAGCATAAAGCTGGAAACAATAGTAAATATAAGAACCAACATTCAAAATTGTTCTGACAGACTGGAATTCATAGAAAATTCCAATAAGATGAAATTTAGCAGTGATAAATACAATGTCTTGCATAAAAGTTCAAATATTAATTGTATAAGTACAGGATGGAGAAATTTGGCTTGGCTAAAATTCATGTGAAAAAATTCTGAATGACTTAGCTGACCACAACTTTAATATCACCCATCAGTATAAAGCAGATGCCTTAAAAAGACACATTCATAGGTTGCATTAGTAGACAATCTTATTTCTAAATTACTTACAGTAATAGTTTCCTATTCTCTCTAGTTCAGAAACCCATCTAGATTACTGTGTTCTATTCTGGATGCCATATATTAAGGGGAGACACTTATTTCAGAAGAAAAAAAAACCCAAGATGGAGAAAGTCTAAAAAGAAAACCATAGTTGAAAGAATTAAAATCCAAAATCATACCAGTATTTTAAATTCTATGAGGTATTAGAAAGGTTTTATTTTTGCTGTTCTAGAAATCTTAATATAAAACAATGGCTTTAAATGGGTAGTAAATATATTCTCATTGACAGAACATTTTTGAACCAATGAATATGTACTTTAAAGGAGGATGGATAGTTTCATTACCCATGAGGAAAATTTATGTGTACCTGGAGTAGTTTTAAGATAGAATAACCACCTGAATGAATTGTGATACATATCTACTAGCTGCTGGAGGCTGTCAGACACACAATGAAAAACTAAACCTCAAAAGTTAGAGCACCTAGTGATTACATAAGCTCTCATGCTAATGCCTCCAAATTAAGCACAGTGCTTCCTCCCCACATCGCTATCTATCCAAAGTAGTTGACTCAGAACCCCTTTCAATTCTACAGTCAGCCTATCTTAAATATGGTTTATGGAACTAGCTGCCTTAAAATTTCACAAGAAATGTGACTGTTGTCCCCAAATAAAAAATCAGATGCTATACTTGAGCCTTCAGAAAAGAAAACTTTTTTGGCATTAATGTATAATGCTTAAAAAACAAGGTAATAAGAATAAACATGTTAAGGTATTGCTCTCAGTTTTTCCTTGAAATAGACCTGTTTTCATACTTTAAAACCTCCAACCTGAGGGTCAGCCTTCTAATTTAGTATGCAGATAGGGCTGACTGTTTTTCTCCCCAAGATCAGGGAAGCCTGTGGACACCTGATCCTTCCTTCCCCCTCATGCCTACTCTGCTCCCTCTAGCCTACTCCTCTCTCTCTAGCCCACTTCACATCACCAGTATTGCCATGGAAGGAGCTTATACACAGCATTTGAAGCTGTCACCCAAAGCATAGGGCCCTGGATTGCCTGGCTCGGAGAGCCAAAGGGACTTGCATTCATGTGTCCCCGAAAACTGTAGCAAACAAACAACAATTATTAATGGTCACAGGAGCACCCTCCCACATACACTTTGTGGCTATACTGTACCTGGGCTTACTGCAAAGAGATCAGGCAAAAAAATCTACCTCCAGGTTTCTCCCTAGAAGAGCCCTAACTACATACTTTCCTAACTTCTTGCTGCCTGATGATTTGGCTTCCAATTAGTCTACATCTATGTGCTAACTGCAATTCCTCAAACACTGGGAGCCCTAAGAACAAAGAAGGGGGCTTGAATGGAGCTAAGGCTAAACTGATCCATAATGTACATTTCCTATAGTCACTCTTTCAAGACTGGGAGAGTTGGCTGTTTCAGATAATGCACAGAAACCAACATAGAGAATCAAGGAAAATAAAGAAACAAAGCAATATGTTCCAACCAAAAGGAAGAGATAAAACTCGAGAAACAGACCTTAAAGAAATGGAGATACATGACTTATCTGGTAAAAAGTTCAAAGTAACAGTCATGAAGATCCCACTGAGGTCAGGAGAATAATGCATAAACAAAGGGAGAATTTCAACAAAGAGAACAAAGTTTCAAGTTCTGAACAGAAATCACAGTCCTGAAGAATAAACAATTAAACTAAAAATTAAGTAACTAGGTTCAACAGCAGATTGAGTCAGGCAGAAGAAAGTATCAGTAAAATTGAAAATAGATCAGGGATTCACCCAATAAGAGAAACAATAAGAGAAAAGAATGAAAAAGAGGGAAGATAACTTAAGAGACTTATGAGATATCATCAGTTGGATCAAAATATGGATTTTAGGGGTCCCAAAAGTTGAAGAAAGATAGAAAGTAAAAGAAAGTTTACTCAAAGAGAAAATGGGTAAAAACTCCTCTAACCTGGGTAAAGAAATGGACATCCAAAAATTTCCACAAAACATAAATCTGAAGAGACCTCACACCAAGACACATGCAAAGTTGAAGACAAGAGAGAATCTGAAAAGCAGCAAGATAAAACAACTGGTTGCATATTAGGGAACCTCCATAGAGTGGATGCTCTATCCACTGAGCCAAACCGGTATGGGCTCAATAATCACTTTAAATGTATTGGGTAACATCTTAACTAATAATAGACAAACGTAATTTGACCATTCCTCTGCTATGCCACCAGCCAATTAGGAGTGATATGCATATTAACCCAACAAAGATGGCGGTAAATTTGCATACTCAGCCACCAAGTGATGGGAGTGGGATGCTAGCATCATTGCCATAGTGACAATGTAGGCATTCTGCCCCACCCCAGGTCTCTCAGGGCCTTTGACAGTGTGGGAAGGAGGAGCTGGAGCAGAAAGAGGCAGCTCTGGGCCAGAATGGAAAGGTGGTGCTGGCAACCAGGGAAAGGAAATCCCATTCTAGCACAAATCTTTGTGTTTGGGGCTTCTAGATGGTTTATAAGATCATATAGATTTCAAGGATACATTTCTATGATACAAGATCTTTATATCGCACTGGATGCCCACCACTCAAAGCCAAATAGTCTTCTCTCGCTGCATATATAGACCTCTTCACTCCCCACCCTCCCAACCCTTTCCCTCCGCCCTCCTCAGTGATGAACAAAAAAGCTAGGGCTCTAAATATAATGCTTCCTGGCTATTGGTTGCATTGATCTCACTTCATTGAGTACTTGGAGCAAGGAAGTCTTATGAACTGTGAAAATAATAGAGACATACGATGAACACTTTAAAATTCAGAAAAAGCCATTCCAAAACAACCACTATGTAATTAAGCTCTCTTTTTATTTTTGGACTATTAGAATTGGTGCACTTTCACTTTAGCACCAGCATTTCAGTGAGACCACAGGGTAAGGTGAGAGGATTTTCAGGCCACCAGCAGTGGCAGGAAAGGATTTCCTTTCTCCCCTGCCCACTCTGCATGCACAAAATTAAATACAGAATTACTGACATGTTTGTTTTCACAAAGATAATGAATTATTCACTGGCTACTGCCTTCTTCCTCTGCCTCCATTCTCTTAGTGGGTATTTAAAAAGTTAAGTTGTGTTTCTTGTAAATGGTGTTATTAAATCACAGGAAAAGCTTGTTTTCAAGAGCTTGTTGGGTAGCTGTAAAGACAGCCCTGGGGCTTTCTCTGTGAGCTCCTGAAAAAGATGTGGTGAGAGGTTCACAGCTAGTTGCTTTTTCCCCCCTAATATATACACCATTGTTTTTAAAACAAAATTTGTTTAGTTGGGCATGTAAGTATTTGCTCTAAAGGAAAAATCAGTGATGTTGAAAAACCATCCAAGTGTCTTGTACTTCATCTGATCATGTGAGGTATAGATTCAAGGTATTGCTTATCTCTATTGGTGAGAGAATAATAACATTTGTAATTCTTCCCTCTGAAGACTCAAACTTAAGCTATTTCTGAGTAACAAGATTCTCAGAATCAACTCTTTCAGAAGTCACACTCAAAGGATTCCTTTTCAATTATCATCAAATACAGTTCTTACATTAATGGCACCCACCTTGCTTCTCTAACCCCCAGATTCTCTTGTTCCTCATGTATAACTCTCTTCCCAACAAGCAGATAGTCCCCACTTCAGGCCAAGTTCGTTCTTGCTTCTGTGCTTTTAATTTTTGCTATACCACTTTTTTCCTTCACTTGTCCTGATCTCTCAGCTTATAGAAATCTTACATTTTCGTCAAAAAACAAGTTCTATTTTCACTTTAAAATTAAAAAAAAAGACAAAAAGCAACCAACCAATCAACTAACCTTCCCTGATTATTCCTGCCAAAATCACCCTTTCTAATCACTGGGAAGGCAGTTCCTTAGGAAGAGATGAAGAGCTATCTGTTTTATGGCCTGTTTCTCTCCCAGGCAAATACCTCTGAGCCAGGACTCTAGATCTAGATCTTAGTCTATGGAGGATGGAAAGTTTCTCTCTGAGGTCCTCTCCACTATGAGAACCAAGAACTTCATGGATGAGGGGTAGAAATCTGGGTTTCTCTCAGCCTGCCGCTCTAGCGTGGAACCACGACTTCATAAGCCAGGAAAAAGGTGATCATGTCTCAGTGGAACCTCTGTTCCACAATGGAGGCTAGACATAAGAAAGGAGTCCCTATTTCTTAGTTGCACTTGCCTCAGATTTAGCCTCAGCAATAGGAAATTTGGGGCAGGATGAAAAATTCTGACACTTTACTTCTCTCAGTAAGAAAACCCTTCTTTTGGGTGCTGTGGGCAGAAAGACCCCTGAGTTTGTGGTGACAATAGTCTGGAGTAGAATCTCCACTTCACTGGGCTGGGAGTGGGAGAGAGGGGGTGACTTTGGTTCAAATACCACATCCTCTGACTTCATATATTTATTTAATAGTTGCATCTTCATATGCCATTCACTTTTGGGACAATTTCCAGAGGCTTTATTTTATTTTAATTTTTACTTCAGAGAGGAAGGGAGAGGGAGAGAGAGATAGAAACATCATCAATGATGAGAGATAATCATTAACTGGCTGCTTCCTGCACACACCCTAATGAGGATTGAACCTACAACCTAGGCATGTACACTAAGAGACCTGAATCAATCCTTGACCGCCTGGCTAATAGATCAAGGCTCAAACACTGAGAAACTCTGGCCAGCGTGAGGTTTTATTTATTTTTAAATAGTTTTAATCAGCATTGGAAAGCTGGCCAGAATTATTATATATGCTAACATACCGAAGGTTGATCTCCCAGTCCATTTTAATATTTTTGTTTTATAGGTTTTCTATATATATTTCAGACTTTAAGTTTGAGAGTGTTTAAAAGTCAAAGTAACTGTTTAACACAGACAATTGAGTGAATTGACCTGGTTGATGATCAGCCAATTACATCAAACTACTTTTACTAAATTTGCCTCTTTAAGAAAATCTCATTTTCTAAGTTAGCCAGTTATCTTGTGACATACTTCATAATATATTTCAATAATATCTCATTTAGTAAGTATTCATCCAGTAAGTTCTCTTCTGAATGCATCTGAGAAACAAGAAATAATAAAAATTGATCATAAGCAATCAAAAGAGATGTCATGAAATGAGTATGATATTGTGTCATTTTCAGAGACAATAGAGCATAGACAATATGTCAGATGCTCTCTTCTATTTTATAACAATATTTACCAAATGTGGATTTTTCAGTCCAAAGGTTGGCACATTAAAGGGAATAGAGATACCAGAAAAGGCGCACTGATAGAAGTGATGAGCAAAAGTAGAGTAAAAAATTATAAAGCACAAATAAAAACCCAAACAGACTGCCAATCTATACATTAAAATTTCCTGAGTATATCACAGAATTAATTAAAACACAGTGAGTGATTGACTTCATGAATGACTAAAGAACATTTAGTATACTCTAAGGAAATGAAGATACTTTAGAAATATTTCCATCAAAAATAGTTAAAATAAGACATGCTAGTGTTTAAGGGAGAGCTTCAGTTGTATGAAAGAGAAGCAAGAGGAGTTGATTTTTCTGAATAGCTGTGACATGAAGCACTTTTGTGTTTGATGGAACAGCCATGGTAGACTTGTTTTGGAACATACCAGTTAGTCTTTTGACAGAGGCTGAATGAATATTTGTGCAATGAGTTAATTAATGAATCAACCAATTAATTGACAGCTATTGAGATATTTGCAGTCTAACACTCCAAACTGACTTTAGGGTAGAGCTCGATGTTCACAAGGGGTACAGCCCATAGAGATTGCATATGCCTTCTGGGGTAATACATCTCGGCCATCACTAATATTGTCACTACAAGCTTCAATGCTTTCAAAAGTTTGTGGCTAAGTATCTTCTTTTTGAAAAAAAAATTTCACATGTATTGTCAACATGGACAGCTGACTTTCTTTATGAGGACTTTTATTTTTCTTTTGATGCCAAGTCTTAACAAACAGAGAGCAACTGAGTTTTGAGGCAACTGGCTAATCCAAGCCCCTGAGGATGTAACCAGCTCGCCTACAAACCTTACCTGAGCTTGAGATTTTTGAGCTAGACGGTGGAGTGCACCTGGGTTCAGTTGTTAGGGACACAAAAATATGAAGGTAGTAAGCTATCACTCAGAGAGAAGACAATGGCAGAGATCAAACCAATGGTCCAAACAACCAGCCCACTCTCCTGAGGGCAGGCAGAGAGGCAGCTCTGCAGTTGGAAACAGTTCTGGAAGTGCGTGAGAATGCAAGGAGGCTCAGAGGAGGAGGAACCAGGACTGATTTCTTGATGAAAGATAGTTTGAGTCAAACCCCATTTCCTATATCTATAGCTGTATTCAGGCTTACCCTTAATATTTGTGAGGCTGGAGCAAGAATCAATATGGAGACCCATAGATGATATGTCTAATATTTAAAAACTATAAACCAATCTAACAAACTGATAAGTAACATATCCTTCTACTTTGAGAATTAGAGCATCACAATAATCTAAAACTCCAAGTCTGAATTTAGAGTGCTTGGATTCCTGGTAGTTCCACAGAAGATATAGGGAAGGCCAGCCCATATAGCTCATGGGCCCAGACCAGCCCCTTTCTTCTCTCTCTCATCTCTACTCTATCCTACACTTTTGGGAGTTCTGTTGTACTTGGGGGGACATTCCAATGCATACATATAGCTAAGCCCTTTTCCTACAAACAGTGCCCCTTTGGCCACTCCTCAGGCCTAGAAGTGAACTCACCAGCTATTGGGGATTTGAAATCCTGGTACCTGGAGCACCAAATCAAAGGGGTGCTTGTTGCTTCAGCTTCCCAAACTCTTGTCCCTAAGGAGAGAAATGATCTTAGAGAGCTAGAGCAATACTGTCTAAAGCCCAGGATGAGGCAGGGGCCCTATCTCCCATGCATACATAATACTGGCTGAAATTGTTAATCCCAGTCACATAGAGTTCTTTATATCTTTGTATCTTCACAATTTTTCATATCTTTTCAAGAGCATTTCTGTTGACTTTCATAGGATACCTCAACTGCCAACATTGAAAAAGAGAAAAATTAGTAAAATCTTAAAATAACGGTAAATATTTCTTCTCATTTTTAAAACCTGCTCTGGGGAGCATTAGGAGTCATGGAAAACATTAATTTCTCTGATTTTCTATGCATTCACTTCCCACACATTCCTTATCAGCAATTTATTTTATCTTATACTATTTTATTTTACTTTAATGAGCTGTAACAACTATGGAGTGATTGTGTATAGAAGCAAGAGCTATCTTATTCATCCTTTCCCCATTTCATTGCTTAGGTAGGACCAGGCAGAATAGAATTTCAGGAAATATCTGTCCTCATAATCATGTAAATGGACAAAATTATTGCAGTTATGAGCCATAGAGCAACAAGAAATGTAAAGACTGCTAAAAATTAGCACAGACATTTTTGAACAAGGATGCACTTCTGTATTTTCTTGTTTTTGTGGCAAGAGAGTGGCTTCTTGGAATAAACCGAGCCATTCAATTATTTATTGCCTATGAATTTCACTTTTCGGAAGGAAGCATGCTTGGTGCATTGAGAGTAGTTTGGAATAGATGTCAGGGTGAAGAGGGCTAGTCATCACAAACCTAAAGGCATGCATAGAGGGGTCATTCTATCATTAGACCATGCTCATCTGCAGAGGTGAGCCAAGGGAAACAGACAGGCTGGGTTGTCAGTGAGCCTGGATGCCCTTTTATGGAGAAGTAAGAATGAAGGAGGCCAGTTCTCCCCTGGGCAAGCAGTGAAATAAGATATTTTAAATATCAGCTCTCTTGTAGCTTGATTATTGAGCACTTTCTAGGTGGCTAGTACTCACCAATGCTATGCTTAACACCAGAAGCATTGATATTGTTCAGAAAAAAAGGGAGCCAGATTAAAGGGGAGCAGATCTAGATCCCAGTTAGTGAGAGTTGATTTATGAAGAAAGTTGAATATAAGCCTTGAAATAAAATTTAACGAGGTAGTGGAGAGATGGACTAGTCCAAGTGGAGGGAGTCCATGATGTAAGAATGAAGTTTGAGTGAATATTTCAAATGTAGGTGGGAGTTTACTAGGCTCGTCTGCCTAGAACAGAGTGTGTTATAGGATGAAAGGGACTGGAATCCTATCATGAAAGTTCATGGTTTAAACTCAGTGTTTAGAGTGAACACTTCTTATTTTAATACCCTGACAGATCTGGATGCCTATTCTTATTTCATGGCCAAACACTTACATAGTATTTATTCCCCAAGCATTTAACAAATACTAAGTCATTTATACCTCATAACAATCCTATATAAGGACTTTCATAATCCCTGAGTTACTAATGAGGGCCAGAAATACAGGGAGATTAAGCCATCATTCTCATACATCACCACACATTGCAAATTAGAAGTTATACTTGATCCTCACATTTCCCTTTGCTTTCTGGCTGGTACCTGGAGTCCTTCCAATTGTACCTCAGTTCTTTTACATTGAAAGTCACCAAAATGACTCTTCGAGGGGTTTGCAAATTCTACCAGGTAAAGTAGTACCACTTTATTTTTTTATTGTTTAAAGTATTACAAATAGTAGTACATATGTTTCCTTCCCCTCCCCCATTGATCTCCTCCTGGCCTCCCCTACCCCCCAGCACATGCCCTCACCTGCCTCCCCCCAGTGTCTTGTATCCATTGGTTATGCTTTTATGCATGAATACCAGTCATTTAGTTGATCTCTTGCAACCCCCCACCCCCGCAACCTCCCCTCCCTTCCTGCTGTAGTCCGACAGTCTGTTCCATGCTTCTTTGCCTCTGTGTCTATTTTTATTTCCCCCATTTCTTTTCTGTAAAAAAAAAAATCTTGCCTCTGCATACTAGAAATAAACATATGAGAACAAGAAATGTTTGATCCCAATTTCAATGTCCAATAGTTCTGAGTCCCAGTTTTAATGTCAAGCTGTTCCTTATTTGTACATGTCAGCAATGATATCTGGATGGTGGACATCTGCATTGCCAGCACTTTAAATTCTTAAGTGTCATAGCTCAGCATGAAAGAAGCCGTAGGGACACAATGAATGGGTGGTGAGGAGAGGCGCTAATTGGGAGACAAGGATGTGAACATGCGAATGGGCAGATCTAGAGTGACACAGACTAACTTAGCTCACCTCATAGCTGTACTCGGTATTGCACTGGGTACAGGAAATCAGACATTACACTATTATTGGCTTTGTAACACCAGAGGACCCTAATGAAAGGGATAGTTTAGGATAATCAGCAAGTTTGTGCACTTCATGAAGAGACTTGAACCAGCCAAGATTGAGGCAATATTCTATGTGAAAATAGGCAATGGTGACAGAAAACCATGGGAAGTGGTTTGTGACCTAATATAGGGGTTAATCTAACTTGAACTGAGTCTACACCATGAAAAGTGAATCAATACTTCTTGAACCAGAGTATGTATGTACCTGTTTTATGTAGACTTTCTGGTCTGATTCTACTGTCCTCACAACTATGTAAATGGACAGGATTATTGCTCAACAGAACTCTTTCCCTCTAGGCTGAAGGCTATGAACAGGTGGTAATTACTTTGAACTTACTGGGAAAAAAAACATTTCTTAACTAGTTTAGAATATCACTTGATCCTAATATAGCATTATTAAACATTTAGTAAATTCATGGGATCTTTTAAATTGGGAGTCCTGAAGTATTTTTTTCTGCCTGTCTTCAATTAGTCCTTAATATTTCCTCCCCCTTTCTTCTTCTTCTGTGCCCTATTGTCCACCGAAGTTCTCTTTCACAGATTTTAAATAATTGAAAATTCTGTCTTTGTTGGTCTCAGGTCATACCTTTCCAAAGAACATAGCAGCCCCAAATGAAGAGAAATCTTGGCTTTTATGTTTCCAAAGCACCTTTTAGATCTCAGATAGTGCTCCTGGCATTAGTATGTTTGTAAGATTTTTAAAAAATCAGAGATAAAAATTATTCCATGTAGGTTTCTTGCTTGACTTCTAGCTGCAAATCCTGTTCTAAAATGGACTCTTGAATGCTCTCTTTGGTTTCTCTGTTCTTTATCATGAGAAACATCAATACTAGGAAAAGATCATGTTGCATGTACATATGGGTAAGCGCCTCCTCACACATGCCCCAGTGTAACCATTGCAGAGCCTTGCTTCTCATAAAATTGTGAACTGGCCTTTCACTTGGACAAAAAATCACTTCTATGGGAGAAAGGTTGTGCACCATTTTCTGCCTGCCTATTGTCCCCTAGCTTGCCCCCATCATGTCACCTTGACTGAGGGATGGAAGTAGTAAAACAAGGCTGAGGGGCCTTCCCTCCCTGCACACAAGCTGCCTGAAGTCTGGATGGAGTCGCCTATTAAATTTCTTTTTGCAGTACTGAGTGCTTATTAACAAAAAGGGCTAGTTGACTGCAGATCATGTTTCCCTAGGAATTTTGTAGAGGGAGGCCAAGCAAATAATTGCTGGGGCATCTTTGTGCAGATGGTTATATGCACAAACTGTTTTGCTGGAATCCTATTTTTAAATTGGTTAAAAATCAATTGGCTAACTATTTCATCATGACTGAAAGTTACCAGAAATTTGTTGAAAAGAAATTTCCTTTTTGAAGTTGAGGGGTATGAATCCCTGAATAGAGTTAATTGGCTTAGTTCCTCACATTTGGAATAAACACAATATAATGTCTACAATTTAGCTTTGATTTCTACATGTCATCCAATTGATGGAAAAGCTATTCACCAAGCCAGGGAAGATTTGCCATGTTTGAGATTCTAAACTATTATTATTAAGACTTGTTAAAACTACCATGAATATCAGTTCCACCCAATGATGCCAAGAGTTTTCTCTTAGTACATTATTTCTCATATAGAATTAATTGTACCTTCCAAGAAATACATGCCGTTACATTTCTTTTTAAGTTTACCACTAGACTTCCTGCTTTTAGGGCAAGGTTTGAAAGACTCTATCTGATTTAAATATCTTATAGTACAGCTGAGGTTTGAAGTGCATCTGACCTTCATATATTGACACTCTCAAAGTTAAACATTACTTGTTTCATTGTACTCCTGAAATTTGAAACTTTAATTCCTTAGAACAATATTAATTTAAGCTGTTGTATGTCTTATGCCCGAAATAGGATCCCATATCACCATTAAACAGGCCACTTTCCTCTGGAGCCAAAGTCTCTCACATGCGCATGGGCACTGCGACTCTCTGAGAGAGAAAGACTTCTCATAGAATCCTTTCATGGCGAAACATTTTGAAGGACCACTGTCCCAGGAAACAGACTTTGGCAAATGTTGACTTCATATAAATTTACTCTTCTTTATAAGAGGAAATGCGGTGTATGAGAAAAGGGGTCAGAGGAAAACATGCAGGATGTCAGGGAAATGCATCAGAAAGAGTGATGAAGCCTGGCTGGTGTGGCTCAGTTGGTTGGAGCAGCATCCCTCACACCAAAAGGTGGCAGGTTTGATTCCCAGTCAGAACAAATATCCAGAGTGCATCCAGAGACGAGACAACCGATTTGTTTCTCACATCAATGTTTTTCATCTATCTATCTATCTATCTATCTATCTATCTATCTATCTATCTATCTCTCCATCTCCTCCTCCACCCCCCCCCCTCTAAAATCAATATAAGAAAAATAGAAAGAAAGGCTGAGTGAAGAACTTAGGTAACTAACTTCACTTGTTTTATATTTTTGCCTATTCTGCAATTAAGCCCCCAAAAAAGTTATCTACAAAGGCCACTTATTATCATCAGGGCTCATGTGAGCCAGAATCATGCCTAACAGAGACCCTTCTTGATTTGTAGCAGAGGAAATAGCGGGATGTAGGCCAGATTCCATTTCCCTGCGCTCATAAGCTATTTTACTTAAAGCCTGCGTGAACAGCTCATGAATAGCTGGCAGCCAAATTTGGACCATTTAAAATATTATTACATTGTCCAGCATAATGATAGTAATAACCTTGTAATGAATGTGTAGAGCTAGGCCTTGTACAAAACCCAGAATGAGCCACACTCTTTGCCTGTGCACAGTGAGTACCAAGAGGCCTTCCATTTCCCCATGGGGGCAGTCACTGTTGAAAAAGGAGGTGATCACTTTTTTTCTGACATTTTGGCCTTTGGCCATGAATATTGAGAGCTGTTGTCCTCTGAGGCTACCCATTTCCTTCTCCAGAAGCCTTTAATGCTTCCAGTAAGTATACTCTCTTGTAACCCATGCAACATGAAATAATGTCAATGGTCCATTCCATAAAATATTCCTCAAACAGATTAGATTCAATAATGTTGATGTAAGAGCTTCAGTTAATTCCATTGAATTTAAAATAATCTACCACAGGTTTTTATCTCTATATATAGAAACTTGCATTCACTCATCTAAACTCTGGCATCTGGCAGTCACACCTGGACAGCTAATTTCTTTCATTTCGAACCTCTTCTTATTTTTTTTAATTGGCAGGTAGACAATCTATTGATCTGTAATAAGGATTTAAAATGGGTTTCAAGAAATTAAACCAGTGTAAAATAATATCTAGTTAAAAATGTTTGGAGATAATGAAGATAAAAGGAGATGAAAAGGAAGGGGTAGGACAGAGATAAAATAATAGGAGAGAGACAGAACAGTTGACTTTGGAGCAACAGATATTAAAATTAAGCTAATATTTACACATGATGCTATTCTTTGATATTATAGCTTTTAAAATAATTATGTGAGGCAATAAGAGATATAGAATAGCTATGAACAAGTTAATTGGCTCTGTTTGAATTTCATGGATTTGCATGCTGAGTATCCCTTAATGCTGTGTCTCTGGGAACACCCATCATTCTACAGCAATGGTGAGCCTCTATCCAGTCTCCAAGTAAGGCCATAAAAGAATTGGGCTGTTACAGTAAAAGTTAACACCAAACCATTGAATTAGTCTTAAAAAAAAGTTTTGATATTTGCTTGCAGGATTGAAGAAGTGACTGAAAAGAGACATGGCATATACAATCAATCACTTGAACATTTTCTTATGTTTCCAACTTTGTTTCAGAATTGCATAGGTATGCAGAAGGGCTCTGCACCTTAGAGATTCTCACATCAGGAATTGGGATATTTGCAAAGTGACTCTTTTCAAATGCATGTTTCATGAAAGCCCCGAAATCCTCAAACCTTCTCACCACTTCGGCCCTTGAGAACAAGGTTCATACCAGATCTCAGCCTCTGGGCAGTGTGCCAAAAGCCTAGACCTTAAGGTCATCGAAAAATTACTCATGGTCCTTAAAATGATGTAATTTCACCAGTTTGAACATGTCTATCCTCCTTCCTCATTTTTGCTGGATCATTCAGCAGTGTCAGCTGTCAATAATTTACTCTCACTGATTGAATTCATAAAAGTCTGCTTTTGAAGGAAGGACATTTGGGTTACAAATGAGAGATAGACTTAGTCATCCTGCAGAGGGACTGTGCTATATGCAGATTTGGCTCCTCACTGCCTTGCTGAGCCACAGCATTTCAGCTGGGAGCTGCAGTGTGTGACCAGGGAAATCTGACCCCTGGACTTTCTGCTGGCTTGTTTTTACTGTGGGCCAGTAGGATAAGAGGGGTGTCACACGATGCAGCATGGACAGCACAGAGTGAGGAGAAGCAGCTAAAGTCATGCATAGCCTCCATCAGCCCCCAGACCCTTTATTTATTCACAAGCTTCAGCAATGTCCCAAACAGAAAAATAAAACAAAATAAAACAAACAAAAATATAACAGGACAGAATGGTGACACAATCCAAAGGTTTTTTTGAGGACTGACTTTTTTTTTACCTTTCTTATCAGGAAAGAATAGTTTGCAGCTGCCTCTTACTATTTTTTAACATGCATGCTGACTCTCCAATGCTTTTGAGGAACTTGTTTGTCTTTCTGGATACTTTAGGAAGTTATCTCTCTCAGCTCACCTAGAGTTGATCTTATTAATAAAAGAATGACTTTACAGAAAAGAGTTTCTAAAATTATAGTTCAACTCAGAATTGCAAGAGTTGGCTTTTTCAGCCCAAAGATAAATTTCTTAAGCATTAAGCTTATTTTATCAAGCATTACACCTGACATTCTCTCATAAATTTTGCATATATTTTAACTTATTTTAATATTGTGCGGGCTTGGTTTATAATATTCTTACTGCCTTTACCAAAATTGAGTCTTAGTCATATATTAGTTACAGGGATGTTTAACCCTTCCCAAATATCACTCCACTTAAAAGAACATGGGCTAAGTTTTCTCTTGAGTTTGCTTACTTTTTTGCTTATCTGCCATGCACTTTGTCTATGTTGGAACTAGCCAACCCGTTGTTGTCTTACTCTTATAAGAATGCAAATATATTTTGACAAGGTCGCTATTGAAAACACCTTTTAAGTAACTTGTATATCACTTTCCTGGTTATAATCAACATCATAATCTGGTCAGGTAGATTAGTTTTAGAAGGTTGCAGAAGATAGCAGCATGCACTGCTTACAGGGATCACTGTCCCAGATTTCACTTTGGGAAGACATATAGAGCAACATGAATGGGAGATGGTTGTTCAACTAGCTACATTTTCTAGGGGCACATTTTTACTTTGCTTCATAACACAGGCAAACTAAAGGGGTTTGCCACTTGGGGTGCTCTAATAAAAAACAAGATGTGGCTGTCACAAAGTAGTTTTATTTACTTTCAGAAAGAACAGGAGATAGGATTCATATCCAAAGCTCTGCCTCCCCTGAAGGAAGCTTAGCCATCACTTATTCACTATTTTGTCACTTGTTTGCTGAATTCTTCTCTGCTATTGGCTACACTTATTTGGTTGAGTTCCTATCAGTTCATCCTGCTTATAGCTGCTTCTGCCAATACTGTGCTACATTTTAATATTTAGCAAGAATAGCATTTAATAAGAGTAACCTAGACCTGAAGTCCCTTGTCCTATCTAACATTAGTACTAAATCTGCACAAACACCTGGCTCAACTGGTATGACTGAATTGGCAGGTCAATCAATTCAAACGAATGATCAATTCAGTGAGAAAGCATGAACTCGAGTGTTACAATAGATTGACCAGCCTACTCCATCCAAATGACAGGCTGGTTTGGAAACACAAAAGGCATAACTTAAGATAGTTGTACAATGATTCTTTTAAATGGTACATAACAGTTCCCATAATGAGTTGATATGGTGAGTTTGGTGCTTATAAATTAATCAAACTCAAGAGAATTAAAGAATAATACTGGCATGTTGAGATTGTCTCATCAAGGGTCAAAACCAAAGAGCTCAAAATGGGGAGTCCATATTCATGTAACCTTATTAAAACAATGTTATATATCAGCTCACACCTGTCGCAATGGCTATTATAAAAAAGACAACAAAGAATAAGTGTTGGCAAAGATATGGAGGAAAAGGAACCCACGGGCACTGCTGGTGGGATTGTAAACTGTGGCACAGCCACTATGAAAAACAGTATGGAGTTCCTCAAAAAATTAAAAATAGAACCACAACATGACCCAGCAATCCCACTTCTGAGTATTTAGCAAAAGGAATAAAAAACACTAATTGGAAAACATATATTCCCCCTTAGGTTTATTGGTTTATTACAGCGTTATTTACAATAGCCAAGATACAGAAGCAACCAAGGTGTCCATTGATAAATGAATGGATAAATAGGATGTGGTATGCGTGTGCGTGTGCATGTGTGTGTGTATGTGTGTGTGTGTGTGTGTGTGTGTGTGTGTGTAATGGATTATTACTCAGCCATAAAAATGAAATCTTGCCATTTGTAATAACATGGATGGACCTAGAGAGTATTATGCTAAGTAAAATAAGTCAAACAGAGAAGACAAATACCATATGATTTTACTTATATGTGGAACCTAAAATAAATAAAAACAAACTCATAGATACAGAGAACAAATTGATGGTTGCCAGATGGGAGGAGGATGAAGGATGGGTAAAAAGGTGAAGAATATTAAGAAGTACAAACTTCCAATTATAAAATTAGGGATGTAAAGTGCAGCATAGGGTATCCTATATAATAAAAGGCTAATATGCAAATTAACTGAACAACAGAAAGACTGGTCACTATGATGCACACTGACCACCAAGCGGCAGATGCTCAATGCAGGCTCATGGCTGGTGAGCACAGCAGTGGTGGCTGGAGCCTCTCCTGCCTTTGCAGCAGCACTAAGGATGTCTGATTGCTAGCTTAGGCCCTCTCCCTGTTGTGGGAGCAGGCCTAAGCTGGCAGTTGCACAGCCCCTGAGGGCTCCTGAGACTGCAAGAGGGCGCAGGCTTGGCTGAGGGCCACCCCCCAACCCAGTGCAGAGATTTGTGCATTGGGCCTCTAGTATAGTTAATAATATTGTAATAATTTTGTATGGTGTCAAATGGATACTAGACTTGTGTGGTCATTTTGTAATGTATGGAATTATCTAATAACTATGTTGTACTCTGGAAACTAATAAATATTTATGTAAACTATAATTGAAAAATAAAGTTTAAAACATAAATTAATAAAAGTGGAGTAAGAGATTTAAGTTAAAAAAACAACAACAACAACAACCAACCTGTTAATAAGAAAACTACTGAGCACTAAATACATATCAGGCATAGTCCTAAGGGCTTTATAGTAATTATTTCATGTCACTCTCACAACAAAATATAAGAGAGTTTGAATGAGGAAGAGGTGAGAGGACAAAATGTAAATGATACAAAAAAAACTCGGTAATCAAGATAAGTAATATTGTAATAATTTTTAAAAAATAAAGACACATAAATTCCATGAAGGATGAAGTATCAAAATGTTGAGTAAAGACAGGCTATGGTTTGTTGCTTGATAACCCTGCATTTTTGTGCAATGGGAATAATCATTTCTAATTAGCTTGAGGTTCTGGGGAATGGGGCCATTGTGTCCTTTTCTGGGTGGGTTTCATGAGGGTTGACAATGGTGAGCTAATAGACTGGAGAATGTAGAGCTTTAAATAGCCTCATGGTTTTTTCTTGTAAAACATTCATTAACTATTTTTTCCATTTGATTTAAAATCTGCAAGGTTATTTTATAAGTGTATATAGAGGCACACATTTTTGTTGTTTCAGGATGAAATATGATTTGGTACCACATCCAGTGTAGATATTCCCCTGTTTTTAAAATGAAGACCCTGAGAATCCAGAGATGTTAACAAAATTGTCTGAGTTTGCACTGCTAGGAAGAGGCAGAGCCCAATTTCCAACTCAAGTAGTCTAACTCTCAAGTTAACCGCTCTCTTAATCACTTTGCTCTCTTGGAAATAACAACAGTCAATTAACCAGAAAATCCAACTATCGTGCACACGTTATTCTCTGGGCACTCCTGTTACTAAGATGTTGCTCAGCTATATCCTCAACATTTAAAACTTTCATTTG
Organism: Antrozous pallidus; assembly: GCA_027563665.1. NCBI lineage: Eukaryota > Metazoa > Chordata > Mammalia > Chiroptera > Vespertilionidae > Antrozous > Antrozous pallidus. Next base: position 38,004,317 of record CM050523.1, read on the forward strand.
CTCTTTATTTTATTTTTCCCCCTCACCATTTATTCCCTTTGTACCCTCTTTTACCTTCACCTCCCCTTCAATCACCACATTGTTGTCCATATCTATGAGTTCTTTCTCTCTTTTGCTCAATCCCTCCACACTCCCCAACATTCCTCTTCTACCAAAGCTGTCTGCCTGCTTCCTATCTATGCGTTTGTCTCTATTTTGCTTATTAGTACGGTTTGCCCATTAAATTCATACAAATTGTTCTAAGAAAGAAATCAGACTCTTTATAAATAGTATCATGCAAATCTATTCATAGTATTGGGAGGTAGGTCTGAATACTGTGTTTGAGGGCACTGCCATTAAATAAATATGTAAATAAACAGTCTTTTGAATGGAAGACCATGAATAATCTGCCTATGAGGGTACAGAAGGGGCATTAGGAAGCAGTAGTACCTGCTGATCATTTTGCTGGATGTGATCTAAGAGACCAGCACATTAGGCCATGATGTTGAAATCATACTTTGTTTATTTTAAAGGCTGACAAAAGCATATATCTGGACATGCATATCTTTTTGGCTCAGCCATGAGACTCATATTTATTTTGCTTCTGCAAGCTGGTTCTTCTTGAGGCCTGGGGAAAAGTGGTTTACTTTGAGCCACAATCTGATAAGTGTACATGTTTCTTTTACTTTGTCTTAGTGAGTGGACAGAGTCTGAACAAAGGGAGAGCATAATGTTGATGTATATGGAAATGGAAATGATGATGAAGAAGATGAGGAGGAGGTGTCTGTGAAACTCTGAGGAAATTTAAGTATAATTCAGGGTGGCAAAAAAAAATCACACAACAGCCCTGAGAATTCATCTCTAAGCCTCCCTAAAATATACTACAAATCGCTGAAGAGGAAATGAGGCACTTGCCTTATCTATTCTTCCTCTTTATTTTTATTTTGCTGTTTTGTATTTAAAAGTACAAATTTATTCTCTCCATAACTACTGTTATTAATCTACAGATCCATTTACTCACTGACACATTCAATGAAATTCTTTGAGACTTTGTATATACTAGACTATCTATGAGGTGCTGAAGAAACAGGTGAAAATACATGGTTCCTGCCCTCAGGAAGTTTATAATATAATTGGGAAAGAGATATGTTGGCAAGTATTTGTAGTGACAATAATGCGTGCCAATATAAAATGCTGTGGGGTCATGCCACAGCCTAAGAGAATCTGCTGAGAAGATGAGGGAAGGCTCTAGAAGGGGACTGTAGCGGGTTGTCAAATAATATCATTTTGTTCAACATCATTTTGTTATAACATTGATTAGATACTAAAGGAACTACACTCTTGTTTATATCAATTATCCTATGGTAAAATTGGTTTCATTATACCTTGTTTTCCTTAAAAATCAAAGAACCTATAGATGGTTATGTGAGGACTTAATGTACATTTAAACTCAGCCTTAAGAGAATAAATATAAGTCTTCTAACTGAGTGATGAGAAGGCCTTGTATATTAAGGCAAAAACACAGAGGCCAAAGAGACATGGCATGTTATTGGAATGAGTAATTCAGTGTTGCTGGGTCATGAAGTGACAAGGTAAGATTTAGGAAGCAGATGGCAGAGCTAGACAGAAACCAGACCCTAATAAGTATGCAGTGTTGCTATTAATCAATGGAGTTTAGCTTTTACCTTGAATAAAGTGGGCAACAGTTGAAGAGTTATGCCAGTAGAGTAATATGATCAGATCTAAATGGTGAAAGACCATCAGATGTTATATAGAGCATAAATTAAAGGGATAAATGTGTCAATGTTCTAGGCTTTTTTCTTCTTTTTCTAGAACCTCCATCTTCTTCCTTAAAATAAAGCTTCATAATGAATGTGTATTTGGGTATTTCAAAATTGACATACATGCTATAATTTGATGTAAAAACATCTATTTGTGAATCATGACTCTGATAATCTTACACACATTTGCAAATTGTAATCTGTTTTGCCATAGGTGATCAGTTCAGTAGAATAAAGCTCAGTTTGGTGTTTTGAGTGTATCAAGAAAAAAAAAGATCATGTAGCCAAAAGACCAGCCAAGTGCATTTTGACTTCAGAGAAGGGAGTATGTGCTTATTGCTGCAAATAGGACCATCTTGTGGTTATATAATTCTGTGAGATCCACACATTAACATTCATATCCTTAAGAAAAAGCTTCTTTTTAGGCAGAAGTACTCCGTGGGCAGTAAATAACCCTTGATCTTCTACTAACCAGCAATTAGTCCTGCTTGTCAATTACATCACTCACAGTATCTTAGTACAGCTTGGGTCGTTTTTTAATGTATTTATTATCATAGGTTCAAAGCCTGATTTCTCCCTGTTAACATACAGTATAGATAAGGCGAGAGAGCACAGCAAAGACCACTCATTTCTTCTGTGGTCATTATAGACTTTTACTCAAAAGAAAAATCACTCCTCTCTTTTCTGGGCAATGCTGTTCTAGGAGTCTGTACTGAAATAAAATTCCAATGCAAAGCCTGTGTCAAAATGCTGAATCCGGAAGAATTTGGCATAAATAAGACATGGAGTTAGCTGACATGAGATATTGCATTTATTCCATTGTTGGTGAGGACAAAAACTGGGCCACTATTGTCACAGGTGAAAAGTGTTTTCAAAGTCTGCTCTGGCGCTTGTGAGATAAGGGCCGCCTTAGTCTGAATAACCTGAACAAGATTTATACACATCACTGCAATGGACTCTGGTGTGCAGTATGTCCTTGCTCGCCAGGATTCACAGTATAAAGGCAGTGGAACTACAAACAACCTTTGGGGAAGTGCTAGGAGGCCACTTAGAAGATAACAGATTCTCTCCACCTACTCCTGTTTGGGGATAGGTAGCAAGCCCTCTCCTGACCAAGAATAGCCCTAAGATGCTGTTATGATTTTTAGTAAGGAACTTATATCAGCTGGGGAAACTTTTTTTAGTTGATAATGCTTAAAGCAAATTAAATAAACCAGAGTTCTGTTGCCATGCTCTCTAGAAGAGTAAGATGCTTTGAAAAAGAAAATGACAGAATCAAGTGAGGGTCTTTAGTGTGGAGCTGTTAAAATCCACCAATGCGACACAACCGCAATGAAAGACAGCCTTTGTGGAGAGTTGGGACTCATCCCCGCCTAGTGTGTGTTTTCACTGCACAGGGGTCCGCTCTCACATGCTCTCACTCGGGGACAATTCGGCTGGTGCCTGTGCTCCCAGGGACTGAGCTATTCTCAAGTCCCTTTATGGTCCATGCAGAAATTATCTGTACTTCCAAGCCATCCAATACAGCGCGTGGGTGCAGTGGCTGCTTTCCAGTGAGCTGAAAAGCTCTCATGACTTGGCATAGAGTCTTTCCCTGGGCCCTTCAGTAATGGCATTTCACTTAATACAATATGCCCCTAACTGAGTTTTAGTGATTTCAAATGAATTTAGTCTCCTTATCAATATCCTCTATTTGCTGGTGTGCTTGCTCTTCAGCGTGCTGTGCCAATAAATCCCGCACATGTGCTGCCTCCTCCCCTCTCAATTGTGTGGCCTCTCTCCTAGGAAAGCAAACACCAGGCAGCAAAAAAGGAGGCTCTGGGAGAACGTGTTTGTATCATAAATGTAAATATCAATAAACTCAGAAGGATGACAAGGGCATGCTCTCAAGAGAGTTGGCCATGTTGTTGGCTGTTTCACACAGGAGATGCTGGAACGCTGGGAAGCCTGTGTTGTTTGCTCCCAGCCGTAAAAGGACATATCAACATTTGAATCCAGAAAAATTGTCAACCTGTTCAGAAACAGAACTCCATGAGTTCCATCACAGGGTGAGGCAACCCAATCCTAGGAAGTTTGACCAAGGGTAGCTGTGGATTCTACAGGACCCGTCTGTAGAAATCAGGAGCAGGTTGTAATTGATAAACAGAAAGGTTTTGGTGTGTTCCAAATTGAAAGTCTCTTAGGAAACCTGTCCTACTCTGCTTTTTTGTTTTGTTTTGTTTTGTCTTTATTTTTTAAATTGAGCATGCTTTTTTCTCTTTTTTTCTTTCAGATAAACTTGTTTTGTTTTGAGATGACTGTAGATTCACGTGTACTTATAAGAAATAATATGAGACCATGTGCACTTCTTCCTCAGTTTCCCCCAATGGTGACATCTTGTTAAGCTATAGTACAACATGATAACCGGGATATTGATATTCAGTCCAGATACAGAAGTTTCCATTAACAGGACTATCCCTAATATTGCTCTTTTGTAGCCACACTCACTTACTTTTCATCCCCACATCTCCTTTGCCCCTGAAAATCATTATTCTTTTTCGCTTTCTTTTCTTCTGTTGTTACCAGAATGTTATACATGTGGAATTATGGATTTTGTTATTCAGAATAATTCTGTCAAGATTCATCTCCATATTTATCAGTTGATTTTTCTGTTTCAATTGCTAACTAGTATTTTGTGGTGTGGATGTACCACAATTTGTTGAACCATTCACCTGATGAAGTATATCAAGGTTTTGTATAGTTTGGGGCTATTACAAACAATACTATAAATATATCTGTACAAGTTTATGTGTGAACATAAATTTTTGTTTCTCTAAGATAAATATCCAGAAGTGTAATTTCTGGGTAATAGGTAGTTTATGTTTAGATTTTAAAAAAAAACAGCCAAACTGTTTTTCATGGTGGCTGTGCCATTGCTATCCATTCTCTCCAGCAGTGTATGAGCACAGTTTCTTCATATCTTCTCTAATATTTGGTGCTACAATTGTTTTTTATTTTAACTCTTCTAATTTGTGTATAGCAATAACTCATTGTGGTTTAATTTCCATCTCCCTAATAGTTAATAAATATATTTTCTGTGTTTGTTTTCTACCTTTAAAGTGCCTTTTTCTTTTTTTCCTCTAAAATAATCTTATTTAATGTTGAGTTTTGAGAATTTTTTAAATACCCCAGATATTAGTCCTTTTTTATATAGGTGGTTTGTAGTATGTTCTCTCTATCTGAGCTTGCCTCTTCATCTTTTTTAAAGAGTCCTTCACTGAAGAATTTTATTTTTGATAAAGTCTAATTAAATTCATTTTTGCTTATATGGACAGTGATTTTGCCATCAAAAGTCTTTACTTATTCCTAGATCCTGAAGATTTTCTGCTATGTTTCTTTATCAAATGTTATCATTTTACATAAATTCTAAGATACATTTACACTTATATTTTATATAAGGTATGACACATTGGTTGAGGCATAGCTTCTACAATGATTTTCCAGTTGTCTCAGCACCATTTCTTGAAAAGGCTACCTTGCCACCACTGGAGGATTTTGCGGAAAATCAGCTGGGACTTCTGGTTTCTAGGACATCGTGTCAGGATCTTCAAAGTCACCACTCTGTCCTAACAAATCTGAACAGGCTGGAAATCAATAAATCTTCTTAGATCTATCAGCAAAGGGGGGTTGCAGGGCCAACTGTTACCCCAAAGTTAGAGAGACAGACTAGTGGTTCTAGAGATTCACAGCTTACTAGGGCAGAAACCACTGTGTGGACCAGTGCCAGTGTATGTGAATTTGAACACTGACAACAAATTGCTGGAGGCTCCATGTGGACAACTCTGAGTTAAAACCCCCAAAGACCCGGCCATGAGGGACCCTCACACACATTTGTGAATTTTACCCCAAGAGTTCACAGTAAATATCCAAGGAAAATCCTCTCAAGCTTCAGGCAGGTGCAGGGGAAAAGGAGCATTTTTGAAAAATATCAGAGTTCTGTTCTTTTTTTTTTCCTTCACTAGTTCCCCCTATTACAGATGTCTCCCATTCCTCTCCTTTGCTTCCTTCCCTCCTGCCCACAACCCCGCTAGGCCTTTTCCATATTAGTGTCTGTGTCCAAGGGCTATGCATATATGAATATGTATCCTTCGGTTGATGATTCTGTTCTTCTTAACAAAGCCCACCTTCTTTTGAAGCTATTTTCCCAGATACTATTGGGGTATTATATAAGCCTACCTGACCTGGGGGAAAAATACCTTTCTCCATTTCTTTCTAAGAGAAATACCAAATTCAGTTCAATCCGTACCTTGTAAGGAGAGAAAAAAAAAACCACTGAAAAGTACAGTTTCACAGCACATGGTCACCAAAAGACTGATACCTAATTATAGGTTTAAAAAATGCTTTCTCCACCCACTTACTGCTACATTACTGAAGGCTTATTCACTGCAGGTCGTTTTGCCCAGTACGTTATGTCCACCTTTCAATAGAAACCTACAAGGTACACTAAAAGGCAAAAAAAAAAAACCTAAAAAACAAACAAAAAAAAACACCACAGTTTGAAGTGATTGAGGACCAGAGTTTGATGTGGCAAAACTGTTGAAATTATCAAACCAGATTTTTTTAAAAAAACACTATAATTAATATGCTAAGGTCTTTAGTTTAAAAAATAGACAACATGCAAGAACAGATGGGTAATATGAACAGGGAGATGAAAATTCTAAGAAAGTATTAAAAAGAAATGCTAGAAATAAACATTGTAACAGAAATGAAGAATGCCTTTGATGGGCTCATTAGCAGTTTGTATGCGGCTGTGGAAGTAATTTGAGCTTGAAGATACCATGATAGACACTTCCAGATTTTGATGGTGGGGGGCGGGGGTGCATAGTGAGGTAGGAGAACCCAGCTCCCTATTCCACCACAAAGATTAACTATTGAAGAGCTATTTGTGAACGAAACAGCTCCAGGAAACCTCTGGAATCAACTTAAGACGTTTCAGCGGTACTAGGGAACAAAAAAATCTGAGAATAGTCACAGAATATGTTAAAGCTATAACAGAGTGATGTTAACTACTTAGCTTCATAAAAGTTAAGCAAAAGTTAAAAGACAAGTACTAAAAATAGCTATAGCTTCAACAATTTGTTAATGGATGCACAATATAAAAAGATGTAACTAGTGACATCAAAAATAATGGGAGATAAAAGGATAGAGTTTTTATATGGAATTGAAGTTAAGTTTCTAGCAGCATAAAATAAAGCGTTGCATATGTAGGGTGTTTTATGTAAGTCTCTTGGGAAATGCAAAGCAAAAAAATCTACAATAGATACACAAAAGAAAAAGAGAAGGGAATCAGAGCATATTGCTATGGAAACTCATCAATTTACAAAGGAAGGTTGCAAGAAAGTAGAAAAGAAAAATGGAACTATAAAAATAGCCAGAAAACAATTAATAATATCTTATTAATTAGTCCTTACTTATCAATAATTACTCAAAATATTAATGGATTTAATTCTTCATTCAAAATGTATAGAGTGGCTGGATTAAAAAACAAAAACAAGCCAACAGAAACCAAACTATATGCTGCCTACATGAAATTTACTTTAGCCTTCAGGACACAGATGAGCTGAAAGTGAAGACATGCAAAAGATATTTGATGCAAGCAGAACCAAAAGAAAGCAGAGATAGCTCTTCTTATATCACACAAAATGGACTTTACATTCAAAACTGTAATAAGACAAAGTTGGTTATTATATAACTAGAGGCCCAGTGCACAACATTCCTGCACTGGGGGATGAGGATCCCACAACCCAGCCTGCACCCTCATGAGGGGAGCAGGTCTAAGCCGGGTGGAGGACATCTCCCAGGGGTCCTTTAGCACTGTTGTGGAGCTGGGAGAGGTCCCTGCCAGAGCTGCTGCAGTCACCAGCTATGAGCCTGGCTTCTGGCTGAGAGGCCCTCCCCGTGTGGGAGCACACCGCATTGAGCGTCTACCCCCTGGTGGTCAGTGCATTTTATAATGACTGGTCATTCCCCTGTTTGATCAATTTGCATATTAGGGTTTCATTATATAGGATAAGTAGATCAATTCATCAAGATATAACAATGATAAATATATATGGACCCAACATTGGAACACTTAAATATATTAAGCAAATACAGATATGAAGGACAAATAAATAATGTAATAATAGTAGGGGATTTTAATACCCAACTTTCAACAATTGATAGACCATTACAACAGAAAATAAAAAAGGAAATGTTGGAATTTGAACCATGCTTTAGATAAATAGTCTGCGAGATATACAGAGAACATTTCATTCAACTGCAACATAATACCCAATCTTCTTAAGCATACCCAGAACATTCTTGAAAATGTAGATAGTGGGGGTGGTTATGCATCCCGCGACTGGGCATGTATGGGAACGCTTTCAACTTTCTTTCAATTTTTCTGTAAATCTAAAACTGATCTAGAAAACACTGTTTATTATTTTTAAAAATAAAATTAATCTTTAATCAGTTGGGTATATGGGTATGGGTATATTTCTTGGTTATCTATCCACCTATGTGTCTATTCTTCCACCAATACTTAAGTCTTGATTACTGTAGCTACATGATGAGTCTTACAATCAGGTAGAATAATTTCTTCTACTGTATTAATTTTCAAAATTCTTTTAGCTATTCTAGTTAGCAACTTTCTTCTGGCCCCCCTGATTTTTAATGATAAATCCTATCATACAAATATTATTTTTCCTTCATAGGCGTACGATACTTTCAAGGTATTTTTCTTGAATTGAAGTTTTCAGAAGTTTTATTATGTGATTTAGTATAAATTCCCTAGGGTTTCTCATATGTGGGCTTGCATAGATGTTTGCATCTGCTGCTGTATATTTTTTGCCAAATTTGCAAAATGATCAGCCAATATTTCTCAGAAAAGTTTTTAGCCTCACTCTTTTTCCTCTCCTTCTGAGACTCTGATGACATCAAAGTTAGATATTCTGTTAGAGTTCTACAGATCCCTAAACTCTGCTCATTTTACATTTTAGTTTACTTTGTCTTTTTTCAGATGGAGTCAATTATAATTGTCCTATCTTTAAATTTACTGAGTCTTACCTTTGTTCCTTTCATTCTGTTGTTGAATCGAGTTTTTATTTCAATCATATTTTTTAGATTTAAAATTTCCACCTTGTTCTTTTTTATATCCTATAATATTTTACCAAGACTTTCTGGATTTTTTGGCTGTGCCTTTATCTTTTCATTGTTTCATTTGTGTATTTGTATTTGTAATTGCTCACTGAAGCATTTTTATGATAATTGCTTTAAAACCTGTCAAATAATTCTAAAACTTCTATCACCTCTGTGTTGGCATCTATTTATTATCTTTTTCATTCAATTTGATATCTTCAGGTTTCTTAATATGATGAGTGATTTTCAATGGAATCTTTGACATTTGGTTGTTATATTCTGAGAGCTGACATTTTATTTAAATCTTCTCTTTTAGCTGACTTCCTCTGGCACTGCTACAGCAGGGAAGTGGGAGTGTAACCTCATTACTGCCAGGATTGGATAGAAATCCAGATTCCCCACTTGTCTTTCTTTGACATCCAAAGTGGATAGTATTCTTATTACTGCTGAGTGTGAATACTAGTTCTGGATTTCCACTAGGCCTCACCTGATACCTTCTGGGGGAAAGGGTTGGCATGCCTCCATACAGACTCCCATATGGTTTCCACAGACACAGGTCAGGTAGTAGGGGGAGTGGAGATACTTATTTCTGGATGGAAGTCATGACTTTATACTGTGTCTGCACTGATGCCTCTCCATTGGTGAAATGAAAAGTGGTTGGAAGTCTCCTTACCTCAAAATATGTGTGGGATTCCAGGCCATGTGGTCTCCACTGATACCACTTTGGGAGGGGAATTGTTAGTCTCCAGTGAGAAGTAAGTCCCATCTCCCAATTTAGCTATTTCTGGCCTTGGTGGGGCAGGGCCATGGTTTATTCTGTCTTTGTCCTTCTCTAAGAATCTTCTTATGTTTATTTTATATGTATTGTCTAGAGTTTAGTTGTATTAGTTGGAAGAATTGGGAAAATAATTGCACGAAGCTGAAGTGCTTCTACCAGATGCTACTTTATTATCATTCTGAGGTCTAGACTAGAGCTTAGACTTCCCACAATTGTGAATTAAAGCCTATATTCAAAACAGTATATCTCCCACTCTGGCTCTTACATGATACTTGAAATTTTCAAATATTGAGTTGAAGTTTTTCTTATTGTCATGCAAACTTTATCAGCTACTTTGGAAAGGTAGTAGTTCAACCACTAAAACTATTCTGAGGACTATTCAGTTGATCAATTAATTTTGTTTGCAGGAGATCTTTGAATATATATGAGTTTAGGTATGGGAAGAGGACTAGAGGCCTTCATGGGAAGAACCCTAATGGCACTTGGGACAAATGTAAGGACAACAGACATCTGAGAGGTAATGTGCAGAACTTGAAAAGAGGTTATCTTTTATCATTAAACTCAAGTGGGTCCTTCATGTTACTATAATTTCTTAGCCATTCATTTTTCTACTCTCTAGATGACTATTTTAGACCTTTCATTCTATGATGACTATTTCACACTAGCTTTCTCTCATCTTCAGCTCAGAATCATCTATCCAATTCCACTGAGAAATTATAAGAGAATGTTTACAAATTCCCTCAACACATGTATCTACTTGTTGAATGCATAAGTGATTGATACACAGTGAGGAAGACACTAAAAGAATGGCAGAAGCAACAACTGGAATTATGATAGGTATAGCGGGGAACTTCCATGACCTTACTCAACTCTGCTGAACAGCTTTGGTCTAGAGGATCTAAGTGGGGAACCAGCCTAACAAGGCATTTTATTTTAAAATGCAGAAATTATAGTGGTCATGAAGCCAAAATTAATATTTTAACCTGAGTTTCAAAGTACAATTAAAAGAAACAACAATATAAATATTTTACAAATACTTTCTTGGTTTATGTACTACCTGTCCCAGAAGGTAGAGTTTGGAATAATTCTAGTTCTCTTCGATATAAAAGGAAGTTCACCCAGAAAAACTTTAAGAAATGTTTATGTAGTTCCTTTTCTAGTTCATGAATGCCTTCATCACTTACAAAACATGCTGGAGAGAGAGCAGGGATTCAAGGAGTTTTAGTTTTGAAGTTTCAAAAGGAAACGCTGCCCACAAGAAAACTTTAAAAAGTTTGAAAGAATGCAAGTTTTTAAAAAAGCAATAGTACCACTAAAAAATGATAGATCACTTTTGTTGCAATCATAGCTCTGATTTTTGAGGCTTGCATTTTCCTAGACATTTACAAAAAAAGAGAAGAAACTTGATTCATGGGCTCACTTTCCTTAGTTTGCACATTTAAAAATCCAGTTTCATCAGTTTTCTAGTAATTCCTCTCTCTTGGTTTAATCAAAATATACCAGCATAATATTCACTTTTCCAAGGATAATTCCATCTTTAAATTACCTTTTAACTTTTAGGCTTCAATATTCAACCCAAATATTTATTTATTTTTATTCCTAAAGAAACCATAGCTTTTTTCAGGGTCGAAGGGGGTCTATTTAAAACACTTTTTCTTTAATCAAATGCATATTAGATCTTTTTCTTTTTTCAAAAAAAAAGTAAAAGATAAAATGAGTGCTAAATCTTATTACGTATGAGGATAATTTTCTAATCTGTCACGTTTAAGGCTTTGGTTTTGTAATTTTGAAATAGGATATTTTTAATTAAAATAAATACAGAGATCAAAGACCAATGACTGGTTTTATGGAAACTTTACTTCTCATATGTCTTAAATACTTACTTGTTAAAGACAGCATGGAGACTTCGATAAACTGAACCACCAGCAGGTCAATAACAGAAAGAAAGATGCATGTCATTGAGCACCTCTTGAAAATGTTGAGTATTTCTTTTTTTGGGGGGGTTGGTTCTGTCTTTTTATTTTATTTCATTTTTTCCACAATTTCTTTATTGATTAAGGTATTACATATGTGTCCTTATCCCTCTATTAACTCCCCAACCCTTCCGCCACTCATGCCCTCACCCCCCTGGTGTTCATGTCTATTGGTTAGGTTTATATTCATACATCCAAATCCTTTGGTTGATCTCTCCTCCTTTCCCCCTCCCTCCCGTACCTTCCCCCTGAGGACCAGCATTCTGGTCAATGCCTCTCTGCCTCTGGATCTGTCCCTGTTCATCAGTTTATGTTGTTCATTATATTCCACAAATGTGTGAGATCATGTGGTATTTGTCTTTCTCTGACTGGCTTATTTCACTTAGCATAATGCTTTCCAGTTCCATCCATGCTGTTGCAAATGGTAAGAACTCCTTCTTTTTTACTGCAGCATAGTATTCCATTGTGTAGATATAACACAGTTTTGTAATCCAATCATCTGCTTATGGGCACTTAGGCTATTTCCAAATCTTAGCTATGGTGAATTGTGCTGCAATGAACATAGGGGTGCATAAATCCTTTCTGATTTGTGCTTCTAGTTTCTTGGGATATATTCCTAAAAGTGGGATCACTGGGCCAAATGTTGACTATTTCTTGACATTGTCTTCCTACCCATTTGGTTCTTTACTTATCTCTCAGCTTTGTATGGTCTTCATCTTATTTTCAAACTCTTTTTTTATCCTTTTATTCATCGAAGGAGAATCCATCTTTGCTTCTCTATGTCTTTCCTGCTTTAATGTTTTATTATATTTTTGAACCATTAATAGATTCCCATGGTTCAAAGACCAAAACAATATCATAAGGTATATACTGACAATATTTTCTTCCACTTTGTTCTCATTTTCCTCATTTTTCTTGCCACCATATATGATCACCTTTATAGTTTAATATGTCCAGTGTTTCTTTTTACATGGAAAGAAATAAAAAATATATACCCCACTTTTCCAAGTGTTTTTACATAAAAGGCTATATACATTATACACCTCTCCACAGCATGTATTTTTTTCTTAGCTATTTTATATATTCTGGTGATCTTTGCATAATACCACAGCTTTTCAATAGCTATATAACATTTTATTTTGTTAATATACCCTAATTTATCTAACCATTCCCCTACTGATGAATACTTGGTTTGTTTCCAATATATTGTTATTACAAATATCACTATAATTGATAGCATATGTTATTTTGGATACATAAGGATAAGCCTGTAATATAAATTATTTGAAATGGAATGGTTAGGCCAATGGCTCTGTTTTCTTTTCCTTCTATAAGCCCTACCTTGTAACACTTAATAAGTGTACAGGATTTAACTGCTGTCTATTATCTGGATTCATTCCATATTTATATCTTATACTCTAGAATTCACCCAAACTTCTCTCTCAGATATTATCTGTTAGACATTGTTACTTCAGTATTCCATTAACACTTCAAATATGTTGTGTATCAAATTTAATTTATCTCTTTCCTTTCCCTTTTCATTCTCAAACTTGGTGCTTCTTCTGTTGTTCTTTTACCTAGATATAATTTCTTTAATTTTTTTCCTTTCATTTTTCCCTTTCCTTGCTTTTCCTTAAACACAATCTTTAATTGTTTGATCAAACGACCTATTTTCTTTCCTAGTCTTCTTTTGGTTTCCATTCTATTCTGGTACAGATGAAAGCTGAGGGGTGGGAGGTAAATCATGTCCTAGATGCCTCATACTCCATCTTTGTCTTCAACTCAGACCTGAGCTAGATAGTAATGGAGTAAATCAAGCTGGTGCTTCAAAACGCAGCAGTAGCTGAAATGTGATGGTTTCACATTTAGTAAGTCAGATGTCTTTCTATTACCAGGTGTTTAAAATGAATATCTATAAAAAAATGTGTCACCCATACATAATACTCAATTAAATTACCATTACTAAATTCAACTTTCTGCCATTCTGTTTATTTTGGCTCTTGCATCATCTATGTTGAAAACATTTAATTAATCTTTGGCTATACATTTAGTGGTAAGCACATTATTTCCCTGCTATAAAATGCTATGAAATAAAAAAAAATGCTATAGAATGAATTACATGATTCAAGCTATAGAGCTGCCAAGTATATTTGCCTTTCATTGGGAATGTTAAACTTTCAAATAAATCATTAGTTCTGGCCAAAGTATAGGATTTTGTTTATTGATTCTATCTCATTTAGTTCCAAATAACCAAGCTTGATTTTTTTAAAAATTATATTAACTTTTGAAAAATTAACTTTTTTTTTTTTTACAAAGGCAGAGCTTTTGTCCAATATCCGAGAATATCTAAGGCTTAGTAGAAAAAGACATCACCAGAATGATCTTGCCTCATTTTATTTTCTTGGGAACTGTCCACCCCCATATTTGTCATTTTGTAGCGGTCATCTGTCACAGTACTCTTTCATCACTTGCTCTTTGCAGAGTTAATTTAAAAAACATAAAATGTCTACAAGTAAAGCTGAAATATAAATATCTAATACAGTATACAAAGACCTTTCTAATATACTGATCTCTATAAGAGAACATAAAAATAATGCATATGTTAATCAAACAGAGATAAATAAAGAGGTTTAGACAATGTTCAAAAACACTCTAGTCAGCCCAGCCAGCATGGCTCAGTAGTTGAGCATTGACCTATGAACCAGGAGGTCACAGTTCAAATCCCAGTTAAGGCACATGCCTGGGTTGTGGGCTCAATCACTAGTGTGGGGTGTGCAAAAGGTAGCTGATCATTGATTCTCTCTCATCACTGATGTTTCTATATCTCTCTTCTTCCCCCTTCTTCTCTAAAATCAATAAAAATGAAATAAGTCAGTTTGTAGCTAAGATAACATTAGTCATCTAGATTTGAATTGTGAAATCATCTATGATAAAAGAGGCTATTACTTATTTTTTAATGTAATGGGTGCTGGCTTGTATAATAAGACCTCCACAAAGAACAAGTATGTCAGCAATATTTTAACACCTTATTGTTTATTATTGGATATCAGAAGAACTAATAGGTTGTCAGTAATAATGGATTAGAGATCATGTGTTTGAGCAATTTTGACAATATGTAATGTAATAATAAGATGAGGTCTGAAAATTCAGTAGCATGGAAAGAGGTGGAGTATTAACCCATCCTAAATACTTAAGTTCAATCTCTTTCATTCTGAAAAATAAACCAAACCTAAGTGCTGCCATTTAGTAAAATTAATTATTTAAAAGGGCACATACATGATAAATAGACAAACACATACTAGTAGTTCTACTGTAACAACAGTGCAAACAACTATAAGATTAGATATTAGGTGCTCAATAAAAATATTATTGAAAATCAAATTTTTTAGTTGCTCTTTACAACGAAAGAGCAACACCAACACTATATCAAACTGGTCATAATATGCTTGAGTTGATACTGTAAGCAGTAGGTTTAGAGTATTATGAAACTACATTATTTAATTGCTGTGAATTATATGGGATAATTCTGAACCTCTCTTTTACCAAACTAATGAACCACAGTGGAGCTTAGCCACATTCTCTACAATCAGCATGTAGAAAATGTGTATAGAAAATATAGATTCAGAATGCACATGACACCAGTTTGGAGGACAATTATGTGTTAGACAGTGTTCAGTTTCATGGACTAATAAGTTCAGTTTGGCAGTTCAAGAACATTTCCAATTTGGTAGGGGGCCTAAACATGGTTTGGAAGAATTTAGAGCTTATGCTGGATATGAAGGCTATTTAAATTAAATTTTCAAGCTGTTTAGAGTGTATAAAATTAAGATAAAATGGGCAAATTCCACAGGACTTGATATTTTGAACAACATCCTATTTTTTGGCATGTCTTCTTTGTTTCCCTGCCTCTTAAATCCTAGAAGAGATGAAGCAGAGTTTTTTCTAACAGGGACTAATTTTTTTGCTTTCACTGGAAGAGCTGCAAAAAAGTAAATGATTGAAAAGTATGTGCTAATTGCATAAAATTGGGGAAATAATAGAGAAATGTAAATAAGAGAATACAAATTATCTATAAACATACTACCCAGTTAAACAAATATAAACATTTACAATAACCTAAAATATACATAAACAAATGTGCACTCAGACACACTGGATTTTGTAAAAATCAGATAAAACAATATGTAATTTTTTTACAATTTATATACAGCATAAGGTTGTTCTTGTAATATGATAGGGACACAACACATTCTAATATTTATATCTATTGTGTTTGTTTACTGAGAATTCTATGTAATAATGTGCTGCTGTGTATCTTTTAGTAACTCCATTTTTGGAGCCTAGTGGGATCATTTCCCCAAAGCAATGCAACAAACACCAGAAACCAGGCCCTAAATTATTGTTTTGTTGCCTTCAAGACTTAATGAAGCAATGGAGAAAACACTAATAACACAGATTTACTTTTAAAAAAAGTATCTCTGGTCTATAGTGCTTGCATTACAAAGAGTACTGAACATTGAGGAAATATTTTTTCCACTATTCAAGAAATCTATCATCCTATGTAGCAAAGCAGCTACTCATCATATTGAATGAGCAACATTCTGACATATCCTTTTTACTTTTCTTTTTATACTTTTGTCTCACTCATTAACTTTAAATTTAAATATCAACCAATATTCATGTGAGAACTCCTTCCAGAGAACCTGCTGGTTGTTCAACATTTAAAAGTATACAATTGCCCACCTCCCACACTCCACATCATCACCACCATTGAGTATTAGAAACTTCTAAAATTATTTACTCCTTGGCAAATTAAAAGTAGCATGACATTACTGAGCAATTTTTAAATATATTTATTAGATATTTGAATTTCTTTTGTGTGTGTAAATTATGTACTTCTATTATCCTGTCTAATAAAAGGGTGATATGCAAATTGACTGTCAATCCAACACACAAGATGGCTGCCTGCATGTGGTCAAAGATAGTTGCCCTCATGTGGACACAAGATGGCCAGCAGGGGAGGGCAGTTGTGGGTGATCAGGCCAGTAGAGGAGGGGAGTTGGGAGGGCTCAGGCCTCCAAGGGAGGGAAGTTGGGGGGACCAGGCCTGCAGGGGAGGACAGTTGTGGGTGATCAGGCCAGTAGGGGAGGGAAGTTGGGAGAGATCAGGCCTGTAGGGCAGGGCAGTTAGGGAGACCAGGCCTTCATGGAAGGGCAATTGGGTGGGACCAGGTCAGCAGAGGAGGACAATTGGAGGGGACCAGGCTGGCAGGGGAAGATAATTAGGGTGATTGGGCCAGTAGGGGAGCAGTTAGGCATCAATCAGGCTGGCAAGTAGAAGCAGTTAGCAGCAATCAGTCAGGTCAGCAGTTGGGAGCCAGCAGTCCTGGATTGTGAGAGGGGTCTCCAACAGGCAGTCAGACATCCCCAGGGTTCCAGACTGGAGAAGGTGCAGGCTGGGCTGAGGAAACCCCCCCCCCCCTTATGAGTTTCATGCACAGGGCCTCTAGTTAGTCCATAATTTTATTCCAGTTTTAATATTTATTAATTTGTAAGAGTTTTTTTCAATATTGAAGATAATAATCCTTTCTTAATATTTGATGAAAATAAATTTCTACCAGTTTACTCTTTGTTACTGAAAATGTATGTATTTTTAATAGAAAATAAGTTTTGATAAGTTTCTTCCTTTTTGAGTGTGTAGAAAGCATTCTCTTACTCCTCAAGTATTTGAACATTCTTCTAGCTTAGGTTGTATAGAAATAATTTTATGTTCAATTTCGCAACATATCTAGGATTTATTTTGATATACATATTTCCCTAACATTTATTTTTATATGTAGAATTTTTATTCTCACCTTTAAAATAAATTTGGCAGAAGGTAAATATTGTTTTATGTATTTTGATTTTGTGCATCTCACTCACTCTAAGAGTAACCTTCTCATCTTAAGAAATTGAAAATTTACAGTTTAGAAATTAGATAATTTGTGACTTTTGCTGTGTATTATTTTGCCTTCATCTGGCTTTCACTGATTTCTTGTCTGATTCTGAAAATGGCATAAATATATAGTTTTAATAATTTTATTTAATTTTTATAACAATTTATTTGAGCCAAGCTGAGGGGATATGGTTGCTGGGAAGCCAAATCTGAAATGCTCCTACTTTTAATACTTTTTAAACAATGGATATAACTTTGTTATTTTTGAAATTATGCTCAATTATATTTCTATTCCAAATTCATCTTGATTACTTAGCATGTTTTGTGTGTTGGAGGGAAATAAGAGGTTTCACTCCACAGTCACGATATTTAACCTTTAGGTATTTCTATTTGGTTGTCCTGAGGTCCAAGACTGTGTACCTCATTGTTTAAATTTTTGGCAATTATTGACAATTTTTTGTCTGACTTCATAGGCACTAAAGTGCATTATATATCCAACAAAAGAAAATATATTGTTTGGTGGTTCAATACACACTTCAAATAATCTTATTAATTATATAATCTAAATCACCTTTTTCATTGTGCTTAGTGTGTGTGCATACTTGAACCATGAAAGGCTGACAGATATGTATTAATCTCTCCCACAAATATTGAGCTTCTGTCATGTTGTATTTGAATTTCTAATAAGTTTGTACTCTACATTTATAAGTTCTGTTATTTAGTCATAGAGAGTCATGACTGTTACATGTTCATTTTGGACCTTATTTAGTGGTGAGGTTCTGGAATGTGTTTAACAACCAGGTCTTAGGGTGTGATGGGTGTCTACTTTGAAACATTTGCCAAATTTTGAGCATTAAATACTACCATAACTAATTTTAAGCTACCTATATGACATCACTGAATATGGAGTTGAGAAGCAATGCGTAATTGACTCATGAGTTGACCTCAAGGTCTGTCTTTTCTTTCAACATGAAATAATCATCATTGCCTTGATTTTTTTCTAGAATTCTATATTTCTGATAGTAACATTGTCATTTTAGTTTGTAGTTTACCTGATAAATCTTTACCTAATATGCTTTTTATACTCCCTAACTACTATGACATGTTTTCAGGGATAGGTAGCACATACAAGGCTTTTAATTACTGTCAACCAGAGATGTTTTGAGTTTTATCTATTTATATATTTATGATAATTAGCATGTTAGATATTGTTCTTGTAATTTAAAAAAATTTAAATTAATAAATATATTTGTTTCCTTTATTTCATAGAGTAGAGTCTTATTTTATTATGAGAATTGTGTTTGCTTTGCTTTTTATCTTCTCCAATAATATTATTTCATTTACCTATTCAATTCAATGTTAATTTTTTAAATAACATTAAATTATATTTTTGATATAGTAAAATTAATAATAAGATCATCTCACCATCTATTTCCAAACTATTTAATTAATATTTTAATTATATGTATTATATTATAAAAAGCATGCAGTTAGATTTAAACCCAATGTAAGCACTATGTCTTGTCCCAGATAATTCAATCCATTTATTCCACTCTTATTGTTGCTTTCGTCTATTTTTTATTTTCTTGTCTTTATTAT